>CM076579.1:432213539-432862478 GCA_034641835.2 Pinus albicaulis
ATATATATATATATATATATATATATATATATATATATATATATATATATATATATATATATATTTCTTGGAAAATATGATTTAACATAATAGTTGCACCCCTATAACCATAATGGTTAACGATCGTTGAGCATATTCAACTAGGATTGACAATTGTTTACTATGGTTCACAATGGTTGATAACAGTTGACCATGGTTGATAATGGTTGATAATTATGGTTAAAAATTACCGGGGACAATATTAGTTGATCATTATAGATTATCATAATGGTTTTTAATGGCTGAAATTTATGGTTCACCATGTGGTCTCCCATTATGGTTAACCTTATCTGACCATGGTTAACTATGGTTTACCATTCTAACCATTCTAACCATGTTGATATTGATTGACCATAATAGTTGACCATTGTTGACCAATTCATGAACTTCATGGTTCACCATGGTTAACCATTACGGTTCAACATGGTTGTCAAGCGTTCACCATGGTTAACGATTATGGTTCAGCATGGTTGTCAAGTGTTCACCATGGTTGACCATTATTGGCCTAAGTTGATCATGGCTAACTATGGCTAACCTTTTCGACATTGGTTGACCATTATAATCATGTTAATATTGGATGAATTTGCTAACCATCCACAACAACAAAAACCTTCTTTTAGCACCATAAGTTAGCACCACTTATGTTATCTTGTGCTAATGTGGTTTAAATTTTTATGTATGATATTAAAAATGAAGTATATCACCATATTTCATGGACAAGTTAGCACCATTCTTACCATGTGGTGTCAAAGTTTAGTAAATGTTCATTGATGTTATTCGAAGTGGAGTATATCACCATTTATTTAAATAAGTGGTGTATGCTATATTGGCAAGTTCTATAAGGTAGGGTAGCTAACTTTGTGTTTGCCATGTTGACATTTACAAGTGGATTTATTTATGTAAATTTCCACCATAAACATAAAAAATTACAAATATTTATTTTACGAATATATAAATTAGAACTAAACTCATAAATATTTATTTTATAATATATTTATTTTATTTGTTTTTCATGTTTACATGTAAAACTAAAATTCATTTATGTAAGTTTGCACCATAGATACAACAAATTCAAAGTAATCGTTTTCTAAATATTTTATTTCAATTATCTGATTTTTATTTTATTCTCATGAGAAGATAAACACATAAAACCATAACACATAATTATTTATTTTATGAATAGGCCAATTGAGATAAATATTTTTTATATTATTGTCATTTCAAATTAAAATAAGGGTGAATCCATGGAGGTAATGTACCATTTTTTGGAAGAACTTGTGTTCCAAAGGTTGAAAGTATAGCTTTGTGAGGGTACTTTTTAAGCCCTCCATCAAGCTTTTAAAAGGTCGATCTAATGCTAAATAAAATTCTCAATTAAACTACATATCTCATCATGCTACAAAGGCTGATGGAAACACATAGACACATAGCTTTGTGAGGGTACTTTTTAAGCCCTCCATCAAGCTTTTAAAAGGTCCATCTAATGCTAAATAAAATTCTCAATTAAACTACATAGCTCATCATGCTACAAAGGCTGATGGAGACACATAGATTGATAGAGCTATAATATGTATATATGCCATCATATTTTTCTTCAACTTAATGATAGTGTTTTATGGGCTCATGGCATTGAGAAGCTAATAGTATGGCACATGGTATAGTATGGCTTGCATTTTTGTATTATACTTAGTATAGTTTTTATTATTTCAATACATATATGTATGTATGTATTTTTAGAATTTGTTATTATTATGAATTTTATACATTTTATAGTGTTGGTAATACATTTTTATCTTATTTATTGTATAACATATCACTAAATATTATATATAGTAAGAGAGGGGTTTTGAGAGAAAAATTGGGGGGAGAGAGACATATAGGTAGGAAGAGAGAGAGGGATGGATGGAAAGAGAAAGTGGGGAAGGGAGAGTGACGGAGAGATGGAGACTGTGTGAGGAAAATAAAAGGGGAATGGGTGGAGAGAGAGAGGGAATGGGATGGGTAGGATAGATATGTGTAGAGAGAGAGAGAGAGAGAGAGAGAGAGAGAGAGAGAGTTCGGAAGATAAGAGGATCTCTCTAAGAATAATACACTTAAATACTATCACACATCCCAATGGAAGGTGCAATACATATTGATCTAGTGTATTCTCATTGAATAAAGAACACCTTTCGGTATCACTTGAGTTTCAAGATAGAGGGCTAGGTCAATCTAGTTGGTAGTGTTCATTCTAAATAAAAGCACTAACTATTTAGAGTGCTAGCTTAGTGATCTACTCTCTAACATCTAGGTTTGTTTTCACCGAAGTTAATTCCAAGGAATAAACCTAGCTGAATTAGAGGTGAAAGTTACATTTATGATGAGGAATGGTTTAGGTGTTATGAAACACGTTCATATTGAATTAAATTAAAATTTTCCCTCATCTTTATCTCCCGTAAAAAATCTATTCTTTAAAATCACTTATGTGATTTAAAGAAATACAAAACATGTCCATGATTTAAAGAAATATTAAACACACTCACACTTTGTGGAAAAATAAATACATCCCCCCTATACCACTAAGTCCTCATAATAAAATGAACCTAGGATCACTTCCCCCAATCCCCTCCACTTCTAGATTCCTCTATCATGCACCTAGTTTCCTCACGAAACGGGGCACATAATTTTCAAGCTTTGGTACCATGCTATTACATTTACTGGTCTCCTTGTTGTCTTGTGTAGGAGCTGGAAGATTCATATAAATATTCTCAAGCATCACTGAGATTTCTTCCATCTTCATACACCACATCATCATCCTTCCATATTACCAAGTTTTCATTCTACACTTTCATGACCCTTCACTTAGCCATCATTCCTTCCTTCACCGAAATACATTATGTGCTAGTGCATTCCCCAACAACCATATCACTATAATCATAGTGTGAGGTCTTAAAATTCAATGACCATGGCGTTGATAGAGCCATAATACCTCGCCACAATACCATATTTATCCTCAAGGTCTACTCCTTTTATTAGCCAAAATTTTTAGCCTATAGTGTGAAATCATGACTCACTAACAAGTACCTTAACATATTGGTTTCGATCATCAACAATTCTCCTCCATCCTCCTACAAGTTGGAGGCAAGAGATTCTTGAATTACCCTCCCTAATGGGTGTTTTCCAATATTTTTTGGATTATTAAATCAACCATATCCTTTCCCTCCATATGATTCTTATTGGGCTGACATCACCTTAATGTCATGCCCATAAAAATCGTCCATTAGTTTCTATGGTTGGCTTCGAAAACACCTACAAGAAAATATTCCTCGAGGGGGATATGACTATATTCACTTCCACATAATTGAAATTTTTAGTTGTATGACATCATGTTGATTCCACTAGATATTGACTCTTTTAATTGACCTTTCCTCCTGGTTGATGTTACCATCTCATCAGATCCAACTATCGGCACTTGTCGATGGAGGGAGGTAAAATATTACTTGAAGGGAATTTTTAATGGAACTTATTTGATGCTTTTATCTACTTTAATCCCCTAACAAAAAGAAATTTTAAAGAATACATTGGGTCTAAAATCAAGGCCTCCTAACACTAAAATGAATTTTTTACTCCTTGAAAAACTCCCTTTCCACATGGTCACCATCTTCTTTTCCATATGACACTACTATGTCATTGCATCACCCCTATTTTCGGTCCATGTGTTTTTTTCTACTTCTTGCATGCATCCTCCACTAACATCATCAATGAACATCATCCTTCCCATCAATATGGTATCATGCTTATCCATAAACCTTTCTCATTGGTGTTTTCCATAAGTTAGGGGTAATGATTCTTTGAATGGACTGCTCTATGGGTAAAGTGCACAATTTTTGAGGTAAACTTAAAAATCTTGACTAAATTTTTTTTGTCATTCTTCATTGTGTTCAAGACAAAAATGTTTTCATACTTTATTGATTTATTTCCCATGTTTTCAATGCAACTCATGTGCCACATAACTACCCCCTACTCCACCATGTTGCACTCCATGTCACATCCTAGTACTAGCACTAGGGCCACATATAAACCATATAAAACTGCAACGCGTCTCCATTCCTTGAACTTCCTCAATGTGTTATTCCTAAAACTAACTGATCCCATTAAGAAATCACACTAAAGTAACAAATACCAAATACAAATTATCATCCAAATATCACATTGGAGGAATAGTAAGATAATACTTACACTTTCTCCACATCCTTAAAGAAGTTTCAAATGACCCTTCCACATGATCTACCTCATTGATCATACTATTATGGAGGGAAGGTTGGTTTACCCTTCCTTTACATGAATCATGACCAAAGTTCCATATTTGAGGAAGGGTCAGTTGACCATTCCTCTTCACTTGCATCATTGAGAGTACTATCCTAGAGGATGTATTACACTATTTTTTATGTGATCCACCTCCATAATAATAATATCTAGGAGAAAGGTTTGGTATACCCTTCCTTGACATAGATCATCACATAAAGACCATTTTGGAGGAGGCATCAACTAACGCTTATAATTTTTCTATCTCCTGAGAATGTTATCTTGGAAGATGGGTTGGTAAACTCTTCCTTGTTATCCACCTCATTGATCATAGTAACTTATGTGAAGGGTGAGTTGACCCTTCATTTACATCAATCATGAGTAAAATCCAATATTTGAGCAATGGTTGAATAACCTTTCCACTTCACCTACATCCTTGAGATTACTATCCTATATGAGAGGAGGACCAATGCTAACCTAGAATATTTCTCTAATATTATAATATTTGAGGTCATTAACATTCAGGAAGTGTATATAATAACCCTTCTAAGTTAATTTCATTATTTTTCCCTTCCATTTGCTTTTCCTCCTAGAGAGTATTTTTCTAGAGGAAGGATCGACCAACCCTTCCTTGGAATATTTCTGAAGGATTATCATATTTTATGTGATTATCATGGTGGAAGGTTTGGTTGACCCTTATAAGTGATTCAAATCCTTAGTCATAATATCATAGAGGAATGTTTCATTGATTCTTCCTCTATATTATTAAAGAGGAAAATACCATATTTTCAGAAGTGTTACCCAACAGTTTCTGTTTCTCATATTTTTCAATAAAATACTATATTTGTGGAAGGGTCAACTGATGCCTCCATGTTTCAATATACCATTCCTTTATGTGAATAATATTACCCTAGAGGAAGTGCTAACCAACCCTTCCTATACATGAATCATTGCCAGAATATCATATTTAATGAAGGTTTGATCAATGCTTGCAATTGATTTTCCTCCTTGAGGGTATTGTTATAGACGATAGGTTACCTAACCCTTAATTGCAATATTTCTCTATGGTTATATTATTTGAGGTTAATATTGTGGAGGAAGGGTCAAAAAACTCTTTTAAGTGATCCACCTCCTTATTCATACTATCACGAAGGAAGCGTTGATAAAAAATTCTTCAATATGACATGTGAGGTAAATAAAATATTTGAGTAAGGGTCAATTAACCATTCCTATTTCTCATATTCATTAATAAAATAATATCCTAGTAGAAGTGTGAGTCATACCTTCCAAGTGATATGCACCCTTGATCACACGACCTTGGGGGAATGGTCGATCAATATTTCATCTACATGAATAACATCCAAAATACCATATTTGAGCAAACGCTTGCTAATCCTTCCACTTTTTATACCTCCTTGAGAGTATAGTCTTGGAAGAATGGTTGGTTCAAAATTTCTAAAATATATTTATTTAAATTTGAAAAACCTTTATTCTATGGTAATGATGTCACTATGACATCACTCCACATCAATTTAAAGGCAATGAAATTTAGTAGAATAGGAATATAATAGGACACATTTGATTTTTAATCTTTAGGTGAAATGAAATAATTATTTTAGGAGTGTATATAACTTCCCTTTAGCAAAATTGATCTTTGAAGCCAAGTTGCATGGAGAGAAACTATTTCAATGTTTTTTAAACCACCAAACCAATCACTCTTATTTCTAACAAACAAATAGAAAAATATGTTGAAAAATTGTTCAACCAAATATTATTAAAGAATGAGTATTTAACATGGTGTTTGAGAAAATTGAAATAAGAGAAAATCAATACCCTCATCAAGAGATTTTGGCAAAACCATTCTTCAATCATCATTATATTTATTTATTTTATGTAATTCACAATTATAATTTCAAGGATGGGACGCCAAGTGAAAATTTCTATAGACACACTACTCATAAATATTGGGGACTCTCTTGATGAGGATATAATGGAGCTCCCCTAATGCCTTGTATCCACTAAAAATAAGTCTTACGACATAAAATATTTGGAATTTACACTACTCTAATTACCATTCAATACTATTAGGGAATGAAATCAATCCTTCTTGCATCTAAAACATAGGAAATATAGATTTTTATAGTGGCCATGATAATTTTATAAATTATTCCACATGACAACATATATTTCTTGGAGTTTCCATCCTTTTACTTCATTTAATTCCACACACCATACAAATATTGTAGTTTCAAAATATTTTTTATAGAGGATTTCTACAATCCTTTGAAAAAATAATCTTTTTCAAAGGAATCCATCTTTTCCACCACTAGTTTTATATAAACCTTTTCCTTTATAGTTCAAATATGTGAACAAGGATTGTTAGTGTTTTAGTTAGTGAGGAAAATGGTATAAATACAATCTAAAGTCCTAAAGGTTATGAGAGTAGAAAGTAATCAATTGCTGTAGTGTTATTAAACAAATAACCATCATAGAATAATTACAGAAACAAACTATGCTTTTATACAAGTTACCAAATAGGGAAAAGAAGCTAATTTGGCCTCAAAAACGTTATTTTCTGAAGATGGAGTTATAACAGTGGAAAATAATGGTTGTTTCCCTTATAAGAGACAATATAGGACATGCATGAAAAAAAATTTCAGAAACAAATGCATTTAGCCTAGTTAAACAAACCTCCCATGCTCACAATAGCTAAAAACTAACAAAACCCCAAGACTGCAAAATGCTAGATCTGCTGCATAGGAGAATACGCAGTCTAATAGAGGTTAAAATTAGAAAATATAGAAATATATCTGACATTATTATTATATTGCTTAATGAGGCATAAAGACAGAGATATAATATCTTTTATACAGATTCAAGAAGACCCAACAAAGGTTTCTTGACAGAAAATATATATGTCAAGAGAAATTTGTTGCAAATCCATGGCTGAATCACACTGTATGGTTGAAGCTCTGCATAATAATGGCTGAACATACAAAAAAATGGCTGTAGAATTCTTTTCTAGCTCTCCCAAAGAAAGGTTGATCCTCCTCTTGGGAAACTAGCTCATGAGAATGGGGTTTTCACCCCTCCCACTACACACCTTAAGAAATAATGTAGTTTTCTAAAGGGAATGCATTTTTGCTGAAGGTAAGTGCTTGGCCCAACACCAGAGAGTGGAAAATTCAGATCATAAATCTCCTCTTAGATTTCTCAAGCAAGATCTCCAAGAAAGAGCAGGGAATCCCCACCTGGGAAAACCCTTGCACTAAATAGTGCAAAAACTTAGCTAAACGACAAAGTTTGCAGGAAGTCTAAGCAGACCACATAAAAATATAATCTCCAATATGCCCATATTCTTGCCATCTCCTTCATTATATAATTGATGTGCTCTCTCACCAAGTGACCCACCCACTATGAGGTTGCTTCCATGCAAATTCTCCTCCACAAAAACATTGTTGTCCGTCAAGATGGTTCAATGTATCTAGACACCTTTGTTGAATTAGTCAACCTTGACTGAATCTTCATGCCTTGTCCCTTTTCACACTCAAGGTGCCTTCATTTTGTCTAGCTGGACTGATCTCTATTCACATTGAGCTCGCTTTATTTAGGATCCACTTCTTTGATAACAAGTCATGTTGACATGGTCAAACTTGACCTTGTTCACATATGTGGATGCTTGAGCTGGTTATTTCATGATCCCTTTTCACATTAGGAGGGATTTTTATTCATACTTGAGCAAATTATGAGCCTCCTTGCTCAATTATTCATGCATCTAGATTTCAAAGAAAAATTAATATTCCTATTAGCTGCAAGATAATTTAGGAATATTACACCATTTCTGACCTTGGTTGACCATCTTTGATTATTTACATATATACGACATTAGTGTATACGTTGAAAATGATTGATAATGGTTGACAATGGTTGACCATGGTTTACCATGTGACCATAATCAACCATTGGCAGACCATGTTCAACCATGATCAACCATGATCAATATTCTACCATGGTCAATCATGATCAACGATGATTAACATTCTACCATGGCTAATCATGATCGACCATTGTTGAATAACATCAACCATGACCAACTATCGTTGATTATGTCTGACTAATGTGGTTCACTATGTTTGATTATTAATAATTGGGAATAATATTGATAGAGAATTATGTTTGACCAAAATTGAAAAACACTCATTTTCAAACATAATCCAACATAATCAATAACATTAGTAAACGTGGTTGACAAATTTTCTAATGTACCACAATGCGATGTTGGATAAATTGCAATATAATAAAATATTACTTATACTATCATCAACCCTCATACTTTATTAATATTAAGTTAAATACTTATTATATTTTCAATATTAATTTTCATTTAATTAATATGTTAATCATAATACTAGAATAAATAGATTTTTTAATTTTAATTTTTATTAATAATTCTATTGTACATTAGTAAAAAGTAATATTATTTTTTATTTATTAAGATTATGATTAATAATATTATTATTATTAATTAAATGTTATTAATCATAATATTATAATAAAATTTCATTAAAAATATTAATGTTATTATGTTAATATAAACTTCAAAAATTTTAAAAAATTATTAAGATTAAGTTTTTAAACATCATTAAACATTATTAATATTTTATTTAATGATATTAATAATAATATACTTTTTAATATTAATTTCAATCTTATTCTCATATTTGTTAATATTAATAAATTTAATAATTAATATTAATATTATGTAATAGTTAATATTTTTATTAACAATATTTATTGTCAAAATAATAATAATAGTAATAAAACTATTATTATTATATCTACATTTTACTTTAAATTTAATATAAATTTTACTATCAAGTTAATATTATAATAATATTATTATTATAGCAATATAAAAATTAAAATTAAACTTAAAAATAATACTGTTATTAAATCAAATATAAGTAAATTAAAAAAAAAAAAAAACTAATATAAACTTTATATCACACCTAAAATCTAAGAGTAAAAGCTAAAGTTAAAATCTATAACCTAAATTTCCACATTTTACATGGTCATGCACCAAATAATCTATGCAAAGTACTTTGCATATAATTATTACACTACTGCAATCATTGCATTTCAGTACTTTTAAGGTCGTGCAAATAACAATAATTCATTATTATCAAATCCTTGGTTAATTTTAAGTATTTAATAACTAGTTATTATGAATTATTATTTTAGAAGTATTTTAATCAGTTTTATTTTATTAAATTTTAATCTCGTAAATTGCAAAACTCATGTGGTTTTAGATATAGTTTTAATAAGACACAATTTCTTGATTTTGAATATTTTAATAGCAGCATATAAATTATTAGTCTCCTAGGATTATTTAGGGCTTTCATAATTACATTTCCGCATATTATGATATAGGGTCTATATCATAACGTTGTGAAAATTCAGAGTAAAAAAAGTATGGGTACTTACCTATATTTTATCTTGCTATATTACATTATGTCTTATGTATATGTTTAATATTTTACCTGAGTATGAGCAGTTAATATAGGAAAAGAACCATGGATATAATTATTACATATCTCCAATCATTGCATTTAACTCTTTAGCTAAATTTTTGAATAAAACAATTAGGTTAGATTTTCTAATAATAATGAATTGTTGTTTTCATTATTATTATATCTTTTTCTTTTAATAGTTGATAATTTTTTAATGGATTTGAGTTGCCACCTTTCTTGTTTTTCATCTCTTCCTTAATCTATTATCACAAATGAAAGGTTTAGAGATTCAATTCATATAAAAGGAAAATCATATCATTGTTGTTGCATATTTGAAATCAGGACCACCTACATCCAACTATATTCTTATCCAATATAACTCGTACAGTAAATGAAACAATCACAAAATCAGAGAACTAATAGAAAAGAGGGAAGAAGTATAGACAATTTAGTTTGTGCTTCTTGTCTCGCATTTGATAACAAAAGAATTTGCAAAATTGACATTTTGATTGGTCATCTATTTGTACATAATTCCAAGAAGTTACTGGGTGTACTGTTATATGTACTTTATATATTGTTTTCCTATTAGTACTACTCTATAAGGCATGGTAAGGTCTGTTTTACAGGAAAATGGAGATTGTGTGCACGTATTAAAGAAGATATAAATTAAGTAGATCGAAGGAACGAACTTTGACGAATTGAGTATTCATTGCACTTTATCCAAATTGAAAAGTTGATCTTGTATAAATTGTCTCTTTAACCTAACGCAACTAAATAATCGCTCTTGTTGCATGATCCTATCAAATGAAGAGCTGATCTAAATTGTCTCTTTAACCTCATGCAACCAAAGATTTATGGAACAATAGAATTTCTGTAAGGCTTGACTTAGATTTTCAGAAATTGGGTGCGCTTGAGGTTAACCCTAAAACTAGACAAAAGTCTGTAATTTATAAAAAATAATAATCAATTTCTGAAAATTTCAACATTACCAGTTTGACCCTAATAATATCGCTCTGAACCTGCACACACTTAATGAAGGCAAGTGATAATTATTCCGGCCTCTAATAAAACGACCTCATTGGAAAGAGAAGTAATGAATGATACAATCTGTGGATACGCTGTCGTGACCAGGAGTGTTGCGTATCCCATTATAATTTACTCATCACCATTATAATTTACCTAGGACCTATGAAATTTATGGAGTTTTCGGGATCCATGTCATGATAAACAAATTTGTAATGAAGTGAAATATGAGGAATCCAAACAATCTTTAGTTCGGTGAAAGCGAGTGTGGAGCAAAAGCAAAATATGAACGGGCCTCGTTACATAACGAGACCACATTTACGAGAAGGTTAGAATGCTGTGCAACAAAATTTTGTCCTCATTCCTCAAGGTTGCCATCTATTTCTCCATCTTGTAATAAAAATAAAATGTAAAAAGAAATTTATTTCAGAAGCACATTTCATATTAGATTTTAATTTTATTTCTTCTAATCCTCATAAATGTACATTAGTAAAAGTCACAATAATTTTTTAATAATATTTTGGTACAAAAATTAATTAAAATAAAATTTAAAAGTTTCAATTTCATTTATTAATAAAATAACAACAATTAAAATATATTAGTATCTATTAACATAATTGAAATGGCCAATTCCAATTAAAAAAACGCTATTAACATAAATATAAACAAAACCTTTTGAAACCCACCAAATCATAGGTTTGTGATATATGAACATATTCATATTTTGTATTTATTATAATTATAATTTATATCGTATAGGTCTCACGATTTTTTATATAAAAAAGTACTACCCAATGAATATAGATATTGTAAATACAAAACATCAAAAATGAAGAGGCAAGTTAAACGTGGCAAACACACAGGTTTATTTGGTCAAATAAGTACGTAATTTATACTTATGGCCAAATAAGTACGCTTATTCCCTTTGCGTCGAGAATGCCACCATAATTCTCTTGTTCTCTCGTGTTGACCGGTAGAATCCAAACACCGCTTCATGTTTCAACACACGCTCATCTTTAAGGAATTTCAAGTATTAAAATAAGATCGCCTATCTAGCAGCAACCCAAAACATCTTGAGACAAAGACGACTTAACTTTGACACGTATTAAATGCTTCGTGCAGAAAATCCAGTGGCGGTCTACGTGTTGGATTCCGACGCAATTGTAAATATGACTTGTTGAAGAGAAAATGGATCAAGCCAAAGAATGATAATTTCAGAACACTTCTATGGGTCATGACAAATGAATGAAAATCACTTTGATAAGATGACCACCATTTTTCCTTAATAAAAACGCGTCTTCTCTCTACCAAAAGAGGCCATGCCTGTAACCATAACATTATTAATAAGAACAACCTTTACCAAAAGAGGCCATGCATGTAACCATAACATTATTAAATAAGACGAGCTGCGAAGCAGCAAGTCCGTGCCCTATAGTTTTGTTGTTGACTTATAGGCATGGTAGGGTGGGAATAATGATCGAGAAGATTGCAGTTTTTGGTTTTTTTTTTTTTTATGGGAAAGGACTGAAATGTATATATTAATATTTTTGATATAAATGATTTATAGTATTATTATAGAAATGCTTAAAATGTATCAAAATGTATGAATATATAGAACAATGTATAACAAACTTGGTTATGAAGTGTCATATCACAAATTTCAGACTTAATAAAACTATTTTTTTTTATTGGATAGCAAAACTTTGAGGACATGTATAAAAGTAAGATTTATGATATCAAAATATACAAACTAAGAACTACCAAAATGGACTAGTAAAATGATGGAAGATATGAACTTTGCTTAAAATCGACAATGATATTGTTCATGGAAACTGTAAAGGTTCTTTTTAGTGAAAATGCATGTAGCATAAAAACAATTGCAGAGATAGTTTTTTTTAATATTCTGGAAACGATATTTGCGATTTGGAAATAATTTTTGAAGGAGTTCTTATGCAGTCCAAATTTCCATTTGCATCTTTTATTGTACATTGTATACCGTGTTCAGAAGAGAATATATTTTTGTCAGTACCATTTGTACAATATAGCATGTTATAAATCTGAAAGTGTGTTTGCATTTGTTGCAAAATGTCTTGTATGGTCGACAGTACAGATGAGCTAGTTTGAGAATGCCAAAAATTTGGAGTAGATCAATTGAGAATACAAAAGAATACAAATATTTTGGTTACTTTTATTCAAACTTTCTATAAATTAGAAAAAGTTTAAATAATTGAAAACATGCCTCGAGCTTTGTTTTGGCAAGAGTCTGTAAATAAGATTTTGTGAGTTCATTGTTAAGTGGCTCAAAGAAGCTTGATAAGCATGTCCGTATACTATGAGATTTTTTTGGTCCATTTCAAACCATGTTTTTAAAAGGTAGCAAGGTTGTTTTTCTCCTTGTTATATCTTGTTGCAGCTCGACAAATTTTTGTCTGTGTTGTTCGGCAAAAAGCACATGAAAAAAAAGGTTAAAATTTTGATGAGTTGTAACAAAGAAAGAATCAAAACATAGATCTTTTAGGAACAAAAAGGAAAGATGGAGACTTAGGATGGAAAGCATAATTAAATACAAAATTTAACAAAATATTGTGGCACAGTCATTGTTTGTTTCACCATATTTGACATATATTTCGAATTGGCAATTGTTTTCCTGGCCTCCCATGACAAGTGTTGTGAAACATCCAACTGAATAATTTGTATTTGCTTCTAAAATCATTACAATTGTAGTGTCTGAAGTAAGTCGACCTTTAGAACAAATTATTAGTATTTCCTCAACGACAGATGTTGAATTCAATGAGATGAAATGGCTAACATCATCTCTTTCATATTTGATTTTTTGGTCACGTTGAATTCTGTGATGTAGACACTTTTTCCAAGAGAAGAAAATAAGACAAATTGAGAGATTATTTTATCACTTATGTTGACAGTTATTGTAAATTGGCCATGGAAATCAACAACTTCAGTGTGTAAAACTTGCATCTTCGGTGGTGAGGAGGTTGCTGGATTAGAAGCAGGGCCATATAACACTAACACATCACCTTCAAAAATATTTGATATACTTCTCATGCAAATGTTCATTATGGACAATGACACTATTTCTTTATTTTCTGTTTTTTCTTTGCTATTTTAGAAAAAGTAAAATGGAAAAAGGAAAAAGAAAAATTAATTAGTGTATAAATATGAATACTAAAGAGACTGAGATGGAAAAATAAAAAGTAAAAACTAAATAATGTACAAATACAAAGATTGGTTTACTTGTATTTTACTTTGAAAGGAAAAAATCACATTTTTTCATAATGGCTAGATTCATTCTTGCTTGTTGCACTATATTATTTATCTTTGGATTCATTTATGGTTATTGAACTATTTTCTTTAGTAGTTGACATTTTTTTTACTAATAGACCTATGAAAATGCAAAGAGAAAACACAAGAGTTAAATGTTTCAAACACTAGCTATGTAGCCTAAGCATATTTCAGTTCTGGCACAACAAATTTTTCAATGAAATTACGAAGCTATATAATCGGAAAATAAAAAATAAATTATTGTACTTGAATTGTTGCAAATGAGGGATGTAGACAAGTTTAGCTTTTGTTCACAAAAAATGAAATAACGATGCTATGATTTGACGAATATGCATATGTAACATTGATTTCACATTGCTCAATAGGAAAATATGTTCTGATCAGAATTGCAATAAGGTGTATACCATGTTTTTATTACGGATGTAGCAAAGAATGAATGATGCTATGATATGACCAGTATGCATTTGCAATTTTGATTTCACATTGGTCAATACAAAGATTTGTCTAGATATGATATATTTTTGTTTTTTTTATCGTGGACATAAATTGATTTTTATTTCATGCAGGTTTTATGTTTTCATATATTCTGTAAGAGCTCTACTGTGAGCTATTTCTAACTGAATATTAATATTAAAATCACCGATGATTATAAAGACATAATTAACATGTGTATTTTGGGATTCTTCTTTTCTAATCATTGCTATTATTGTAGAAAAATGTTCAAATAATGCTGCATAAATGTTTATTAGTAAAATTGTTTGTTGGAAGTAAATGTCAATTAGCATTAGTTCAGTCTTGTTGTTACAAAAATATTTTGTTTCTTTGATGAATATCTTCTTTTTTACACAAGTATTCCATGAATGTAATTTTCTATGGAAAATTTGAATGGTAGGAATTGTTTGTTTTTGGGTGGAATGTACAAGTGTGTTTCTTGAAAAGATAGAATCATATTGTCCAATAAATCTATGTCATGGACAACGTAGGAAAGATGTGCATGTAGACTGCGTGTATTTAAAGTTGCAAATGATAAAAAAATTGGGTTGGTAGTAATTTTTTTGTAAATTCCAACTTCCATGAAGTAGTTGTTTATAGTCATTTCATTTCATCCAATATATTGTTTTGTACATGAAATTTTTGAGGTGTTAATTCTTTAATCAAGTATAACGAGTCAATGGTTTTACCACGTGATTGTGCAGTGTACACTAGCCCATGTTTGGCACCAGTTGGGTCAAATGCAAGTTGATCCAATGTTATTACTTGTGTGCGATGTATTGTGCATGCGCAAGCTAAGTGTATTGGTAATTGTTTTTGTATTCTGATTTTTGATTTGTTGTGAGACATTGATAATTCTTTTGCAATTCGAAAAATTGTTGTCCAAGCTGGAAAGATGTTTATGTCATATAGTTCTTTGAATTTGTTTCTTTTATTCTTTCGAATGTTAACATCTGAAAACTGACATTGTTATTGGACGAGTAGGATCTTTGAATGCCTTGAGCACCATTGACTAATCCATCATTGGTATTGTAGTTTCCTGCATATAATTTAAGTAACATGTTTTTTTTTTTAACTATTATTGTTGATGGAAATGCTATTGTCTTCTGAAAAGAAAGATATTTTGATCCAACAATTTCATGTGCGTAAATAGCATTTAGTGTTATTTGTTGATCACGTGGTAGTGAAATAATTTTTATATTGTGATTATGATCCTTTTTTTGGTAGAAAATGTATTGGAAAAGATGATTTAAAGGTGTCGGCTTATGGAAATTGTCATTAATGTATGCAATATATTTATTAGTTTGCATGTTTATCTCATCGTATTTAGGACATTGATGAATATCGAGCCTCTTTGACGCATCGATGTATATAACCGATAAAGTTTTAACTTCTCTGTCCAAAAGTCATATGAAATTATGTTTTTGTTGATTCTTGGGTTTTCAAATATAAGAGAGTCTCTTACAGGGCTTACTTGGTACAAATCACCAAAAAATATCATGTCAATGTTAGCAAAGTATGAAGTTGCCTTATCCAGGATTTGACGGAGTGTCTTATCAATTTGATAAAACATTGTTGCACCAGCAAGTGATGCCTCATCTATAAGAACTACACGAAGTTGTTCGAAGTGTTTTGATAGTGTATCTAACTTTTCATTTTTTAGTGAAGAACTATCACTATTATTAAAGGTTATATAGAATGAAGAATGCAACATGACACTGCCTGTATTGAATGCAACTTATCCTATATACGCAGTGATTATTACTTTTAGTTGTGATGGATTATAAGCCAATTTTTCATTATGTATGCGTATTAAGGATTGGAAAATCGTTAGCGCTCTAATACTCTATGTCTTCTATTATGTTTGGTTGTTTGAAAATTTCATATGGACTTGTCGATAGTCAAGTAAGGTTCTTTATATGTTGAAAATGTTGCAAATCACTTTGTAAATCATACGTTTCATATTTTTTATTGATGCATTCATCAAATTGCGTGTTCTCTGTTTCATTTGCCTTTACACTATCTATGTAAAACAATTGTTCTGTATGTGTTTCTATTGCATTGATTGCATCATGTAAGGCACCCCATGCAGGTTTTGTAACATATCTAAATTTTTGTTCATTTCGCCTAATTTTTTTTTCCAGTGCAACATATGCAGATTTCCAAGTTGGGTGATGTATTTTGATCGTAGTTTCATTGACTCGTATGGATAGCATAGCATTAATTTTTGTATAGAATACTTTTCAATTTCTTTGCGTTTATTATATCTAACGCACCTTATGAAATATGTCTTACTTTCTTGTTTGCATTTTTTCCCTTTGTTTGTGTAACTAGACGCAAACTATCCTAAACATATAGCATTAATAGCTACAGGTCGTAGAATATAATAGTCAATAATTGATGGACACATTATGTCCTTAGAGTCATATTTTATTTTCAATACAAATCCACGTTCCTCTATAGGAGATGTATTAATGAAAATACATCTTTGTGAACTACTATTTAATGGAAGCGATAACACAATTGATAGTGTTTATGATGCCCCATTTTGTTTTAAGGTCATTATCGCATATGTTATTAAACATTGATGCAAGTGTTTTATATTATTTTGTCATATAGGATCTGCAGTACATTGCAACATCATAGGAATGGAGAAAAAATTGAGAGTCAATGTTTGCAATCCATACGGATGGAATATGTTGACAAAAAATATTTTTCCAGGTGTTAGGTGGCTTTATTTGTAGCAAAAATGTTGTACGATTTAGTGTACATTGGATAACATGTATGTATTCATCATTTTTTAATCCAACATTCTTCAAGAAATTATCAAATGTATCATTTTCATTATAATTTTCATTTTTTATTGTGTCAAATATTATCTTTGCATTTTTTTTCATTTTAGCATTATCAAATTCAATAGCTTCAAGCATTTTTGTTGTTTTCGTGGTAGGCACTGGGAAATTAAATCTACAATTAGAATTTTTATGTTTCCTATAGGTTATTGTGGACAATGATATTGGACAGTTCTAATCTCTTTAGTTAGAACATATGAATCAGTTGACAAGTATTTACCAACAAAATTTTCAACACCAATGTTTCTGTCCTTACCATATATTGGTGTAGATTTTATCCATAGTAATCCATGTTCATTCTCACTCCCTTTATTTTGGAATTATGTGAAGTAAAAGTAGTCACTAACTTCTCCATAATACTTGTAATCATGGGCTATTAATTGATGCAAAGCATCCTTCCTAGATCTACAGTAACATGCAAAAGTCACATAATCATTTCTTATTAATGAGTGTGGATCATTCTACTCTAAATCATGTGTGTTTGGTTTTGTTGTGTTTTGTATTATGTGTTTTAATGCACTCATCAAAGGCTCTGAAATCTGATCTACACTACTAAAGGAGAAGAAGAAAATAGGTGGACCTAGTTGTCGAATCATTGCATATATTTTTTTAGGTATTTGTTGATGGTAGTCTGGTGAAGTGCGTATTTTTTTGAAGTCCATGTAGCCAATGTCATATTTCAAAATGCAATCTAAATCTGGCTTCGATTTGACATCTTTTGGAAGGATTTTTCTTCCTTTAAACTGACCTTTTCTAATTCTAATCCAAATAACACTCAACACCTTCTTTATGATGATGTGAATTTCTTTATAAAATAGATTTGTTATATGGTAAGAAAGATCATGATTTTTATGTAGCACTTCCTATTGACATATTTTTTGATATGTAAAGTTTTTCAATAGATCAGTTGGGCGTTTGTTTCCATAGAATAATGTTGGAAAACTCATTTCTTCTGAGTATCTAACTTGGTAAATTCCTAACAGTACATAGCTTGTAGCAGATGTAATATTAATTTCCCTATTTACAAGGTCATAGATAGTATGTGGATCAGTGAAACCAAGAACAATTTTTTTTTTTGTATCTGTTCATCAATATCTTGATTGTCATTTTCACTATTTTCAATGTGAGATGTACTATCGTATGTTTCTTTGTTTTCTATGAACACTTGTTTCCAATTGTTTTCTATGTTGGAATTTTCTAATTTGTAATGCATTGTTTTGCATAATTGTTTTAATGCTTTCATGACTATGTGGAATCGAACTCAACCAAATCCATAAACACTTTTGAATTTTAAATGTTTCTTTTAGCACAACTGCCATTGTGCCTATGCCTTTTATGTTTCAAGGAAATTCTGATTGAATTCTACATATGTTGGTTGGCACATTGATGACTCCTCCAGTTAAACCTAGTGGTGGTTTTCTATGTCGATGTGCCATTTCTTTTATTTCTAAAAATGGAAATCACAATTCCACTAGTCTTTCTTCTAGTTCAATAAGTTGACTGAGTGTTCGAGTGCCTTTATTTCTTCTTATTTTTGCAGGAACTACATACTTAGGAACTGTGTTATCGAAAAATGCTTTTTTTCAAAGCCTACAAATGAAGCAACTGTTATTTTTTACTTTTTCAAAGATAGTTTTTTTAATTCCATGAGAACAATTTAATGGTTTTCTAATGTGATTTGCATGTTTTTTTTCTTCGGTTGTTTTAACGGTAAAACATATTTTCTAAAGAAAGTTATTTCTTATATTCAACATTAAAAAATAGGGGTATCGTTTATTTGTGCTTGATATATCTTTTCATACATTGACGATTATGTTGACTTGTTTTGAGATCATTTTCTTGACCTTGACTGGCACAAATATTCTAATACAATTTGGTTTTTCACTGTTGTTCTGTTATATGCAACCTTTTTTGTATTTGTTTTTGAGTTTCTTCGAATAAAATTTTCAAGAAAATGCAAAGAATAGTTTCTCTTCTGCTTGTCTAAGAAAAAATACGGTTTGAATTTTCGTTCATATTCTTGATATGTTTCTTCAAACTTTTTTGTAGCATTAGGTTTCAAACACTGAATTGGTTCAGAGGTTATATTATTCTCAATATTTTTGAAGTGATGATCTAAATAGTCTAGCACTACTTGTTGTTTCATTTTCATTATGTTGTAGAAAAGTTTGAATTTTCGTGTTTTCAAATTCATTCAAATAATTGCTTTAAGATTATTTGAATGGGGTTGCACCAATATTATTTATTGCCTCACATGCATTGCTTTTATATTCGGTTGCACCAAGTTCACCTATTGTTTGACTTTGAATTTTGCCTATTTATTGTAAGGGTTCATAGTGGACATGACCTATACTTGTTTCAAATTTCAATATGTTCAAATTTCTAAGAATTGTTTCCGAATTACATATTTTCTTCGATATGGAAATTGTAACTGTAGACCAAATGACAAGATGTATGTATAGAATTTTTTTTAACCAACAAAAGACACATATATCACCTTCAATATTTCCTTCGTTATATGGCAATGCTAATTGTTTTATGTATTCTTTCCAAGTATTTATTTTTCTATACTTTCCTATAAAACTAAAGTATATATATTATGTTATACATCCAATACAAATGGGTCATTTTGAACAACTACATTGTAAAATGTTTGTTCAATGATAAGTCGAAGGAATGGCACACTATATTCATTGTCTACAAGATAAAAAAATGTTTCAAATGCACATTCACCATATATGCTATTGAACATGGGCACCCTAAGGAGGTTGATCATGGATCTAAATTTTTGATGTTCAAATATGGATAAGTCAATTTTCTCATATGCAATGTTGGTTTGTTGGGAGACGGGAGAATCCATGATTGCTTTTTTTTTTTTAAGCGATGGTTCAGAGTGGCCATTTATAGGATCTTCATCATGAAATAGTATATCATAATTGTTTGTTGAAATTATTCAATTAAAGTGAAAATAAATTTTCATTTTTGTTTTGGGCCAAATTCTAATTGGAATTTTCAACCAATTTGAAAACCAATGTATACAGAAAAAATCTCCCCATAGTCCTCGAGATTCTAGAGGTATATCAAATGAAGTCGATTTAGAATTTTTTCTAGATACATGTTGTGATTATTGATATTATGCATTTTTGTTAATGACTCTTCATGGAGCTCATGTTGATAAGATGTAATTTCTTCTTCATCCTTTTCTACTAAAAATTTTATAAAATAATTCACCATTCCTATTCATAATTCTATCAATGTATAAGTACAATGAAATAAAAGTTGTAAACTATGAAACAAATATTCTCCAATCACATATGAAAAATTGTTTAACTGAAACAAGTTATTATTTCCTAAGACAAATGTCAATTTTTTTTTTGAGATGATCTACACATGCTGATGTTTATTATGTCAATGAAATTGTAAACGTTAGCAAGTATATTGTGTATCTGGAAAATTTCAATTCTCAATGTCTAGTCACCCATGCCAGTGATTCTTCAGCAAGTGTCTAGAGAGTTGTTTAGTAAAAAGACATGCAAAACCATGAAATACAATTTATTAGTATATAAATCTAAGATTGCCATTTTTTTCATATAATTTTTTTAGAATGGAAAACTATGGCAACACACGTGTATAAATATAGTTATAAGGGATTGCAAAGTTTCTCGCTTCACATAGTATAAAAAAATTTCAGGTGTTAAAAATTGAACTCAAGCCATGTCCTAGAACAAAAATACAATTTATTGAATACAAGATAACATATGAACATCCTTCGGTCTAATATTCTAGGAGTTAGAACTTGGAATATTAAAAATTAATTTAATTAAGATGTTAGTATCCACTGGCATAAAAATAGTAATCATATATTCACAAACAGTAGAAGCTATCATTTTCTTAACAACCAAATAATATACTTATAGCTTATATATGAAATTTTATATATACAAGAACAACTACATTCAAGTTGGGTCAAGGAAAATTTGACTAAAATTTTTATGTTCAAAATGTATATCATAGAATTATACAGATACAATAACAGGGTTTGAAAGTGACACTTTCAAAAATATGGAACTGTAATCTCTTCAATATAACTAAAAAATTATATAAAAATATATTAGAAATATGGAAATCATGAGTTGAACAAGGTGTTATATTGGGTGAAAAAAAAATCATTATTGTGTTCAATCGAGTGAAAAGAAAATCATTATTATGATTTGAAGAAGAAAAAACAACTATGAGAATATTTGAATGTAAAACTAGAGAAATCTTTTTTGGTGTACATAATAGATAGCTATAAGAAATGAAATAGAATAAAATAAGTAAATAGTATACACGGTATTATAATATTAAAAGGAAAAAAAATACTTTGTAAATACTTTTCAAAAATATCAATATGAATAGATCAAAATTGATTAAAGTTAACAAAAATAGACAGATATTGCATACATATGACCATATATAGTTGCTCACGAAGTTGTTGTGTACAAATATATTCAATACTCAATGTAAATAAACAGAGAAAATGCATGTAAAAAGGTATGGAGAGAGTAAAATTTCCCTTTGTTGTTATAATTACCTAATGAAGAAGTTAAAAAACAAGTGAAAAGAAGATATGACATTCCTTTGTTAAAAAAAAACAGGCTGGTAAGAAAATGAACTATATAAATTTCAACGCATTGAAGAGAGACTACAAATATGGTGGAGAGAATTCCAATTATGTTTGACAGATTCAAAGCCAAGTGAAAAATATGAAATATATACATTATGCATGGGCCCAATAAATTCACACGTGTAAAACCCAATTGGAAAATAATGCAATAATTGAATGAGTGATAACCTATAAAATACTATCTAAAACAAAATAATGAAATCTAACCCAGTAGTGAATTAATTTCAAATTGAAAATGGTCAAACCTTAATAGAAAAATACTAATAAAATGACCTATTTTTATAGGAAATATGCAAAATAAAAATGGAATCATTATATATATGAATGAATGATGTTAGGTCCCTATATTACTAGTATAGTCCCTTATTGTTGTTAGTGTAACCCCCTTATTGTTTTTGTTGTACCCCTGTAACCTCAATATTGTTATTATTGTGCACTTACATTATTATTGTTTGGTCGGCTAGGATTATATTGTGACCCCAAGGACTCCTATATATAGAAGGATTTTTTTCATTCGTATCATCCAATAATTTTTCATTTATGTAATGTAAAGGAGGTTTCCCCCTCGAATTTTCTTATGTCTAAGGCGTTGATCTCTCTTTTCTTCTATTTTTGGAGCTGATTTCATAAGATTTGGTATTAGAGCTTTGGAGTCTAGGGCTTTGCTTCTCTAAATAGGTCATCGTGGCATTTTTGCAATAAAATTTTTTCTACAAAGTTTCAAAAGCTGAAATGTTTACATAGAGAAGTCGAAATCCTGAGGAATTTTAGGTAAACATTTTAGATCTTATTTTGAAATATTTTTGGAGATATGATCTGTGGAAGTGAGGGTTTTTTCAAGCTCCATAATTTCACCTAAAACATGCCATTGTGGAATTTATGCTATAAATTTTTTTCTACGATTGTTCAGAAGCTGAAATTTTTACAAAGAGAAGCTAAAACCCTAAGGAAATTCTTGTAAAAATTTCATATATTGCTCTGAAATATTTGCAGAGATATGATCTGTGGAACTTAGAGTTTTTTTAGGATCCCAAATTTCATCTCCAAGAGGTGACCATGGAAAAATCATCATAACTCTCACTCTAGGCATGGGATTGGAATTCTGTAAAATGTGATCGTAAGTACACTGGCGGTAGTTTCGTTTACATTAATCTCAGATTTGAAGGAGGAAACATTGACACATGGCACATTGTCCAAGTTTTCTCTATTGAACTAGTCCATAATTAGGTCATTGTGGGAGATTCAGCATAAGTTGGCCTTGAAGAATCAAATTAGGTCAGACATGTAGCATTCGAATGAAGGATTAAAGGGCTACTATAGAACCGAATTTTAGATATTTAATATCAGAAATCACAGAGATAATTCAGTTTCAATATCAAGCTCCTCAAAATCAAGAAAAAGGTATGTATCTTTTTTTTTGAATTGCATATCTTGTGTGAAAAAACAGTTTAAAGTGATTCTAGTATTGGGTTCTAAAATGCCACCTTAAAATAATTCAACACCCATTAAGCCTTCATAAGGCTCTACTATGACTCATCAAGAGGAATAAGTGAAACATAACATATAAAAATTACAAGACCAAGTGCACCAAATTTCCCTCTCGCAAAGAGTAACAAAAAAGAAATGGAATTTTTGAAGAAGGGCGTGGAAGATAAGATGTATGGTTTGAAGAAAGGCATGGAAGCTAATATGGATGGTTTAAAGAATGGTTTGGAAGCTAATATGGATGGCATGGAAGCTAAGATGGATTACATGGAAGCTAAGATCGATGAAAAAATGAAAGACAACATGGAAGACAGGAAGAATTATCTAAAAGTAGACATGGAAGGTTTGATGACAAGGTTAATACAAGAAATGATTCCTAATGATGGAAATGTAAAAGAGAAACTCATGATGAGAAAAAAATAAATGTTAATTGTGATTTCATAAACTATAATGTTGGATTGAAGAAATAACATATTCCAAAGATGGATATGAGGAAGTTTTATGGCAAGGATCCCGTAACATAGATACTATATATGGAGCAATATTTTGATATCAATAATGTGAAGAAAACACAAAAGGTATGCATTACAACTTTACATTTAGAACAAAATACATTTGTATGGTATCAATGGCTTTTCTCCCGTAAACAAATTGTCACTTGGTTAAATTTTATGGAGGAAATGATAGTACATTATGAAGATAAAAAGAGAAAAACCTTCTTTAGCCAATTGATAAATCTCAAACAAAAGGATTCATTGGTGGAGCACATTGAGGACTTCCAAAAATTGAATATAATGGTAATTGATATTCTAGAGGGACACAAGATTGATGTCTTCTTAGGGACATTAAAGGATAACATCCAGCATGAAGTTTGCGTTTGAGAACCTGATTCATTGGAGAAGGTATTCAGGTTGGC
The DNA here is from genome assembly GCA_034641835.2 of Pinus albicaulis. Classification (NCBI taxonomy): domain Eukaryota; kingdom Viridiplantae; phylum Streptophyta; class Pinopsida; order Pinales; family Pinaceae; genus Pinus; species Pinus albicaulis. The sequence goes on from CM076579.1 coordinate 432,238,107, forward strand.
AGGAAAAAATGAATGTAAAATTATGGCGACAAGGAAGCCTACCACTCACATCTATAAACATGGAAGTGTTTCTACTCCTACACTTCCACAACCTACAAAGTTGACACCACAACAATTGGAAGAAAAAAGAGAAAAAGGGCTTTCATACAGTTGCGATATAAAATACACTACAGGTCATAAGTGAGCTAAGAAGAAATTATTTTACATAGATTGTGAAAAGGAGGAAGAAAATGAACAAGAAACTTGAAAAGAAGAGGATATACACCAGGAACCAACCCAAGAAGAAGAATAAATTAGTCTGACCATATCATGTAATGCATTGGCAGGAATTACCACTCCTCAATCTCTCAAGATAGCAGGACATATCAAGAAGAAAAAGGTAATAGTGTTGATTGATCCGGGTAGTACCCATAATTTTGTTCATTGTAAGGTAGCTAAGGAATTGAATTGTTTCCTATACCTAGCACTAGAATTTCAAGTGATGGTTGCAAATGGAGGAACTATAAATTTCCTCTGGAAAATTCCTTAATATCAAGCTTACCATGGGGGACTATGTATTGAATAGTCCAATTCTTTCAATTCCAATGGGAGTTGCTAATGTTGTTCTAGGAGTACAAAGGTTACAATATTTGGGGATGGTAGCTTTTAATTTTCAAAAAAATTTCTTGAATTTTTTTCAGAAGGAAAGGAAATAGAATTACAAGGTATCAAATGGAATCCAAGAAAGATAATAAGCTCTAATGTCATGAAAAATATTCTAAATAAAGAATAACAATTCATAATTGCACAATTATGCTCACTAGAAGTTCTACATCAAAATCATTTATTTATCCAGATCTCCAAAAAGTTTTGGACAATCATTCCAAAGTGTTCGATACTCCCAAAGAAATCCCACATATTCATGATCATGACCATGCTATTCACTTGATTCCAACAAGTGTTCCTTATTCAGGCCTTACAGATATCCTCACGTCCAAAAGAGAGAAATTGAAGATATGATTGAAAAAATGTTAGAGGCTGGTATAATTCAACCTAGTCAAAGTTCTTTCTCTGCTCTAGTAGTATTGGCACACAAGAAGGATTGATGATGGCACATGTGTCCAGATTATAGGGAGCTCAATAAGCTCACTATTAAAAATAATTTTTGCATTCCTATGATTTATGAATTCTTGGATGAATTACATGGATTAATTTATTTTACAAAGTTGGATCTTCATTCAGGATATCATCAAATTAGAATGAAGACTAAAGATATTCCAAAAACATCATTTCGAACTCATGAGGGTCCTTATGAATTTTTGGTCATGCCTTTTGGCCTTACCAATGCACCTTCTACATTTCAAGGGTTGATGAATTCCATTTTCAAACCCTTGCTAGTATTTTTTGATGACATACTAATCTACAATAGCTCTTGGAAGGATCATGTTCAACATGTTGATAGGGTGCTCGAAATATTGGAGGAGAAACAACTATATGCAAAAACATCCAAATGTTTCTTTGGAGTACAAGAGGTGGAATATCTGGGTCATATTGTATCTCATGAGGGTGTTAAGGTAGACGCTAAAAAAATTAAATCCATTAAATAATGGAAAGTCCTCACAACCATAAATCAATTGCGAGAATTTCTCAGGTTAACAGGGCATTATCACAAGTTTGTTAAAAATTATGGGAGAATAACATAACCTCTAACAACATTATTGAAGAAAAATGCATTTTCATGGACTCCTAAAGCAACTAAGGCCTTTGAACATCTTAAAGAGGAAATGTGCCTAGCACCAATCTTAGCTAGCTAGACTTCACAAAATTTCTTATTATGGAATGTGATGCCTCAGGAAATGGAAATGGTGTTGTTTTAATGCAAGAATGAAGACCCATTACTTTTGAAAGTCATCCAATCAAATGAATGTATTTACAGAGAGCTATTTATGAGAAGGAAATGTTGTCAAGACTACATGCACTAAAGAAATGGCGACCTTACCTAATGGGAAGGCACTTCAAGGAAAAAACTGATCATCATATTCTTAAACACTTTTTGGAACAAAGACTATATTCATAAGAGTAGCAAAAATGGGTCACAAAGATGTTGGGTTATGACTTTGAAATCATATACAAAAAGGGGAATCTAAATGTTGTTGTAAACACACTCTCAAGAAAGGATGAAGAGGTGGAAGCATTGCTTTGTGTCATTTCTATTATCCAACTAGATCGTATAACCGAAGCAACGGATGAATGGAAGAAGGACAAAGAAGTGTGGACATTCATTCAAAATTTGCAACAAGATCTTAGTACATGTTATACATTTAGTTGGAAAAATGATTACCTTTGGTCCAAAGATCGCTTATATATTTGCAATAATTCCCAACTAGAAGAAAATATTCTTTTGGAATTGCACACTTCTCCTTTAGGAGAACAATAGGGATTTTTAAAAACCTACCACAGGGTGAAGAAACATTCTTTTTTGGATGGCCTTAAATATGATATTCAAAAGTTTGTGGCAGAATGTTTGGTTTCCCAGCAAAATAAAGTTGAGAAAATTAAGACCCTGGGTCTTCTACAACCTTTATCCTTTCCAGGTCAACGTTAGAAGGATATTTCAATGGATTTTATCACAGGTTTACCCAAGTCCGAAGTAAAGAGTGTCATCATGGTGGTAGTTGGTATAATTAACAAGTATGCACACTTTTTTACATTAACTCATCCATTTAAAGCACATAAAGTAGCTACTGCATTTATGGAAGCAATTCAAAAGCTACATGGAAACCTAAAGATTATTGTAAGTGACAGAGATACCATTTTTACTGGAAATTTTTGGATCGAATTATTTTCTTATTTGGGTACTCAACTATCTCATAGCTCATCTTATCATCCTCAATATGATTGTCAAACTGAGATAGTGAATAAATGTTTGGAAGGATATATTCATTTTTTTGTATCTGATAAGCAAACAGAATGGGTCAAGTGGTTACCTCTCGTTGAATGGTGGTATAACACTTCCTTCCATACTACAACAAAAATGACCTGATTTATGGCACTTTATGGATATCATCCATAGTCCATCACATATTTTTTAAGAGAAAATTCTAAGGTTCGAGCAGTGGAAGATCACACTAAGCATCAATAAGAAGTTCTCCAACTCTTAAAGGATAACCTAAATTTGGCACAAAATCGAATGAAACAATGGGCAGATCAACATCGCAGTGAGAGAAGTTTTGATGTAGGAGACTGGGTATTTTTACCACTACAACCATACAAAAAAATGTCCCTCAAGTAAGCTAAGAAGGATAATAAATTATCTCCAAAGTACTATGGTCCTTACAAGGTGTTGAAAAATATTGTTACTATGGCATACAAATTGGAGCTTCTTTCTTCTTCGCGAGTGCATCTAGTTTTCCATGTTTCATGATTAAAGAAGGTTATATGGGACAAAATTGTAGTTCAAAAAATATTACCGTAACTTGATGAGGAAGGGAAAATCATATTGGAACCTGAAGTAGTCACGGAAACAAGAACTAGAAAGTTACGAAATCGATCAATTTCAGAGTATCTTATCAAATGGAAGAACTTACCAACTAAATATTCTACATGGGAGGATGAGAATTTTATACATAAGAATCTGAAGCTACTCAAGTGTTGAGGACAACTATTTTTTTGAAGGAGAGGGGCATGTTAGGACCCTATATTACTAGTATAGTCCCTTATTGTTGTTATTATAACCCCCTTATTATTATTGTTGTACCTTTGTAACCCTAATATTTTTATTATTGTGCCATTATATTATTATTGTTAGGTCAGTTAGGATTATATTGTGACCCCATGGACTCCTATATATAGAAGGAGTCTTTCTCATTTGTATCATCCAAGATTTTTTCATTTATGTAATGTAAAGGAGGTTTCCCCCTTGAAGTGGCTTATTTCTAAGGGAGAGCTCTGCCACATTCAGTGTGTCATCTCTGAGTGTATGTATCAAATTCTCTTCTTAACTTTTCCATGAAACATGTTTCTTGTTCTCAGTCTATGGAAAAGAAGGTTCTGGTCTTTTTGGATTAGCTATTTCTTCTACAATGTATAGCTTGTGATTACCTCGTTTTTTATAATGTCGTCATGGATAACATGGTTTTGGAAGAAGATAGCAGTTTCTTCGTTCTTCATTTCAGTGATGGGGTTTTGGTGGGAATCTTGGCCACTTACCTTCCTAGGAAGGGAGTAATTCAAAGCCACCTTCCTCATTTCGTGGTTGTCTCTGTCGCTTTTGCCTGTGAAGTTGTAAAGTTTAGGAGCAGTGGATTGGGTGGTTAGTGGGTTAGCTTCGTCTGTTGGTTGGTTATTATTATTAAATTTTCCATTATTGATGTTATATGGTCTATTTTTAGTTGATCTAATGGGATTATCTGGTTAAACAAAGGAGTTTTCTCTGCAGCCAGGGCTACCTATATGGTTCAGAGGAGCCTGGTCCATTGCTTTAGGTGTGTGGCAAATAACTTAAAGATATATGTTGTGTCCTACTGGTCTGTAATGACACTGTCAATTAGTGTAAGTTCGTGTCCTCCCTATCTGTCAAGGTTGGGTCCTATGCAAGCTGGTAAAGACAACCAATCTCTGGTGCCTCCCAGACAACATCATCATCGTCTTTCTATCTCAGGTGGCTTTAATATCTCCATGCTTTGTACTATTGTAGGTCTTCCTAGAAATTCTCACCTGCACATAAATTTGTTGGAAGACCGGGGTCTGAAGACAATGGTGAAATCCCAGTCGACTAAGAAGGAAGGAAAGGCTAAGGGGAAAGCCAAAGCTCCTAAGGCTGCTCTAGGAAGACGAGGTCAAAATTATGGTAAAGAGTTAACGGAGAACCTATTCTAGCCCTATTTGGACGATACACCTTGTTATATCAAGTCCCTGATTCATAGGTGGGAGCAGGATGAAAGGGGTAAAGAGGAAGTGGAATCTGAACTTCCTGAAGAAGAATTGGACCCTATTGTAACTGACCCGTGTAATACTCGCAGCAGATTGTCTTTGTTTCATCACTCAATCCACACTTACTGGATCCTGAAATGTGTCTTGGTGAAGGAAATTTTCTCTATCCAAGAGATAGGGGGAGACCCGCACGCAGCCTCAACTCTGGTGGACATTCACAAAGACATCCAGGAGATAAAATTGCAGTAACATCACGAGAGTGTCCGACTTGGACGAATTAGCAGATAATTACAAAGCATGCACTAGGTTCACATGTCAGGATCAAGTGTAAAAGACCCAACTCCTATCAATTCTTCTGATTATTGATTTTACTATATTATGTTTTTTGATATGATAATGAATACAATTTACTTATTTCAAATGTCTATGGAAGAAAAGATATATAATAGTCCCTTAAAGATAGTAAGAGACCGCTTTAAGTTGTTTAAGTTTTGGATGGCCTATAACTCTTTAAGACTACCAACATACCTGGTTTCCTACGTGTAGGTTGAGGTCAAAAGTTGTAAATATTTATAACCTACATTTTTTTTTTTGAATAGAAAATAGCAACACTCTACTAAGTTTACAAAAGAAAATATCTTTTATCTGCCGGATGGTAAATATAACAGGTCAAGTGACAATGATGTTGTGAGTTTAGAACAAGACTTCCCATTTCTTTTCGTTCTTGATATTTTTTTTTACCATACGGATGATAAAGATAACATGAATCACAACATCGCTGTGATATTAGAAACCCAAGATTCATTTCTTTCCACCATCCAAAATTTTTCTCGAATGTCTTCATTGCAAATGGTAATGTTCTAAGTGGTAAACCAAAAATAACCAATCCAAAAGAAACATGTTTCAGGCTTACAAACATTTGTTTTCGTTGCAAACAATAATTTTCTAAAAAATAAACCAAAAATAGCCCAAAAACAATGGTTGTCAGGTTTTGACACAATTATTTGGTTGTTTTGTGCTTGGTTCTTTTTTCACTTTAAATCAAGATCTGACCTATCGATGTCTTCAGCTGTTTCTCTCACCCACATTATTTGGACAATTGAACTATTAGAATTCTGCTCCTCATGAGTGATATATAGAAACTAAAATTTTTCATCATCTTCCATTTAACAGCAAAACCAACAAAACCATTGAGCTAGCAATGAAAAAAACTATTATACTCTCTGAATCACACAAAACTTATCGATTAGCTTTCTTACCTGACTACATCTCATATATCATTAGTTTTCTAGTCTTTCGAACCCATAATTCACTATTAGTACCATTTGTTTAAGTAGCAAAGAAATAGTTTTTCCAGCAGGATAGACATCAAAGCAAGCACCACCAACAATGAAAGCACTAGGGAAGGAGGCAAGGGTATCCCCTATAGTGGTTGAACCTATTGAAGCACTCATTGATCCACCAACGACAGCACTAGCAACGAAAGAATTAGGGGTGGAGGCAAGGGTAGCACCTATTGTGGTTGAACCTATTGAAGCACTCGTTGATCCACCAATGACAGAATATCAGAGTTTATTTTCACCCTCATAGCTGGGAGAAGTTTCCAATGCAACAAATTATGCATGTTTATGTAGTTCCCGCTCTCAATTGTTTATTCAAGCAACAACTCTTAACCATTCAAAATGATTCTCAGTAAAGTTATCCTTGTTTATCTATATAATTTAGCTCATACAAATGTGGAACATGCAAATAACATTACATAGGTGGCACAATGCATGATAACACTCGTGAAAACTAAAATGAATCGATCAAAATTAAAATTAATAGTCCCATATTTTATTTGGTTAGATGTAAAATACATTAATATGAAATGTCACTATTACATGGTCAGGGTCTTATTGATAAATCAATCCATTTTATGTTAAAAATATACAATATTTAAGATAAACGGGTCATGTCCATTACATCGATTGCTACATCAAAATCCCTTATTTTAATGAACCATAAATTTTATAACCATCAACTAATGATTTCTTTTAAAATCCCTTACCCTACTGATTTCTAGAACCCGCGCCCATGATCTTTTTTAACGATGAAAAGGGATTCCACATCAAATGTCAAAATTTACAAATTTTATTTAGCCACTCAAAGTTGTCACCCATTCGAATTCCATGTGCCATTCCATTAAACCTTATGTCAACGTGTCGACATATGCTTGATATTTGATTTTTAAGATTTGGATGTAAGTTGGCAACTACCCATCTCACTTCGTCGAGAAGTCTCATTTGTTTTCTAATAGGCGGATCTCCAAATTCTGAAGGCAACCTAACAACAACGCTATATAGTGCCACTATTTTTGCACATCTTGAGGATACATGCCCGACAGACAACTCCATTGTCAAAAACTGGTACTCCATTCAGAAATCTAGATTGAATCTAGTGTCACCTTGTCTCTAGAGGAGCCATTGGTGAGAAATTTGTTTAATATTCCTCTTTATTATTGGAATTTCATATTTCGAACATGTTCTAACTTATATAAGCTCTCCATCTGATTATTTTAAATTTAATATTTAACCCATAAAATTCAATTCCCTGAATTCTACTTATTTATCAGATCTAAGGCTAGATGGAGAAGCTTTAGAGCGAAATCTAGACAATACTAAACACATGATTTATTTCTCGATTCTACATGTTTTCTCTATTATCTGATAATTGTGTTTAAGATACATGGACAGATGTTAATTCAAATTAAGGTAGTTGAAACAAAACTCAAGATGTTAATATTACAAGAAAAACTCATTTGTCTAATTACATTGGATAGTACATTGAGGTTTAATGCATAGCAATAAGATTTGGATTCGAGTACGAATTCCACAATTCAAAATATCAAACGAAAAAAATCATAACAACTCTAATACTGACATATAAATCTCATGGATACTGAAATATGCACTATGTTCCAAATGTTAGAATAATTTTAACCTCAAGTAGGCACCATAAATAAGAAAAAAAAAAAATTCATTCCTTGAAATTTTTGGAATGTATTTTATATTTCTTTCTTTTTTTAGTATTTTAGGATTTTATCACTGTAATTTTTTTGAGCTTATGGGTTCCTACATATTTTATTTTTTTTCTAGGAGGCTTTCTGGTTATTGAGGATTCCCAATGCTGAGATAACGACGTTGAATGTTATTTATTTGCTACGGATTGAGTATGTTGTTTATTCGTTGGGGATTGAATGAAAATTCTTATGAAATTTTTCACCATGATCAACACTTACTGGTAATTAATTTGGAAACCCTTATTTGGAATTAAAAACCCAAAATTCCAAAGGTAAAATGAAATTTTGATATTTTTGTTACCCTTCTTGAATTCTGATTCTTTTAACTTCTTGTATTATGTTTCTTTTAATTTAGTTTTTTTTTTACCGAGTTTAAAAAAAAAACGGTTATCCTCAGGGATTGAAAGAAAATTATTATGGCCTTTGTCACCATGATCAATGCTTATGGGTAATTAATTTTGAAACCCTTGGTTAGAACTAAAACCTCCAAATTCCAAAGGTAAAATGAAATTTTGATATTTTTGTTACCGTTTTTTAAATTTGATTATTTTAACTTCTTGTATTGTGTTTCCTTTAATTTGTTTTTTTACCCAATTAAAAATAGAAATTGTTCTCCTGACCCCATTATGAAATGGAGAGGATGATAATTTGGATTTTTCAATTGCATATATGATGTCTTTCGAAAACTTATAATCTTTTTTCTTTTCTAAGTAAGACTAATTTTATTATATAATGTATAGAAAATACAATTCGAAATGTTCCCATCGAAGCTGTTATGCTAGCCAATTCCGGTAGGGATAGAGTTCAAAAAAAAAAAAATTGGGACTACCCAGCTGGGGAAACCAGTCCAAAAATTGCTGCCTCGAATGGGGAAACTAGCATGAACCATGATTATCCAAAATTTTGTAGAACTGTCCATGTACAAGTAAAACATAAAAACAGTGGATTAAAAACAACCAAAGGTACAAGACCTCTTATTTCTAACCTTTCCATGGTGATTCATGCTTCAAGTCTTCAGGAGGTGGCTCTTCAACAATGAAGTAGCCGTAATCTTCTTAGGAGTCCTATGCCTTCTTTGAAAGTTGCATTATCATATCTGGCATGGAGGTAGGGCGTGCACTTGCAACTGCAACCTTTTCTTCTTCTGTTGAGCTATCACCACAGTTGCTGCCTGAAGAGTGCATTATAGATTTAGTTGGTAGGGATTTTAGGGAGTGTTGGAGGTAGGATAGAGAAATGGTGGATTTTCATAGGCATTTACGTGAACCAAAGTAGCAGAGCTAGAAGAGACCTCCAGAAGATGCAAAGGTAAGGTGGCTGAGACACTATTCTAGTCAAAGGCTTTAATGGTGTCCAATTTAGGCATAAATTCAGAAATTCGAACGTCACAGAGGGGGGATGGCTCTCATTGCAGAGCGAGATGGGAGGATGGAAATATTTGACTCGACCTCGGCCCCTGTAACAATGCATCCTATGGCGACAAGGTATGGCGTCACTGGAGAGCTCAGGTGAAGTGAGGTAGGAGATGAGTTTCTGCGAGGAGAAATGGCAGGAGGCCTCGAGCTGCATAGGAGGTGGGGAATGAAAGCTTGAGTGATTGACACAGACACCAACAATATGAATAGATACACGATAGGAGGAGGTAGTGGGAATGTCGTTGTAGGGAGCCATGAAATACTGCGATGTGCAGCAACAAGGATGGGTATCAAAACCTTGAGTAGGTGGGTTAATGTAGACACCAGAGGAGTAGGTGCATAATTTATGATCGTCTGCACTTGGTCCATGTGCATCCATGTGTCTGTGCCATGTGCCTCATGGAGGGATGTCCACATCGCTTTTTTCTAGGAGTCACCCATGTTCGAGATTGACAACTTATAATCTTAGTGATTTGAAGTTTTCTTATTTCATCCCAAGCTAATTAGGCTAATTGACCTTTAGTCCTATAGTTAGGCACAACTTTGGAAAGATAAGGCTAACCTTATCCTTGAGAATTTGGGCATGACTTCGAGAAGTTGGGCACGACTTTGGGAAAAGAAGGCTAATATTATCCTTTAGAATTTTTGTTACTGGTAAGGCATTTAAATCAAATTGATTCTTCTCTAGTTTTCATACATTAATAATTCACAGTAATAGTAACACTAATAGTAATAATAATAATATAGATTCTAGAATCCAGTAATAATCAATCCAATAATTCAAAGTAATAGTATTAATAATGCTAATAATTCAGAGTAATATTAATAGTAATAGTAATTTGATTTTTTTTTCAACTCAAATAAATTCTAACAAAAAGTTGTACCATTTAATTCAAGTTGCAGGAAAACAACAGGAACTAGTTGGCCTTAAGTGATCATAAGTGGGTTCCAAATTGCACAAAACTCCAATGAATTCTAACCTTTAATAGGTTGCCATAAATATTATTATAAAGAAGTTGCAAAAATGTGGCCTGTAAAGTTGTCATGCAGGGTACTATCATATAGGTATTCTTAAGAACTTGGAAAAACATGGCCTGGCAGGCTATTATACAAGGCATTATGAAGTGGTGGGAAAATTGTGGTGGGAAACGTGGCCACTTATCAGTACAACAATAAAGAACAAAATAAAATAAGTGGATAAACATTTAATTGTAAAATGCATTTTAAAATGCTTTAATTTTAATATAGATTTTTTTTAATGAGTGGGGTGGATATTCATGAAAATATATAATGTTAAATATTTCAAAAGTAGCAGTACTTCAATATGAGAAAAGGAGCTTGACAGCAAAGTTTTTAATACACAATGCTTATTACAGCCTCGAAAAAAGGCCAAATAAGACCTCAAATATTTTGAAGGTTTTAAATGTTTTGATTCGTGAACAGAAACCTTTGTGACTTTCTAACAGGTTTTTCAAAAAGTGAAAAAAAACATGTACAAAACCTTAGGCTAGTTTTAGTTTAAGCATTTGATTTTGTTTATCCAGTTCATATTCCAAAGAATTTTGATTACAAGAGTCCATGTCAGCCCTTTGGGCGAGACTAATCAGAACAACCGTTGACAACTACAAAACCTACGATTTCCAAAATTTAAGATAATGGGTTAATTAATGGAAACTGAATCATAATTCAATTAAACCTTAATGGCCTTTGTGATAGAGCTTCTTACTTCAAATTTGGAAAATGCATAAGCAATTTCTTCATAATAGGCGAGAAAGAGAAAACCCTAACCTGCATAAGTGATTACATAAAAATACTGAATTTAAACCACTATATGGCTCAAAAAATAAAGGAAATACGGTGTGTTACCTAACAAAAAGTTATGTTTATGTGTTCAAACCTCGATGCACAAATATGATAAAAAATTATATTAAAAATTGGAATTTCTGATGTAAACCCTAGCATTACCCAGTTGAAAGTACTCTTCAATGATATTAGGAATTTCACTCTTTTCCCTACCTGGTACACTGAGGCCACAATTTAAGGAAACCGCAAAAAAAATTGCTCCAACAATCATTGAAAATTGAGAATTAAGTCCATAAAACTAGATAGGGATATAAAATTAGTATCCATCTCCCATCTAACTAGAGGAAGAGGAAGGCATCAACAACGCCAACCGACATCAGATCAAGCTACATAATTTACATTGTTGATGTAGTTCTTATAATGGTTTATGTAGCACTTATAAAGAGATAAGACAAAAATGCAATAGAAAAGTATTTTTTTTTCTTTTTTTAAACTTCATATCTATTATTTTATTATTTTAACTATTATTTTATTATTTTCATTGGGAGGCCCATTTTATACCTAAAAATTCCCCTAACGTTTTCTACTGGAAAGGAAAACTTCTGACCTATTTTAAAAATTGGTCATGGAAATTGTGTTAAAATATTTTCAAAAGTCAATAAAAAGATTGTATTATTATTGCACTCATTTTGCAATGATCTTAATCATAACAAGGTGGTTTGTATTTCAATGATAAATCATAAATCTAGCCTATCGATTAGCTCTTTTTCCATGTATTTATAATAATACGCTAATTTCATTATCCAAAATAATTCCATGTTATGTGAATAAAAAGGGGATAACCATAATGGTCTTATAATTAGAGGGATTGTTTTTATCTCACTTTAAAAATAGATATTATGAGCCCTTGCATATAGGTTTTACGAAATCCATCACACATATATGTTTGTTAAATAGAAGATGTAATAGATTTGACAGATGAAGATAGGTTCTCCAATATTTAATATTTTTACTTGGTACATTTCAAAGTCCTTAGTTTTTCCTCTTGTGAGACACTTAACTCTAAACTTCATGTGATATATGGAAAAAAATATTCCTATGTAGAAAGGGTATGAATGTTGTCCATAACATCATGAGATTCATAAAAAATTCCAAGGTATGAATTATAGTACCTAAAGAGAATCATAGTGTTTCTTTTAGTTTTATGAGTTAGAATTGTCTTCCAAAATTTTTTAAGGTCCCACTTGGAGAGGTGCAAAAACATCTCTTGCATTCTATTTACATAGTACATTTTTTTCCCTTTTAATTCAATCATTGTACATTCTTATCTTGTCATTTTTAAGGGAATTTTTAAAAGCATCCCCAAATGTTTTCTATTAATATTTTACTCTTTATCTTATTTAGTATTGGTTGTTTTATTTTCCTTTTTAGTCCCACCTCAATAGCGAACTTGCTACTATAATTAGAGAGGATTGTTCTAAAATTATGATAACTAAAATTGTAAAATCATGAAAACTAAAACCATTGTAAGATTGTATTAGGAAGCCTGCTAATAGAAGTAGAGAAGGGAAGGAAGTGAAGTAAATATAACCATAGTGTTTGGGAATAACCCATAAATTAGTTTGAGGTTTTGTACAATATTTTATAAAACAAAAATAATAAAAAATATTAGTAAACCTAATAGAGATGTACCTTATTGAAACTGACATATTGATTAATATGTGGAACCAAATCTGAATGGTATTATTTAGTGTTGATAAGTGGTTGTCATTGATGTCAGCCCAAGAAGCACCAGGGGCTATCCTGATCTTGTATGGGAATTTTGGCCTACCGAGAGACTATATTCCAAGTCAAGGATAGTTTTTATGGTTTCTTCTTTTTGAGATGTTTCCATTGACATATGGCACACCACGTAATTCTTCACGGTTTGAGAGATATACATGGTTGAAGTTAGTAACCCTAGATAATGGGCTAAAACCCCATGGGGTGCGGCATGGGTCACTGAAAAGTCAATAATTAGCAATTTTTAAGCTCCTAAAATCCCTCCCATGTTCACTTGTTGAATTCCCTCTCAACATAACCATTTATATAAATTGTGATCCTCATATCCTCCTCATGTGGGGATTTAGCTACTTGGAACAGGTCATCGTGGAATTTTCGCTATAAATTTTTTTATACGAAGGTTCAGAAGCTGAAATTTTTATGAGGCAAAGCCAAAATCCTAAGGAAGCTCCTATAAAAATTTCATATAATGGTATACAATATTTTTTGAGATATGATCTGTGTAAGTTAGGGTTTTTGGAGGCTCTTGAACTTCATCTCAAACAGGTGACCTTGGGAAAATTATCATAAATCTCTCTCTGAGTATCAGAGTGGAATTCTATAAAAATTAGTAGATAATGAACCGAATTTGGTTTTCTCTGTATCAATTTTAGAGTCGAATGAAGAAACAGGGACATGTGGCACATCGTATAAGTCCTCTCTACTGAACCAATCCATAATTAGGTCATTGTGAGAGATTGGGCATAACATTGCTTTGAAGAATCCGAATCGGGTCAGATATATGGAATTGGAAAGAAGACTCAGAGGGCTACTACAGGACCAAAACTCACGTATTGGGGATGTGAAATAACAGAGACACCAAATGCAATATCGAGCTCCTAAAAGGTAAGAAAAATCTAGATCATGTGTTGTCAAGTGCTGCAAAGGACCGAAATTTCTAGGGCAACAAAGAAAAGAAAGGTGAAACAAAGGTAAGCTCTAGGTAAGTATATTATGTATATGCATGTTCATATCTTAATTGCATTAGGTTCTTTGTATTCTAATTTGTTTTTTTTGTTTAACACTGATATATACTCTGCAGGATGAGGTAATTTTTGCTATTATCATGTCATGGGTATTTCCTTGAAGAATTTTTGTAGATATTATATATTCATCAAAATAAAACTCAATGCACGATCTAATGTTCTGAAGAATGAGAAAGTGTAGCATGACAAGAGCAGCAATCAAGGTGCATAACATCAACAAGAAGTTCACCACATGAAGTCTTCACATGCACATCACAAGATTTAGTCATTGTAAAGGTATCACTCTACTGAGTCATTGTAATTTTTTTACAGGTGTATATATTCCAAGAGTTGAAGATACAATATCAGGAGGTCTAGGATCATCATTAGGTGGTTGTGTCATAGTTCAAGTTATGGTCTAGTGTGTATTCTTCTTCTACATCATTCTATATCATTGTAAAGTGGACTATTTTCCATGCTACGGGATTCCATTCTTCTTTTATTCTTCTATAGGCTCGTAGGGTGGTGCTAGGCTAGTGCATGAAGTCACCAACAGGTTCAATATTGTTAAAAATTTAGGGTGGTAGGGTGTTGCTAGGGTGAGTTGTGGCTCATTGGGTGTTGTTACATCCATTCAGTTGACTACTAAAGAATCTCAGGCGTTGGAGCATCCATCCAGTGGGAGCTAGAGAAGAATGATTTTCTAGATTCTAGGAAGTTGGAGCTTTATTTTCAATTGGAGTTGAATATTAAAGAATTATTAGAAAATAATTCACGTGGTTTTCGTCTTAGAGGGGGTTCCACCTTAAAAATTGTGTGGAATTATGTTCGTTTTGTTTACTGATATCGTTGTACAAATGATGATAATAATTGAAGAGTAACTAATTCTATGAAATATTAATAGTAATACTATTTGAAAGAAATATTGATTCAGCCCCCCCTCTCAGTATTTCCAACATTTAGATCACAACATTGGTCAAATTCGATGAATATGATTTCATCACCTTTGAATTTTGAAAAATGTTATACATTCTTTACTGTGGATTGTCATTATATTGAACTTACCTATAATGGGAGAGAAACACCAATCTAGTGAATGCAATGAGAAATACTAATCTAGCTGGTGCGATGAATCTCTCATTGATTTTTTGGTGATAAGGATTCAAAACTAATATCAAAAGTATATTAATTCTAGTTTTCTCTTAGACACACTGACACAATTTGCCATCTTTTGGTATTGATCTTATGGAAAAGTAGGTCGAAATCGAAGTTCATCCAAATATTTAACTTGATATATCATTGTAAATGTAAGGCCTTGACGCTCTCTCCTTCTAATATTAATTGTTTTCTTCTCTAGTCTCTATCCCTGAGACTTATGCATTGTTAATCCACAAGAAAGTCTCAATGGTAATTTTATATTATGATGTTTTTCAATCAGTATAATAGGAATTGTATGAGGGGATAGTTCATCCCATGGAACTCTGACATAATTATCAAATTTTACAAAAACATATGTTGGAGGTGTTGACCACTATTTGTCAATGAATCCATAGCATTACACCCCTTTTTTCTGAAAAGGTGTTGATCATGGTCAAGTGTTCATGTGGTTCAAATTTCATCATTGAGCTGACAGTTTTGTAAATGACATAAAACCATTCTTCATATCTATAATGTAAATGATCTTATTAATACCATCATGTATATAACAACCTAGGTAGGCCTCATATTTTGGTGACGATTTCTATCTTAGGAGGTTTTTCATCACACTGATTCGTCTGTGTCTCTAGACACAAATGATCGACACATTTTTTCCCCTATGGCCTCACCACAAAGCTAGGGTGGATTTTGTCATCAATATATTAAGTGAGTCCTAGTGTTTATTATTGAGTCTCTATAAAAGTAATCTTCGAATGGTCCTAGCTAATCAGCTAGATTATTTTATTATAGATTGTTGGGTCTACTAGATCATATTTTGAGTCACAAAATTGGGTATATTATTGAGGGTTTGTTACTAATGGGTGTTACCCTCATGGTTAAATCCCCTTATGATTCAATTAATTAAATTTTCTACTGAAATGAAATTAAGAGTCCTCAGACATAAATTTAATTAATTGTATGTCCTAAGTCAAACTAAATTCTTGAAAGGAAAAATTTGTGGGTCTGTAAAAAGTAAATTTTTAAAGGTCCCGGTCAAAGAGAATATTGAAAATTTTGAGAAATTTTGGAACCTTGGGCCTTTCTAGTTAATTCAAAGACAATTTTTTGAGGTAGTTAACTCAAAATTATTATTTTTTAGTTAATTAAAAGGGAACTAATTGAGAAATTTGAAACTCCTAAAAAAATAATAATTTCAACGAACGATATTAAAAGGTATTCAAATCCTTTTTCATGGTCGATATTACTTTGACGGGGATGAAGTTAACTAGCCATTGGATATTTTACCTATAAATTAGAGGTCAGTGTGAGTTTTTTTTTCATTGGATCTCTTGATCATGTACTAGCTCTTGAAGCTCTCCTATACTACTTTCATGGAATAATACAAAATGTCTTTGGGATTTTATTTGATGGTCATGTTCCTCTTCGGTATTTTATGGTAAACTTGTTCTTTATATTCTGCTTGTAATTATTACAATTAATTTTTTATTAACATCTCTTGTACAATAATTTTTTTCACAAGTATCTTTCTTAGGTTACCAGATTTAGGTTAAGAATTCTAATTAGATTGAGCTAGGAGGTATCTCTAACTCTTGAAAATTTTATTTTTATCTTATTTCTCGAATTGTTTAACAATTTAGCTTTAGGTGTGTAGAAATATCTAGAATTTAGAATTGGGCATTTGGGGAAGTCCTCGGCTGGATGAGCTGACTCGCAAGGAAATAAGATCTGAAGAGCCCTCTAGATCCATTTCCCAAGCTTATCTTAAGTTCTCTTTTTGCGGGGTTTTTCTAGTGGTTGTGCCTAAATAGAAATTTATCTTAACTTTTATTGAATTTAAAGTTAGATATGGCTAGTAAGAGCCTTAGATATTCAGATCTGGGAGGAAGTCAAACTTACACTCCTAATATCTCATAGATATGCAACTCTTGTGCATCTGTAAATACATCGTATATATATGTATCTTTTAGTAGTGTAAATATTTAGATTTTTTTTTTTTTCTAACGTGCAGTTTCAATTTTATATTTTTTATATATGGTGGATCTTTGGGTTTTGGTTTCAAGTTTTGTGCAGATGATATTAGAGGGTTTTCAGAGATTTTTTTTTTTTTTTTGATATGAGACAGATCTAGGCCATGGAGGGTAAGATTTGATCTCGGGATCAAAATTCTACAAGAATTTTTTGCCAAGGACATCAAATCAGAGAAGTTGCAAACATTTTTTCTCTTATAGAATTTCTAGTTTAATAGAGATAACTTTTTGAAAAAACATTGAAGTGAAAATTTCTTGAGATTCTGGGAAAATAATTTTCAAATATTTTGATTTTTTTGATTCCTGCATTTTTGCATCCTTAGAAAAAATGTGTTTTTGCTACAAGAGTCTCCATCCTCCTATGTGTGAGTCTTATCTTTCTTCTCATCCATCACTCTCACCTATTATACATACTTCACGCTGCTCCTTTTCTTCCTCCTGCAGTCCCATCTTCATTTCTAAGTTCGTTCCTCTTCTGCCTGCACTCTAGTTACCCTTACATTCGTTCCCTCTTCACTGCCATTTATGCATTCTCCTCTCCCTGCATTGTTACAATAGCTTCCTATATTCCTCGACCTTAGACGCTTGCCTCTTCCCTTAACCCTCTGCGTGCATGAACCCCTTATCGAGCTTCATCTCTTTCTACATCCTCGCAGCCTTCCCCAAGCCCACATCTGCTTTCCTCTATCTCGTCGTCTTCTTTTCATCCTTTCCTCACTGATTTCATGTAGCTTTTTAGATTACTCCTCCCTACTTTCTTCAACTCTTTCCATCCCTGTCTTATTCCTTTCCATTTCCTTCCTCTCGTGCTCCAATCGACTACTCCTCTACCTAGACGTATTAGCTAATACCTATGCACAAACAAATGAAAAATCGCATTTAATTCTTTTAATTTTTTAAAAATTTTGGACCCTTTTTTTTTTCCTTTTAGGTTTTAATTTTTAAATTTAACATTAACATAACATTTAAATTTCTAATTTTTTTTATGACTTTCAACTTTGATTCATTTTTAGGTTTGAATTTTTTACATTTAAGATTTTTAGCATTTCACTTTTAAAGGTTTTAGATTTTGATTAACTTTTCAATTTTTATTTTTTTAAATTCATTACTTTTTAACTTTGTAAAATATTCAAAAATTTCAAAAAATTAATTCTAACTTTAAAGCATTCAAAAAATAAAATTTTCATTTTTTTTAAGATTTTAATTTTTGACTTTTCATTAGCTTTAATTCTTCTAATGCTTAGTTAGAAAAAATATTTTTTGAAGGTAGACTTCCTGACATTGGGTTTTTTGAGCCATTTAAAATTTTAGGATTGGAAAAATATTTAACTGTGGAAGAATTCCTATACTTGACATGATTTAATTTTTAAAATATCCTTAGTTTAACTATAGGAGAAAATTTATTTTTTGGATTTGCATTATTTTAGGATATCATTTAATCCATTAAATTTCTTGATGAAGTGCTTATTTAGAATTGAAATTTCATAGTGTTTCTTGATGATTAATGATTGAGATGTAAATGCTAATTATTTTTGCATGCTTCAAATGAGTTGATGGTCATTGGCATCTGAACTTTTAAATGTTTTCTATCGATTAAAGTCATATATCATGTAATTAAATCTCATTTCATTTACTTGAATTTCGATATTTATTGAATATTAATGTTTGGGAAAGTCTTTCAAGTAGTGTGATTGTTATCTTATTTTGAGAGCTCTATTTTGGATCAGCAAAAAATTCTATTTCTTTTAATTGAGTAAATTTTGGCATCTTCATAATTGGCATTTTCGCTTAAGTACTTAGTGGTTAGATCATATTTTTTGTAATCTAAGTGCTTTAGTCTTTTTAAACATCATCTCTCATCTTCGAGGCTTGCTTCACCTCACTCCTTCAAATCATTTTCCTTGCATTTTGCATTCGATGTTAGCATTGCATAGAAACGGTTTATCATCAAGTACTTGGTTGTAATTTCCTTAGCAAGGTAGTTGAATCCATAAAGGCACTTGTATCAATCATTCAAATTTAATCTGCATAGATCTTTTACCAGTATTTAGTCATTTGATTGTGTCTCCCAAACTAGTTGGTTCTCAAATAGTTCTCCTTCTTTCCATTTCCATAAGGTCTACTCCCCTTATTATACTATAATAAGATAGCTTAAACAGAGATATTGAGGATTAGGGTGACAACCCCCGATTTGAGCCATTGTCATGGTGCCTTAACATTATGTGCGACAACATTTTTTGGAATTTTACCAGGGAAAGAGTTTTTATTTCCTTGGTCTCAATAAAATTTCTAATCTTATAATAATTTTTTTCCATTCATTAGCCCATCGCATGGCATAAAATTTTCTGGTGTCATCTCATCTCTTCATCTGTTCATCATCGTATCTCTCATCATCTCACTAATACTTTTATCTTCGCTATCTGCACCTTTAGCACTTGTACATTTCAATTGGTTTCATATTTGGGTGGCAACTCCACTTATTCATATATTTACTCCCAGATACAAATCCATCCCTGATATCCATATGTTTCTCTGGACTAATTTTTTGGTTTTATAATTCGATCCATGTTCAAGTGGAAACTCCACTTATTCAATTTCTTACAAGAATTTCGGCTAAGAATCTCACTTCTTGTTGACCTCTTGACTCTTCTTGAACAAGGATGTCTTTCTATAACGTCTCCTTTACCTTTAAGAAAGTCATCATGGATGATACTCTTCATGACATGATGGAAGATGACATTCCTAAATTTCCTTTGTTCTTAGGTGGTGATTTAGTCATTGCTAAAAAACATCTCTTGATGGTTACTCATATAAAAAATATATATTTTCTTCCTTCACAATATAGTCATGAAGATTTCAAGATACGTCTCTTCGGTTATTCCTTAAAAGGTGATTCTATCGACTGGTTTGAAAATTTTCCTATGGAGTCTTTTTATTATTTACAACACACCATCAATGCTTTTAAAGATAAATATATAAAAGAAGGTGGCTTTCTTTGTGCTCCCATTACTATACAAAATAATGAAAGTGACTTTGTAGTGAGCTCAACTATTACTAGGAGATTTCAACACAATTGTCTCGATGAATCCACTTGTACCACAACTGTAGAAATCCATGATGGTGGTGAAGTAGAAACATGTTGTCAAATCAGGGTTGAAAATGATAAGAATCTTGTTAACGAATTGATTTAGATGGTTAAGGATATGTAACTCAATCAAGCTCATGTAATCAATAATATGGAGGCCAAACAAGCTCAATTAATTAAGAATATGGAACTTAATCAAGAAAAATGAACAACAGATCATGCCAAGGAAATTAGTTCTATGAAGAGTAGGTTATTAGCCTTAGAAGAAAAAAATATCGTGGAAATGATGATAATAGAATTTAATCACTCCAATCAAATGATTACCATGGAAGAAATACATATGGAAGAAATGACGATCATGGAATTTAATCACTCTAATCATATGGCCACCATGCTGAATCATTTGATCAACATGGAAGCAAATCATGAGAAAGAGATGAACTATATGCAAAATTGCTTCATGGCCATGAAACAAAATAATGATAAAGCGATAAAAAACATGGAAATCGGTCAGATGTCTCTTCAACACAAGCTGTTGATTGTTAGATAGAGTCATGCAAAGGAAATCAACGTTATAAATATTAAGCATTATAATCAAGTGACTTTTATTCATAATAAGTTGGAAGAAATGGAAAGGTCGCACATGCAAAATTTCCAACTCAAGTCAAAATTGTAAACATATCATAGGCCTCATAGTTTGCTAAAGCAACCTCCATCCTATTATGAGGAGACCATTTCTTCCACTAAATTTTTTTTATTGAAGGTGACCCAGATAAAAGGAAAAACAAAAGGAATCAGGTTAATACATGTGAAGTTAATCCATCACCCTTGAGAGAGAAGATATTAAATGCAGAGAGGCATGTCACGCATATCTTCAATACTTTGTCTGAATGTTTTACAACATCAGCAATACAACCCACCACAAAGAAAATCCCGAAGCGAAAAAGAATAAGAAAAGTGAAGTGGTTTGATTCAATTGATGGTCGCGAGAGGCTCGATTTTCAAATAAGACAAAGTCCTACCGTGTGCAATATCACACATGACACATCCGAGAAACAACCCATAGACTTACTTGAAACTAATAAAATGCTCAATATGCACTATATTGGACACATTTAATGCCACATGGCATCCTTTGTATTGTATCTCTAACCTTACATATTTTACTTTCAACATTTCATTTTGTATATAGATTAGATTTACTTTTCATGTTAATAGAATAGTCGATAAATGAAGAGCTTCTGTTTTCATGTGTTTAAGGTTATATGATGAATTTTGGATGGATGCTACTTATATAATCTTGTGTATTTCTTGGATGCAAATTTTGGATTCTCACATTCCTCCGATGAAGCAATGTATCCCTAAGTCGAGCCAAAAGTTTACCACTATTTGTCAATGACCGCATAGTAGTACGCCCCTTTTTTTGCAGAAGGGATTTATCATGTTCGAGTGTTCATGCCATTAATATTTCATCATTCACCTGAAAATTTTGTAAATTATATAAACCAATTCTACATATCTATAATGTAAATGATCTTAGGAAGACCATCATGTATGTAACAACC
Source organism: Pinus albicaulis (assembly GCA_034641835.2). NCBI lineage: Eukaryota > Viridiplantae > Streptophyta > Pinopsida > Pinales > Pinaceae > Pinus > Pinus albicaulis. The sequence continues at coordinate 432,259,918 of CM076579.1, forward strand.
TGGGTAAGCCTAGTATTTTGGTGATGGTTTCTATCCTAGGAGGTTTTTCATCTCACTGATTCCTCTGTGTCTCTAGGCACAAACAATCGGCATAATTTTTCCCCTCCAGCCTCACCCCAAAGCTAGGGTGGATTTTTTAATCAGGATATTAAGTTATTCATAGTGTTTTTATCGATTCTCTATAAAAGTAATCTGAGAATTGTCCTAGCTAATTGTCTAGATCATTTTATTACAAATTGTTGGGTCTACTAGATCATATTTTAAGTCATGGAATTGGGTATATTATTGAGGGTATGTTACAAACGTGTATTCCCCTCATGGTTTAGTGCATTAATCTTATGTAAATATTGTTGGAAAAATAATTAATCCCCTCATGAGTCAATTAATTAAAATTTCTGGAAAAATCAAATTAAAATTCCTAAGCCATAGATTTAATTAATTTTATTTCCTAGTTCAAATTAAATTTTCAAATGAAAACTTCGTAGGTCTCTAAAAAGAAAATTTAAAGGTCCCAGGCTAAGGGAATATTGAAATTTTTGAGAAATTTTGGACCCTTGGGCCTTGGTAGTTAAGTCAAAGTCAATTTTTTGAGGCAATTAATTCAAATTATTATTTTTTAGTTAAATAAAAGAGAATTAATTGAGAAATTCGAAATTCCTCAAAAAATAATAATTTTGACAGATGAGATTAAAAGATAATCAAATCCTTTTTGATGGTCGAGATTACTTTGACGGGGATGAAGCAAACTAGCCGTTGGATATTTTACCTATAAATTAGAGTCCAGTGTCAATATGATTTTTCATATAATCTCTTGATTGTGTATTAGCTCTTGAAGCTCTCTTGTACTAATTTCTTGGAATAATGCAAACGAAGTCTTTGGGGTTTTATTTGATGGTCATGTTCCTTTTTGGAAATTTATGGTAAACTTGTTCTTTATATTCCGTTGCTAATTATTTGAATAAATTGTTCATTAATATCTCTTTTAGATTAATCTGTTGCATAGGTATCTTGCTTAGGTTACTAGATTTGGGGTAAGAATTTTAAATGGATTTTGTTAGCAGGTATCTCTAACTCTTGAAAATTTCATTTTTATCTTATTTCTCCATTGGTTTAATAGTTTAACTTTAAGTGTGCAGAAATACCTCAGATTTAGAATTGGTCGTTTGGGGAAATCCATGGTTTGACCAGTTGACTCCCAAGGAAATGCGATCTGAATATCCCTCCAGATATAATTCCTCAAGATTATCTTAAGTTCTCTTTTTGCAGGGTTTTTCTAGAGATTGTGCCTAAATAAAAAATTATCTAAACTTTTATTGAATTTAAAGTTAGATCTGGCTATTAAGAGCCTTAGATCTTCATATCTTGGAGCAAAGTAAGACTTACACCTCAAATTTGACAGATATGCAACTCTTGTGCATAGATTTGTAAATACATTGTATAGATCTCTATTTTTTTAATAGTGTAAATATTTAGAAAAAAATTTATTTAATTTTTTATTTATAACTCGCGGTTTGAATTTTTGTATACCTGTTTGATTTCTAGGTTTTAGTTTATGGTTCTATGCAGGTGATATTTGAGGGTTTTCACATTTTTTTTTTTGATTTGATATAAATTGAGGCTCGAGAAGGTAAGATTTGATCTGAAGATAAAAATTTTGCAAGAATTTTATACCAAGGGCATCAAATCAGAGATGTTTTAGATCTGTTTTTTCTCATAAAATTTATAGATTTAATAGAGACAAAATTTTGAAAAAATTTGAAGTGAAAATTTCATCAAATTCTAGGAAAATAATTTTCAATTTTTTTTTTATATTTTTCTCCCTCCTCCATTTTTTCACCCTCAGAAAATCTTTGTTTTCTCCCAGCATATCCATCCTCCTCTATGTGGGTCTTCTCTTTCTACTCTTCCATAGCTCTCACCTATTATGTAGACTTCACGCTCCTCTTATATTTTCTCCCACAGTCCCATATTCATTTCTAGGTCTGTTTCACTTCTACCTGCACTATCGGCTGCCCTTCCTTCCATCCCCTCTTCGCTGCCATTTCTGCATTCTCTCCTCCCTGCATAGCTACAATAGCATCCTATCGCCCTTTACCTTAGATTCTTTCCTCTTCCCTTAACCCTCTGTATGCGTGAACCCCTCATTGACCTTCATCTCTTTATGTGTCCTTACAACCTTCCCTAAGCTCGCATATGCTTTCCTCTCTTCCGTTGTCTTCTCTTCATCCTTTCCTCACTGCTTTCCTATATCTTGTTCAATGTCTCCTCCATATTGGCTTCTAGTATTTCCATTGTGTCGAATCCTTGTCTTCCAAGTTATATTACCTAATACCTATGCACAAATAAATGGAAAATCACATATCATTCTTTTAATTTTTTGTTTGGTTTGGACCTTGTTTTTTTCTTTTTTTCCTTTTAGGTTTTCAATTTTAAATTTAACATTAACATATCTTAACTTTCTAATTTTTTTTTTATGAATTTCAATTTTAATTCTTTTTTAGGTATTATTTTTTGACATTTAAAATTTTTAACATTTCATTTTTTCAAGGCTTTAGATTTGTATTAACTTTTCAATTTTTATTTTTTTTTAAATACTCAAAATTCTCAAAAATTTAATTCTAACTTTAAAACATTCAAAAAATAAAATTTTAATTTTTTTTAAGATTTTAATTTTTGACTTTCCATGAACTTTAATTCTTTTAATTCTTTGTTAGAAAAAATATTTTTTGAAGTTAGACTTTTTGAAATTGGGTTTTTTGAGCCATTTAAATTTTAGACTTTGCAAAATATTTGACTATGGAATAATTTCTATAATTGACATGATTTAATTTTTAAAATATCCTTACTTTAACTATAGGAGAAAAAATATTTTTTTGATTTGAATTATTTTAGAAAATCATTTAATCCATAAAATTTCTTGATGAAGTGTTTATTTAGAATTGAAATTTCATAGTGTTTGTTGATGATTAATTATTGAGATGTAAATGCTAATTATTTTAACATGCTTTAGTTGAGTTTGATGATCATTGGCATTTGAATTTTTAAATGTTTTCTATTGATGAAAATCGTCTATCATGTAATTAAATCATATTTCATTTAATTGAATTGGGATATTTATTGAATAATAATGTTTCGGAAATTATTTGAATTATATGTGATCGATATCTTATTTTGAGAGCTCTATTGTGGATCTGCGACAAATTGTATATATTTTAATTGAGTAAATTTTGGCGTCTTCATAATTGGCACTCTCGCTTAAGTACTTAGTGGTTAGATCATATTGTTTGTAATCTAAGTTCTTTGGGATTTTTTAACATCATCTCTCATCTTTGAGGCTTGCTTCATCTTTCTCCTTCTTCAAATCATTTTCCTTGCATTCTGCATTCTAAGTTAGCATTGCATAGTAGTAGTTTCTCATCAAGTACTTGGTTGTAATTTCCTTAGCAAGATAGTTGAATCCATAAAGGCACTGGTATCAATCATTCAAATTTAATCAAATCATTTAATCTTGCTAGATCTTTTACAAGTATTTGGTAATTTAACTGTGTCTCTCAAACTGGTTGGTTCTTAAATAGTTATCCTTATTTCCATTTCCATAGGTTCTACCACCCTTAGTGTGTGCTATAAGGAGATAACTTAAACAAAGAAATTAGGGATAAGAGTGACAACCACGATATGAGACGTTTTTGCAGTGCCTAGACATTCTGTGCTACAACAGGAGGACCGGGAGGTGATGTTCGAAGATTATACATAATATCTTGAACTAATCCAAGGGAACCATTGACAAGACTTGCATTCATCCGTAAATTTGAATTAAGAATAAACCTAGCTCTAATAGCAATAAGGTGCTCAATATCCAAATTTTCCTCATCTACTTCAATGGTTTTGTTTCTATTTGATATTGTAGCAACAATATGTGCAACGATGATTTAGGGACATCAAGAAATTCTTTTTTGTTTGTGAACATCATCATTTATTGCAAACGAATGTGTAACCTTATTAAATGTCTCTTTTTTTTAAGAACCCAAATTAGAATCTTTATTTTTGATTAGAGATTTCTAGTCTTATACTGTTATAATAATATCTATAATGTTCATTAATAGAAGACAAAGACATATTTGATCATTTCTTTGTCCATATTGCATGAATATTGTATCAACAGTTACAACAATTGTGAATAAATTCCATGATTATTTTTTATGACACCATATGAAATTGGGAAAATGATGTTTTGCATACTCATGAAGATGCACATTTCTTAGTCATTGTTGTAACTAATAAAATTCTCCTCTAGGGAACAATGCTGAAAATTCTGTATCAAATAACCTTTCAGTATTATACTCATTTATCAGAGATGAACAAATTGTAGCCTAATTAATGCCATTTGTAGTTTCACCACCTGGTTTGTTTAATTCTCCATTAGGATTATTTACCCATGCTCAAATAATTTCAATTTCCCTAGGTGGATTTGGAGGCATTGCAGCAAATGATTTTGTGTCACAGTATTCTAAAGAATCTTCACGACTTGGAGCTCCTTCCAACATTTCAAAGTTCATATCATATTCCATATCTGGTAGTATAATAGAATTAATAATATGCAACACATTTATTGTTTTTGTTAGCTCTTCCATAGCATACATATCAACTTATACGCCTTTATAATATGTATAATCTTGAATCATATAGTGTAATGCATCTAGTACATTTTTCCTTCTAACAATGAAATCATAGTTTGATCCTTGCTGACCTTTTTTCGCACAACTATCATTAAATCCAAATATTTAATATGTCGATGTAATTTCTTGGTAACATCTTTGAAATCTTATGGAAAAATTATTGTGTGTCCTCTATATTTTTATTGGCCACCTATTGAATTCATTACCTACAAAATTGGACTCGCTTGTGTTGTCAACATTTCCTCAAATTTCATCAAACTTCCAAGGATCAAAGATTGCAACACATCATTGCTATGATTTTTTGATGAGAATATATGCTTATTACCCTCTCTCTTACATATTGTACACATTGGACCTATGTTATTAGTCACCACTTGAATGCCAAGATATGACTCCTCACACACATGTCATATTTGAGGATGAGCTAAATTATTAATTCTTCCACGAAATATTTTATGTAGAGTAACTTAATCTTCATATGAAACCACTAGTACCTTGGACATAATTTGAATTTCAACATTACATTCCATAATTGGTTGATTATTTTTTAGCTTCATACCTACTGGTACATTGGACATAGTTTCATGTTCATCATGTCATTGCTCCATTGGTAGATTATTTTTGAGATTTATCATATAGGAGATAAAGGTTCAATTATTGTCCTTACATCATTCAGACCTCTCAATTGTCTCGTTCAATTTACTCTTACTTGTTCTCTATTTTGAATTTTGTGTTATTTTTTTCATCCTCATTGATTCTTTAAAATTTCAATATTTTTCTTTCAGAATATTTTTTCTTTTTTCTTCCTTTTCATCCTCAGACTCCCTTTTATGTTTCAACATTTTTCATTCACAATCCTTTCTTTTTTCTTCTTCCCTATCATCCACATTCTTCCTTTGTCATTCCAACCTTTTTCTTTCTTGATCCTTACTTCGTTCTTCTTCCCTTTCATCCTCATTTTTCCTTTGTTGTTTCCGTATTTTTGTTTCATGATCCTTCCTTCGTTGTTCTTCTCTTTGATGATCAATCATTTATTTCCTTCTAAATCACTGTCACTCCTTTTTTTCTATTCTTTTATGCTCTATTTCCATATCAATTAGTTCTCTTATATGATTTTCTCCATGTATTTGTTGTCTTTGTACACTTCTTATTTATTCAATGTTGTTATTGTTTAGTTCTCCATTACTAGTACTGATGATGTTATATTCCTGTACAAAAAAACAAACTTATAAGCTAACCATATATATATTTATATCACTAATCAGAAAACCAAATTTATATTTTTTAATGGGAAAAAAAATTATAATCTAACTATATTTATAGCATCAATAATGGTCCAAATACTCATTATAATAAGAACAAAGAACAAGAGAAATATTAATAATAAGTAAATTAGTCAAAAGTAAAGTAATTTTTTAATAATGTGTGTATGTATATATATATATATATATATATATATATATATACATATACATATACATACATACATACATACATACATACATACATATATATACATATACATATACATATATTGTAAGCTTGATAGGACTAGATCTTCAATATGTACAATATATTACCCCGATCGGGGCAGGGAATTGAGCCAGTGACTTTACATCAAGGAGTTTCTTAACAAAGTACCCAATCACCATCTGTCCAAGACCCCATGAAAAATAAAAATAAATTTTATTAAATCTAAAAATAATAATTAAAATCATTTCCAACAATTGTTAATTATCACATATATTTTATAAAGAAAAATATATTAAAATGTTTTTTTCAATATCATCCTAAATTTATATCTAATTGTGAGAAGAGAAGTTTATCAAAATTTTAAATATTCTCAAAATTCAAATATATTTTAAAATAAAGTTATATTAAATTTTACATAATTTAAAAAATAAACTTATACTAAAATCTACAATCAACCTACTTTCATATTTTTTAAAATGAGATCGGACCTTGACTATTTTAATAACCTTAGAAGTGTGAATAGATTTATGGATCTTCAATTACTTTGGGAAAAATGTATATTATAATTAAAGTTTATATTTTCAATCGCCTATTCAAAATAATGCAGAATTTTGTCCTAGATTAAGGAAGGTAGAATGACATATTTTGGACATCTCTGATTGCTCATGCCACCTTTTACAGTTAATTGGGAATCATTTAAGATATTCTCAATGATAGGTGTTGGAATTAAGGATTACATCCTATATTTGAGATGTTGGTTTGTGATGGTTGAGAAATTCTCTCAACCTCTCCTTCTAACATAGGAATAAGTTATATCTGAGAAACTCTATATATTAGAGTAATATGAATGTAATATCTCTGTGCGTATTGATGCATACACCTTTTTGTGAAATATATGAGTTATTTTAGTTAGTTTTATCATGGTATCGGAGCTTCAGGCTCGTACTAGCATTGTGAGAGATAGTAAAATATTTTTTATGCAAGTGTAATAGTTTTTTTGCAATTATGTTTATTAGTGTCCACTAAGAAGCATTCAAATTAGATTCTTACTTAACGTTAAACACATAGCCATCTCAGTGAAAATTTTCACAGCTTGAAGACAAAAGGCCAATTTTTGTCTTTCCTTCCTTGAAATCTAGGCACTGTGACTGGTTATAAGTGGTTCTAGTCTTTCATTATTTGCTAAATGTTGTATGATATAGAATGCAGGTAGAGCTATAATTATTCTTCAAACGAAAGACTACGTGATTCAGCTAAACGAACGTATACAGAAACTGTTTTTTTGCAAAATCCACGATGCAGAGATTCATGCAACAGTGGGGTCGAAGGTTTTTTCTGCAATCGCAATTCGAACCAATGTGTATACCATTACAGAGGTGGATCCTCTTCTTTCAATAAGCTCACATGCAAAATTCAAGATTGCAATTCAAACCAATGTGTATACCATTACAGAGTAGGAACCTCTTATTTCAAGAAGCTCACTTGTAGAATTCATGGCATCGTGACGGATAAGACCAATGATGGCAACAGAAGCAACGAAATTGAGATTTAAAGGCATCATGTGTGAAAGAGATATTGAGCCATATATTCCTGCCAAATTTGTGAGTGGATTTCAATGTGTTATGTATTGAATTCGAGAGTAGTAAGACGCCTGCTAAAGCTATGACATGTTTGGTAGAGGAGACTAGCAAATTCGAGGAGGAGTTGATTTTTACATGTGCAGCTGTTGTGTGACCAAGTTGTGATGTTGATGAGGGCGAGGAAGGCACCATGAGAAGTAGGTATTCTTATTTAGTAGGAGCAACATAGGAAAGGTAAAGCCACAGTATGGATGGTTGTCTAGATAGTATGGCAATTGTGGATCTACGGAAGGATCCCTCATTCATTGAAAACTTTGGAGTGGTATTCTATTGAGGTTATGTGATGGTTATGGATGTTGTCTGGTAATTGACTTCGGGAGGTCCTTGATTTTGGAATTAAGGAGTCAAACTCGGGAATACAACTTGTCGAATACACCTTTACAAGGGTTATGAGGCAACTTGATGGAGGCTATTTTGATAAGTTGTAAACTAGTTAAAGAAACATTGTGTATTTTGTTGTTTATGGGTGATTTCAATAAATTTATGTAATTTAAGCATTAAGAGGGGATGTTGGAATTAATTCTTATATCCTATATTTGAGATGTTTGTTTGTGATGGTTGAGAAATTCTCTCAACCTCTCCTTCTAACTTAGGAATAAGTTATATCTGAGAAGCTCTATATATTAGAGTAATATTAATGTAATCTGTGTGTGTGTTTTGACACATACACCTTTCTGTGAAATATATGAGTGCTTTTAGTTAGTTTTATCAGCAGGGCCAAAGGTTGAAAACAATTTGAAATCAATTAACCACTACTCTCTCAAACTACAAAAACATATCGACCAAGCATATTGAATAACCTTTAGAACATGTACGTGTACCTAGAAATAAGTAGAACAAACTTTATTTTTTCACCTTTTAGCTTTGTCTACTATACAATATTTGGAATATATAGTAGTATGAGAATTATAGTTCACTTTTTCTAGTATTCCAAAATATTTTTTACAATGTCGGTGTACAAAATAACAAATACCACTGGAACACATCAATAATCTTGTACGTTTATGTGAATCATTTGAGATGATAATAGTTACTCCTCATATCATTCACTTTTTTTAACAATCTAAAACCAGGTAAATGTTATTGCTGAAAGCAAGAAATTAGTTGTAAATCTATGGTTCTCCTATGTACAGATGAAACAACTGGAATAATTAAAGATGGGTTGTACCTCTATGGGAATCAAATCAAGGTTGAAATTCCTATGACTCGTACCATTCAATTAGTGGAAGTGAAGGAAAATAACCTCATTGTTCAAGAATAACCTGGAATTGAGTTTCTAGGTTTTGGACAATTTTTTATAAAAAAATTTAATAAAAAATATTAGTAAACCTAATATCGTTGTACCTAATTGAAATTGGCATATCAATTAATAATATGTGGAACCAAATATGAATGGTATTCTTTAGATCACAGTGTCGACCAAATTCGATGAATATGATTTTGTCACCTTTGAATTTGGAGAAATGATATACATTATTTACTGTGAATTTCTATTGCATTTAACTTTCCTTGTAAGTCGAGAGAGACACCAACGGATTTTGTTGTAATAATGACTCGTAACTAATATTGAAAGAATTTTTTTGTGGGAATGAATTCTTAATTATTTTTTTATATCGTTTCGTAAGTTATTATTTAAGTTGATATTATTTAGATTTAGTTTTTAGTTTAATTTTTTTTTTTTTTAAGTTCTAGCTATTCTATTATTGTACAAAAAATATATTACATGCTAGGTGACCAGAGCATTCACGGGAGCCAATAGTCGACCCCAAGCACAATCAAAATCAAAGTTTGATTCACGCTGGTGGGCTTCCCAGTAGAGCGAAACCAACCCACCAGTCGTAAAATGTTCAAAAGCATAGCTAAAAACCATAAAAACATATATAGAGTCTTTTTGAATCAGAAAAAAAAAAAAACAAAATTGAGATTTTGTGAAAATGACAGACAGGCACGAGATAGCATAAAAAATTAAAGAGGTGATTCCTCCAAAATCTAGTAGGCACAGGGGCTGGAGGGAGGACACTCAGATTCCATGGGCTCGGCCCCATAACCAACCACCCTCTCAGCCTACATACTGTCCAAAATTTCTTTGTGATATATTTTTCTACTAGAGGGAGTGCCACCACTCTCAAGCATCGCTGCCACCCTTTCATCTTTTGCGTCCTTTCCTGCATTGTCATCGTCTTGCACAACCAACCTACTGGTAGAGGAGGTGGAGGCATCCTCATCTTTCTCGGACTGTTAACTTGCACTCTTGACCCCATTTTGGGTCTCCTAGGCTTGGGTCTCATCGACACCATAGGATTCAGATGTTTGAGGGCGGCAAAAGGCAAGGGGTGGAAGATATCCACTGCCTGCTGCCCTCCCACCTAGAAATAGAGCTCACAGTCATAGAAGATTAGGTCCATGGCCTCGTAATATTTTTCTACTGCATGGTTACCTTAGGTTATTTGGTAGTTTAGCCTTTCCACCAAGAGTTGACATTGCATGAGTGAGGAAGCAAAAAAATCCTTCATGAGCCTGTAGCATTTCGCTAAGGTACTTCGGGATTTCACACCACAAGTGAGGACTTCCAACTCCAACGCATCAACTAGGAAGTTAATGTGCACAGGGATGTTGGGTGCGTAGCTGGAAGCTTCCCACCTTTTATGGCACTCATCATCATCATCAGGGACCTACAAACTCAAATACCCCCCATGCATACATCTCATTTTTCACCTTGGCATGAGGGATGGTTGAATGTTGGAAAGAGACCAGAGAATCCTCCTCTTCCAGACCTCATTGCAGGATACCCTTCTATGGAGGCTCACGAGGATGCTCATCACAATGGGATGCTCATTCTAATTGAAGGTGACTTGAAGGGTAAGCCTCGTGAGGAGGGAAGCTTCTCGCGCATGTGTCCTGCGGTGGTTGACCTCATCTCTATGCATTGCGTGATGCCCATCCTACATATCAATAAATCGCAACATTCCCATTAGTCCACCGATGATTTTCCAACCCAAGGTAGTACTTCTCACATGCTTCTGCATTAATACATAGAGGTAGGAGGAGAAGGTGAGGTAGGTGGCTTGTTTATGGGAGCCATTTGTCTCCTCACATGCTATTCGTCTTGACGTATAACACCTGTGTCCAAGGTATTTTATTTTATTTTTATTTTGGTTGACATTACTAAAATTTCAGCTCGATGGATAAACTTACACATCTCCCTCATACTTGGTTGTATAATTCGCCTCTTGGCGCAATAACTAAAATTGTAAAAACATGATAACTAAAATTGTTGTAAGATTGTATTAGGAAAAATGCTAATAGAAGTAGGGAGGATTGTTGTAAAATTATGATAAATATCTTCAATATTTTCCTTATTTATTACGATATTGAATTCATTATTAAATCTTTTAAGAAAAAAATCTACTTTACTTTTTTGAAATATTAAGAACTTTGGTTATCCAAATTATCTTCAAAGGGGTTTTGTGCATCATAAAGTTTAGAGTTAAGGTTAAAGTTCTATGATCAAAGTATGATATATATTCATTTAGGATGTGAAAATTTACTAAATATTTGGTTATATACAAGGATATTAGGTATCACATAATTTATGACATTTCCCCAAACCTATGCATATCTCTAACCTAATTAGATATTGACTACTTCATTACACCATTTCAAATTATTAGATCATGAGAAATATAGGGCATCATTATCTTGGTACCAAACAATTTTTAACCAATTCTTTTGAGTTTAATTTGTATATTTTGTCTAAAACAAGGTCCTCATCGAGTCATAAAACATTACGATTAAAATGATTGATTGAAATTATAGTTGTATTAGTTCTTCTGCTAGCATGAAAGTCTCTTAACAAGATGGCATTGTCTTCATTTATCAATCTATAAATTTCATGTTTCGAGCCATTGTGAGGATAATTTTATCAATTTTTTTCCTTGTAGAAAAAATAATTAATGTGCAAGAAATAACATAATTCACATATATTAATTGAAAGTGTTTTTCTTGTTAAGTCTAGTATGATGAAAAATGTTCTTTTTATTTAATAGATTATGCTTCCAATTCTTCTACAATGGGATCTCTTGTTCCAGAGAGACCACAAGAGAAATTCTTTATGTTAGGGACCTTAGATAATTCATACCATAAATTTTAAACAAACAATATAATATCAATTTCACTCAAGGTACAACTTAATGTCTATCCTTGAATTCATGGAAAGTCATGGTATTTCCAATAGATAAATCAAAGCGTCCCAAATCCATATTTATTATTATCCTTTTTGTCTTTACCCCTAAAAATATCTTTCTTTTCCCAATTATTATTAATTTCCTTTACTTCCCAACTTCTTTTACCTTTTAAATTGTCTTTCTTAAATAGCTTGATCTTATAAAATGACGTCTTCATTTATAGATATTCTTGACTCTTTTAAATTCAATTTTTTAATAAATATTTCATATTTATGGCTATTAGAGCTTCCATTAACATGAATTAAATTATTTTTGTGCTCATTTATTTTACTCAACCTTTTGGATTTTACGAAACATGGTGCTTCAACATGTAAGAAAAAAAAATATTTTGTACTTCCCCCTTGCCTTGCGGTAATGCGTCATAGCTTTATTCCTTTTTAAATAAAAAATTACGATGTCTAATACTCTTTTGATAATTTTATGACTAATTATATAAAATTATTCATTTTCCTCTTTCATGAGTTAAACTTTAAATTTATCTTCCAAACTATTTGGATTCAAATTCTTATTTATCTTTTCTTTTAACTCTTCAGTTATATTCCTTAAAATATATATATTCTTAACTTATTTGATTTTTTAACTTATTTTTAATTTGTTATTTATATTCCTTAAACTAAAATTTTACAAATTATTGGTTTTTCATTTTTAAATTTGTTCTCATTTTTTTATTTTGTTTTTATATTAGTTTAATATTCACTTTCTGCAACATACGTAATAACTTAATATTTTATTTTTCATTTTTTTTTATTTAAGATTTAATTCACACCTTTTTAAATCTTAATGAAAAGTTCAGAAATTCTTTTATTTATATTTAAATATGTTTGGTAACATATACACTACCAAAATAATCTAAACATGAGTGATAGTTGCATAACAACATATTACCTACCTTTTCTGATAGTTATCGATATGTTCTCATGATTAAATTAGTGTGGGCTCTATGAGTTATTATTATTTGATAATGCTTTGTTCCTCGCTCTCGCATCTACGCACTCTGTGTAATGTAAGCTTCCTTTGCACCTCCACATTTCAAAGAAACCTGATAGCACAATGAAAGTTTTGATCACAAATAATATCCCTACATCCAAACATTTTCCAATTACGTCAAGTGTGGAGGTGCGTATGAAGCACATTCAAAGCTTCCTCTACAACTCCACAAAATTTATTTTCTTATGGCTGGTCATGCTCACAAAATGTCCTTTTCTTTATATCTGATTTTTGGCATTATTTGTGGCTCTTTGTTATCGGAAGATGTAAAGATTATGTCCATTTCCATATAAAAATATTGTAAACCTGGAAACTCTTCAACTTTCAACTCTAGAAACAGTTATTTCTCTCTATAATCTATGATGAGTTTATATGTAATAAAATCAACATACTTGTAGGAAAATAAGTGATATGTCATTGTTGATGTGAGATGGTTTTTAGTGTAAAATATTGCGTAGGTGGGGGAGTGTGTAGGGAGCACAATGACAGCTTCCTTTGGACCTATGTGATGCATTATTTGTTATAGCTAATCATGTTCATGAAACAACCATCTCTTTATATCTGATGTTTGGCAGTGGTTGTGGCTCTTTACTCTAGGAAATGGTAAATATCATACCCATTTCCATATAAAAAAAATTTATAAACAGAAATATTGTTACTTTCAACTCCATAAAAAAATTACTTTCCTCTATTAACTATGATGCTTTTATACTATACTTGCATGAAAATAATTGATATGTTGTTATTGGTGTGAGATTTCTTTAGTGTAGTAGAGAGTAGATGTGTAGGAATGTGGAGGAAGCATAATGAAAGCTTCATCCATAACTCTTCAATGCATTTTTCTTATCATTGACCATATTCATGAAATTGTCTTCAGTTTATATCCAATTTTTGCAAAAGTTATGGATATTTTATAAAAGAAGAGGTAAAGATAATTTACATTATGTAAGGAAGGGGAGAGTTATCCTTTCCCTCAAAAGGAAAAGCATATTTCACACCATTTTGGCATGTTCAAATCTCTAGAATTTGTACCTGCTTTTTGTTAGCCTCCACAATGTCCCAAGACTGAAAGGATATCGATGGAGGTAACCTCAAACTAATTTTTTAGTTTGGTAGCTAGCCCTACCAAACCAGAGAGGGATCTATCTATGAAAAACATAATCGAGGATTTGACTAGTGTAAGAGTGGATTTTAGGCTAGATAGCTTAGGTCTAGGGTTTTTCTACTGGATGAGGGATGAAAATTAGGTAATTAGGTCAAAGTATCAAAGGGCACAACCACAAGAGATATGGGGGAGCAGGATAGCTATATTTTTGTGATGGGCTTAGTATTTTATCAGTGTAGTGTAGGGTTTTAAAGATAAAGAAGATATTCATGAGCTTGTGAACCATGAATTCATTAATTGAGAAATAAAATTATGCAAAATGATGTTCCTAATGAAACAGAGGTTTCATGAAAATAATTATGCTTATAAACCTCTTAGGAAAATAACTGAACAAGGAATATATGGAAATGAGACATGCACATCATTCATATAAAATTATAACAGAGAGAAAACAACTATTCCTTTTATTTCCTGTATAAAATATGAAGTACAAGCTTCAAGAGTGCCACCCTCAGATGTCCAACCTTTTTTCTCTATGAAAAACACATACATATAGGATTTGAAATATGTTGGAGAAAAATTTGCTTATTTACTACACCATAGAACCCTCAAACACTAAAAATGACTGCTCCAACTCCTCTAAAACTCAATTCTCCCACAACTACTCCAAAAGCATAGCGTGCCTCTGAAAATAGATGCATAAAGGTGATTTTCTGGTAGTTCTTTTACCTTTTCACGCACCAAAATGTGATGACATGGATATCTAAATAGTTGAAGTCAATGTACATGTCAAAATAAATCTAGAAATGCAAAACAAAATTCATTCAGATGCCCAAAAAAAAAAAACACAAGGCGAGGCTTGCTACTCTTTTGGACCAAAAAATGTGCAAAAATGCGAAAATGCCCAAAAAATTCTAAATTTGTGATTTTTTTTCTTAAAATTATTCCAAACTTGCTCCTTGAAGTGAAATAAGGATGTGTTAGGCCATGATAGAGTCATGTACTAACAAATCAATTATATCCTTCTCTTTTAGCCTCATTTTTGTGTCTTTGAGCTTTTTCTTCAACTGCTTGATCCTTACCCGAGACACCTGATTTCTTGTCTAGTAATGTATGGCCATGTGTCTTTCCAAGTTATTATTCCTATTTTCCTTCTTGAGAAGAATTTCCATGTGGCAATTCACTTTATCAAGTCATCACACCTTATCCTTTATAATTTCTACCAAGATGAGCTCATCAACCGTCATTTGAGTTTTAAGTGGAGATGCTTCTTTATATTTATCAAGTGCCCGCTTGAGGCCTCTTGTCCTTGGTCTCTTTATTCTAACATTTTCTTCCTAATCATCTAAATCCTCAATCTCAAATATTTCTTTACCCTTTACATCTTCTTTGTTCAAATCAACCTTAGGCTTATTCAAGAGTAGTTGATTTACCTTTAATTGCATATTATCTTGCTGCAAGAATGAAACCAAAAAGTTGACCTTTGAAAATATCAACATAAGTTATCTAATCGTAGCATCCTTCTCCATGATAATCTGTTATGGTATATTTTTCTCTTCATTCACTTGTAAGTATGCCATGTCAGTGCCAAGATGGAATGGCTACTCATCTTGCAATGGTGTTTCATGTTGTGATGATGTTTCTTGCTCACATGATGTAGGTTTGTCCCTTTCAACAATTTTTGGAGAAAACACAAGCCCCTTTCCTCTTTTATATTTTTGAGTCACCTTAGCCCTAGGTGTCATGTTAGCTAAAATTCTACTAAATGACCCAACCTCCTTTTCCTTGTATGGTGTTGATGGTGTACTTTGGCTAGTAGGCTCACTAGTAGGGGAAAAAAAGATAGTCGATTTAATGAATGTCTCCCAAGAGATTTTCATATGTGTAAGTTGGTGTAAGACAATTATTTTTATGAGGCCATGATGGAAAAGACTAGCTTGGTGGTCACTCTCTTTATGCTACACTTCTCTTCAATTTTAGCCAAGCTTTTGTAGAGATACCAGGGTAGGTTGAGTGTTTTTATACCTGTGAAATGAATCAGCAATTTGACATGATATTTGTACAACCTTGAGAATATACTCTCACATGTGAAATACCTCATTGTGGCCTTCATCAATGGAGAAAACTTCTCATGCAACTATCCAAAAGGAAAAAAATCTTGATGACATCTTTATAATGACTTTGAATGAAAGCTCTGTAATTTTGAACGTCCAAGTCTGAGTTCTTGAACCAATTTTCTCTAATATTTGGTATCCCTCACTACAAGAAAAAATGACATTGGTGAGGGTCATTCTTGTGACGGACCTTTTAAG
The DNA here is from genome assembly GCA_034641835.2 of Pinus albicaulis. Classification (NCBI taxonomy): domain Eukaryota; kingdom Viridiplantae; phylum Streptophyta; class Pinopsida; order Pinales; family Pinaceae; genus Pinus; species Pinus albicaulis. Next base: position 432,276,355 of record CM076579.1, read on the forward strand.
GTCTGTCACCAATGTCACATATGGTGACATTCCTTAAAAAATCATCATTGTAAGTGTATATAGTAATGGTACTTTAAGGTCTGTCACCAAAGCCATTTTCAATGACACTTTTGGTGAGGGTCGTTAAAGGCCCATCACCAATTCTCTCTTCGGTGACACTTCTAGTGACGAACATTTAATTACCCTCACCGATGCTATTTTTTTTACTTTTGGTGATGGTCAAAAAATGTTCGTCACCATTAATCATTCCAATAAGTTTTTTATGAAGTTATGTTCTTGTTAATATATTTTTTGTCAAAAGATAATGATTTAATACCATTATTGTGGAGTCTTTTTTATAATATGTCCAAGGTCATAGCGGTTAGATTCAGTCAATTTTTTAAGAGGTTATTAGTGTGTATTATTTCCCTCAAGTAATGACTAGTCGAATAGAGCTTTCCTATGAGTCAAGACATGATTCATATCTATTAATTTTATTATCTAGAAAATTCATTTTCGATAAATTCCCACTAGTGTGTGTAGGAAATATATTATTTAATACATAATCAAGCTCTTCCAATTATATTAATGAGAAAGACCTAACACTTCTCAACAATCCAAGCACACCTTAAATTAATTCTTTCTCACACACTAACATTTATTAGCACCTCACATATATTGGAACATCTTTGTACCTAGAACATATTGCCATGAAACTGACACCCAAGCACATGGTGGCATGTACTAGCACAACATATAACTTTCCTAGCATATTTTGGCTTGCATGTAGTCCCTAGCATGCCCTAGAACACCTTGGTTGAATGTATTGACATACATTATCACTTGGCACACAATTCCACTTAGCATGTATTGGGACCTATTATTATTTTGGTTAGCATGCCCCTTTTGAAAAAGATAAATTCCCGACTTATTAACCCTCTTATTGGTTCTTCCTTTTGTTTCCTTGAAACTTCTTGATGCATATTGACATACCCTGGCACCTTGCACATCCTTAGCACCTAGAATGTATTGGCATATATTGGTACTATTTGGCACATATAATTAGCACACCATGGAACTCCCAAGCACACTTTGAGACTTTTAACATTCCTTGATATTCCCTATCATGCCTTACCATCCTTATTATATCCTATCACTCCCTCCTTCACATGAAAACTAACGCTCATTACCACTAGTCCCTGGCACACGTTCCTCATATTCATTAACTTCCATGAATTTTGACCTACTTCTCCCTTAATTTTTTGTCCTAGCACTCCTTAACACTCCTCAACAAGCATTGGCACTCTCTAGCACACCTTAGCACTCTTCAACATGCCCTTCCACTTCATAGCATGCATAACACTCTGTGACACATATTGGCACTTGGCACATGTTGGTGCCTGGAAATTCTTACCATGTATGGAATACGTTGGCATGCCTTGGTATAATTTGGAATTGTTTAATATTAAATTTATTTGAGATCAATTGTTGGAATGTAGATGAGAAGCAACAAAGGAATACTTGGCACTTAGAATGCACTAAGACTTTGCACTTGGCACCTATTGGTGCCTACTGTTGGTGTGCCTAGCATGCCCCTCTTGGAAAAGGTAAATTGTTCACTTATTAACCCTCTTATGTCTTCATTTATTTGTGTTTTAACTTGTTTCCCCCTTTTTTTTCCTTGTCAGTTTGTGGCACGCATTGACACACCCTTGCACATCTTGGCATGCCTTATCACTTGGCACATCCTAGCATGTTTGACATGCCTTCGCACTATATGGCACATCTTAGCATTCCCTAGGATGCCTTGGCACTCATGTCCTCACAACTAGCCTTTACATTTTTAACGACTTGGGAATCCAATCAATTCCTTTGCTACTGCAGTTCATGTGACAATATTGGCTTGCTTCAAACAAAACAACTTGACCAATTTCACCTACTACAAGTAGATTGTGCTATTTTTTTCACCTAATAACTTCCTATAACTCATCTTCTACCACTCATGTCCAAGCTCAACTTGTCCCACTGACTAGTTACCAAGGCAAGGATCACATGATCTAGCCATGGCCATAAAAAAACTAAGGATCATAGCTTACATAGGAAATATTTCACATGTATGTTCAGTTCATATAAACATCAAAACATCAACTGAGCATTTTCAAGAACCACAAGATGCACAGGGCATGCAAGATATAAGCCGACAGAAGTCAAGTGCCCCAAAAATTATACACAACAATGTAAAATATGAAATTATAAAGAATAGTTTAAAGCATGAGAATGTAGCCAAAGTGTGCCACAACTCATATAAAAAAAATAGCTAAAGGAAAAACAATGTTGTGCCTAGCACAAAGTGATCTCCCTTTGTCTAAAACTGCTATGTTGAACCACATATAACAACCGTAGGCTTTCCTGCTATAAATCCTATTCTGAACTTCTCCTAACACACTTCATCCTTAGCACACTTGAATTCACTGACACTCCCTGGCACACACTCTTATTTCTTTCTTTCCATGCATTTTTACAAAGTTATCCCTTGATATGCCCTGACACTCCCTAACACTCTTCAGTATGCATTGACATTGTCCGACATGTATTAGCATGCCTTTTCATTCCTAATGTGCATGCCCTGACACTCCCTAGCTATCATGCCCTCACAAATACCCTTACTTAATTTTCAACCTGGGAACCCAACCAAGCCCTCTCTTGACTACAAGAGCTTGACCAAGTTATGGTTACTACAACTAGACTATGTTGTTGAATTGTGTAGCTTGGGAGGTACTCCACAAGCCTAGTGAGGTGGATTTGTGTGAGTTTGGTCACAAAAGACTTTGTGGGAAAAGAAGCCAAGCAATGGGATTTTGGATCCAAGATGGGGTTTAAAATCTAAAAGAAAATTATAAAGGAAAATTAATATTTCCTAAGCTCTAAGTGGATAAAACCTGTGAGTTCTAGAGGGTTTCTAAGATTTCTAGGAAAAACTATTTAAGGAGGCATTAGGATGAAGGAAAGAACTTAAAGTGAGAAGGATATCATTTGAACAAGCGGGCAAAGAGAAATGCATTCCTAAAGTAGGTCAAGTAATAGGGCTGAGTAAGGGTTGCCAAATGGAAGTCCTAATCATCCTCCAAGAGCAAGATCATCATGTGAGGTTTCACAAGAATGTTGCATAGCTTAATGGTCACTTCGAGCTAAAAAGTAGGATGGAATATTTTTGGTTCTCTTATGGCAAATCAAGCTTAAGAGAGGTTTCTCATGAGAATCCAGGCATGTGATTTCAATAGTGTATTTGTGTGAAGGCCACATCAAGTTCTGAAATGTTGAAATTTGCAACAAGAAACATTGAAATTGGAAACCAGAAAGGACAAAAAAAAAATGCACCCACAGTGGTGAGTAATTTTGATGCACTAGGAGTGAGGAATGTGGGGAGCCTAATTTAATTTTCGCTTAAATAAATTGGGCACTAAATTGTAATTTCATCTCATAACAACTTGTGTTACTTAACTAAATCATGATGACTGAGTTAGCTCAAGAAATTCGAGTTGAGGGTCCAAGATGAGGCATGTAGAGGTATTAATCTAATATTTTTGGAGTCTAGTTGCAATTAATGCATTAGTGGGGTGCAGTTGTAAATTAGTTAATTCAATTAAATGAGTTAAAATCAGTTTAAATAGTTCTAACTAAGTGATGATCTAGTGAGAGGTCAGCCAATGAATTAAAATAGATTTAATTCATTATGAGTGATCAATAAGATAACTGATAATTCACTATTAATAGTTTCATGCATGTCAGTTGCAAGGAAGGCTGAGTTGAGACAGAGGTTAAAGGGAACATAACTATCAGTAGTGTTTACACAAAATTTTCCATGACCGATTATAAAGTCATTGGGATGATATGATGGATTGTACAATCAAGGAAGAATAATTTCCTCATTAATAGGGAGCTAATTCCCTAGGAATTTCATGATTAAGGTAGGCTCATGAAGGAAGGTTGAGAATTGGCTAAGTACTAGACCAAGTTTGCTCAGATCAACGACAGACAATTGGCAGTGCTAGAGAATCTCATAAGAGATTAAGCGTTGTAATGTTTCACGATTCCTTGACTTAATACACAATAGAGATAGAGCGGTTTTGAGAAGTTTCTTTCCCCAAATACATCTTGTGTTGTGTGAATGCTAATTTATTTCTCTTACTTATATGTGATTCTGATTTTCTGTTTTGTTTCCAAAAATTGTAGGAAGGATTCAATATCTTGTTTTAGTACATTACAAGATCAAATTGAATTTCATTGGTTAGATTTTCTACATGGTATTAGAGTAGGTATTTTTTGGGCAGAGAGTCTGCAGAGAATATCTGAATATTTTGGTGTAAAATTTAAAAAAAAAAATAGCATATTTGGATTCCTTGCGAAAAAATACCCAAATGGAAAATCAATTCAAAGCTCGGATGAAGCAAATATCGTCAATTTAAAATCAACTAATTTTTATAAACTTTTGTAATGGCGGGACAATTACAATGTGCGTGAGTCAAGAACCTATATGCACCTGAGTTACCATATGCATGCAAATATTTGAGGAGAAAAGCATAGCCTAGAGTCTTGGCTGTTGAGAGGAGTATAAATTACCTCTCAACATACAACCTTAGAAGCAGTTTGAGAAGGTTGTGGAGCAACCATAATTGGAGAAGTAGAGAGGAGACTAAGTGGAAGCGTCCACTCAAACAAAGAGCTCTATGAGGGGTAAATTTCGAGCTAGATGGGCAGAGGGAGCACATACATCCATACCTCTTGGTGAAAGGTTGGGTGATGTGTAGGCATAATCCCAAGATAAGAAAGTTTTGCAGGGTCCATTGAGATGGTGTGTATCATGGATAGAACCTAGCTATGAGGAGTCCATAGTAAAACAGTAGCAGGAAGGGCTGGTTAGATTGATACAGTCAGATGCCAGGAAGACATAAATTAGAGTGACAGATGTCAGATACTAGAGCGCAAATGAGAGTTATCAAAAATGAAAAGGGCACGAATGGAGATGTCAGCAAAAACACAGAGAGTCTAGTAGATAGGTGCAATATCTATTAATAGTCAGAAGAATTTGATGACAAATTCATTATACTGATTCAATTGCTCAGAGGCTATTCAGTTTCAGGATTTGTAGGTGCAAACAATACTAGATAAGTTTTACATGCATAATTCCAAACGTACCAGATTGGGATAGATTGAATTCCTTTCTTGTTGACGAGGAGTGTTGAAATTTGCAACCAGAAAGGACAAAAAAAAAATCACCTACACTGGTGAGCAATTTTGATGTACCATGAGTGAGGAATGTGAGAGGTCTAATTTATTTTCCATTAAATAAATTGGATAATAAATTGTAATTTCATCTCATATCAACCATTAGGGGAATTTTGAGGTCTAAAATGGGCCTTCTAAGAAAAATGTACAACCAAAATAAAACTTTATAAGGACCAATAGGATTCAAGGTGATGACGTCAACCATGGGGGATGATCCACGATTTTTTAATTAAAAGGGTAAAAAGATATAAGAATAATAAAATAATAAAATTACTTTTTCAACTCATATTTTCAATTTATCTCCCAAAGTTTTTACTCAAATTTTGAGAAAGAGTACTCATTGGATGAAAAATTTAATTCCTTATCCAAGGAGTACCCATGTTGCATACTTTTGATGGACCTTGCTACATGAAAAATGAGAAATACATTAAAATACGTGATTGCAATGATGTTTTCCATGTATTTCTAATTTTTCATGTAGCAGGGTCCATTGAAAGTATGAAACATGGGTACTCCTTCGATGAGGAATTAAATTTTGTATTCAACAAGTACTCTTGCACGAAATTTGAGTAAAAACTTTGGGAGATAAGTTGAAAATACAAGTTGGAAAAGTAGTTTTTTCTTTTTTCCCTCTAAAATTTTATGATCTGATCAATTATTATTTTATTATTTCCACTATTATTTTATAATTTCCTTAGGAGGGCCATTTTAGACCTCAAAATTCTCCTAATGTTGGGTCAGTTAACTCGAGTTGGAGATTTCTAGAGAGCATTGAAGGAGGACGACCATCATGAACCCTAGCAGATACGACTACGACTGTATGCTCATTGTCATTGTCAAGGGGTTAAGCTACAACAAGGCTCTCAGTGACCAATGTTTTGGTTTGCCCCCGCCATCTCTCTGGCCGAGCAATGCGCATAGCCATATCAAAGACCAATGAAAGTAGATTCACGACACACTCAGAAAAATAAAATACTGTGCACTTTCTACAATAGACAGGGGCGTGAAGGCACCTCACGCACAGGACAATGATGGATAGGTAGATCGAAGGGGGGGGCTACATGCCGAGTCGGAAACTTGACAAATGCTTAGAATCAAAATGCAGTAACTGCCATAGCGTAGGGCAATGTGGGTACCAGCTTGCCTACGCATTGCATCTATTCATATCTACAATTCACCACCCTAGATATAATCAGCCAAATCTACCTTAGCACCAGAAGCAATGGAAAATTCAAAAATAAAGTCTTGGGCAGCAGTAAGGCAAAAGGAACATCCAATTTGGCTTCTAGGATTCACTCTGGCTGCCAAAGTGACCAAGATCTCTCTCTCCCTCCTTTTCAAATATAGATCTCAATTCCTTTGGGAAAAACCATGCTCCACTGGGTGCACTCAGTGAATTTGGTGTAGAACCTCTTTCATGCCCTTGAATATAGACTGGAAATCCCCTCAGCTTTCCAGATATTTCTACATGGAAGTAAACAACTAGAGGAATCTTTTCCTCTTTCATTTTATAATATTGAAAGAGATAACTCTATAGCTTTAAACCTTCATCTACAATGGGGAGAAGCTGAGCAACCATCTTTTGCTCCGGCTTTCTCTTACAAATATGTTGTCCATGCAAGAAATATACTCAACCCTCTAATGCTCCCAAGACTTTTTTGGTTGATAAACTAGAGGAAGGCCCCTCCATAGAAATATCCCACCCAACTCTTGAAGATCAGGTTAAAAAGTACTCATAATTAGTGATCATTTTCCTGTTTAATGATTTGTGGCATCGCATAGCAGATATCTACCAATGGATTATTCAACATAGACCAACAGTATCAAGGTTTTTTTTAGCTCAAAGGGTTTCTTCATAGTTTTGGCGGAGGGAAATTGGACCATGCTTCAAGCACCTTGGGAATGCCAGGGCAGTCTCGAAGCAAATGGTCTCCCGTGCACAACATGTAAGGGAACTTGAATTTCCATGGAGGGTTGGAGGGCCTATCAAGAGGAGATTTCTCAGAGGTAGTAGCTGTACATTTAGCTTCTCACTTATCAGAATTCTTCTTCTTCTTTTTCTTCTTCTTCTTCTTAGCCACCTCGTTACTCAAATCCAGAATTTCACCAGGCAAAGTAGAAGATGAGGACGCAGAAATAGGCGAAGAAGGGGAGAGGTCGACCTTGGAATCAACATGATGTTGTTCCGACAGAGGAACTGATTGAATAGTAGTGGAGACATTCGGGACTACAGAGGTTGAGAACAACCAAACAGGCAACCCAACAGTTAGCCCAAGAGGGGACAACATTTCCATTTAAGCAGCACCAACATTCCCAAAAGGAGGAAAACGACCAGGATTCCCTTCTGAGGGGATTCCTTGGTTGGTAAACTCTGAAAAAGTTTCCATCAAAACTCAAGACCACAAACGGTCTGAAAAAGAGTCAATACACACGATCAAACAGTCAACAAGCAAACCTAACCGAGCATGTGATCGCAGGTGATTAATTTTTTACCACATTAAAAAATAAGGAAATTCACCGTTTCATGTTTTAAGAGTCGAGAAACGATTGAAAAGGTGATTCTATCTCTTTTAGATTTGACACAAGTGTGAAAGGACAAGCTCTTGGTGATCCTTTCAAATTTAGGGAGTCAGATAGGATCAAAATAACTGCTGAGGAATACTAGGCAAAAGGGTGTACCAAATAACCGTGAACTGCAATATACACCTTGGTTTCAATAATGAAAGAGAAATCAACCAAGGAATTTCTGTACGTGTAGGAAATCTCCCCAAATGTTATGTCTGGTGTATCATGGGTATAGGGCGGCAGACTCGGCTTCCTATGGATAAAGGATTGAAACCTAATGGGGTCTCCCTTTATATACGCGATGGTACGGGGAGCACAAGTCCTTACTAGCACTATCTAAAGCCAAAAGGTGAACGACAGCTACTAGGTTTTAAGACGCCGGAACACGTCTCTAGCCTAGACCTCTAAATGTGTTTTGTTAGATTTCAATGCTGCCTTAGTGTAAATTGAGTAAATTTTAAAGTTTATCTTCAATTACGTTTCAGTTTTCAGGCCCTAACGAGTGTGATGTCTCAAAAAACTCCTAAATGAAATCTATATGCCATAGTATGTCATTTCGTTCGATGAAAGCTAGCTACAGAAGAGTTGAGAGCTTTTTACACAAACAAAATGACCAGAAGACAATTAGTGATACCTCTAATGCAACTAATGAAACAAAAACTTTCCTTTCAAACGTCACTAATCACTAATAACAACGAAAAGTTTTTAATTTACATTAATCAATGAAAAGAAAAAGAGATTTTTCTATTTTCAATGTTTGATAGCTAAATGCACTAAACAAACCGAAAACAAATAAGAAGCAATCCGAGAAATGATATTAAGAGAGAAAAACAAACAAATTTCACTCAATGGCACAAACAATCAGATCTCAAATCGACAAACAGTCTCTCAAAACGAAGAAAAGTCCCAAAGACACCGATGAGCCGTGTGATCTAGGCCCAAAATGAAGCAAAGCAAAATTCGAACGAAAACAAAATCAATCACTCAAAAAACGCAATGAAATGATAGATAACTGTCAAACGAATGCAAGGAAGCAATCCCAAAGTTGACTCAACGAACAAAGGCAAAAAATCCCAAGGGAGGCTTGACTCACAAAGGCACCTAGATGTCCTAGGGCTCGTATGCAAAATCTAAAGAAATAGGCAAACAACCAAAGGAAGGAGGCTCCAACCAGTCAAACCAGGCTCCAGTGCACTCAAACAGCCGAAAAAACAAGATCAAAATCACAAGTCAGTCCCATAAAGCATCAAACACAGCAAACCCTAATAGCTCACACGATTGGTGCGACTATGAGCTTGAAATTAGCGCCAGAAAGGCAATGGCACGAGTGAAACACAAGCAACATGCGCCAATTGGCGTGACTATCACACTAAAAAGTGCGCCAGCCGAATTTACTATGGGAAAATAAAAATAAGCAATCTCAGACACAGATAAGTGATGACAAGGCTAAAAAAAAGCCAAACAAACAGAAAAACCAAGTCCAAAGATCTAACCAAGCAAGCAAAGCCAAGTAATTGACCCAAAAGAGAAGACAATACTCCAAGTCGTTCAGTCCGCAAACCAAACCGAAGATTGACTGAAGCAGCGTTGATCTACTCCGCTAATGCAAAGCAAAAGCATTTCGAAGGCTATCTGGCTATACTTCAGGCTCCATCTATGGTTTAAAAATCAAACAACAAGTTGATTCCCCAGTGGAGTCGCCAAATTGTTGGAGAGGTAAATCCCCTCCGCGGACAGAGGCAATCCCTACTAGCCTAGATCGGGTCTAGCAATAATCAAACACACTACAGTGTAGGTTCCTAATTTTAAATAAACCGACATGTGAGGAAGGCTTACCTGGAATCCAACGTTGTCGTCTGTAGAAGAGGTAGTTCTCCCATTCCTTTGCCTTGGCAGATCATAATCCTCACGATCTCCATGATCGGACACCTGCACATGCAAGAAACAACACAAACGCAAGCATAAATTCCAATACATACAAATATATGTTAGTCGAAGAGGACATAACTCATGAACATAATCAAGAACAGGAGTGGAACCATAACAAATAGTCTCTTAACATTAATGAGTCAAAAGAAGAATACAACCATAGCTTCGACGCAACATTCCCCTTTGATGGGTCATTAGCACAACATGTCTCGATAAGCTTGTCAAGGAAGGGACAAGCCTCTCTTTCTGGGTACTTGACAATAGTCTCCTTGCTTGGATTTGGCCTTAAGGAATCAAGAAGGCTCTTGCAGCATAAGGGTATGAAAGCTCTTGGGAACTTGGAGATTAGCTTGCCATGGAGAAAAGCAAGCCTTTATAGAAGAAGGAAGGGGATTTGGGATCCCTATAATTATGGGATTGGCCCTATCATCAAGGAAGCTTCCATGAGAGGTGGCAAACCACTTCCTCTCTATGGAGATCTGCAGCCAAACCTCCCAACTCAAGATACAAATCAGTCCAGGAATTTTTTAGGACGGAACTTATGCCTTTTATTTTTTAAAAACACCTCTTAATATGGTTTGCGCGGGTGCCGCTCTATGACAGAGCGCCAATTGGTGCGCCCTCTTTGGAGGATTTTCCCTCTTAGCACGAGGGCTGAACTGTTGAACCGTGCCAATGGAAAAAGAGCTATTTTTAGGATTTTTTGCAGGGAGATGTCTTCAAGGAAGTGGAAGCTCATCTTCAGAGGGGTGCAATGAAAGTATTTGCAAGTCTTTTCTCTACTCACAGGTCACGGAATGAGCCCTCCAATGTGCGGGATGGGGAATGGTAGGGATGGTGACAAATTACTGTGTAACAGAAGCACAGTACAGTTGAGTCACTGGAAATTTTGGGCTCGAGAAAATAGTAGCAATACTGCAGAAGTATTTATATTGGCCAAACCTTCGAAAGGATGTCGAGAAGCACATCAGATCCTGCACTGCTTGTGCCATTGCCAGATCGACCATCAAGAAGCAAGGCCTATATACTCCTCTACCTACCCCTAGTTCACCTTTGGAATCCATATCCATGGATTACATGTCGGGCCTGCCTTCTACTAAGCAGGGAAATGACTGTGTTTTCGTGGTCATCGACAGATTCTCGAAGATGGCCATTATGGCGGCCTGCAAGAAGAATATCACAGAAAAAGCCACTGCTAGATTCTTCTTTGAACGAGTGTGGGTGCACTTTGGGATCCCACAGTCTATCATATCAGATTGGGATAGCAGGTTCCTCAGTACATTTTGGTCCAGCCTCTGGTCGATGTTGGATACCAAGCTCACGAAGTCCACAGCTTTCCATCCCCAAACAGATGGCCAGACAGAGGTCGTCAATAGAATGATTGTACACATTCTGCGCATGTACAATTCAAAGCATCCATGCACATGGGACGAGAGCCTCCCCTATGTACAACATAGTTATAATCGGGCTCTCAACAGTTCAATCGGCCATAGCCCCTTTCAGGTGGGCTTGGAATTCCAGCCACTATGTCCCATTGACGTAGCCATGCCATTTGCAGCTGCTCAGGCTGATTCAGCTCATGTCCAGTCTGAAGTTGATAAAACAAGTAGCTTCATCAAGTGCATTCAACGCATCCACCAATAGGTTCATGATATATTGGACAAATCCAATGCCAAGTACAAGCAATGCCATGATCAACACCGGGTGCCACACAACTTCTAGGTGGGCGACAAAGTATGGCTACATTTACAGAAGGAGTGCCTCATTGGACCCCACCGCAAGCTTCGCCCGCTCCGATACGGGCCGTACACCATCACCAAGACTGTAGGGAACAATGCCTTCGAGCTCAGTATTCCACCATTCCTTGGTCTGCACCCAGTATTTAATTCGGATCGCCTTCGTCCTTACTTCCCACCTCTACTGGACACCTCGGACATTGCAGAACAACTCACACCAACAGAGTTAAATCCAGACTGCATGGAACATGCCACCACAGATTGTATCATGGACATGCAAATCAAGAACAATCGCCAACAGAAGATCCAACTATATCGAGTTGTCAAAGTTGGCCAACTCCTACACCAAGGAAAGTGGTTCACCAGGGACCAAGTTCAGCAGAAATTTCCTCATCTCATGGAGGAACTTAACGCAATGGGGACCATTGCTTCCTAAGGGGGGAGGAATGATCCAGGTGGATATTGGTGGTCACTCACCTACTCCACTTGGGGCTCCAACATTCTCTCTTTTAGTTTTTCAGTTTCGGCACAGTTTACTATTTTTAGCAGTTTTTCGTGTCCTGAACTTTCGGAGCTGTTTTGAGGCCCTAAACGACGTTTTTTGGGAAAAAAAGAGATAAATGGGTCCATGGATTGATGTTTCTCATTCCAAATTCGTAATCCTCAGATAGATCTTTCTAACGAGGTATGGTACGCATCAAACAGAGATCGTATGCCAAAGTTACGCCCCTGGGAAGTTGAAACACCAATTTACCCAAACGGGGCCCATAGTTTTGGCTCTTCATCTCCTAGGGTTAGGGTTTTGGATTTTTAGGATTTCCCATTGTTTATAAATAATAAATAGGCCCTCGAGTCTCATTGTAACTCAGTTCAGAGGCCTGTAGCTGCCACATCTCTTCTCAGAGATAGCTACCAACGCCCTAGCTAGTTTTATTTCCATTCTGTCTATAAGCAAATTTTAGTTCTTTGATATTAATGAAATGAAGTGTTATTTCCGCTGCATCTCTGTATTTATGGTTATATGTTTATTCTGTTTCGTTCCTGCATAAATCTGGATCAACAAGGGAACCATAATTTATTGTGACAATATCTCAGCAATTGCATTGTCAAAGAATTATGTTTTCCATATGAGAATAAAGTATATTCATGTAAAATATAATTTTATAAGAGAATTGGTTAATAATGGTGAGATTTTTTTGCAGCATTGCAGGACAGAGGAAAATTTTTTTGATATCCTCACAAAGCCATTAGCACAAAAGATTTTTGAGTATCTCAAAAAAATTATGGAAATGACCAACGCCGACAGTTGTTATTAAGGTGCAGTGTTAGAATTTTACTCCCAACCACTGTCATGAATAAGGAGTGGCATAGTCCACAACTTCATAAATTTTTTGATAGCAGGAAGGAAAACAATAAATCCAAGGAGCCGGAGGCGTTTTCACGCAACCACAACAAAATAAAGTACAAGCCATACTCTGTGTTTATTTCTTCAACCACCACATTACTTACCTTTTTACTCTGCATACCACACATTTCACAACATTTAGCATTTACGTGTAAGGCTTTTCATTGATAAGTTAAGTCTCCATCGATGTGATATCAGCAGGACCCACTTTAACTTTACCACATGGACCAAACCTTGTTTTGAGTTCATTTCCTTTGTTTTTTGTTCATTGCGCTTACCAACCTTTACCACCGCCCGCACATCACAAATTTTATCATTTAAACTCTTAAGCTCGCATGTTATATAAATTTTCCGTTGATGTGATATCGGCGGGACCCACAACCTCATTTCCCTCCGCAAATATTAAGTCTTACCTCAAACCTTACCACATGTTATGATATTTTACCACAAATACGATATTGGCAGGACCCACCTTTTAAGTCGCCCATAGAGCGCAAGTCACAAGTTTTAAGTTTTACCTTGTATGCCACCTGCAAGTTATTTTAGTTTGTTTGCGATGTGATCGCAAGAGGGGGCACATGTCAAGCTCAGGAGGTTAATGCATTTCACACATTACAAGTTTCACCACTTACCTTTCCACTACCGTGACTTGTGTTATTTGATTTGTAATGCAATATCTCTATCGCACATCGCAAATGCTAAGATTTCAGTTTACCATCGAACTGCCTCAGGCTATGTTATTTTTCTTGCGATGCGATGTGCCACATCACAACGCACATCGCAACTCACAAAGTTTAGAGAATAGCGCGAGAGTTAAAAGTTATTTTTTCCATTCTACACGGACGCGATGTGGACGAAAACCACATTGCATAAAATTTCAGATATGAACTTTTTTGTTTTGAATGCCTCTTTTCGTGTTTTCCTGTGTAAATTGGAATACGGTTTGCGTACCGTTTTTAATGAAGAAATGTGTCTATTGATGGCCCAAGGACAAATGTATTTAAGCATCCATTCAAAATTGAAGTATCATTGATTAAAATTAGGTTCTTACAGGCTTCGACCATTTGATATAAGCATTATAATTTTTCATTATGTTAGAGAGAGAGCGAAATAGAAACTCAGAGAAGAGTTGAATAAATTTGAAAAGGAAGTTCCTCTCCTGTGTATCGTTGCCTTTGTATTGAATTTTAATTTCCGCATTTGTTTGTATTCTCTATGTTATGGGGGAGCATCCCTCTGTTATTGATTTTGTTCAATATTTCCAACAAGAATTTGGTGCTTCAATTGCTTCTTGGACTGTATAATCAATTGAATAACTTAGATCTAACGAGGGAATTTGGCTAGCTTGTGTCAACTCTTTTGGTGTGTTGAGGAAATCAAGAGTAGCTGATAATGAAAGTATTGTTAATGAACTATAACTATATAATTGGATACAAGAAGCAACTGAAAGAAATCATAGAATTGAAGGAATTGATGAACACTCCTATGCAGTCCTAGGTGTGATGTTGCACCAGGCTTTAGCCAATGCAGGTTTTTATCCCCTAGATCATCTAACTATCTAACCCACTTTGCATTGATGAAGGGGCACTACAAAGAGTGAAAGGTTGGGATTTTAAGGTTATGAAGGAAATAGCAAGACATCGCCTCGATAGTCACACTCGTATGACTCTGTGGGTAGAGAGTTCCCAAAATTGTTGGTACCTAGTTATTGGATGCCACAACATAATAATATGAATATGTTAATAAAGGATTCTAGGTCTCTAAATATCCCACCACCATCTTGTCCAAAATTACCCTTTTAATCTCCTTCGAAGTTTCACTTAATCCAACCCTCCTTTAGTTGCTTGAAGCTTCCATAGAATGCCTTAGTTCTTGTTTTTCCCTAGGCCCTTTATCCAGAGTAGGTGGATAGGGAAGATCCCATTTGTATGCGATCCTTTTTTGAAGCCTTTCAAAATTTGGGACTCTTGAGCTAGAATCAGCTCAATCTCTACCATTTTCATGTACCATTGAAGCAAAACTAGTATCCCTAGTCTCCCTTACTCTTACTATCTACTCTGTAGAAAAATAAAAATAGTTGCAAACCAATCCCATCATAAATCTAAGTATAACAGAGTGGCATCAATCAACGCAACTTTCACTAATGTGGTTGTACTAAAAGTGGTAGTCTCGGCAGCCCTCTTCCCTAACCTCTTCCCTAATAGATGGGCTTTCCCTTAAATATTTCCTTCACAAATGGATCTACTTCTCTTGGCTTTTCTCCTATATTTGCTAATGATTCTTGTGATTTAGGTGGTTATACCATTATTTATTAATTTGGAACTATGCAAAGGTAGTCGTGGATATTTGATCTACACCGGGACAAAAAAGGATACTAGGAGAGATGACGCGAGTGAGATTTGATAAATTGGCAATTTAATCCACTATAGTCCATATTCGTAATTGTATGTTATAGTTTGATGAGTTTTACTTCATATTTTTAGCTCAGAAGTTGTGGATTTTTTATATGGTGCACTAATATATTTATAAAGAGAGATGACATTGATGACCAGATTTGGGGGCAAAAAATTACACTGCGTCACAACTAATAAAGAACTATGTGCAGTGAAATTCCTTATAATAAATAAAGGAAATGTGTCTGCGAGTAATTTAAAATAATAAATATTTCAAGATTTATTTAAAATAATAAATAAATAAAGAAAAGTGTTTGTGATTTAAAATTTTTTAGAACAACCAAACAAGTGGCACCACATGACATCTAATTAAGAGTGAATATCATATACACTGCACATCAGGGACAGATCATGTAAAAATTAGCACACATTATCAAATTGTGGACATTTTCAAATTTAACACCCTTTAAAATTCCAAAACTATAGCATTGTAAATGTATTTAATTGGTATATTTTCCTGAAGATAACATTATGATGTGATACATATGAATGATGCAAGTTGTTTTACCATAAATTGAAAGAAAAGTTTCAGCCAGTGCTAAAAATTTTCCATGAAAATACTTGGATTTGGATCTACCACTATGAATGATGCAAGTTGTTTTACCATAAATTGAAAAAATGTTTCAGCAAGTGATAAAAATATTCAATGAAAATAATTGGATTTGGATCTGCCCCTATAGGTTGTGCAGAACGATCAACTTCTATAATGGGTGAAACAATGGGTTTTGGGTAAACCTCACCTGGAACAGCAGAATCAACTTATTTTTAAAGGGGGAATCGACGAGATCTGATACTAGAATTGGAGCTGCTGGCTTTGGCTCATATGCTCGGTGGTTAACATCATAAAAAGAAAGAGATTCATCACATTTATGAAAACATGTTTAAAATTAATGTCATAATTGGAGCTACTAGTTCTGGCTTATATGTTGAGTGATTTACAGAATAAAAAGAAAGAGACGTGTCACATTTATGAAAACATGTTTAAAATTAACATCATAATCAGATCTACTAGTTCTGGCTCATATGCTCGGTGATTTATAACATAAAAAGAAAGAGATGAGTCACATTTATGAAAATATGTTTTAAATTAACATCATAATTGGAGCTACTAGTTCCGGCTCATATGCTACATGGTTTACAACATAAAAAGAAAGAGGTACGTTACATTTATAAAAACATAAAAACATGTTTAAAATTAACATCATAATTCTACTCAGATAAGGTAAGAAATCAACATTACCACCCTAGTTCCCACAAGAGAAAACTATTATCCTGAATACTCTTTTCTTTACCCAGCAACAAGACCATGGACAAAAAATTATCTTGGCCATGGACTATAATTTCTGTTGTTAACTTAGTAAAATGTAACATCACTACCAACAAGATATTTAAAATTGTTCGACGTTCAAAGTCATATTGCCATCCTTTAGGTTAATCATCTGTTGCATGAGGTAGACAAAGAGGGTGCAGAGGAGGAATGAGGAGTCCTACTGAAAAAAAATGTGAAAGAACCGTTTGGCCGTAGTAGATGTTGTACCCTAATGTAGAGTTGGTGACGGGTGGTTAATCCGTTGTGACCTTGGTCAAAGTTATAAGTGAAAGGTGGGTAAGTAAAACTAACTTGTATATAACATTTAATACTTGGAATTAATGTTGGCATTACTTTCTAGTTTTGTTCACACTAGGCAAACATGAATCGAAAATGTAACATTATCTATGCTTTTGCCTTCCCAAAGGCAAATAAGATGGAGAATAATATTATTTTTCATCCAAAATTACTTCATAAATATTATTGGTTGATAAAATTTGAGTGGCTGAAAACTTAGCTAAGGCAGAGAGGGACTAATTTTAAAGGTATAATTTCGATTACTATAGTCCCTGTCATGCCGAGAATAATAAGTTTAAAAGTGTGAATAGATTTATGGATCTTGAATTATTTTTGGGAAAACATATATTATAATTAAACTTTGTATTTTCGACGGTCTGTTCAAACTAATGAGGAATTCTATCCCAGATTAAGGAAGACAAATTGGCAGACTTTGGACATCTCTGACCGCTCATGCCGCCTTTTATATTTAATTGGCATTCGTTTAATTGGAGCTACTAGTTCCGGCTCATATGCTACGTGGTTTACAACATAAAAATAAAGAGGTACGTTAAATTTATAAAAACATAAAAACATGTTTAAAATTAACATCATAATTCTACTCAGATAAACTAAGAAATCAACATTACTGACCTAGTTCCCACAAGAGAAAACCATTATCCCAAATACTCTTTTCTTTACCCAGCAAAAAGACCATGGAAAACAATTTATCTTGGCCATGGACTATAATTTTTGTTGTTAACTTAGCAAAATGTAACATCACTACGAACAAGATATTTAAAATTGTTGCACGTTCAAAGTCATATTGCCATCTTTTAGGTTAATCAACTCTTGTACGAGGTAGACAAAGAGGGTGTAGAGGAGGAATGAGGAGTCCTGCTGAAAAAAAAATGTGAAAGAATTGTTTGGCTGTAGTAGATGTTGTACCCTGATGCAGAGTTCATGATGGGTGTTTAATCTATTGTGACCTTAGTCGAAGTTATAAGTGAAATGTGGGTAAGTAAAACTAACTTTTATATAACATTTAATACTTGGAATTAATGTTGGCATTACTTTCTAGTTTTGTTCACACTAGGCAAACAAATCGAAAATGTAACATTATCTATGCTTTTGCCTTCCCAAAGGCAAATAATATGGAGATTAATATTATTGGTCATCCAAAATTACTTCATAAATCTTATTGGTTGATAAAATTTGAGTGGCTGAAAACTTAGCTAAGGCAGAGAGGGACTAATTTTAAATGTATAATTTCGATTACTATAGTCCCTGTCATGCCAAGACTAATAAATTTAAAAGTGTGAATAGATTTATGGATATTGAATTATTTTTGGGAAAATGTATATTATAATTAAAGTTTGTATTTTTGACAGTCTGTTCAAACTAATGAGGAATTCTATCCTAGATTAAGGAAGACAAATTGGAAGACTTTGGACATCTCTGACCGCTCATGCCGCCTTTTATAGTTAATTGGAATTCGTTTAAGATTGTCTCAACGATAGGGCTAAAGCTTGATGACAAATCAAAATCCATTAACCACTACTCTGAAAGGACAAAAACAGATGGATCGAGCATATAGAACCAGCCTAGATCCATCTTACTCTGGATCTATCATGCACTAAGAGGGATCAAATCTCTCGAGGTGCAAACCTATTTTATGAGTGCAAAAATTGAGGAAAGGTTTGCACCTCGAGAGATTTGATCCCTCTCAGTGCATGATAGATCCAGAGTAAGATGGATCTAGGTTGGTTCCAGTTGGAGGCATCAACGTCACATTTTTCAGATTATTAAAAGTTTTGTATATTTTTGAGATGTACATCATACTTTGAAATTTTGAATATTAGAAATAAAAATTCTAACAAATGTTAGAACACTATTTTGAATACTAAACCACATAATAATCGTAGAAATCAACATCTACACTATTCAATTATTTAAATATTTTTCTCGAACTATTGTACTAAAAATCATACTTTTCTCTCTTGCTCTTCGATATTAATAGGTTGAATTACTAAAACATAAAAATAAATGTACATTTTCAATAATTTTTCTTGCTTGCAGTGAAATTAATGCACAATGTTAATCCAATCACTTTAAAATTAATGTACCATCAATGTACATCCAATTACATAAAATTAGAAATCAATGCTTACACTGAAATCAATGCATATAATGCAAACAATGAAATAGGATTAGAAAACATCTACAGTGAAATGGATGCATCTAATGCAGGTAATCAAATAGGATTAGAAATCAACATCTACACTAAAATTAATGTATCTAGTGCAAGTAATAAAATAATATTAGAAACCAACATCACTAAAACCAATGCGTCTAGTGTAAGAAATCAAATAGGATTAGAAATCACCGTCTATACTAAAATCGATGCATTTAGTGCAAACAATCAAATAAAATTATAAATCATGTACATTGAAATCAATGCATCTAGTGGAAGTAGTCAAATATACTTAGAAATCAACATCTACACTGAAATTAATGCATCTAGTGCAAGGAATCAAATAGGATAAAAAATCGTCTTCTACACTGAAATCAATGCATTTATTGTGATAAAACATATAGGATTAGAAATCAATGCATGGATGCATCTAATGCAGGTAATCAAATAGGATTAGAAATCAACAACTACACTGAAATTAATGTATCTAGTGCAAGTAAGAAAATAATATTGGAAATCAACATCTACACTGAAATTAATGCATCTAGTGCAAGGAATCAAATAGGATAAAAAATCATCGTCTACACTGAAATAAATGCATTTATTGCGAGAAAACATATAGGATTAGCAATCAGCTATATTGAAATCAATGCATATAGTGCAAGAAATTAAATATAATTATAAATAAACATATACACTAAAATCGATACATCTAGTGCAAGCAATCAAAATGGATTAGAAATCTCCATCTACACTGAAATCAATTCATCTAGTGCATGAAATCTTCTTCCCTCTCTCCCCCCTCGAAGTACATCTTTGTTTCCTTCCCTCTATCCACTCTCTCACATCCTTCCTTTCCTTCCTATCTCTCCATTTCTCTCCTACATCTCTATCGCTCTCTCTCTTCACCCTCCAACTCTGTTACTATATCCCTACCTCTCTCCTTCTCTCATTCCTTCTCTTCATATCTCATTCTTTGTCTCTTTATCTCATCCGAAAACATACACACTCTCTCTCCATCTCTCCCTTGTCACTTAATCTCTCTCTCCACTTATCAATCTCTCTGTATTTCTTCTTCCCTCCCTCTCTCCCCCTCTAAATCCATTTCTCTCTCTCTCTCTCTCTCTCTCTCTCTCTCTCTCTCTATATATATATATATATATATATATATATATATATATATATATATATATATATATATATATATATATATATATATTCCCTCCAATTTTCTCTCTTCCCCCATCACTCTCAAGTCCTCTCTCTTGTCCTTCCTCTCTCTCCAATCCTCTTTCTTGCTCTCTCTCTCTCTCTCTCAACATCTACACTAAAATCAATGCATATAGTGCAAGAAATCAAATAGGATTAGAAATCACCATCCACAATGAAATCAATGCATCTAGTGAAATAAATCATCTTCCCTCTCTCCCCCCTCCAACTCCATCTCTCTTTCCCTCCCTCTCTCCACTCTCTCACATCCTCTCTCTCTTCCTTCCCCTTTCTCCCTTTCTCTCCCATGTCTATATCTCTCTCTTTCCCTCTCTCTCCCTCTCTTCACCCTCCAACACTATCAATATATCCCTCCCTCTCTCCTTCTCCCCCCATTCCCTCCATCTCTCATTTTTCTTTTATCTCACCCCAAAACATACATACGCTCTCTCTATTTTTCCCTTTTCAGTCCCTCTCTGTCTCCACTTCTCGCTCTCTATGTATTTATTCTTCCCTCCAACTCCATCTCTCTATCCCTCCCTCTCTCCTCCTATTTCCCTCCCTCTCTTCTCCTCTCTCTCTCCCTTCCTCTCCTACCTCCCTCTCTCTTCCCCCATCTCTCTCTTTTCCCTCTAATCCTCTATGTTCTCCCATAACTCTCTCTCTCCCTCTCTCTCTGCCCTCCAATCCTCTCACTATCTCCATCCCTCTCTCCTCCCCCCTCCCCCCTCCATATTTATGTCTGCCTCTTCCTTGCGTACCCTTTTCTACCTCTCTCACTCCTCTCCCTCTCTCTCTTCATTCCTCCTCTCCCCTCTCCTTGATTTTATCCCCATATCTCCCTTCTCACTCCCTCTATCTCTCCACCTCTATCACTCTATGTCTTTGTTCTTCCCTTCCATATATATCTAGAGTTAATATATATCATGATACATTAATATACATAATAAATAGAAAATTTAATATTGTATTAATCCAAAGTTATTAAATATAATAATATTAATATGAATTTTAGATTTAATAATAATAATATTATTATTAATATTTTGATATTAATATTAGGGATAATAATGGTTTTTTTGGCATGATATTAATAATAATTTGGCCCATAGTATTTGACCTATAGGATTCACCGAAATAAAACCTATTTTTTGAGTGTTGGTAATATAAAGAAATTTATATAGTAAATATAAAAAATAGGTTTTATTTATTTACCATACTTCTTTTATTTACAATGGTATTTGGCCCATATACTTGTTACATAATTAGATGTTGATTTATAATGATATTTGATATGTTTTTATATATTTATCATGCCTCTTTATACCTCTTTTATATTGATTTATTTATTTACCATAGCTCTTTTATAAATATGGTATTTAGCCCATGGTATTAATAATAATTTGGCCCATGGTATTTGGCATATAGGCTTCACCTAAATAAAACTTCTTTTTTTGACTTATTGTAAATATAAAGAGGTTTATGGAGTAAATATAAAAAGAGGCATTATTTATTTAGTGGAAGTAGTCAAATATAATTAGAAATCAACATCTACACTGAAATTAATTTTCATCTTTTTTTCAGTGGAAATAGTAAATATCCATATTTATTTTCCTCTTTTTTTCTACTATTTTTCTAATGCATAATGTTTTCTCGCCCTTTCCAGCTGATAGATACTGGTTTCTATAGTGAATGCTTTCATAAAAGATTAAATTTGACAAATGATTAAAATCTACAATGATAACCTATATGGATTTTTTATTCCATTAACTTCTGTAACTCTTTCTATGTATATATTATTGAATCTTTTTTTCAAATTTCCAAAACACTGTATTTTATAATTAATTAAATAAATATATATAAATAATTTTCATATATATATATATATATATATATATAATTTTAAAATATCATAACATAACATATGACAATCCATCATTCTTAAAATATCATAATATATTTAAAATCTGCAATTAATATCCTATAAACAAAAACGTCACTTGTATTCAGGTAAATATATATATATATATATATATATATATATATATATAATTTTAAAATATGATAACATAATATATGACAATCCGTAATTCTTAAAATATCATAATATATTCAAAATCTGCAATTAATATGCTATAAAAAAGCGTCACTTGTATTCATGTAAATTAAACATAAAGGTACTCAGTTGATGTGATTTATTAAATGTTGCAGCACTTGAATTTACAACGTGAAAATTAGGTTTTCATATATTGATCATAATCTATGAAGAAGACTGTCACGATAATTGGCTCTTTACGAACTTGGCCAATTCAAAGTGAATGAAATTCTTTTCTTTAAAGGCGTTGGCATACTATTGCAATAATTCTCTGAGATTACCTAACAAAAGGCGTCGTTTTCCGGAAAACCCTGAATATTTAAGGCTACCATAGCCATCATTGTCTGGTGTTAGAGTGTCTAGATCTTCTACTGCGACTTTAAATTAGGCTCAACCGGTTTCATTATAGAGGCCATCGGAGTTATTTTTGTCTTGCAAGTATTGATAAGATTATTAAAATTATTTAAAATTATGAACCAAAACAGGAAAGGCAATGGATCGTGGAATGGGGCCAGATGGTTTCGAGAAAAGAATTCATCCAGCCTACATTGTGCATCTTGTGCACACAAATGCTGTTTTCTAAAAATTGTATGGCTATTTTGAGAAAAACCAAGGAAACACTTTCTGTACCATTTATGTTTCTTCGCAATCGTGCTGTCATATTTCTGGTCATATATGTCATCCAAAAATTAAATGGTTTAATTTATCTACAACTAAAAACAAGACCATAGGCAGGGATTTTGACTTGTCTAAGTATTCTGACATTACCTAAGAGAACTCCAGCTCGGGAGCTTCCAGTTCGAACCGCGCCACAGAACCAAATGTGACTCACCTCTATGTTCGATCAGAGCTGACTTGTTTTAATTTTTTTGGGTTTATTTATATGATTATTAAAAATTATTTGTTAAGCCGACACTTATTTTTTGTTTTTATTTTAATTTAAAATTTCAGCCGACATTGAAGACCCGACCCACCTAACATCGGGGTCATACTGGGCAGTAGATGTGCCTCTCGGTGCAACAAGCACATGTACGAGGAAATAAGTAGAAAAAACTTCATTTTTTCACCTTTTAGCTTTGTCTGCTATACAATATTTGGAGTATACAGTAGTATGAGAATTATCGTTCACATTTTGTAGTATTCCAGAAGATTTTTTACAATGCCGGTGTACAAACGAATGAATACCACTAGAATACATAAAGAACCTTTTACCTTTATTTGAATCATTTTAGATGATAATCCTTACTGCTCATACATTCGTTTTTTTTAACAATATAAAACTGGATGCAAATTATCGGTGAAAGCAATAAATTAGTTGTAAATGTATGGTTCTCCTATGTACAGATGAAAACGTACAGTTGTTAGTATGAATTTGGGAGGTGGCAACTTGGCATGCGCTCCCACAACTTGTAATTAAGACCATTAAATATGGACTGTCAGTTAAGCAGGGTGAAGTGTGTGAATGCCGGGATAGGAATGATGGTACATAATGGATAGGTTGTATGGACAGGACGCAGAAAGCCAGCTGCGAATAAGGTAAGTAATTTAACTCCGCCCCTTCATTCAAGCAAGCATAATCCATTGCATGCGATAGACTGGAGGTGGCAGTGAGGGCGACCCAACGATTCTCACCCAAGCTATAGTTCGATTCTGTCAGGGTATGTTACTGTCATTTTCTCAGCTCTTCTGATGGATTTTGAAGAAGTTTGGTTTGATTGCAGTATAATCATGTTAGTTTGAGTCTAAGGAAGAATTTTAAGTGGCTTAATCCTGAAATGAAACCGGTTCCTCCATGTTTCCGTGACCCTTGTAAATGCTCTGTCCTCACTATAAACCCTGGTCGAATGTATGGTAGTATAATCCCCAAACCTATTTGCTATCAAAGCGCCATCCATGGGAATATAGGGAGTAACTTAACAAATTGTGGGCTAGAATTCCACAGGTAGGCTTCTCGGCGCTTCAAATTAGCTTAATGCAAGCCCTGTCATGTAATTTTGCTTCTTTGTTTTGGTTTGGAAAAAGCAATTTTCTAGAACTTTTTGGTTTATATAACTGTGATGAAGATAGGGATTCTTTGGTCTATAGCCATTTATATCGGTCAGTGCTCTTTCCTGATTAATGCGATTGCCAGCCAAAATCTGTTCTATCCCTTGTCTATTATGCAGAGTCATCCCAAAAATCTGGACAGTAAGCCTCCCAACTTCGGTAAGAGATCTGTTAACATAAGTAATCACACGAAGTATAAGGTCAATAACCCAGTCAGTCGAAGCCCTAAGTCTATGTATCAGTGGTATAGTAAATATAGGGGGATGAGGCACTTACGCTTGTATGACATTCACACTATCAAGGTTACTGTAAGGCGCATGCTCTGTATTAATAGACCATCTTACATATTTTCCGTTCAATTTTGTATGTCAGTGCTTGTCCAACAGACCCATCCTGCAATGGGAAAAAGACATCAAAGGGATGTAACTACCAAAGGAAAGAAGCCTGCTCAATTCGAACCCGCTCCCAAGAAAAGGGGTCGTAAAACTAATATGGAACACCTGGAAACGCTTGCAGTAAATTATGTCATTGGAAATTCCTCTGAAGTCCTCCATGACATTCGTGGGTGGGAAAAGGAAATTCAGCTGGAACTTGAAGATAATGAGACAGAGGCCAAGATCCTCGATTTCATTACTGATCCAGGCCATACTCGAGGAAGGCTTACACTGTTCAATCAGACAGTTCACACGTACTGGATAGTAAAATGTTTGATTGCAAAAGCTATACAGAGTAACCAACCAGTTCAAGGCAAGACAGAACCAATTCAATCAGACCTCCGCACTCAGGCTCAACTTTTGGAGATTCAGGACCAGCAACAGCATATTAAGATCACACAATACCAGAGAGCAGATCGAGTAAGTAGACTAGATGATAAAGTGGGGCGCATGGAGAAACTCCTCCAAAAGATTCTTCAGCAACTCAATCAAGCAGAAATGCCTGGGTCCAATGTCAAAGACCCTGCCCCAGTCTCCTCATCTGAGGGCTAGAAGATTTAGTTTGTTAGATTTTGATGGTTTTTTGTTATTTATGAACTTTTATTATCTGTTATGATTGTACAAACTACAGTAGTTGAACATTTAGCACAAGAGAACTTTAGACATAAGAGACAATTTCATTACTGGGATGCACATCATGCTTTTAGATGGCCAACAGACCTGGTTTCCCTCGGGCAGGTTGAGGTCAAAGACTGATTTTTATATTTTGTAGCCTTTCTTTTAAATATAAATAGAAATGGCAAGGTCCCACCAAATTTACAAAAAAGAAGAAAACGATGAAAACAAATGGAATAACTAAAGATGGGTTGTACCTCTACGGGAATCAAATCGAGGTTTAAATTCCGTATGACTCATACCATTGAATCAGTGGAAGGGAAGGAAATATAACCGCATTGTTCGGGAATAACCTGGAAATGATTGTGTAGGTTTTAGACAATTTTTTTATAAAAAAAAATAGTAAAAAATATTCGTAAACCTAATATTGTTGTAACTTATTCAAACTCGCATATAAATCAATATAGTATGTGGAACCAAATCCTCTAATGGTATTCTTTAGATCATAGTGTCCACCAAATGCGATGAATATGATTTCGTCACCTTTGTACTTGGAAAAATGATATACATTATTTACTGCGGATTTCTATTATATTGAATTTCTTTGTAAGTGGAGAGCAACACCAATCTAGATGAATCGCTCACCAATTTTGTTGTGATAACGACTCATAACTAATATCGAAAGAATTTTGTTGTCGGAATGAATTCTTAATTGTTTATTTATATTATTATGTAAGTTATTATTTAAGCTGATATTAATTAGATTTAGTTTTTAGTTTATTTATTTTATTTTATTTTTACTTTGTTCGATATTAGTGAAATTTTAGTGGGATCGATAAATTTACACATTTCTTTCATACTGGTTTGTAGAATGGGTCTTTCTGGGCAATAACCAAAATTGTAAAAACATGATAACTAAAATTATTGTAAAATTGTATTTAGAAACTTGCTAATAAAAGTAGAGAGGATTGCTATAAGATTATAATAAATATTTTCAATATTTTCTTTATTTATTAGGATATTGAATTCATTATTTACATTCTTTAAAAAAAAATTCACTTCACTTTTCAAAGAAATTTTATGCATCTCAAAATTTAGAATTAAGGTTAAAGTTCTATGATCAAAATATGATATATATATTAAATATTTGGTTCTATACAAAAATATCAGGTATCACATAATTTATGACATTTCCCCAAATCTATGCATTTTCCCTAAACATATGCATATAGCTCACCTAATTAGATATTGACCACTTCATTACATCATTTCAAATTATTAAATCAACGCATCATTTTCTTAGTCCCAAAAAAATTTTGAACCAAGTATTTTGAGTTTAATTTGTATATGTTGTCTTAAAAAAAGTCATCATCTAGTTATAAAACATTAGGGTTTAAATGCGTGCTTAAAATAATAGCCGTAATAATTGTTCTTCCAGCTTCAAAGTCTCGTAACAAGATGACACCGTCTTCATTTATCAATCTATAAATATCGTGTTTCGAGCCATTGTGAAGACAATTTTGTCATTTTCTTTCTTATATAAAAAAAAATAATGACCAAGAAATAACATACTGCATATATATTAATTGAAAGGGTCGTTCTTGTTAAGTCTAGTATGATGAAAAAAGTTTTTTTATATAATAAATTATGTTTCCAATTCTCATATAATTGGATATATTGTTTTACAGAGACTATAAGAGAAATTCTTTATGTTAGGGATCTTAGATTCTTCATATCATCATTTTAAATGGACAATATAATATCAATTTCACTCAATGTCCAACTTAATATTTGTCCTTAAATTCATGAAAAATTGTGGTATTTCAAATAGATAAATCAAAGTGTCCCAAATTCATATTTATTATTATCCTTTCTGCCTTTACTCTTAAATATATCCTTTTTTTTTTAATTATTATCAATTTCCTTTACTTCCCAATTTATTTTATCTTTTAAATTTGCTTCTTAAATAAGCTTGATCCTATAAAATGAGGTTTTATAGATATTCTTAACTCTTTTAAATTCTATTTTTAATAAATATTTCATACTAATAGTTATTAGAACTTTCCTTAAAATGAATTAACTTATTTTTATGCTCAATTATTTTACCCAATCTTTTAGATTTTATGAAACATAGTATTTCAACATTTAAGAAAAAAATATTTTGTACTTCTTCGTGGCCTAACGCTAATGTGTCATAGCTTTATTTTTTAAGTAACAAACTATAATGTATAATACTCTTGTCATAAATTAATGACTAAATCTATGAAATTAGTCATAAAATTATTCATCTTAATCTTTCATGAGTTTCACATTAAATTTATCTTCCAAAGTGTTGGAATAAAATTATTCATTTTTCTCTTTCATGAGTTTCACCTTAAATTTATCATCCAAACTATTTGGATTCAAAGTGTTATTTATCTTTTCTTTCTATTTTTATTACTTTAATATTCTAATTAACTAAGATAATATTTTTATTTATCAATGTTTTCAATTCTTTATTAATATTCCTTAAAGTAGAATTTTACAAACTATTCCTTTTTCATGTTTAATTTTTTATTTTTTAAATATTAATTTAATATTAACTTTATGTAACCTAAGTAATAATTTATATTTTATTTTCCATTTCTTTTAAAAATAATTAAACTTTATTTCATACCATCTTAATTTTAATGAAAAATACAGTAATTGATTTATTTATATTTAAATATTTTTGGGAACATAAACACTACCAAAATAATTTAAACACGAGTAATTGCTTAGCAACATAGTCCTTATCTTTTTTTATAGTTATCGATATGTTCGCATCATTAAAGTAGTGTGGGGTCTGTGATTTTCTATTATTTGAAAATGCTATGTTCCCCACTCTTGCATCTACACACTCCATGCAAAGTAAGCTTCCTCTGCACCTCCACACTTTGAAGAAACATGATAGCACAATGAAAGTTTTAGTCACAAATGATATCCTTACATCGAAACATTTTCCAATTACGTCAAGTGTAGACGTGCGTAGGAAGCATAATGAAAGCTTCCCCTGCACCGCCACAATTAACTTTTTCTTATGGTTGGTCTTGCTCACAGAATGTCCTTTGATTTATATCCGATTTTTGTTAGTATTTATGGCTCTTTGTTATGGGAATAGGTAAAGATAATGTCCATTTCCATATAAAAATATTGTAAACTTGAAAACTCTTCAAATTTTAACTCTAGAAACAGTTCTTTGTCTCTACAATCTATGATGAGTTTATATGTCGTGAATTCACCACACTTCCACACAATGAAAGCTTCCTTTGGACCTATGTGATGCATTGTTTCTTATGGCTAACCATGGTCATGAAACCACCGTTGATTTATATATGATGTTTATCATTGGTTGTGTCTCTTCTCTCTAGGAAGTGGTAAATATAATATTTATTTCCATATAAAAATTTTATAAATAGAAATATTCTGATTTGGGTTTATGCAGGAACACAAAAAAATACAGAAATAACGATAAACATAGACATACAATGGAAATAAGGCTTCATTTCATTAATATCAAATCACAGAAATATGCTTACAAAAATGATGGAAATAAAATGGCTAGGGTGTTGTAGAAAATCTCTGAGAAGAGATGTGGCGGCTACAGACCTCTGAACTGTATTAAAATGAGGCTCAGGGGCCTATTTATTATGGAGAAATAATGGAGAATTCTAAACGTCCAAAAACTTAACCCTAGGAGATGAAGTGCCAAAACTGTGGACCCCATTTCGGTAAATTGGTGTTTCAACTTCCCAGGGACGTAACTTCGGCATACTATCTCCGTTTGGGGCTTCAAAATGACTCTAGAAGTTCAGGACATGAAAAAATGCTAAAAATAGTAAGTTGTGAAAAAAACTGAAAGAGTCAATGGTGGGGCCCCAAGTGGAATAGGTGGGTGGCCACCAATATCCACCTGCATCATTCCTCCCCCCTTAGGAAGCAATGGTTGCCATTGCATTGAGTTCCTCCATGAGATGAGGAAACTTCTATTGAACTTGGTCCTAGGTGAACCACTTGCCTTGGTGCAGGAGTTGGCTAGCTTTGACAACCTGATACAGTTGGATCTTCTGTCGGTGAGTATTCTTGATTTGCATGTCCATGATACAGTCTGTGGTGGTTTTCTCCATGTAGTTTGGGTTTAACTCTTTTGGTGTGATTTATTCTGCAATGTCGGAGGTGTCCAATAGAGGTGGGAAGTAGGGACAAAGGTGGTCTACATTGAATATTGGGTGCAAACCAAGGAATGGTGGAATACTGAGGTCGAAGGCATTGTTCCATACAGCCTTGGTGATGGTGTATGGCCCATATCGGAGCGGGCGAATCTTACGGTGGGGTCCAATGAGGTGCTCCTTTTGCAAATGTAGCCACACTTTTTCACCCACCTAGAAGTTCTGTGGCACCTGATGTTGATCATGTTGTTGCTTGTACTTAGCATTGGCTCTGTCCAATATGTCATGAACCTGTTGGCGGATGTGATGAATGCACTCGATGAAGTTGTTTTCTTGTTAGCCTCAGACTGGACATGAGCCGAATCAGACTGAGTAGTTGCAAATGGCATGGCTACATCAATGGGACATAGTGATTGGAATCCCAAGCCCACCTGAAAGGGGTTGTGGCCAGTTGAGCTCTGGAGAGCCCAGTTATAACTGTGTTGCACATAGGGAAGGCTCTCATCCCATGTGTGTGGATGATTTGAATTATACATGCATATAATGTGTACAATCATCTTGTTGACGACCTTTGTCTGGCCATCAGTTTGGGGATGGAAAGTTGTGGACTTGGTGAGCTTGGTGTCCAACATTGACCAGAGGCTGGACCAAAATGTGCTGAGGAACCTACTGTCGTGATCTGATATGATAGACTATGGGATCCCAAAGTGCAAGCACACTCATTTAAAGAAAATTTTAGCAGTGGTTTCTGTTGTGATATTCTTCTTGCAGGCTGCCATAATGGCCATCTTTGAGAATCTTTCGATGACCACGAAAACACAGTAGTTTCCATGCTTAGTAGAAGGAAGGCCTAACATGTAATCCATGGAGATGGATTCCCAAGGTCGACTAGGGGTAGGTAGTGGAGTATAGAGCCCTTGCTTCTTGATGGTCGGTTTGGCAATGGCGTACGCAGTGCAGGATTTGATGTACTTCCTAACATCCTATCAAAGGTTCGGCCAATAGAAATACTTCTACAGTACTGCCACTGTTTTCTCAACCCCAAAATGTTGAGTGACTCAATTGTAGTGTGCTTCCCATATCATCTTGGCATGCTCGCTTAAAGGAACACAAAGGTGTCCCAGGTGACATAATAGTGCATCTTGGAGGTGAAAATTTCGAACTTGCATATCCCTTAAGAGTGCCTTGTATGTGTGGTTGAATTCTGGATCACTCTTGTAAAGAAGCGGTCAATCAAAAGTCTCATGCCCACAAGAGTTGAGAACAGTGGTTATGGCCACGATTTGTGGTCGTCCAAGGCAATCTGCAACATTATTGGTGCTAGCCTTCTTGTACTTAATGTTCAAATGAAATTTTTGCGGTTATGTGGACCACCTCTGATGGCGATCATTCTGCAACTTCCCTTGTGTCTATATCAACTACAAGGGTCGGTGGTCTGTGTGGATGATTCTCTCCTTCCCCAAAATGTAATGCTTCCTTTATCGACAAACCTACATAATGGAATACATTTCTTTGTCATAAGTGGGATACTTTCAAACTGTGTCGGAAAATATCTCACTATGAAGGTTGCGGGAGCATTTGTCAATCCGAAAGTCATGCAGAGCCATTTGAAAAGGCTCTCCTTGTCTTTGAAGGCAGTCTTCCACACATCAGAGGGTTTGATTGGTACCTGGTGATACCTAGACTTAAAGTCGATCTTGATGAAATATTTCTCCCCTTTGAGTTGGTTCATAAGGTCATCAATCCATGGGATCGGGTACCCATTCTGGAAAGTGATCTTGTTCAGCGCTCGATAATCAATACAGAGTCTCCAAGTCCCATCCTTCTTCTATACCAACATGACCGAGCTCCCACAAGGCGATGAACTTGGCCGGATGTTACCTTTCTGCAGTAGCTCCTGAATCTGCCTCTTGATTTCATCATTCTCTAGAACAGAGTGCCTATAGATCAGTCCATTCGATAGCAGCACACCTGGGGTTAGGTCAATGGGGTGCTTGACCTGACAGCTTAGAGTCACCCCTGTGGGTGAGGTGAAGATGTCCCCATACTCCTCCACAACCTTGTCCATTTGTTTTTGTCGTGTAGAGGAGCCATGTCTAGAGGTTGTGGCCACAGTCTTCGTCTTGCCTTGGGGGCAGATCATCAAGAAAAAAAATTCCTGGTTTGGGAAATGAGCTTACTGCATTGTTTTTCAGTAACCAAAGAGATAGTGGGAGGTGGTGGTACTTATGGTATCCTGTAAAATTTATTTCCCAAAGTAACAATAACAGTGCAAGGTCAGGACTCATACACAGCATGTTTCTTCCATAAGTATGGTTGGCCTAATAATACATCAGAGACATCAATCAGAGCAATGTCACACAATACCTCATCCATGAAGGGCTTGATGCTATAGGGAAGGCGGCACTGTTGGCTGATGTGAAGATCTCGTCCTTAGTGAAGCCACCCGATGGTGTATGGTTGTGGGTGCACTATGGTTGGCAAGCCCAATCGCTTCACGACATCTGCTGAAATGAGGTTCTTTCGACTCCCATTGTCAACAATTAACTATAGCGGGGAACCCTTTACCAACATCTGAGAGTGGAAAAGATGCTCTGCCTCCTCTAGATCTTTTGGCTCCTCCTTCTAGATCTTCATAGTGGCAACAGTGACGTTGGGCTCTACATCAATAATATTCTTCCCTTTGTCATTCACCTTGTCAGGTTCTGATTCAGAGTCAGAGCATGCATTTGATTCAGAAGCCCTCATCTTGGCCACCCGCGACTGCTTGGCCCGACACTCACTTGTGTTATGAGTGGAGCTCTTATGGAACTCACACCACTTTCCTGTGTCCTTCTTTGCCTTCACGGTGTTGTTATTTTCTTGTGTCTTTGGTAGGTTGTCTTGGGCTGCCATGCCTTGGATTTGTCCTTTGTTCTGCAGTTTGGGGGCACCTTTCCCTTTCTTTTGATTCACAAATCGAAAGTCTCACTTCTTCTGTTTCAATTTATGCTCAATCTTGGCATCATACCAGTATGTTGTACCAAGCGAGGAGATGTCGAAAAACTCCATTTCCTCCTGAATGTATCTGTGAAGACAACCATGATCCTTTAGCACCAAATGTTTCTCTGAATCTTTGATACCAAACTTTGTGCACAGGGTATGGAATAGATTCATTAGATCATGCACATCTTGATCCCTTTGTTGCCGCAACATGGTCCATTGTATGTACCTGTCCTCATAACTCCCCACGGGATAGTATTGTTCCTTGATGACATCTCAGATAGAACTCAAAGTGGGTACGGCTAAGAACATAGAGGGTTCTGTCTCGTCCATTTTCTCACAGTAGGTTTCCCACCAGTCCTTGACATGGGGGGTAGCTTTGAGGAGTGCAAAAATAATCTTCTCCCAGTTGGAAAAATCGTGAACTGAGAAATATCCTTCTAATAGATTCAACCATCTATCTATGACATTTGCATCTATTTGACCCTCAAATATGGGAATGTCAAAGTTTAATTTTACCTTAAAGGGAGTCGCACCTCCAGAATGGCTGCTGGATGCAGATGTACCGCTAGTGGGCAGTCATTGAAGGATCTGGGCAAAGTTATCCATCATTGCATTCCTTTGCTTTTCAAGGGCCTTCTTGAGCAATATTTTGATAGGATCTCCTGCTCCCTCATCTTTCTTTTCATCCCCCATGGGTATCCATCGGGGTTTGTGAGGCTGATCTTGCAAAGGTTACACTAGATCGAGCCCTAACTCCTTATACCCTGACCTCGTTGGGGACATGCAAATAAGGATCGAGAAAAAGCAGACCGCTCTAATACCACTGATCTGGATTTATGCAGGAACGCAATAGAATACAAAAATAACCATAAACATATACATATAGCGGAAATAAGGCTTCATTTCATTAATATCAAAACACAGAAATATGCTTACAAACATGATGGAAATAAAATAGCTAGGGTGCTGGTAGTGAATCTCTGAGAAGAGATGTGGTGACTACAGACCTCTGAACTGTATTACAATGAGGCTCGAGGGCCTATTTATTATGGAGAAACAATGGAGAATTATAAACATCCAAAAACCTAACCCTAGGAGATGAAGCGCCAAAACTATGGGCCCCGTTTAGGTAAATTGGTGTTTCAACTTCCCAGGGACGTAACTTCGCCATACTGCCTCCATTTGGGGCTCCAAAATGGCTCCGGAAGTTCAAGACCTAAAAAACTGCTAAAAATAGTAAGTTGTGGAAAAAATTGAAAGAGACAATGGTGGGGCCCCAAGTGGAATAGGTGGGTGGCCACCAATATCCACCTGGATTAGATTGTTACTTTCAACTCCATTAAAAAATTAATTTCATCTATTAACTATGATGAGTTTATACTATACTTGTAGGGAAATAATTGAAATTTTTTTATTAACATGACATGGTTATAGTGTAGCAGCGAGCAGAGGTGTAGGAGTGTGGAGGAAACACAATGAAAGCTTCATCCACACCTCTTCAATGCATTATTTCTTATTGTTGACTATACTTATGAAATTGCCTTGGATTTATATCCAATGTTTGGCAATAGTTATGGATATTTTCTATGGGAAGAGGTAGAGATAATGTGCATCATGGAAGGAAGGGGAGATATATCCTTGCCCTCAAAAGGACAAGCATCTTTCACACCTTTTGGCATGTCAAAATATCTAGAATTTGTACATGCCTTCTATTTTCCCTCCTTCTTGGGGATAACCACTAATTGTGACAATCATCCACTATCCAAGTAAATGAGACTTTGTATAAAAGCTTTTAGATCTTATCACAAACCATCTCTAGAGTGGAAATATATCTCCTTGTAGCTTGGAATGTG
This sequence comes from Pinus albicaulis, assembly GCA_034641835.2. Classification (NCBI taxonomy): domain Eukaryota; kingdom Viridiplantae; phylum Streptophyta; class Pinopsida; order Pinales; family Pinaceae; genus Pinus; species Pinus albicaulis. Next base: position 432,310,911 of record CM076579.1, read on the forward strand.
ATAGGATGGTAAAATATCATAATTAGTTTGATCTGATAGACTGGAGGTTGGAAAATAGTGAAGGAAACAATATAAGAAAGAGGAAAGGATATATGAAAATACAATATAAAGGCACCAGAATAAAAACCAAAATAATTTTACCCAATAACTTTACCGTAGAGTTACCCATAGTGGATATAGTAATCCTCTAAGTATAGAACCCATGCCTATAGATTCATCACCTTGTAGGAGAATATGTTGATCCTCGAATTTGTGATTTTTGTGTGTCGTTGTTATGTTGTTACTTATATATTTGTTCAAAATTTGGTTGTGTTCAATCCCATATATGTAGCATTTCATTAGTATCTTACACACCATATCTTATTTTAGTGTCACAACCAATAGTAGCATTCATGGTGAACTAAACACTAGCACCTCGAGCTTTGAGTAAACGATCCATTTTTTCTAGTTTGAAATCCTATATAATAACACTAACACACTAGATCAAAATAATGGTAAAATACTATGCTAAAATAATACTAGCTAGAACATAGTAGAAACAATAATTGTCTAAATGTTTTGAATTAGATAACAAACTAATATATTGATATACAACTAATAATAAAATCTACTAGCCTTTCTATCTAAACTAACTAGATATTAACTATTAACTAATATTTCAACAAATCTTATAATATTCAATTTACGTATTTTTGAATTATCTCAATTCATTACATTTACTACCGAACAATATTGTATTTAGAATATTACATTGATAATATTGTGGCCCCAATGGTTGACACAATTTTGAGGTTCGGAGGAATCTTTCATTATGCAAACTTTTCTCTGCACCTTCGCACTCCACATAATAAAAAATTTCAATGTGCAGAACCTTTCTCCTTGTGTTGAACTCGGGGAAAAACTAGCAGTGCAATACCATTCTCAAAGGGGAGGCTCTCTCCTTCCAAGTCACCTCCAATGTTGGCCAAAAAATTAATTCTTACAACATGGCTCCCTAGAATTGGAAATTTTGATAGATGTTGAAGGAAATACATTCTATTAGTAATACGGATGAGACTCTCATTAGACCTCATATTCTGAGGAATCTCCAAGTATATATAAATATTTCAAAGGGAAGAAATGTGTTCAATGCAACCAACAACTGAAACAGAGTCAATATAGATATAATAAGATGGTGTGATGTTATAATAATGATATATGGTATGTGTTAGATTACGATATATATTCACTCATGCCTCTAGGTTAATAATGCTACAAGAAAATATTCATTTAAAAAAAATAAATGTACAGAGAATTTCTCTGCATTCAAAAGAAAGTACCTTAAAACTTGAAAATATCATTGTATTTTCCCCATTGGTGAAATAGATTCTTTTCTCTGTTATGTTTCTATCTTCTGTAGAAGATTTCATTGTGTAAACTTTTTCTCATTGTGTGGAGTGCAGAGATGCAAAGAAAGCTTTTCATAATGAAAGCTTTCCCTGAACCTTTACACTCCACATTGTGTAAACCAATGGGGCTACAATATAATCAATGTAATATTATAAAAGGCATACTGTCATGTAGCAAATGAAATGAAATGATATATCTCAAATACAAATAAATTGAATACTATAAGATATGCTGAAATATTGGTTATTATTTATGTAGCTAGTTAGTTTAGATGGAAGGGCTAGTAGAATATAATATTAATCGTATATTAGTATATTAGTTTATTATCTAGTTCATAATATTTAGTCACCTATTGTTTCTACTAGATTCTAGGTAGTATTGTTTTGGCCTAGTATTGTATCATTATTTTGATCTAGATTATTAGTGTTATTGTATATCTTACTTAGTGTTATTATTATATTGGTATCCATTATTTTTTTATGCTAGTATGTCTTTATATATATATATATATATATGTATATGTATATGTATATATCTCTATATATATATATATATATATACATATATATGTATTCCAGATTCATTATTTTCTAGTATGTGTTTATATAACTATTAGATTTATTAGTTATTTCATAGGACATTATTTTTTCTAAAAAGGGTTTCACGCATAACTAAATTGGGATTAAAATTTTTAATTTCCTTTCAAACTAGTGTAAAAGAGATCGTTTACTGAGTCAAAGTTCATAGCGTTGGTGGTTAGTTTTTCCTGAATGGTACTACTAATTGTGATGTGAGGAAAAGTTACATTGGGTAAGCCACTTATGAAACATGACATTGATAGGATGGAACACAATCACATGTTGGAACAAATCTCCTAGTAACAACATAACAATGACACAAAAAACTCAGAATATCACATATCCATTTTTGTTGAAGAATTTAACTAGTGTCGATATTCATAATTATACTTGAGTCATGATGTAATTTATTTGTCAAAAGAAAGAAAAATAAATGGTATTATTAAATAAATTGACCTATTAAACAATGGGTTTCATGCTTGGGTCAATTATTTTTAGGTAAAATCCTCCATTAAAGGCTTCTAGGGCTTATGTCAAGTGTCCTTTTCCATGTCATAATGTAAAAGACCCTTCTTGGGCTTTATTCATCAAGAAAGAAATTTATTTTATTATAAAATAGGTCAATTAGGCCTCCTCCACCAAGTCAGCCTCAAGAAAGGACAAGTCAGCCTAAAAAATGGAATTGGAGCAACTAAAATCATTTGGAAGCACATCACCCACAAGTTCAAATTCCAGTAGCTACAAGTAGTAAAAAGTGTAAAATTCAAGGAGGAATAAGGAAAAGGCTACCAAAGGAGAAGGATTTTTTTAACTAGCTAGATAAGTTGATTTTTTTTTTTTTTTCTCACACGTGCGAAGTAACCAAAGATGTAGGAGGGTAAAAATTGCAGTCTTGAAGTTGTACTGAAATTTTGATACAGTAGGGTCAAAAAATTTCCCTCGATGCCATATGAATGCAATATTTAAGCAATGTTGACACATTATTTGTACAGTCGATCCTTGATGGTTAAAAGAACAATTTGATGGCTAACTTGGTGAATGAGGAAGGTATTTTTATCTAGGGTCTTGCTCTATCTAAATTTGAATATAATAAAGGAATAGTTCTTACCGAATTTTCCCCTATAAAGGGGTTTTAGCCCTGAATGAGTGCCTACATCCGGATTCCATGATATTCATGTTTTTTCTTTGATGATTTATTGATGATAAGAAGATAAAAGAAGAACATAAAGAATCTAATAAGAACATCATAATATCACAAGTAATTATCAACTTAAGAAAATATTTATGCCTTTCCAATTTAACATGGCATAGCTAAGGTGAAGAAGAAGGAAAAAGGCGGACTAAAGATCTCTTTAAGAAAAGAGGATCAATCAAAGGTCATTAAGGGAAAATATTATATAAATTGAGTCTCACTATATACAAGAACTATGAAAACTTCAATGAAGAGAGAAAAAATCCTATAATGAGTCTCCAATTATAAGGCATGGAAAAAGAGGATATATCTTATCCTCGAAAACCACACAAAGTTTTGAATATTGTTCAAGGAAAATTCAAGAATCCTACTAATGAAGCAGAGAATGAGAAATTTAGACAAATCAAGATATTGGCCATGGAAATAATAGTGGATGGATTTAAGCACAACCTAATTCCATACATACCCTACACAAATGCTTCTCAAGAAACATATGAGGCTCTCTCCAAGTTGTTCACCATCAATAACATTAGTGAAATAAAAAATCTTGAGCATGAATTAAGGGTTATTAAGATGAAGAAAGATGATATTTTTTCATCATATTGTGTAAGAATATACATCATAAGGGATGAGATTCAAGAAATAGATGAAATCATATTGGAAAAAGAGCTCGTAATTACTCCTCTTCTAGAACTACCAAAATCTTGAAGTGATTTTGCACCAAGAATCAATAGTTGGACAGATACTCCAACATTTTAAGAAATTTGAAATGCATGCAGTCAGTCAAGAAGAAGCTATAATATCATTATTAAATAACAAGAAGGAGGATGAAGAAGAAAATATCTCTAATTCTTATTCTTCTTATCACAAGAAAAAGAGAACCTTCAAGAAGTTCAAAGGGCCAAAGAAGAAAGTTTGCCTATCCAAAATTGAATGTTACAATTTTGATAAGATGGGTCATTACAAGAATCAATGTCCTGAGAATCCAAGGAATAAGGAGACAGATATGGATCAAGCAAATATTGTGAATGAAGCTCCACCGAAGAAGAAAAAGACTGAGGAATCAGAAATCAAGGAATTATACTTCTAAGTCCTCTCCTACATATCATTCCTAGTCTTGTATTGTTTTCCTTTATGTTTTTCTAGAGTTTGTAGGTCTAGCATGTATTTTTAGAACATTTTTGAATTATTTTGATAGATTTTAGGTATCCCTCAAAAATATTTGGTTAATAGGAGCATCAACCATTTTACAAAAAAAAAAATTATTTTGTTATTTTTTTCATATTTTCATGTTTGGTTCCTCCTAACATCTATATTTGTTTGTATTATATACTAATACAAATTTTATTTATATTTTACTTGGTTAGGAAAGATTACAAAATACATAAATTCTATGGAGGAGACTTGAAGCTTGGAAGAATTTTTTTTGTAAACGAATCCCTTCAAGAAATGATGTCCTACAAGGTTTGTTAAGGAAAAACTCAAGGTATGCCTTAGAATATAATCTTCTTTACAAAGTTTCATTCATACAAATGTTACGCTCATTATTCTCTTGAAATTTTCTTTACATTACTGATATCATTATGTCTAGGGTTTTGAATCAAAGAGATTCGTGTTAGGTTGATTAATAATTAGATTGAATCTACTGTTATGATATTATTTTATCATTCTCCTATAACCCTAATCTTTAGAATTCATTGTTAAAATCTAGCCCCTTAATTCTAAGGGTATGCCAATATTGATTATGAAACCTTAGTATACTTAGGGTTGTTGATGAAATATAAAAATCCTATTATTTTTTATGTTTATGTTTTGATATTTTTATGATAGAAACCATAATACTTTCGGGTTTGTTGTTAATTTATAATTTATGTATTGAAGCCATATATCTTTAAGGTTTGATGAATTAGGGTGTATGAAAACTTGTTGCAATATCTATACTAAGGTCCTAGGAATAAAACCATAGATGTATATTTGTCCAATTGAAACCCTAGCTTGGATAAAAATTGTTCTATATCTAACTTAGATATATTCATGTTTGTGTCCTTGGTCTACCTATTAGATATGAATATTGATATAAAATTCTATTACGTGCTAATGAAATCTTAGATATGTATATGCGAGTATGCTAACCTAATTGTTGATTTTGATGTTTTAGTTTGTGAAATCTACGGGTTGTAAGAAAACCCTAGCAGAAGATAGATATTCTACGATATGATGATATTGTTTAGTTTTATGATAAAGTCTAGGGTTTGCAACAAACCCTAGTAGATTCAACACGTAATTATAAAATCATATTGGTGAAATATTTGTAGAATTATTATTTGATTGAATTTTTGATATCTAAAGTATTGATGATGAAGTAGAGGTTTTGTGAGAAAACCCTACTAAGAGGTTGAGGTATAGTATGTGTCTCTTTTCGATTATGAACCTAAATAGGTTTAGGTGTTTGATGTATAAAGTATTTGATTGTTTTGATGCTTCCATTATATTGACACAAATGTGATACAATTAACTTCATGCTTCTATATGTTTGTATTTGGTTTTACTTGCTATTAAATTTCTGCAGGTACATAATTCTCAAGATGATGAAGATGTTCATAAGCATGATGAAGGAAGTTATATGAATAATGATGATAAAGATGACATTAATGCCATAATAAAGAAACAAAGCCTTGAAATGATAAATTTTCTATGATATTATGAAACTATTTATCTCCCTAAGTTGAGAGGGAGACCGGATAGAAGAAATGGTATAACTCCCTAGTTGAGAGGGAGGGAATATTATGATAGTGAATACTGTGAAGTAAGAATGGAACCAAATGAATGAAAATATTAAATTTAAAGGTTCATGATTCATGAATACTTGAGAAGTACTGATGTTTTATTTCGTGTTGTGGAATACATTAAAGAATAAATATTCTAGACAACTTAATGAATATATTAGGAGCATATGAATTATTGAGGATGTTACATCCCTATATCACTAGTATAGTCCCTTATTATTGTTACTGTAACACCCTTATTGTTATTATTGTACCCTTGTAACCCCCATTTTGTTATTATTGTGCCCTTCAATTATTATTGTTAGGTCAGCTAGGATTACATTATGGCCCCATGGACTCCTATATATAGAAAGGAGGTTTTTTAAATTGTATCATCCAATAATTGTTCATTTATGTAATGTATTGGAGGTTTCCCCCTCGAAGTGGCTTATTTCTAAAGCGTTGATATCTCCTTTCTTCTATTTTTGAAGCTGGTTACACAACATTTGGTATCAGAGTTTTAGATTCTAGGGTTTCACTACTCCAAACAGGTCATCGTGTAATTTTCACTATAATGTTTTTTCTATGAAGTTTTAGAAGCTAAAATTTTTATGGTGCGAAGCCGAAATCCTGAGGAAGAGTTTCTAAAAATTTCAGAGCTTGGTTCGCAATATTTTCGGAGATATGATCTGTGTAAGTTAGGACTTTTTTGAGGCTCCTAAACGAGTCATCATGGAATTTGCGCTATAACTTTTTTTCTTCGAAGGTTCAAAATCTGAAATTAGTATGGTGCGAAGCTGAAATCTTGAGAAAATTCGTCAAAAAATTTCAGAGCTTGGTTCGTAATATTTTTGGAGATATGATCTATGGAAGGTAGTGCTTTTTCAGGCTCCTAAATTGCATCTCAAAGAGGTGACCATGGGAAAAGTTTAATAACTCTCTCTTTGGGCATCGGATTGGAGTGCCGTAAAAATTGGTCACAAGTACACAGACTTTGGTTTCTTCGCTATCAATTTTAGAGACAAAGGACAAAAAAATGATACGTGGCAAGTCGTACAAGTTCGCTCTACTGAGCCAGTCCATAATTAGGTCATTGTGGGAGATTGGACACAACTTTGTCTTGGAGAATCCAAATCAGGTTAGACCTATGGCATTCAAAATATAATTTAGAGGGATACATCAATACCAAAATTTAGATATTTAAGTGATGCAATCACAGAGATAATCCAATTTCAATATCAAGCTCCTCAAAAGCAAGAAAAAGGTGTGTATTTTTTTCCGAATTACATAAGTCTTGTTTGAAGAATCAATTTTAATTGATTCCAAGGGCATACTGTAGGATATATATCAGTATTTGGTTCTAAAATATGCCCCATAAAAATAATTAAACACCTATTAAGCCTTTAGAAGGCTCTACTATGACTCATGAAGATGAAGAATTGCAACATGATCTATCAAAATTACAAGAGCAAGTGCAACAAATTTTACTATCGCAAAGAGCAACAAAAAATGAAGTGGAAGTTTTGAAGAAAGGTGTGGAAGTGAAGATGGATGGCATGGAAGCTGGCATGGAAGCTAAGATGGAAAACATGAAGAATGATATAAAAACATACAACGAAGGTTTGACAAAGTTGATACAATAAATGTTTCCTAATGGTGAAAAGATAGTAGAAGAACCTCATGATGAGGACAAAATAAATGTTAATCATGATTTCATAAACTCTAATGTTGGCAGGAAGAACCACCATATTCCAAAAATGTATATGAGGAAGTTTGATGGAAAGGATCCTGTAACATGGATACTACAAATGGAGCAATATTTTGATCTCCATAATGTGCAAAACACACAAAAGGTACGCATTGCAACTTTACATTTAGAACAAAATACATTTGTATGGTATCGATGGCTTTTCTCCAGTAAAAAAATTGTCACTTGGTCAATTTTTACGGAGGAAATGATAGCACATTATGAGGATACGAAGAGAAACACCTTCTTTAGCCAATTGATAAATCTCAAACAAAAGGGTTTAGTGGGGCAGCACATTGAGGACTTCCAAAAATTGAATATAAGGGTAACTAATATTCCAGAGGAACACAGGATTGATCTCTTCTTAGGTACTCTAAAGGATAACATCCAACATGAAGTTCGTGTTTTGAAACCTGATTCATTGGAGAAGGCATTCAGGTTGGCAAGAAAAGTTGAATGTAAAATTATGGCGACAAGGAAGCCTACCACTCAATTCTATAAAGAAGGAAGTGTTGCTACGTCTAGATTTCCACAACCTACAAGGTTGACACCACAAAAATTGGAAGAAAAAAAGAGCAAAAGGGCTTTGCTACAGTTGTGATAGCAAATACACTAAAGGTCATAAGTGTGCTGAGAAGAAATTATTTTACATAGATTGTGAAGAGGAAGAAGAAAATGAGCAAGAAGAGGATATACACCTGGAACCAGCCCTAGAAGAGGAAGAAATGAATCCGACCATATCGCGTAATGCGCTGGCAGGAATTACCACTCCTCAAACTTTCAAGATACAAGGACAAATCAAGAAGAAAAAGGTAATAGTGTTGATTGATTCAGGTAGCACCCATAATTTTATTCATTGTAAGGTAGCCAAGGAATTAAATTGTTTCCTATACCCAGCACCGGAATGTCAAGTGATGGTTGCAAATGGAGGAACTATAAATTGCTCTGGGAAATGCCATAATATCAAGCTAACCATGGGGGAATATGTATTGACTAGTCCAATGCTTTCCATTCCTATGGGAGGTGCTGATGTTGTACTAGGAGTACAATGGTTACAATCTTTGGGGAGGGTAGCTTTTAATTTTCAAGAACTTTTCTTGAAATTTTTTTCAGAAGGAAAGGAAGTCAAATTATGAGGTATTGAAGAGAAGCCGAGAAGGATAATAAGCTATAATGTCATGACAAAGATTCTAAAGAAAGAACAACCAGGGATAATTGCACAATTATGTTCACTAGAAGTTCTGACATCAAAATCATCTATTTCTGCAGATCTCCAACAAGTCTTGGAAAATCATTCCAAGGTGTTTGAAACTCCCAAAGGACTCCCACCTATTTGTGATAATGATCATGCTATTCGTTTGATTCCAGGAAGTGCTCCTCCAAACATCATGCCTTATAGATATCCTTACTTCCAAAAGAGCGAAATTGAACGTATGATTGCAGAAATGTTAGAGGCGGGTATAATTCAACCTAGTCAAAGTTCTTTCTCTGCTCCTGTAGTATTGGCACACAAGAAGGATGGATCATGGCGAATGTGTCCGGATTATAGGGAGCTCAATAAGCTCACCATTAAAGATAAATTTCCCATTCCTGTGATTGATGAATTATTGGATGAATTACATGGAGCAATTTATTTTACCAAGTTGGATCTTCGTTCAGGATATCATCAAATTAGAATGAAGACTAAAGATATTCCAAAAAAAACATTTCGAACTCATGAGGGTCATTATGAATTTTTGGTCATGCCTTTTGGCCTTACCAATGCACCTTCTACATTTCAAGGGTTGATGAATTCCATTTTCAAACCCTTCCTTAGAAAAATTTTCCTAGTATTTTTTGATGATATACTAATCTACAGCAGGTCTTGGAAGGATCATGTTGAACATGTTGACAGGGTGCTCAAACTATTGCAAGAGAAACAATTATATGCAAAAAAATTCAAATGTTTCTTTGGAGTACAAGAGGTGGAATATCTGGGTCATATTGTATCTCACGAGGGTGTTAAAGTAGACCCTAACAAAACTAAAGCCATTAAGGAATGGAAAGTCCCCACAACCATAAAGAAGTTGTGAGGATTTCTCGAGTTAACAGGGTATTATCGCAAGTTTGTTAAGAATTATGGGATAATAGCAACACCTCTAACAACATTGTTGAAGAAAGATGCATTTTCATGGACTCCTGAAGCAACTAAGGCCTTTGAACGTCTTAAGGAGGCAATGTTCCTAGCACCGGTCTTAGCTATGCCAGACTTCAGAAAAACCTTTATTGTGGAATGTGATGCCTCAGGAAATGGAATTGGTGCAGTTTTAATGCAGGAAGGAATACCCATTTCTTTTGAAAGTCGTCCAATCAAAGGAAAGTATTTACAAAAACCTATTTATGAGAAGGAAATGTTAGCAATACTGCATGCACTAAAGAAATGGCGAACTTACCTAATGGGAAGACACTTCAAGGTAAAAATTGATCATGATAGTATTAAACACTTTTTGGAACAAAGACTATCGTCAGAAGAGCAGCAAAAATGGGTCACAAAGATGTTGGGTTATGACTTTGAAATAATCTACAAAAAAGGAAAGTTTAATGTTGTTGCAGATGCACTCTCAAGAAAGAATGAAGAGGTGGAAGCATTGCTTTGTGCCATTTCTATTATCCAACCAGATTGGATAACTGAAGCAAGAGATGAATGGAAGAAGGACAAAGATGTATGGACACTCATTCAAAAGTTGCAGCAAGATCCTAGTACATCCGATACATTTAGTTGGAAAAATGATTCCTTATGGTACAAAGATCGCTTATATCTTTGTAAGAATTCCCAACTAAAACAAAAGATTCTTCTGGAATTGCACACTTCTCCTTTAGGAGGACACTCAGGATTTTTAAAAACTTACCACAGGGTGAAGGAAGAATTTTTTTGGGATGGCCTTAAATCTGATATTCAAAAGTTTGTGGCAGAATGTTTGGTTTGCCAGCAGAATAAAGTGGAGACAATTAAGACCCCGGGACTTCTACAACCTTTATCCATTCCAAGTCAGCGTTGGGAGGAGATTTCAATGGATTTTATCACAGGTTTACCTAAGTCTGAAGGAAAGAATGTCATCATGGTGGTAGTTGATAGACTTACTAAGTATGCACACTTTTGTGCATTATCTCATCCATTTAAAGCAAGTACAGTTGCTACTACATTTGTGGACAGAATTCAAAAGCTACATGGAAGCCCAAGGGTTATTGTGAGCGACAGAGATCCCATTTTTACCGGAAATTTTTGGACAGAGTTATTTTCGTGTTTGGGTACTAAATTAGCTCATAGCTCATCTTATCATCCTCAATCTGATGGTCAAACTGAGATAGTAAATAAATGTTTGGAAGGATATCTTCGTTGTTTTGTATCTGATAAACAAACACAATGGGTCAAGTGGTTACCTCTTGCCGAATGGTGGTATAACACTTCCTTCCATACTGCAGCAAAAATGACCCCATTTATGGCACTTTATGGATATCATCCACCATCCATCACATCATATTTAAGGAAAAATTTGAAGGTTCAAGCAGTGGAAGATCACATCGAGCATCAGCAAGAAGTTCTCCAACTCTTAAAGGATAACCTGAATTTGGCACAAAACCGAATGAAACAACAGGCAGATCAACATCACAGCGAGAGAAGTTTTGATGTAGGAGATTGGGTATTTTTACGGCTACAACCATACAAACAAATGTCCCTCAAGCAAGCTAAGAAGGATAATAAATTATCACCAAAGTACTATGGTCCTTACAAGGTGCTGCAAAAGATTGGTACTATGGCATACAAATTGGAGCTTCCTGCTTCTTCACGAGTACATCCAGTTTTCCATGTTTCATGCTTAAAGAAGGTTATAGGAGAAAATATTCCAGTTCAAACAATATTGCCAGAACTTGATGAGGAAGGAAAAATCATATTCGAACCAGAAGCGGTCATGGAAACAAGAACTCGACAACTACGGAATCGATCAATTTCAGAGTATCTCATCAAGTGGAAGAACTTACCCACTGAAGATTCTACATGGGAGGATGAGAATTTTACACAGAAGCACCCAGAGCTACTCAAGCGTTGAGGACAACACTTTTTTGAAGGAGAGGGGCATGTTAGGTCCCTATATTACTAGTATAGTCCCTTATTGTTGTTAGTGTAACCCCCTTATTGTTATTATTGTACCCTTGTAACCCCCATTTTTATTATTATTGTGCCCTTAAATTATTATTGTTAGGTCGGCTAGGATTACATTGTAGCCCACTAGGATTACATTATGGCCCCATGGACTCCTATATATAGAAATGGGGTTTTGTAAATTGTATCATCCAAGAATTGTTCATTTATGTAATGTATTGGAGGTTTCCCCCCTGAAGTGGCTTATTTCTAAGGTGTTGATATCTCTTTTGTTCTCTTTTTGAAGCTGGTTATACAATAGAGGATGCCAAACATTTTCTTTTACTTGTATATATATTTGAAATTTTATTATTGATTGGGGTTTGTGTTTGTATAGGTAGATATACACATAAAACGTTTGAACACTTTGGAATCATGCTTGGAAAAATGGATATATCTAATTAAATAAGTTTGATACCAATAAATGAAGCATCTAAGGGAAAGATGCTTGGGAATATATATGTTTTACCTATGTGTGGAGGGTGGCATTGGTCATTCATCTTCGACATTGGATACACATCTAGATCCCTAGGTTGGTTGTAGAGCTTAAAATCCTAACAGTACCTCGAGTTGGCTAAATGTTGAGTCCCCTTAGTCCCATCGAGATAGTATACTCTAGTCAGGTGTCTAGTATGCAACACTGACTGTGGTAGAACTCTCCGTAGTTAATTTTGAGATCTTCTATGTACATCTATATATTTGTAATTATGAATATCTCCCTAGTTAATAGGAAGTGTTGAAGCATGTAACGAGTATCATTATTCATAATTATACATGAGTTATGATAAATGTATTTGTCAAAAGAAAGAAAAATAAATTTTATTACTAAAGAAAATGAATTATTAAAACGTGGGTTTCATGCTTGTGTCATTTTTTTAGTTCAAAGCCCTCATAAAAGGCTTCCATGGTTTATGTCAAGTTTATGTGTCTGTGTCATAACGTAAAAGAACCTTCTTCAGCTTTATTCATCAAGAAATAAACTTATTTTATTGTGAAATAGGTCAATTAGGCCTTCTCCACCAAGTTTGCCTCAAGAAAGCACAAGTCTGCCTAAACAAGGGAATTTGACCTCCCAGACTCACTATATATGGGATCAAATTGACTCATTTGGAAGCACATCAATCACAAGTTCAAATTGCAGTAGTTGGAAGAAGTAAAAAGTTCAATATTCAAGGAGGAAGATGGAAAAGGCTAGTGAAGGAGAATGAGGTTCTTATCTAGATAATGAAGTCAAAATTTTCCCTTTTTTGTCTTACACATGTGAAGGAAATAAAGTTGCAGGGGGGAAAAATTGTAGTCTTGAAGCTCAGAAAAAATTCTAATGCAACAGGGTCAAAAATTTGTCCTTGATGTAGTATTGAAGCAATGTTGATGCACTATTGATACACTTCATCCTTGAAGGTTGGAAGAAAATATTGAGGGATGACTTGGTGAAGGAGGAAGGTTTTTTCATTTAGGGTCTTGGTCTATCTAAATTTTAATCTATTGAACAAAGAGTTTTAACTGCGTTTTACCCTATAAAGGGATTTTATCCCTGGCTAAGTACCTACATATCGTGTCCATGATCCTCATGTTTTTTCTTTGGTTATTTCTTGATGAGAAGAGGATAAAGGAAGAACATAAAGAATCTAATAAGAAAATAACGATATCATAAGTAATTATCAGCATAAGTAATTATCACAAGTAAATATACCTATTAGATTTATTAGTTAGTTTATAAGCCATTCTTGCTTCAAACAAGGGCTGCATGGGTAACTAAATTGGGATTTTAATATGAATTTGGCTTCTGAACTGGTGGAAAAGGGACCATTTATTGATTCAAAGGTTATAGCATTGGCAGTTAGTTTTTCATGAATTATACTGCTTGTTATGATCCGAGGAAAAGTTATAGTGAGTAAGCCACTGATGAAACATTGCATCGATGGGATGGAACATAATCACATACTGGAACACATATCCTTATAAAAACATAGCAACGACAAAAAAAACTCACAATGTCACATACCCATTTTAACTATTTTATTTTTTTTCAATTTCCATAGCTATAGGCCATATGTATCTTATTTTACAATTCTAAGTGCTTCAGGTTGGATTATGAACATAATAAATTTTAATTTTAATCTGAGCTGGAACACAATCACATATTGTAACATAGATCCTTGTAACAACATAACAACGACACATAAACTCACAATGTCACATACCCATTTTAACTATTTTTTTTTTTTTTAGTTTCCATAGCTATAGGCCCTATGTATCTTATTCTACGATTCTAAGTGCTTCAGGTTGGATTATGAACACAATAAATTTTAATTTTAATCTATTTTCATAAAATAAATATGTATTAAGATCCATTCATCCTTTCTGATGTCTTACCATCTCTATGATTGTGTATTGTTCGTGCCTTCCTTAACAAAATTATATGTTTTTTTTACTTCTAGGTGGGATTTACTATATAAAATGATCCCTTATTGGCTTATATATATTTTTTCATTGATGAATTTCATCGTTCAATAGTATTACTACTAGAAAATATAGTTATAGTCTTAAGGTTTAATATCCCATAAATCCTTTCTTTGGTCACTTGTTAAATCACCCATGTATCTTATAGTTTACATGCATAACTAGTAACAACCATGTGGGATTACTACCTTGATTACATAGAAACGTTCTCATTACTCCTCCTCCTCTGATTCAGATAAGGAGGTTATCCCTATAGTGAACAAAAACCTTCAAATGGTTCTCGCCCATCTGCACAAGTTAACAAAAAAAAGGAAAAAAATGTCGTGTGGAGGAGTCAACCCATTCTGGTTAGATTCAAATTACTATCTCTTTTTTCTCTCTTGTCACACTTTTGGTTCTTCTACTTAACACTTGTTTACTTTTGAGACCGAGGTTGATAGTTTATCATTTCCGGCTTCCCTGATCTCTTTCTTCTCTTGATTGTAACTTTAGTTTGTACCATATGATTACTTAATAGAATTATTCTTATTCAGAAAAAAAAAAAAAAAAAAAAAAACAACCATGTGAGATGAAATGAATTAATTCATTGCGTCTTCATCTTTCCCACGAAGCCTAATGGGCATTAGTAGTACAATCATGCCAACGTGAATTTAACATTCCAAATGTACTGAAACTAGGGACAATGGTGATCAAATCCTTGTAATTGAAAGCTTATAATTACTCCTGGGTAAACTTAAGGTATTTTATACGCCCCATATGAAGTTTAATTTTCATTTTATCCTCATGGATGTCACTAGCATCGCTTTATAGTAACTCTGACTAGTTAAAATCCTTTTTCTTATGCTACCCCATAGTCAGCCACCCTTTCATGGAAGGGATAAAATTTCAGCGGTTTCAACTCATCGTCATTATGGTGAGTCTAGTATACAGTTCCCAACACCTGAAATTTCCCAATGAAAATTGTATTGTCACTGAATAGAATGTTCATTTCATTTTATTTATCTAGATTAAATTTGTAATGTGTAGTTTGTCACTCTTCCCTTTTTACTAGAATTTTCATGATTCTAGCCTTTGGTGACTTCGAGATTTTATTCGGCCTTAAAGGTAATATTGGGTTTACCTTGATAGTTCATTTTTTCTGTTAGATTTATGTTCCATGGTTATTATTATTATTAATTTCCTTGGTTTCACATGTTGTTCTAGTGTAGGTGGACTTGAAATCCACACCTACTTCTCACAGGTGGGGATTTATTACGTCGTAAGACGTTCTTATTTGAAAAAAACTCCCCTAAGTGTCACTGTGTCATTGTCTGAGCCATTGGATCAAATGTTAGACGATTGAAATGATTTAGGCCATTAGATTCACAAGTAAAAATTTTATATATGTTTTTTTTATAATGTTATTTTTTTTTAAATTACGTCGTAAGACGTTCTTATTTGAAAAAAACTCCCCTAGGTGTCACTGTGTCATTTTCTGAGCCATTGGATCAAATGTTAGACGATTGAAATGTTTTACGCCATTAGATTCACAAGTAAAATTTTTATATATGTTTTTTGTAATGTTAGTTTCTTTTTTTAATAAGTGATTCAATTTAGGTTTTGGTGACTTTGTCAAATTACACAAAAATAAAAGTAAAAGTCAATTAAATAAAAAGATTGACATATTGTAATGAACATTTTAACTCGGTCAAATAAAAAATAAAAATAATATTAAACTATAAAAACAACGCATGGTATTGACTCATGGTATGCATGTGAAATGTGGTTTATGTAAATGGGGAAATTAAGATGGCCTAACTTTGGGCCTACCAAGAGCCTAGAGGGATCAAATGTCTTGATATGCAAATGTCATTGATCCCTCTCATCAATAATATAGATGTAAACTAATTATTTAATAAAATTATTTACTAAACGATGAAAACAACCCATGCTATTGACTCATGGCATTGATGTGTAATGTGGTTTATCTAAAGGGGGAAATTAAGATGGCCTAACTATGGATCTACCAATAGCCAAGAGGGATCAAATGTCTTGATATGCAAACCTCATTGATCCCTCTCATCAATAATATAGATCTAAACTAATTATTTAATAAAATTATTTTTAAATGTTTATAACCATTATTCTTTTAAAATTTCACTTAATAAAATGTATTTAAATTATAATACATCCAAATATACATAGTTTTTATTGTTCTTTATTATTTTTGTTACAACTATTTTATTATTCTAAAAATACATGTTTTTTTTGTTATATATTATTTATGTTACAATCTTTTTGTTATTCATGAGTAGTATTTCTTAATATATAAAAAATTAAATTAATATTTTTTTAAAAATATGTGATCTTTTTAAATTTCCAAATTATTTCACACGACATGATTTATCTTGAGCAATAATGATGACTGTTTATAATTCTCATTTCTTAAATAACACTAAATTTACCTTTAATTACTTAATTGTAATAGTTTGTAACTACATAACAGTTTTTAATTACATACATACTCTTTCTTTCGTTCAAAAAAAATTATATACATATCTTTAATTACGTAATTTTAGCTAAAAAAATCTTACATGTTTTTTACTTTATAATCATAAAAAATTTTCATATTATATGATGTCAAACTTACTCAAATTTTTATTCTGAAATTTTAAACAATGTTTCTCACTACATAATTTTAGTTTTTATAATATTTTTTTTCAATTCCAAACAAAACTTACAAAATAAAAAACCCACTCGGTCCTTGTTATAGATTATAGTTTTACAAAATTGACACTATGATTAACAATAGAGTAAGTTGAAACAACCTTAAGGGGTTTTTTGTACAATTTTTATCATAACCTTTCCCTCCATCCAATATATAATGTAGAGTCTTATGAAGAGAGAGTATATTTTAGTTTATAACTTGATCCACAATCAAAGAAAATGGCTAGGGATTTCACAAGTCATTAATTTATAACTTGATCCATAATAAAAGAAAATGGCTATACACGAAGCGCTAGGGTTCACGCGTTGCCCCTGATTCAACACCGACACTTGCAGAAACCCTGAGCCTCACCCTGGCTCACTCCTGTCGCACTGCTGAGGACGGGAGCTGGTTCGCCTACTATGGCAGGCCCGATGGGGGGAAGCGAAGGTTCTTCCCCCTCACAAAATGACAAACCCTCTGCCGGGGAAAACACAAAGCGAACGACCCCAAATCCAAAGAATCTGGATACGGAGGACATAAGCCGTTCTAAAGGAAAAGTTGATGTAGCTGACAAACAGAAGGAAGTACAGGAAGAAGATTCGGGAAGAAATGAAAAGCCCAGGCGAAGTCGATCACCTCCAAGCCGATAGCGGCAGAAAGGCCCAAAATCGAGCTGCCCAGCCACAGGATTAATGGAAGGATTCAGTACATGAAGGACCATGCCCTGATTGGAAAATTTATAGGTTTTTGGCCTACGGAAAAAGCCTTACATGGATGGATAGCCGCCAAGTGGAAACCCAAAGGGCAGGTTACCCTCCAACTTGGCCCCAAAGGTTTTTTCACAACAATATTCATCTGCATTGAGGATCGAAACAGAGTCCTGGATGAAGGACTGTATTTCTTTAACTCAACCGACCTCTACCTAAGAGACTAGGTAGAATGATTCAACCCAAACAAGGAAGATTTCAGCTGGGCCCTTGTCTGGATCAGATTGTACTCACTTCCCTTGGAATATTGGGATGAGGACTCACTCAAATACATTGCTTAGGGTTTAGGGGAGTTCATCAAAATAGCAGAGGAAATGAAGCTGCGCTGTTACACCTCCTACGCTCGCATATGTGTCTATATGCGTTTGGACAAAGCCCTTCCAGACTTGGTAAGCCTCTTTCATGACGACTTTGAATGGATCCAACCTCTTGATTTTGAGCATGTACCCTTCCGTTGCCGTAAATGTCATGTCCATGGGCACCTATTCCAGGATTTCCCACTCAATTCCAATCCTCAAGCCTCTAATCATCCCGATGAGTCTATTCCAGAAGGATTTACAAAAGTCACCAATCGTCGAAGATCCTACAAGAAAACCCCCAATGGGAAAAAACCCATGGCTCCGACCTCCTCTAACCCCTCCACTAGTAACAGCTTCGAAGATCTTTCCTCTGATCTAGAGAACCCTCCCCCAGCCGATTAGTCAATACCCCTCATGACCAAAGCCATTCTGATTCCCCCTCCGCCCAACCCTAAACCCTCCCTTGGGTCCCTGAAGGAACAGGCGCCTCCTACTGAAGGGATTCCCGTTGACCCAGATTGGATCCCTAATGGAATGGATGTGGACTACATTCCCTCTCAGCACTCGGAAGGCATCAGCCAAGCTCAAAACATGGAGGAAGAACCAGAGAGTATCGATCTCACCGGGCTGGACATTCTTGAACTAGAACTAGCCTGCAAAAAAAAGGAATTTGATAAGATTCCAGACCAACAGTTAGATAAGCTGGAAGTTATCATCTCCAGAGCTTTCAGACAAAGAGAGCTAGGAATATAGCCAGGTAGAAGATGGGATGGCCATAAATCAAATAAGGATTCCAAGAAACGAGGCTGGAAAACTAATCTGGAGCGAACAATCTCAGTGGGGAAAATCCTGGTCGACTCAGGAAGATATCCAAAGTTGACAAAGTACTACAATCCTCTCCCCCATAGTGAACTATGAAGCTCACCTCATGGAATGTGAGAGGACTAAACAGTCTTGGGAAACTAAGAATGATCAAAAACATGATAAAGTTGGAACAACCACAGATTTTCTTCATACAGGAAACTAAATGCAATAACAGCACTCTAGGCAACATCCTCTCTAGCGCATGGCCTGGTTGCCACTCAGTGGTAGTTGATGCGTCGGGAGCTTCTGGAGGCCTTTCGATAGCCTGGAACACTCGAACTATTACGCTATCAGATTTCCATGCATCTCATCACCTCATTCAAGCCACCTTTCATATTATAGGCACCAACATCCATGGAAATCTCTCTAATGTCTACTTCCCACAGGAAGTGGGCACTAAAATGGCTCTACTGGATACATTGGGAGAGTTAAACAATGCTAGAACCCATCCTCTCTGGATTCTAGGTGGTGACTTCAATATGATCACAAGACTGGGGGAGAAAATGGGAGGAAGGGCTAAGCTAGAACCAGAAAGCAGCCACTTCAAGGATTTCATATAGAAAAACTTACTTATAGATCTGCAGTACAACAATGGCATCCACACCTGGAGCAACCGTAGAGCGGGTTGCCAACATATTGCCTCAAAGCTAGACATATTTCTAATTTCCGATCATGCGGTACATTTAGGGGGCGATATCTCAACCTCTATACAACCACTCAATGGATCTGATCATTGGCCCATCTCCTTACAATGGCAATGACTGGGGGACTCTAGAAAGTGCCCTTTTCGCTTTGAGGCTTTCTGGCTAACACATCCCGCCTTCAAGGATCTCATCAGTGCTTGGTGGAGGACTTTCAAGCCACCTGAAGGGTCAAAAATGTATCAGTTCCAGTGTAAACTCAAATGCCTCAAACACCACATCAAACACTGGAATCACAATACCTTTGGCAACATTTTCCAAGCTCAACGGAATCTAAACAAGGAAATGAGAGCCCTCCAGCAGCAGATCATCTCGAATGGATGCATGGAAGAGTTAATGGCGAGCGAGCAGCAACTAAAATCCCAATTGGAAGATCGATTAAAGAAAGAAGAAATCCTCTGGCAGCAAAAATCTAGAGTAAGATGGCTGAAGGAAGGTGAAAGAAATACTAAATTCTTTCACAGAACCACCATACAAAGGCGAATGCACAACTCAATCACCGCAATCAGGAATCAAGAAGGGGAGAAGGTGGAAGAGCATGCAGAGATTGAGAGGGTGTTCCTTGATCATTTCCAGACTGTTCACAAAGAACCTCCTGTGGACAGATAACCTACCATCAACAAAATAATCCAAAACATTCCCAGAATTATTACTGATGAGCACAATCAGCTGCTGCTACGCCCAGTTTCTAGGCAGGAAGTTGATCTAGCCATGAAGCAACTCAAAGATGGGAAAGCTCTGGGCCTGGATGGTTTCACCACCACTTTCTACCACCATTTTTGGGACCTCATTGGTGAGGAAGTGTGGATGGTAGTGGAACAATCGTGAGCAATGCATTGGCTTCTCCCTTCTTTAAACGCAACGTTCATTGCTCTCATTCCAAAAGAAGAAGACGCTAGCACGCCGGACAAATTTCGCCCAATTGCCTTATGCAATGTAATCTATAAAGTCATCTCCAAAGTCATTGCCAATAGATTAAAACCTCTCTTGCCGTTACTTATATCGCCTGAGCAGTCCGGATATGTCGAAGGCAGGAAAATTTTGGATGGGATCATTCACACTCATGAGATCATTCATTCACTCAAGCAGACCAAACATGTAGGTATGATTCTAAAAATTGATCTTTCTAAAGCCTTTGATAAATTAAGCTGGACTTACATACAAAAAGTGCTATCTGCCTTTGGCTTCTCACCCACCTGGGTTCGATGGATCCACAGTCTCATCTCCTCCTCGTTCTTCTCCATCCTCATTAATGGCACTCCCTCTCAAACTTTCACCCCCACAAGAGGCATCAGACAAGGGGACCCCCTCTCCCCTTTCCTGTTTGTTTTGATGGCGGAGGGTCTGGGACGCCACCTCTCCTTAGCACTCAGCACCTAGCAAATCCAGGGCATCACCGTTCACAATGCGCCTGCCGTCACCCACCAACAGTTTGTGGATGAAAATATGGTTTTCGGGTACCCTTCAGTTCAAGAAGCCTCTAAGATAAAATCTTTGTTGCATGAATTCTCTGCCACATCAGGAGCCAACATAAATAATGCCAAATCCCAAATCTTCTTCTTTCATACTCCTCCCCTAACTCAATCTACCATTGCCTGAATCCTCGGTTTCTCCATAGCCTCTCTCCCCTCCACTTACCTAGGCACTCCGCTCATTGTCTCCCCGCTCAAGCATGCCTCCTGGCGCAAGCTCTTGGAAAAACTGGAAGCCCGTCTCTCCTCCTGGACCTTCCGTACCCTAAACATTGCTGGCAGACTGGTTCTCATTAAATCCGTTCTTCAGGCCATGCCGCTTTACCTCTTCTCCATCCTGGCAGCGCCCAAATGGGTCCTTAATAAGATTAAAGCCCTGCAACGGAATTTCCTATGGGGATCCAAGGGCATCAATCACAAATGGGTGCTTGTACAATGGTCAACAGTTTGTAAACCCAAAGAGAAAGGAGGAATTGGCCGTCGTGACCCACTACATAGGAATGCCATCATGAATGCAAAAATTTGGTGGAAATGGCTCACTGCCCCTGAAAAGCCCTGGGCTATTCTCTGGAAATCCAAATATGCTCAACACCGGCCCCAGGAACAGCTCATCAGACTCACTCCGGAGGAGAATGGTTCCATTATCTGGAATTCAGCCAAACATCACCACCTTCTCATACAACAGCACAGTTTCTGGGAGATAAGAAATGGTAGCTCTGCTAGATTCTGGACTGACTCATGGGAACAACTTCCAAAGCTCATCAACACCTACAATTCATCCACGGAACTAGACTGGGATATGCGACAGCTGGAGACTGTTAAGCAACACTGGGAGGACACCGATGAGCAGGGTTACCGGCAATGGAAACAGGTGGCAAGGATAACCAGGAGGGCAAATGAGCAAGCAAGAGAAGTCATTACTACTGAAATCATAACTCGATGCATCAAAATATCGCATGACAAGGACATTCTAAGATGGGGTCATACTCCAAAAGGCACTTTTTCCACTCAGCAGGCCTATAGGATCCTCAGTACGGAACTCGAGCCCAAGGACCCTCTTTGGGGCAGAATCTGGAGTATAGGAGTATGGCCCAAAGTTTCCTTATTCCTCTGGCTCCTTGGACACCAAAGAATACTCACATGGGAGAATTTACGCAAGAGAAACTTCCATGGCCCCTCTATATGTCCCAATTGTGGTGTGAATGAGGAAACACAGCAGCATCTCCTCTATGCTTGTTCACTTGCCACTCAGCTGTGGGAGAAAGTTAGCTTCAGGTGCCAAAGGAATTGTAAACCTGATACTGACGTCTGAAGCACCATTCGCAACTGGCATCAACATCCTTTTAAAAGGGGCATTCTCAATCATCTCTGGAGAATCATCCCAGGCCTTCTCCTTTGGACCATATGGAAAGAGAGAAACAAGCGCATTTTTAAGGATCAGAGGACTTCGATAGACATCATCTGGAGCAATTTCTATCTAAATCTCACGGAAACTCTAGCTCTGCAATCCTGGAGCATCGAGGATTATTCCACTCTAGCCAAGGAAAAGGCTATATGGGAGAATTGGGGTCTTCAGACTCAACCCAACATTCAGAAGCACACAGGCCCCAATACTGACAGACTCACACACACTTGGACTCCCCCCCCAGGTAAACCTACAAGCTCAACTTTGATGGTGCCTCAAAAGGCAATCCAGGTAAGGCAGGCTTTGGGGGCATCATAAGGGATCACGCAGGCACACCCATGGTTGTTTAAATGGGAATTATTGGCTGGGATATGAATAATTAAGTGGAGCTAGAGGGATTATGGCAAGGCCTTCTCCTCTCTCAACAAGAGGGGTTGCATCCTATTGAGATTGAGGGAGATTCACAGATCCTCATCAACATGGCAGCCCAACTCCTAAATGGGGCTTAGGCGCATAAGATTGCTAGTAGCTGGAGATTGGAAGCTCGCTTGGAAAAAATGGAGAGATGACTTCAGGAAAATAGGGCACTTCTCTTCAAGCATACTAGAAGGGATGGCAACAAAGTTGCGGATTTACTGGCCAATCTGGGGGTTGATTGTGACTGCAATCTTAGAACAGGGACGCTAGACATAATCCACAATGAGGAACAAAAAAGGAATTTCCACAACCTGATAAAGGATGAGGCGAACACCCCGGATGCGGGTGCTGGCAGCGTTAATGAGGATGATAGGATGGAGGTCAACCAGACGGAAGGCCACCTACCTTCCCGCATGGGACCAACGCACCCACCTGATCGTAGTTAATTCACCCCGCTTGCTCTTTATGGCATTAACCATGGAGGCACATTTCGATATGAAGGATGGCGCTCGAGGCAGTCTCGACTGCAGCAATAGCGTTTCGTATCAGGTTAACTGGTTCGGTCATTCAATGTTGAGGTCAGATTGTTGCAGGGGTAAGCTGTTATATGTTATGGCTCCACTCTCCCCTGCGCCGGTGAATTGGTGGTGTAATTCTGTTGCAGGCAAAGCTAGCGAGCGCACCACCACTGGGAAACGTAGTCGCAGCACCTGCTGCTTGGAGCTTGATGACAGTCTACACATCTCTCTTTCGAGTTCTTGCATGTCGGCCACAGTTGTTCTGAGCATTCCTCCTTCGCTGCACCCTGTCAACTCTTCGGCTCTCCAGAGCTCCAGTTCTAATTCGGCAAGCATGCCTAGGCTACGGCAGAGGATGCGTTGCAGGCAAGGGTCCTCTCGCAATGCCAGGAGGCATTCGCCCTCCTCTTCTAGCTCGCCATCCAAATTCTCTTCTCCCTCAAAGAGCCTCCATCGTCTCCTCCATGGATGCCTGCTCCATGCTGGCCACAGGCTTGACTCTCCCTCTAGCGACGCGCTGCCTGCACAATCCCAAATTGCCCTCTTCTCTTTTGATTGCGCGCTCAATAGGCCGAGAGTCACTATGGCCATTTCTGCTGTCTTTTTGGAGGATCCCCAGCCTGAGAATCCGTCGGAAGAGCAGGGTCCTGTCGAGGGCACAAACGTGGATGCAACGCAGCAAGGTTCAAGGGGCTAGCCCAGCGGAAGCAAGGAGATTCTGCAGGAGGTTTCACATCGCGATCAGGAAAATTTGATGGAAACTCCTTCAGCGGTCCACTCCAACGCAAAACTCTCCAATGATCGTGGCGAACCAGAATATTATGGATGCAGGATCGAGGAGGTTGCCCCTGCTGAGTAACTCGGCCCTCTTTTTATGTTTCTCATGCTATTTCTTTGCCCTCTCTGAGGGTGTGTTATGTTGTTTTAATGTTTACTACTGTTATGGTCCAGTTTTTGTCAGTGACCATCTTCAGAATTTACAGTGGTCAAGTTTTTGTCATGGTCCAGTTCTATTGTTATCTACTGTCAATGTTCCAAGTTTTTGTCAAAGACATTCTAGTTCGATCCCCTGCGTCGGATTTTTTCAGTTGGTGGCTCTTCTGGCTGGTTTCCCTCCCGCAGGGCAGCCAAAAAATATGCTCTGTCTGTTCAAATTGCCTCCACGAAGGCACTGCTAAGGCTTCAGCCTGATGTACTATATTTTTACTGTTAATAGAATAATTGAACTTAGAAAAAAAAGAAAAAAAATGGCTAAGGATGTCACAAGTTATCATTTTCACAGTGATGTATTAATGTTCTTAGTTGAAATGGATCCTATTAGATGCATGGTGGCCAGAGACACTAAAAAATTCAGAAAATATATATTTTATGACATCCATATTGTCTACAAACCATCCAAATTTCCCATTTTATAAAAAAATTTCTAACAATAACCACTCAATTTACTCTCTAGTTTTTTAAACCCCCACCCATGCTAGGGATATCACACTATAAAATCAAATGTTCCTCTGGTTTTTTTAAGGGGTTCATAAACAAAACAGACAACAAAAAAGTCCATATTGTGGTATAATAAATGATTTTTGAATCATTGTGACAAACAAAACATCACATTAGCTCACATAATATATATAATTCTATATGGATCTAAGATGATAACAAGGTTTTGAATCATGATAACTAGGTGAACACCAAAACTAAGTTGTAGCCACAAGCAAAAAATCACAAAAACTCACAATATCCAAGGTTGCAACAGACCACAACAACCGATGGACCTCTGTGATTTTAGAAAATTTTTCAGAACACTATTGATTATATCATTTGATGAATTTAGAATAACCTAGGATGTGTAAAATATTTTAATAAGATAAACGAAACAGGGAACAAGAAAGTCAATATTGTGGTATAATAACTGATTTTTGAATCATTGTGAAAAACAAAAAATCACATTAGCTCACATAATATATATAATGCTATAAGGATATAAGATGATAACAAACTTTTGAATCATGATAGCTAGGTGAAAACCAAAACTAAGTTGTAGCCACAACCAAAAAATCACAACAACTCACAGAATATATCCAAGGTTGCAATGAACCACATACATTGTGATGGACCTCATGGGAATTTTAGTGCACATAGAACACCACCCTAATAATTCTATGCTCTTGATAAATTTAGAATAACCTAAGATGTGTAAAATATTTTAATAAGAAAATAGATTTGTAATTATGAAATATAAAACGATAACTTAAATTTGTGAATTCACTTTGTATTTTTTTTCTTATGTATATAGAGAAAGAAAAAACCAAGTTTGGATTTAAGAAAAAACAATATCTCCTTCCAAAAATGTCTCCATATTAAAATGACATTCACTTTATTGTATACCAAGACTATTGTTCTTCATATACAATTTCTGATAAGCATGCAATTGGCGCTCAGATATGTGGATGAACTTGAAGTAAACTCTACTTTTTTTAATAAAATTATCTTTATTTACGTCTATGCTAGATAGATTGTACTTGAATGTATTTAAAATATCTTATTTGAGTTAAGTTATTATTCACCAAAGAATTTTCACCTCCAATTTCCTATTTCAATATCTATAACAAAATTTGTATATATGTGAACATATTATGTTGGTTTACATATATGTTTTCACCCCCAATTTCTTATTTTAAAATCTATAACAAAAATTTTTGGTTGATAACTCTTATCATCAATGTCATTGAAACCTCCACTACTTGTTTCCATGGAAGCAAAATTTTTCTTTCATTCCTTCATGATGACTTGTTCTCTGCAACATCTTATTTCTTTTAGGCTACTCTTTCCTATGCTATTGCCTTCTTATTTTTTATAGGCCACTCTTTCCTATGCTATTGCCTTAT
This sequence comes from Pinus albicaulis, assembly GCA_034641835.2. Classification (NCBI taxonomy): domain Eukaryota; kingdom Viridiplantae; phylum Streptophyta; class Pinopsida; order Pinales; family Pinaceae; genus Pinus; species Pinus albicaulis. The sequence goes on from CM076579.1 coordinate 432,337,242, forward strand.
GACGTTTCTTTTGCAACATATGATGCAATTTCTAATTATATTTTTATTTTATTTTATGGTTCTAAATTATTTTTGGGTACTAACACTCTAGTAAAAACCCTAATGGTTCCTCTCAGATTTCCCTGTAGGTAACTCATAACTCAGAGAGTTGGGGAAACACTTTTATTATTTTGGCATAGTGTAAGGTGGGGAAACTTTCAACACATTGACTCGAGCTACTTGTTACAGGTCGGCTAGCCTTCCTTTACCCTTTGGGTGACTCGTAGGACCAGAGTGACTTCGCCAAACTTGGAGCTAAAGGTAATAAACTCTAATGGCCTGTACTTTTGTGCTACTTCAGGTTTTTTTCCATTCATAATCACTCCAAGCGTCACCATGCACAGGTAATTCTTCATATGTGTTTCGTATCGCTACGATGTTTTGGAATTATTTATTTATTTAATCCGATTTGAGGTATAATTTCGTAATTTCATTATGGTACTCATGGTAGGTATCCGTAAAGTGTATGTTGTATTTTTACATGCGTTCATGATTGTACTCCCAATAGCCTCCGTAAATAATTGAGGGTTTTATTTCGAGGCTGGAATTCATATTCTTCTATGCTAATATATGGATGCGTTTTGGTTTGGTTAACCAAGGTTCTAGTTAAGTTCGTCACAATTGTAGTGACAATTCCATTCATGGAGCCATATAAAGTGGCCAACTATGGATTGTAAATTTAATTTCCTTTGCAATGGTTCTGCAGATATTTTGGTCTTTATAAAACCCATTAACTCCTTATAATTTTTTTCATTTGGAAGCCAAAATGCCCTGTATTCAATACTTTATTTTTTTCTTCATTCTTAATGAAAATAATTTAGCCTTTTGTTCATTACTATTTCAATTCTTTCATTTTCGCTAGTATGATGCGAAAAAATCTATTGACCATGTGTATATGCAATTTTTTCTTCTTTGTTCATTGCTCGCCATGGTTCTATTATAGGTGCAATTGATTGCTAAGTTATTGTTCCTAATTACTCGCATACATAATATTACAAATGGGATACTATTGTATAATTTAATACTGGCTACTAGTCTTCCCGTAGAGGATTTTTTTACCTATGTTTCCTATATTTAATTATTTACACAATCGTTGTAGGTTATAGTGACACCATCCATTTAATGCATTACATAATTTAAATTAACTTTAATTTGCATACTACCTTGTAATGAATTCTATTATGAATACTGGGACACCTATATTTTCTTACGACATCCTTAAGTTTTTCAGTCAAATTACTTAATAATTTTATTTAGTTTCCCACATTATACCTTTAATTTTCGATACAATTTTGTTGTAATTATAAGTTATTTTGTAGGTACTTCAGAGACTCCTTCCAACGCAACTATTAGTGTCTAACTCTTTGTCCTTTCATGAAATAACCTAGGTGCAAATGTCACGTATATACATACATGGTTGATATATATCTAAAGTATATTCTACAAGGCTCATTTAATCATTTCACTTTACCAAACATATCATCGAATAGTGGAAAAATATATTGAGTTCTTGATTCAACTCTAAAGGGGAAAAATAATAAAATATTATATGTCTAAATCACACTTCATTAACTATCTTGTTATTAAGAAATTATCCTGTTCAATTTTATTGTTGTTTTCCACCCACCGAGGGACTAAAAAATAGCACAACTATGTTCGATACACATTTATATTAGATGGAAAGGAAGGGTACGTGCATGCATCATATATGATTTTCTAATTCAGATAACTTTGATTATCCTATATCACATTCATAAATTAGATTACCTACAAACTGAATAGTATTTGTATATCTGCACATATAAAACTCATAGCTCCTGCTAACATTCTTTCAATTCCTAGGAGACAAGATTTGAATTCAGTTACTTGCATCTATAATAAATCCATACGCAGTCATCAGTGAACCATAATAGTTCATAGAATGCACATATTTCCTTCATTAATCTGTGTCTACATATGAATGATCATACCATATCCATAGTAGAACACAACAAAAGTCTAACTCTAATTTATAGTTGGGAAGTACTCACATACTCAACAAGTTCCTCTCAACCATGAATTGCATCCACCAGTTTCCCTTGAACTAGGATCTCCTTTCCCTCTAATACGGATAACCTCATTGGTTCATGGTTGGTGTATTTTATAGATTTCTTCCTAAAAAAAAATTAGCAGCATCCTTCTTTAAGGTATATCAGCCTTTTTCCAGGGCTTTTAATTTTACTTTTTTCCTTTTTGAAAAGGAATCCTTTATTTTTCCTTTAAAGTCTCAATTTTTCTCATGCAATTCATTATTCCACTATAATTGGTATCTTCCTCCAAATAAGTGATTTAACAAAATCTTTCTCTCCAGTCATGTTAAATCATTGCAATTTTAACTATTTTATCGTAGGGATTTTTAGGAGATTTTAAGGGAAGGTCTAGCATGTCGACTTTACCACCAACAAAGTTTGTCAAGATGGAGAGAAATCTTATAACTCTAATGCTCTTTTCCTATTTTTTTTTCCAATAATTTATTCATTTTAATAACAATATAACTTATTTCGTCATCCCAAAAGTTTAAACATGGCTTCCATATCCATACAATATAATAATAGGTCCATTTATAAAATAGTCAATATTAAAAATAGAGAATGGAGGGGATTTATGGTAGAATCAAATCTGCTCTAAGTCTCCAAATTTGCAGGGAGTCTTACACACATGTATTCTAGATAAACCAAAAATCATTTTGGGAAATTCCACTCGGATTGTATTTTAATGAAAAAAATAATTATTTTAAGAGGATCCTAAGTCTAAACTTAGGAAAATAAGATAATTAAAATAAATTAATAGAATATGGGTGTGAATGTTCTAGAAAAAGCAGATCAAGCCAAAAGTTAATGTTAGTTGTTGGTTAGATATTTAATCTCGATCTTTGGAGTTTCAACGAGAATATTATAAGAAGGGCTTCAAGTGTCATTTGTAAAACAAATAGAAACACCGAAAGGATCATGAGATCGATTTCTTTAGTGAGCAGTTCTCACGAAGAAATATCGATCGAGATATGTTTTATAGAGACGGGAAGTAATTCTGGTTGGAAAAATTCCTGACGTGGAGAGTGCATGGCATAGGAGACAGTATAAGACACAGAGGCAACGCGGATCCATTGACGCAGAGGCTATGCAACCACTGCACAGAGCCTTTGATCTGGATCTTGGGGGGAGGCTCCCAAGGTCTAAAAAATTGAAATGGACCTCACAAGATATGTAAAATTATAATGTGAGAAAAATGAGAGAACCCAGAGTAAATAAAACCACAAAGAAGTATTTGGATTAAGACAGAGAATAAATATAGAAGATACATTGTGGTGGACAATTTATCCTTTTACAAAATGCGACTTATTATTTATAGCTTTATTATTTCTTAAAATACCACAGGTTAACTCCATGGGTGGGTAAATACCATAGGTGAATGAATACCATGGGTCGATTTCACTTACAATACCATGGGTAAATTCCATGGGTGGATAAATGCCATGGGTGGATGAATACCATCAGTCAATTCCATTTACAATATCATGGCTAAATTCCACGGGTAGATGAATACCATGGGTGGTTGGAATTTTCCATTCAGAAAGCTCCTCCCTCCTTAAGAGGCAATCGTCCCCATTGCGTGAAGTTGCCTCCTAAGAATCCTTTGTTTAATATGAAGAGCCAATGAGGAGAATTTTTTTTTGTGGTTAACCCGTAACCGTGATGAATGAAGGTCCGAGGATAGAGATAACCTCTAATGTGTGTGACCAACTGTGATAATAATAGTGTACGAACTAGAAAGTGAAATTCAATGAAGTGTGGGTTTGTGGGTGACCATAACCATGAAAAATGAAAATCAAATGATAGAGATACCCTATAATTATTATGGCTAGTTCTGATGCTAACCATGTGTGGCCTAACAGATGGAATTCGATGAAGTATGGGTTTCTGGATGAACCAGAACCATGAAAAAACAAGATTCGAGGATAGAGATACCCTATAATGATTATGAACAATTGTGATACTAACAGTGTGTAGCTTAGTAAATGGACTTCGATGAGAAGGATTTTGTGTGGTTGAACCATAACCCTGATGTTGAATGTTGATGAAATAGCGGGTACCTACATATCCTGTAGTGGGACAGAATGTCTCCAAAGAAACTTAGCTGAACTTTGCTATGCTGAAACTGATGAATGTGGTGGTGCCTACTGAAGCGGGGTGGGAGGGCACGTCTCCAAAGGGAGCCCACTCTGAATTTTTCTCAAGATTTAAAATAGAAGTAAGTCTGTCAATATAGGTCAGAATATTTATTATAACATGTTTTTGGAAATAGAATGATCATTATGCATGTTTCTATTTCTTTAAAATCACCATCTGGAGACTCTCAAAACTCATATTCACGCTCCAACTATCCCGTTGTCATAAAATTTCTGAAAAAATAGTTGAGTTTAAATCATCGATAACTCCCTCGTATCGACTTAGATTTGACTATTTTCTTTTCTGAAATTAGCTATTTTTTCGCAAGTAATCCATATATGATATTTGTTGCTAAGAATTTTGCACCAATATTTTCATATATTCTCTACAAATTCGTTGCCCAAAAATTCCCGCAAAAACATGAAACAAAAAACAAGAATTCTTCCCACTTTTTCCAAGAAAGTGATTCGTGGAGGTTGTGAAACTTGCATGGAGTTTTGCCAATATTTTTGAAAGAAGTTGAAATTGAAATATGCTTAAAACCCTTATTCCCATGGATTAGTGACCTGAATCTGATACCACTAATCTAGATCTTGGTGGGAGGACCCCAAGATCTAAAAAATTGAAATGGACCTAGCAAGATCTGCAAAATTAGAATGCAAGAAAAATGAGAGAACCCACAATAAATAAAACCAGAAATATTTTTTCTTATTAAAATCGAGAATAACTGAAGAAGCTACATTGTGGTGGAAAATATGTCCTTTTACAAAATGTGACTTGTTATTTATAGCTTTTTTTTGTTACAATAGCAAATATAAACTCCATGGGTGGGTAAGTATGATGGATGAAGGAATTATATGGGTCGATTTCACTTGCAATACCATGCACGAATAGATACCATGGGTGGATGCTACTTACAATACCATTGGTAAATTCCATGGGTGGATAAATACCATGGGTGGATGAATACCATGGGTGGATGCCATTTACAATACCATGGGTAAATTCCATGGGTGAATTAATACCATGGGTGGATGCCATTTTCCATTCGGATCAGCCTAAGAGGAAGTCATATTTCTGTTGAGGAGGCAACCCTTGGTTAGTGTCGGATCCCAAAGATATTTTCAGAGGCCAAAAGGCCCTAGTTTCCAACAAGAAGATAGACCAAAAAAAAGAAACGAGACACCCACAGTTGTGATGCAGAAACTATGCATAGTGACAAAATCACTACGTAGAGGTAGTGCAGAGTGACATAATAACTATGTAGAGGCAGTGCATGGCAGCCAGTTTTGGTGTTGATCTGTTTCAGGTTCCTATGGAGGAGTGAGGTATGCCTCACACAATTTTACTTATCAGCTTATATGAACAAGGTTTTTTGATCGTATATTTTTACTCAAAAAATTATTTCATAATAAATAAACGCTCAGTTGTTGCACTTATTTTCCCCCAAAAAATAACTGTGTCAAATGTGTCTATGATTTCTTCTTGCTTAGTTTTTTGTTTCCAAACTTGTATTTTTCTACAGTATTATTAGTGAAGGTTGTAGTGTGTTTATTTTTATGTTTTCATAGCAGTAAAATAAATAATTAATTTATCAATTAGAAGAATTAGTAGGATTTGCTACAATGGGATTCTAGATCTGGGAATTTTCAAATGGTATAAGAGCTTGTATAGGTGAGTATGGGACAAAAAAAGAACATATCCATAGATCTAGCATTGGTGAAGTCAGGATCAATGAGTTGCATAAGTAGAAGATAAATTTCTGAGCAGATTGCGGAGTCCAAGCTAAAAGGGCCAAAAATAGCAAAGAAAATCTCTCTCGGAGTGAGTCGATAGAGTGGAAATATTTTTCTGATTACAGTTTCACAGAGGAAGAGGGAACAATGCAACACATTAGCAATCAAAGGGATATAGTTTATGCGCAGTAGTGATTGTGGGTGCAGAAGCATCAGAAGAGATATCTCGATACACCTTGAGGGAATTCTATTCCTTAGGGAATTCCTAGCTGAGGAATTCTATTTTTCATGAGCTTAGCAGGAGGTGTGGGTTGCATATCTAGCATCTCCAACAAGGAGTGTGTAAGCTAGTCCAGCGCGACACAGAGGAGAAAGATGGGGAGCTAGATTCGACATTTTCAATTAACAGAAATAACAACAAATCAGCTGAGATATTAAGACAGTTTGGAGGGAGCCTCCAACTATGTGATTTGGAAGGAAAGGATGTAATGTCTACTGGATGAGAATGATATCAATCTCTTCGTCAAAGGTGTGGTGGTTGTTCCAGTAGATGTAGATCCTCTAAATGAATACAAGAATAATATGACTAAGGCAAAGCACCTGATCTTTTATGGAGCGAGGGATCATGTTGTGCGCCACATAGCTAGCAAACCAATAGCTTGAGGAATGTGGCAGGCCTTGGATAAGTTGTATCAAGGATATTCCGAGGAGGGGAAGATGTATCTGGAGGAGAAGATGTGGACTACTAGGATGAAGAAATGTGAGGGCATTTATCCATTCCTATTTAGACTTCAGGAAAATAGAGATCAGTGTTCATTTGTGGTATTAACTCCTTATACCACCAAGATGATCAAATTCACCCTCAACTTAGTGTCTGGAAAATATCAGGTCTTTGTCCAGAGTATCCTAGGTAGAGAGAATTTTCCAAAGAGGGCGTCAATGTGGGCTACTCTTCAACAAGAAGATAGGAGGATGGATTTACTCAAGTGTCAACTTAAGGGAAGCAACAGTAGTGGGAAGAGGCGGAAGGAGGATAAAGATAATGTCGCCGTTGCATAAAAGGGGCAACAGGAGTAGCACAAGTGGAAGAAGTACCTTTCCAAGGTCAAATGCTTCTGGTGTAGCGAGATGGGTCACTAAGCATAGAGTTTCCTCTGAAGAAGAGAGATAAAGATGAGAAGCATGGTTTGAAGGAAATGTCTGCCAGGATCAATGACGAGAATTTCACCATGATAGGTCATATACCTCTAGGAGGGAGGTGGGATGACTTGGAGTTGTAGACCTAGAGACCTGCAAAATGGGAAGGATCCTTGAGGAATCCACCTTTCGGATAAAGACCTTGCTATGAGGGCCCAATTCATATTCAGAAAGATGGACGAGTTCTAGTCGGTACAAAGGAGTGAAAAAATGACTGTGCAATAGTTAGAAGTGGTAGAATCTGAGCAGCACAGAGCAGAGTTGGACGCAATGCAAGAAAGCATAGCATAGAAGTCAACATCAGTGCAACACCTTCAGATGGACAATGTAGAGGCTAGAATCAGTCACATATTTAGTGTCGATATGTATCATGTTGAATACTTGTTCATTTTTTAATGTTCTTCAGTTGGAGTAAGAAACCATATTACAGTGTAGTAGCAATTGTGGGTGACAGTGTTAGCAACAACATAGATGCACAATTTGAGAGAGAGTTGTAGTACATATGTAGTGTTTAAAGAGGCAATGTCAGCAACAGTACATACGAAACGTTTTCATAGATTTTGCGGGTAGTAGTGTCATACATCAACAGCGCAGAGAGAGAAGTTATAGAATCAGAGCATTACTTAGTAGTGGTTATAGCTAGAGAACATTCCTTGATAAGAGGGAGTGTTTATTTATGGTAGCATCGAATGTTATCTATGTCTTAAAAATTATAGGGAGGCTTACAAACACGTATCCCAAATAACCCAGAAATATTTTTGGAAAAATCCACCCAGATTGCATTTAATTGAAAAAAATAATTATTTTAAGAGGACCCTAAGTCTTAACTTAGGAAAATAAAATAATTAAAGTGAATTAATAGAATATAGGTGTGAATTTTCAAGAAAAAGAGGATCAAGTAAAAATGTAATCTTATCAATTGATTAGAGACTTAATATTGGTCGTTGAAGTTTTAACAAATATTATAAGAAGGGATTAAACGGTCATTTGGAAAGCACAGAGAAACACTGAAAGGATCAAGAGATCGATTTCTTTAGTGAGCAGTGCTCAGGGAGGAGTATCAATCGAGAGATATTTTACATAGAGTGGAAGTAATTCCAATTGGAAGAATTCTTGAGCTGGATAGTGCATATCATATGAGGCAGCATCAACCACAGAGGCATCGCAGAGCTAATGACATAGAAGCTTCGTAGGAATAGCACAAAGCCTAAGAGGAAGTCATATTTCTATTCAGAACACAATGTTGGGTCACTGCCAGATCCCAGAGTTATTTTCTAGAGGCCATAAGGCCCTAGTTTCCATCTAGGAGAGAGATCAACGCAGAGAGGCGAGGCAAACACAATTGTGAGGCAGAGACTACACAAAGTGATGAAGCCACCACCTAGAGGTAGCGCAAGATAGCTAGGTTTGGATGCGAAACACTGCCAGGATCCCATGGAGGAAGTGAGGTATGCCTCACATGATTTTACTTGTTAGTTTCTATCCATGATTTGAAAATATTTTTCGATCATATATTTTTCCTCAGTAATTTATTGTTTCATAAATAAACCCTCAATTGTTTCACCATTTTTCCGGCATTTTGTTTTCCCTCAGTGTTTTATGTCTAATTATTTTCCCTATGGAATAGTGCTAGAGAGGCTTCCCATGTTTTGGCTTCCATCTCCTAAGTGTATTCCTAAGGTGTAAAGTGGCTCCATTGCACTTTAAGCTGAGTGATGGATCGCTTCTGAAGCAATTTTTCTCACTGATTTAATATGAAAAATGGTTCTACTAGGAAATCTCCTGCGAGTTCCGCCAGTATAAAATTCCAATTAGTGATGTGAGAGTTATCATGAACATATTTATTTAACAAAAATACATGAAATTTTTTTTTTACTCTTATATGGCAAGGAAATGCGATTTGGTATGCCATCGGCCAAACTCTGTCTAAAATTTCAAAAAAAACCACAAAACCATGGTGTTAATTTAACAAACATTCCCATCCTCAAGGTTCTCTTTCTTGGTTTGAATTTTACATACACATACTCTCCAATTTTAAATTATTTGTTTGTTCTCTTTCGATCATCATAAATTTTGTCTATCATGTGTATTTTTTAGATTTTGTCTGATTTTTCTCACCATCTATTCCATTTCCTATAGTGCATCAAGTCCTAAGATTATCCTATCGTCTGGCTGACTCTAGCTAAGAGGCATGTTGCATTTCCTCCCATATAAGCATTCGAAAGGAGTTATTTTAATAGAAGCTTCATAACTATTGTTATAAGAAAATTTTGATAGATGTAGGAAATCTTCCCACTTGGTAGGTTTTCCCATGAAATACATTCTTAACATTTTCTCTAGAATCTCATTGATTCTTTCTGTTTTCCCATCATTTTTTGGATGATAAGTTGTACTAAAATTATTTTGTTTCCTCATCCCTCCAAATAAGGCCTTCCAAAATTTTGAGGTGGATTTAGCATCCCTATCATATATTACCATTTTATGTACTTCATGTAATATAAAAATTTCTCTCTTGAAGATGTATGCAATTTTTCTCGCTCCAAATGAATACTGCACTGACTACAACCACCATAATGTATTTCCTCACTTAGTTTGACTACAACCACCATAATGTATTCATGTTTTCTTCTTGTTCTTGTCAGTCCTGTAATGAAATCTAAATAAATCACATCTCATTTCCATTACAAAATACTTAGTGGATTTAATAGTGCAACGTTCTACCTTCACCTTTTGAAACTCTAGACATTTGGACAAATTTTTAGCCACTCTACCTTCACACCAAGCCAATAAATTATTTCTTAGTGTAGTAATCATTATAGATAACTGGGTGTCTGACATACATTTTCATATGGTTCTCATTTAATATCAATTCTTTCAAATAATTTACATTTGGGATTTAATGTCTATTTTTATAAGTTAACAATTTTTCTGAATTTTCAACATAGCCGACAACCCCTACCTATTGCATTTTTTGTGGAATTTCCTGCTAAATATGATCCTCCTGTATTTAATTTCTGATCTTTTCAACAAAATTTGTGGTCCCAGTAATAAAATAAATGCCCATTAGTGTATTTTCATTTGTACTTAAAGCATCTGCAAAATTATCTTATTTACCCTTAATATTTTTTATATTGAATTTAAATTCAGTGAGAAAATCCATACACCTAGCTTCTCTACCATTATGATTCGCTGAAAATTATTTGAAGCTAATATGGTCGGTCACTAGTGTGAACTCTTTTCCCAAGAAGTAGTGCCTCCAAATGTTTAAGGTATGTATGACAACAGCCAACTCTAAGTCATATATTTCATAGTTCTTTTCATGTGTTTTCATTTTCCTAGATTCATAGGCTACTACACAATTATCTCGCAAAAAGACTCCACCTAATCTCACCGAACACGCATCTTTCATACCAAAAACTCCTTTTCTGGATCTTTTATCCTCAAAATAGGAGTTATTTTTAATATATGTTTTAGCCTGTCAAAACTTTCTTGACACTTGGTTGTCAACTTAAATTTTGTCCTTTTTTTTGTAAGTGATAAGATAGGCTAGTTTTGAAAAAATGTAATGAACCTTGTTATCATTATGTGATTTCTCAAGGCTAAAGAAAGAAATCACCGAGGTAACTATAAACCACTTTTGGAGATTAGGATCTAGCCTTCATAATCCTCAGAGGGGGCTTTCTCTTAATGATTTAAATTTGTTGTTTTAATTGATTTTAGGCTAGTTCTATAAGATTGATTTTTGTTTTATTTTGATTTTTTGGTGGAATTACTGATTTAGATGGATAGGTATCTTTTTACTATTTTCCATTAGGCTATGGAGTCAATATATCAAGAAAACAAGACAGAATCAAGTCATAAAGGAAGTGTTAGAGGGCAGGGTAGTTGAGAAAAAATAGATCTTAAAGGCTATATGGTGAAGTGGTTTTCAATTGGGATCAAGGAGTAGTTAAGGATTCCTTAACTAGATGATGAAGGAAGGTGAAAGAGGTAAATCAGGATTAGAGAGAAATTAAGGATTCTCAAAGCTAAATATCAGAAGAAAAAATTAAAATGAATAACAGTTCAGAACACAGTGTATTTAAACAAATTCTCCAATAAAATTCCCATTATAACATTTAAATTTAGAAAACATGCAAGTTTATGGAATACTTAAGGAAATAATGTGAACAATTGAAATATACTTCACTAAAGTAGCTCAACACATGAATCCTGTAAATAAATTCCTTTATTTCTTATCATGTCCGTCAACTTGGAAAAGGTATAATAAACCCTGAGGTACTAGATCGATTCAACTATAGAAATATTTAGGAATCCACCCTCAATACCTCGATTTGATGAAGTATTTATACAACTTATTACAAAATATCCTATCAACTGACTAGGATTTATTCTAGGAAATAAAATATCTGGATGCAAAAAGGTAGTGACACCTTTCTAACTAACTGAAATATGGCACTGATTCTCTGATTGTTGTTATTTGTTTGTTTCTCTTTCACATTGTCTTCTTTGATCTGGTTGCTTTCATCTATTTTATCCTAACATGTCTTTCTTTTCATCTCTTCTATAAATCACACTGACTCTCTTGTGTTTCTGTGTTTTTAGTAAAAATAGATTTTACTGAAAAGACATATTAAAAATACAAAATGTTTCCTCGAGAGTAATTTGTATGCATTTTTGTTGTTGTTTTTATCTATGTCTAACAATTCTTGTCTCTGTGTAAATTGTTTATTCATGCTTTGTTTCTAGTTTAACTTGGTTTTCTTTTTGTACGTAAAAAATTTACTGAGTGAAGCTTTTAAATTCATATCTCGGGAATATGGAGTAAACAGGTTTTGGAACTAATATCAAAATTGTTTGTCCAATCTCCTGGTCTTGCTAATTACCTGCAAAATAAAACAATTGTTAATGAAAATAGAGGTCTGCAGGGAGGCGATAATATATTAAAGAAACAGGGAGGTCCATGGAAGGAGTCCAGACTATAGAGGTTTCCATTCAACTTGGAAATGGATTTTCATTTTTGCAATTAAAACATAGATAGGAGAATAATGGTAAAGCGGGGTTTTGTAACTTGAATGGACATTTATCGCAACGCAGATAAATGGTTTATTTCACGGCGTAGAAGGAATGGTAGTTTATCACAACATAGTGTGGATAAGCGGTTTGTCACATAGTGTAAGGGGTTTGTGGTTTATCACACTAATAAAGGGTGGTTTGGTGGTTTTTAGGATGGGGGTGCGATAATCTCTAGTGGCATCGCATGGCAGGGGGGAGATGGATAAAACCATCCATTTTTCACCCCCTCATCATGGTTTTAAATATCAGACTGTTGGGGAGTGCAAAAGAATGTGGGGGTCGTCCAATTTGGTATGTGGTAATCAAACGAATGGTAATGTAATGTACCTCTATTACCCCAACAACAATTTTTTTTTTTTTTTTGTGTTTCAGTTTACACCCTAGTATGTATTGGTTAAACTTATGCATTGCATCTGGTTAGGATTCTCGTAATAAGGTTAAATCGTCTTTCCCCAACTCTACACTTGGGTGTGGCCATATATATATATATATATATTATATATATATATATATATATATTATATTTATATATCCCTACATTATGCCCATTGAACATAATTTCCCACATAGGTTAAATGCCACTTCCATAGAATTTACATATATGTAGGTCACAATATATATATTTTTTTATTTTTATGCCTCGAGGGAACTCCTCTCATACCACGCTCTCATCAAAGGCTTCCATAGGCCTTAATAATGGTAGTGACTAAACTTTGACATATGCATAACACAATACGATGCCAAGTTCAACACTATGGGTTTATATATATAATATATGGTTATGATGACAAGTCAAATGAATGCAACCGTACTTAGTCGGAATCAATTACTATGGAACCATAATTTCACACAGACGTTATTTCACTTTGTAACCATAGAAATTTTATGTGTTTTGTTCTGAACTCTGCTTGAGATTTCGAGGAATCATTGAGCGCTGCGTATGTTGATTTGGACTGATCTTTGGATATTTAAGTCTGGTGTATGCACTCGTTACATGCGGTGCCACCTCGGATTTACTTCACGAGACTTGTTCGTTTGAACTACGCTATTTACTGGTTCGAGGCTATGGTTATTAACTGAGGTCGTAGTACTCTACCTACCTCTGAATTTAATGGTGCCCACTCCGCCGAGTTGTTCATCCCCATGCCAGTTGTGGTGATGAAGACAGGTGTATGGTGCAAGGTGGTTTAGGGTTTATAGATCTGGATTCCGGTTGATATTAAATTCGCCCATGGCTTAACTGTATTCTTTTCTCTCGCACCGAAGAGTATCGCGGTCATTCCACCGCTTGGCACACCGATGCAGAACTCACATTTTCTTGCAGTGAGGGTGCTTCCCTTCGCTTCTCCCTACACCATGATTCGACCTGTTGAGGTCCTGGTTTCTAGTTGACGGAAGCTCTAACTTGCGAGCACCTTGGACCTTCACCCAGGTAACATGTGATTTGGGGTTTTTGTTTTTTTTTTTTTTGTTGTTGATATCCATTAACCAGAGTCATATTTACATTTATAACTCGTTCCAATCTGTTTCACCACGTGGTTATTGCAGTGGTTATGAATTTTTATGTCTCCACCAAATTTGGTTTGCAGGTTAACCAACTTCGTATCCAATTCGTGGTTTTCGCTGGTACCTGGGCGTTACGCAGAGGAATTTATTCTTCCCAATCTTTCGGCTTCCAGGTAACAGTTTCTCGTCCCATCGTTCTGGTCATGCATTTGTTTGTTTTGTTGCGTTCCATGGCTGTAGCCTTACCGTTTATGGGATTCACCATAGCGATACCTGACTATTCTACATCAGTACTCATTGATTGGAATTTCCATACGTATTGACTCTTACAGCCTTCGCGTTCTCAGGAGTATCTAACGCCTCTCCTTGGTTATGTGCAGGAGTCAGATTCCCTTCACTGAGGTGAATTTTTCGCTCCTTATGTAGAAATTAGTTCCTGCAACGCGGGTTTCTCGCCTTTCTATCTCATGTACTAATTGAACCTCTCCTCATACGTACAGGTCGGTACTCATAGCTTTCTACTATTGCGATGGCTTATAGATGAATGCCCGGGGGCAACCCAACGATTCCTGAAATTTTTATGAGGGAACGATGCCATCGTTGATTTCTATAGATTTTTAATTTTGTAAATTTGCAAACATATAATGGATAAACTTTGATGCCAACTTGTATTGAGGACTGTGTTTATGGCCGTCTGCGTTTTCAGTGATGTTGGGTTTTGTTCGACGTTTATGCCGAGACTTTTTCACCATCTGATGCTGGTTTTTAACCTTGGACAGGGAATAAAGATGTCGGATTTTTAATATATTTCTATTATATATTTTCGTCACTGCAGTTTTGATTGAATGTTTGGCACTCGATATTTATTTCAGTTTTGATACAGAAGAGTGGTGATAGGATATACGAAAAACCTTAATGTACTGATCGTTTTTCATTTCAGACTTGGTTTACTCCTATAATGTTGTCTTCTATGGATATAGTATACTAATTTATCGCATTTCCAGAAGGTCTGCAAAATAGATGTATTCCCTATCTACGATAGGCTTGTGGTTGTGATTTCCATATTGTTACCATGATTTATTTACAGGCGTTCAGAATAGTGTATTGCCCTTAGTGGGTAGCGAGTTATGACTCTAGCATATGGTATTCCATAATGTTTTATGATTGCGAAATAAATACTAGGCATACTAATCTCTTACTCTCAAATATAATCAGTATTTAAGGTGACAGTCCCATATCTCTTGGAATATATGCTCTCTGTCTTGCAGTACATGTATGAACTATTTTTCGGAGCCGAATAAGTTTTCCACTGATTTTCCTTACAGCTTTAATAATAAGATTTAGAGTAATTTATATGATTGCTATACTCTGACATATCTATACTCAATGTTTATTTGTACCACCATGATCTATTTTAAATATATCCATGATGGACTTTCTGAATTTATCTCCATGGGAGAATCTGTACAGGTTATCTCAGCAGCATTAATGTGTACAGTCAGTAACATGGGTTTATTTCTATAATTGTTTTTCTGAGACTCTGGAGTCTTCCATTCTAATAATTACTTAAATTTTTATAATTATGTTTCTTGAATCCCCCTGGGATATTTCTTTTGTACAACATCTCCAGATTTAGACCCAGATTGGGTTTAGACATTCTGGTGGATACTATCTTGGGCTCTTGTTCTTGCTACCATACAGAAGGTAGAAGATTTTCTTCTGCCAGTTACTTCTATTAAAAGCAAGAACACCACATACTCCAATAATTTCTCTTTTCTCTGTCATATGGGTTGAAAAACCCATTCCTACTGTTCCTCTCTTATTTATTGAAGCAGATTAAAGTTACAAATAAAATTCATACTACCATTAGCCAGCATGCAACATTTTCACCTCTAATATAAAGTAGTTAATTATATGTAGCCAATTCATACTGTAGAAAGTAAAATCCATAGGTGGTTTAAACACATACCACTAATGCAGTAGACCAACCTCCCAACCGTAGAGTTCTATTTCTCTCCCAGAACTCACCCCCGAGCTGAGACCACCTCCACCATAGATCAACAACCCCTTGATCTGTTTAGGAGCAGCTTATTTAAGCTAATAGTTCCCCAAAGCCTGTTTCTAATTCTGCGTCCAGAATAGCAGGATGCTTTTCTTCCTGTTTTCCTAGGCTTCCCATTTTGGGATTCTTTAAAGCTGCTTTATGCTTTCCCTCAGCTTTTTCCAGCTTGTTACCTCTTCCCAACTACTTTCCTCATCATTGGGGAAACTTAGATTTTTCCTCAAAATCTAAATTAGCATTAATTCCTTCCAAGGATTTTTGAAGGATTGTGGGGAATAGTTGCCTTATCCATCCTCATGGACTTAGCAATTGATCTCAATTCTCATTTTTGGTCAACATGCATACCAGTACTTTATTCATTTCCTCAAATTGAATATTAAATTACATTCACAATTCATTCATCCTTTGGGGTCCACTCCCCTTAGGATTTAAGTTCAAATGTCTAACTTTGAAATTTCAACACATAAATTGGGGGTGTTACAGGTAAACTGATGGGGTTTGAAATAAGTGGGGTCATGAGATTAAATATGTGAAGGGGTAAATAATATAGTAGAGGGTTTTAATATAACGATGGGTCGGGAAATTTATTTAAGGAGAGAAAAAATATAGGTTAAAATGATATAAAGGGGTTGGAAAATACGATAGCAGAGTGTTAGAAATACATTAGCTGAGGGGTTAAATGAAGTGGGGCCCGATATACTTTAACCATTTAAAACTATACAAAAAGTGGGTTTTTACTTGTTTTATTGGAAAAACCAGAGTTAGTAAAGGAGAAATAATTTTTCAAAGGGAAATGGGTTTTTACCCAGGGAAAGTGGTTTTTTGCAAGGAAAAAGGGTATTTAGTGATATGAGATGAACCAACTGACGCTTTTCATTACTTGTGAAAGTATTCTATCTACCCTTTTTTTATATTAGCATTTTTATTTCCTTTATTGGGTGCATTTGAGCTTTCTGACCCTTTTATTTTATTTTTATAAGAAAACTAACTTATTTCTATGCTTATAACTTCCAATGGCTCAGATTGATCTTATAAGCTCATTTTATTCACTACCTAACTACTGATCTGCCAAGATTAAATGGTTTGGCCAGATCTTTATTCACTAACTATCATGACATGAAATTTAAAGGAAATGAATCAAGATTAAACTATATGACCAACATGAATTGTGGGATTTTCAATAAGTTTCACATAATTTTACTTGCAAAAGTAAAGTAAACTAAAATTAGTGGTATTTTAATTTGCAACACTTTCAGGATCTATTTTATTTCCTTTTGTGGGGTTCATACTTTATATCCTTTTTAATCTTCTTTCTTTTGGTTCTTTGATTTTTCTTTTAGGACATACCCTCTTTTCATTTTTTAATATGGGAAAAAAGTTGCATAAAGAAAAGGTATGTACAATATTACAAGTTTAAAAATAGCTAATTCAAAATTATGATCCCTATTAATAGAGGACCCTAACAGTGGCTCCACTTGGGAATGAAATCTCCTTGTGAGATGTCAAGAACACCGTTGACTAGTGACCTAATCCATTGGGCTGATCCCAAGCCTTGACATGTTTTTTTATATAATCTCTGTGACTGAAAATATCAAACTAAAATCACAACATTTTCTCCAAACTGAAATTTGACACATGCTGAATTGAAATCTAATTTGAAATAAACTTGCTGCTGAAAAAATATCCAATCAAACTGAAATTCTACCTACTTACTCTAATCAGTTCTACAACTGTTGATTAGGTAAAATGAAACATCCAATGCAACGATTCAAGCGTTATATAAATTGATGGATTTTTCTACATTTTCTTGTTTGTGATAAAAACGAAATTGTACAACCCAATAGAAACTTGTCAGCAAATATAAATTTGATAAGGAAATAATTAATTTCCTTTGTTGACTCCACAAACTGTACAAAAGGATCTTCCAAGGCATATGCACTATTGTTCAACTGATCCAAGCAACTTTACATCTATTGTGGATGGCCATCATGCTATGAAACTAAACTGTTAATTTTACCTGTATTTCCCTCCAAAATTAACCTATGATTTTCTTGAGATAATTGCATATTTTCAGATAAGCTTTGTGATGATATTTCTACTGATGGAAATTTTTATCTGACAAGAATTTTATCATCTTTATCCCTAAACTCATATTTATTTAATGGAGAAATATTTTGATTTCATTCATTATCTAACACATCAGCTATTGGATCATGAAAAAATTGCAAGGATTGTTGCAACCTATTCCATATGGATTTCAATGGGACTTCATAGATTTCTACAACCTTATCATCCTTTTCTTTAAAGATATTATAAAAATTTTCCTTTAAAAACTAAAATTCTTCAAAACATAATGATATAGAACTTTCTTGTGTCATTTGATTAGGTATTTCAATGAAACTGTAATTGTAAAACTGAAGAATCTTGATTAAGAGTTTCATTGTCTTCTTTGTTGTCGATAACAATACCTAAAGACTGTTGATTTTTTATTGCATTAAAGTTATCTCTGATGAACTAAAATGAAGAAAAAAAGAGAGGCAAAGGTCCTTGACTTATTTCCAAATTTTCTTCACTTTCTTCTTCACTCCCATAGCTGATATGTATTGGCTGATCACTGTATTGGAGCTACTAAAACTGAATTTCCTTATCCCACAAACTAGCTACTGATTTCTCTGTAAAGATAGCTTGAATTTGAAGAACATAATTATCATCATACTGATCATACTTAGGAAAATAATTAAAAGAATGAATTTCATCAAACATACACATTAGATTAGCAGATTTCTCCTCCACATATTGGTCTATAAATCCATTTTTTGATCTATGGTAGTTGGGATTAGCAGGAAAGTGTTTATGGCCAGAAACCTCTTATTTATGTATAATCAGTGGGTTGTGGTGATATTGAATGAAAAATCCATATTCCATGGTGATTTTTTGTATAATTTCCACTATTTTACTTACCAAAATGTTGAGTTTTACCTCTGAAGATGTAAGGTGCTCTACAATGTTGTTCTTCTCTTCTTCTGCTTTAACCTTTTCCCTTCTAATTAGCAAATTAACTTCTACATATATGGAAATGTTCTACATCTATTAAAGTGTTGCGGAGTTTCTTTCTCTTAGCTAAAATTATATTTCTGGATCGAAGGCCTTTGGATAATGCAAGAGAGCTGAGCCAAGAGAGCTGAGCTAGGAGGAGGTTTTATATTTGTTGGCATTTAATAGTAAACTTGATTAAACCTGACAGAAAATCATTGTATTGTCTCATTTGGCTGTCTTTCCAACTGATGATGTTCTTCTATGATCATAAAAAGGTTGACTTTGATTACCCGTCTATCAAGGAAAAATTTGACAAACTATTGGAAATTTCAGATTCTTGCAATAGGCAGGTTCTGGAACCAACTCTTTACTTCACTTTGCAAAGGAAGAGAAAAAATCCTAATAATGACAACATATTCATCAATCTCAAATAGGTCCAGATAATTCTCAAAACCTTGAATATGTTTTTCGGCAGTGATGTTACCATTTTATCCCTCAAACTTGGGGGGATATTTGTGATAGCTATCAGGGAAATCATGGAGTATAGGAGGTAATATGAGTGGATTATATATATCCGAAACTTTACAAGGTATAAGAATATGTATAGGAATTGTAAGATCAGTCTTGATTACTTGAGGGTAATTAATCGAAAAATTATCATCATAAGTTTCATAAGAAATCTCCTCAAAGAGATAAGGAGAATTTACATTTACAATATCCAAAGGAAAGTAATTAAATACTAGTCTATGATATTTTCTTAAATAAAATATACATCGAAAAATCTTTTTGATGAGAAAGAACATGATGTCTTGGATTGTAATCCAAGTTAGAAACCTCATTTTCCCATGTTGTTCTTTCAAGTTCATTCCTCCAGTGGAGTCTTGGATTTAATTTTGAAATTGATTTCGAGTGACCAGGTGGATGATTTTAATCTTTTGTGTCTGATCATTGTCCACCATCATAAATCAGATCTCATCCTTGTATAATCATTCTAAGGAAGATTTTCTTCCCCAACAGAGTCACCACTATGTTATCACTCTGTAATTTCTCAAGGCTAAAGAAATAAATTAGCGAGGTAACTATCAACCACTTTTGGAGATTAGGATCTAGCCTTCCTAATGATCAAAGAGGGATCTCTCTTAATGATTTAACTTTGTTGTTTTAATTGATTTTAGGGTAGTTATGTAAGATTGATTTGGTTGGATTTTGATTTTTTGGTGGAATTACTGATTTATATGGATAGGTATCTTTTTACTATTATCCATTGGGCTATGCAGTCAATATATAAAGAAAACAGGATAGAATCAAGTCATAAAGGAAGTGTTACAGGGCAGGGTTGTTGAGCAAAATCAAATCTTAAAGGCTGAATGGTGAAGTGGTTTTCAATTAGGATCAACGAGTATTTAAGGATTCCTTAAACCAGATGATGAAGGAAGGTGAAAGAGGTCAATCAATATTAGAGAGAAATTAAGGATTCTCAAAGCCAGATATATGAAGAAAACATTAAAATGAATAATAGTTTAGAACAAAGTGTATTTAAACAAATTCTACAATAAAATTCTGTTATAACATTTAAATTTGGAAAACATGCAAGTTTATGGAATACTCAAGGAAATAACGTGAACAATTGAAATATACTTCACTGAAGTAGCTCAACACATGAATCTTCTAAAGAAATTCCTTTATTACTTGTCCAGTCTGTCAACCTGGAAAAGGTACAATAGACCCTCAAGTAGTAGATCAATTCAACTATAGAAATATTCAGGAATCCACCCTCAATACTTTGATTTGATGAATTATTTATACAACTTATTACAAAATATCTTATCAACTAACTAGGATTTATTCTACGAAATAAAATATCTAGATGCAAAAAGGTTGTGACACCTTTCTAACTAACTGAAATCTGGCACTAATTCTCTGATTGTTTTTATTTGTTTGTTTCTCTTCCACGTTGTCTTCCTTCATCTATTTTATCTTTAACCTGTCTTTATTTTCATCTCTTCTATAAATCACACCATCTCTCTTATGTTTTTGTGTTTTTAGTAAAAATAGATTTTATTGAAAATACATATGTAAAACACAAAATGTTTCATGGAGAGTAATTTGTATGCATTTTTGTTGTTGGTGGTGTAAATGTTTTTATCGTTGTTTAACCATTATTGTCTCTGTGTAAATTGTTTCTTCCTGCTCTATTTATGCTTTAACTTGGTTTTCTTTTTGTACATAAAACTTTTGCTCAGTGAAGCCTTTTAATTCATTTCCCGAGAATCTGGAGTAAACAGTTTTTGGAACTAGTATCAAAACTATTTTTCCAATATCCTCGTCTTGATAATTAACTGCAAAATAAAACAATTGTTCATGAAAACACAGGTCTGCAGGGAGGCGATAACAGCTTAAAGTAACAGGGAGGTTTGTGGAAGAAGTCTGGACTGTAGAGGTTTCCATTATGCTTGGAAATGACTTTTCATTTTCGCAATTAAAACACAGATAACAGAATAATGGTAAAGTGTGGTTTCATAACTTGAATTAGTTATTGCAAGGTACACAAATGGTTTGTATAGTGACGCAGAAGGAATGGTGGTTTATCACAGCGTAGGGTGGATAAGTGGTTTGTCGCATAGTGGAAGGGGTGTGTGGTTTATGTCACTTATAAAGGGTGGTTTGGCTGTTTTTAGGATGGGGGTGTGATAAGCTCTGGTGGCGCTGCATGGCAGGGGGGAGGTGGATAAAACCACCCATTTTGCACCCCCCATGGTTTTAAACATCAGGCTGTCGGGGAGTGCAAAATGATGTGGGGGCCATCCAATTTGGTCTGTAGTAATCAGACAGATGGTAAACTGACGTGATTTCAAATAAGTGGGGTCGAGAGATTAAATATGCAAAGATTAAATATAGCTAAGGGTTTTAATATAACGACAGGTCAAGAAATTTATTTTAGCAGAGAAAAACTATATGTTAAAATGATATAAAGGGGTTGGAAAATATAATAGTGGAGTGTGAGAAATACATTAGGTGACGGGTTAAGTGAAGTGGGGCCCAAATATATTTTAACCATTTAAAACTATACAAAAAGTGGGTTTTCGCTTGTTTTACTGGAAAAAGAAAAGTTAATAAAGGAGAAATGATTTTTAAAGGGAAATGGGTTTTTAAATAGGGAAAGGGGTTTTTTGAAAGTAAAAAATGTATTTAGTAATATGAGATGAACCAATTGATTATTTTCATTACTTGTGAAAGTATTCTACCTACCCTTTTTTTATCCTAGAATTTTTATTTCCTTTATTGGGTGCATTTGAGCTTGCTGACGCTTTTATTTTCTTTTGATAAGAAAACTAACTTATTTCTATCCTTATAAATTCCAACGGTTCGGATTAAACTTATGAGCTCACTTTATTCTCTACCCAACTACTGATCTGCCAAGATTAAATGGTTTGGCTAGATATTTATTCACTAACTATCATGACATGAAATTTAAAGACATGAATGAATCAAGATTAAACTGTATGACCATCATGAATTGTGACATTTTGGACAAGTTTCACACAATTTTATTTTCAAAGGTAAAGTAAACTCTAATTAGCGGCATTTGAATGTGCAACACTTTCATGGTCTATTTTTCTTCTTTTTGTGGGGTTCATACTTTATATCCTTTTTAATATTTTTTCTTTTGGTTCTTTTATTTTTCTTTTAGGACATACCCTCTTTTAATTTCATAATATGGGAAAACATTTGCATAATGAAAGGGTATGTACAATATTACAAGTTTAAAAATAGCCAATTCAAAATTATGATCCCTATTATTATAGGACTCTAACAAACCTTTTGTAGTATCCTGTAATCCCCTGAAGGATGAGACATATGACATATCTTTAGGTATGGACTTGTTCAAAATGGAATTAACCTTTTTTGGACTAACATACAACCCTTCTTTTGAAATAACAATACCCATATATTGTGTTTTTTCCTTGTAAAACTAGCATTTACTAAATATTGCATATAACTAAGGCTCTCTCAAATTTTATAGTACGAGTTTCAAATGTTCTTCGTGCTCCTCTTAATTTTTGGAATCCACTAGACTGTCATATATAAACACCAACACGTACTTATCAAGGTACTTACTCAACATATCATTCATTAAATACATAAATCATGTTAGTGCATTTGTAAGACCCAATGGTAACACTATAAATTCGTAGTGACCATATATGGTTTGAAAGGTTCTTTTGAGAACATATTCATCCTTTTTTACTAATTGGTGATACCTGGTCTCACTTGATCAAACATATCATCTATGTGGGGAAACAGGTATTTATTTTCTATGAACAGTTTGTTTAATTTCTTGTAATCTATGCACATTATAAATGTGCCATCGTTCTTATTCACAAATAATAATGGGGCACCTCAAGATGAAACATTGGGTTTGATATAATATTTATTGAATAATTCTTCTAACTTCATTTTCAATTCTAATAATTTTGGAATACTCATTTTTTAAGGTGATCTAGGTATTGGAGTGGCTCCTAGCATTAAAAAAATAGAGAAATATAAGTATCTACGGGGAGGTATAATTAGAACCTCTTCCGTAAATATGTCCTTAAATTCCCTTATGATTGGAAATTCATATCATTTTTTATTTTTTGTATTTTGCCTATTTTATTCAACATGAAAAACAAAGAGGTGACAACCTTTTCTTGCACTTTTTCAATTGTAACACAGAAATTTGTCTAACTGAAATGGGTTTTGGTATGCCTTTTATCAGTTGTGTTATTCCTTGTTTATTTAAATAGCTCATTGTTTTCTCTAGGAATTTTATTACAGCTCTGTGTTTTTCCAACCAATGCATACATATTAATACATCATATGAACCTAAAGGAATTATATTTAAATTTACTTTAGTTGGACAACCATTTAAATCTACGGGTTATACTTTTACATGGCCAAATACCTTTCTTTTTGTGCATGTTTATAATTGAACTAACTATGCATTCTTGATTTTTTTATCTTTTAACTTACATTTTTCCATGATCTAAGGACTAATATAACTAATAATATCATTTGGGTCAATTAGTACAAAAATAGAATGACTTAATATGTTACCTTCAATATTGAAAATAATGGATCGATGTTATTCCTCTCTATCTTCCAACACCGCACATACCTTTGTAATGTTCCTTCCAATATCATTATTGTTGTTGTTTCATGTATTGATTGTATATTTTGAAGGGACCTTTGGTTTTGTGGGCATTCCCTCAATAGGTGAAGTTCTTCACAACCTCATCACTTTAAAGGTTCTCTTTCTTTAATCCTTCTTGTCTTTTTATTATTCATCTCCATGGGTTTTGACCCATTTTGAGATTGCGTAGGCTAGGTTGCATTATTTCTACCGAACTTCTTTCGCTGGTGATTCCTTCCAATATTTTTAAGATATGCAGGCTTTTATTTTTTTTTCCCCTTGTATATTTTTTTTTCTCCCCACCTTGCAAATATTTGGACCCTTCTCCTCTCTTTTTAAATTTTTGATAACATAGTATTTCCTTTCTCACTTCTTTTCCAATTGTTTTAGGATTTTCAAACTCATTCATATATTCATAGAAGACCGGTAAGAAATTTAAAAACCTTTGTAATTTTTCCTTCTCTTCCTTGATGTAAGGAACATAACGTAGTAAATTGGTTAATTTAGCAATAAACTCATTCATAGTTAATTGTCGCAATATTAACTAATGGAATTCCTTTGCTCCATCATCATAGTACCATTCATTTATACTGCGTACTGTTTGTGCCTTCCTTAAGTGAAGTATATGTTTTTAGTGCCTTATACATGGGATTTATTATATGAAATGCCCCCTTCTTGGCTTTTGTTTTTTTTGTTGAATGTCATCTTTCCATAGTATTACTACCAACGAATATAGTTATAGTTCTAAGGTTTAATATCCCATGACTCTTTTATTTTTACACTTGTTAAATGACCCCCATATCTTATATTTTACATGCATAACTAGTAACATCCATTTGAGATGGAATGAATTAATTTATTGCCTATTCATCTGGCCCACTTGGCCTAATGGGCTTTAGTCACATCGCCATGCCCATGTGAATTTCACATGCCAAATGTACTATAATTAGGGATGGTGGTGATTAAATCTTGGTAATTGAATGGTTTTTATTACTCCTCAGTAACCCTAAAGTACTTTATATGCCCCTTATGAAGTTTCATTTTCATTTTCTCCTTGTGGAAGTCCCTAGTATCGCTCTATAGTAACCCTGACTAGTTAAACTCTTTCTTCCCATGCTACCCTATGGTTGGCTACCCTTTCACCGCAGGGAGAAAATTTCAATGGTTCAACTCCTCGTCATTATGGTCATTCTGGGTTACGGTTCCGAACACCTAAATTTTTCTAATGGAATTGGTATTATATCACAATAGAATGGTTATTTCATTATCTTTATCTATATTAAATTTGTTATATATATGGGGAAAACCCCAACATTTGATATCCATTACTAAAAGTAGGTTACATAGTTACCCTATCCATATTTGGGTCTTTTAAAATTTGACAAACTCAACTATAAAGTCTTGATAGAAACAAAGAAAATAAAAATACCAAGTAATGAATTTCTCCTCAAGATAATAAAAGATACACTAAATCATTTTCCAACCATTTGATACATCACCAGAATGAAAACAGGATAATTCTGTTAGGGTCACTTAAATCCAAGAACCATATGCATCTCCATTACACCATTGCATTAAAAATTCTTTGCAAATCGTTGAGAATTTATAAATATAACAAAAAGAGTTGTATCACACAATGAAGGAATAACAAACTCACACCAACCATGGAAGATTTAACTAGCCCATATACATCATATGAAAAGAGAACATCGCTTGCTGGATCATGAACATAACAATACTCGCCCATGGTTAAACTTAGACCATCTGAGGATTCATACCACGAGGAAATCACAGATATGAAGCGAAGTTCTATAGTAGCACACAAGAAAAAAACATATTTGGGCCAGTAAAACATTGAACAGTAGCAAAATTACATCGCAAACTCGGATTCACAAAATGCAGTTCTACAGTAGCAAACATGCAACAAACATATTTGGGCTAGTAAAACATTGAACAGTACCAACATTACATCAAAAATTGGGATTCAAAAATAATAAATGAGACTAAAATCCCTTCACGCACCAAAGCTACAAAAGACCTGGGGAGACCAAAAAAACCCACCTCAAAACTCGTAATCCCATGTTTAGAAAAACAAGTAAACCATATACAAAATTGTGTAATCATAAAATTGAAAATAGACTAGGTAAGTTTTTCCATAACAACAATGCCTTTAAGATACAAAGTCCCTTAAATTATTTTGAGACTGTTATGAAGACACCATACATAGAACATGATTGCAAAAATAGTAACAAAAAACGTAAGAATGTCTATCTCTAATCCTAATAAGAGGAAATTATAGTTGGATATTAAACACAATTAAACAAGGGATCAGTGGGATCACCAAACGAAGTAGCTAATGGTTTAATTAGACACAGTAAATCTTTCCACTTATGAATTGAGAATCTATATTATTTAAACAAAACCCTTAATTCAGAAGCATATATTTGATTTCCTCCCATATAAAATATATGTTTGATTGATAAAACTAGAATTTAAATATGCATAAAATTAAGTTGTTAAAAGATCCATGCTATATAAAGGTAATATAATATTGTAAATAATATTTTAGATACAAAATATTTGTAATAATGTTTATAATAAACATATTTATAATTCACATATTAAACATCTTTATATATGCAAAATGAGATCATTGAAATTTTCCTTTACCTCGTCATGTTATGGGCTGTTACCCGCCTGAGACCCAACATCTATCCATATCTATGAAAAATTAGTCTAATATTAATTGCAAATAAAACACAATAAATATTATGAATTACTTGGTCGTAGAGACAAAATACTTAATAAAAGGAAAGTAAACACTCTCGTTTGCTAAACAAACACAATAAATATTATTAATTACTTGGTTGTAGAGAAAAAAACACTTAATAAAAGGAAAGTAAACACTCTCTTGATAAAGAAAATAATTCTAATGTTTTTAACATTTAATTTATAAATAAAAGGAAAATAAACACTCCCATTTACTAAACAAGCTAATTCTAGCCATTTTAACATTTAGTTTTTAAAGTTCAAAATCACAACTATACTCTTTTTCCATTTGATTATCTGTCAAATATTCCTTTCATATCATCAAGTAAGTTTCAAATTTCAAATCAAAACTATACTCATTTCATATTCCAATATTCCAAACTTGAAATCAAAACTATGCTCCTTTCCTATTCCAATATCACTCCAATATTTCCTTTCGTATCAAAACTATCATTCCTTTCTTATTCCAATATCACTCCAATATTTCCTTTCGTATCAAAACCATCATTCCTTTCTTATTCCAATATCACTCCAATATTTCCTTTCATATTTGAAGGTCCTTGTTGGAAGATAATTTCAAATCCAACAAAAATCTTGTTTTTGAGGATCCTTTTCTCAAGTCTCTCAAATGTATAAGAGTAATTCTAATTTTTTATTAGATTTTAAAACATAAAAATATGTATTTAATTAGATAACCATTCGAAGTTACATTATTGCAATGTAAAAAATGTGTCTAACAATTCTCAGATAAATACATCTCTATAATCCAGTAGGTGAGAGATGTTATATAGAGTTGAAAAAATATATTGTTGATTTTATAATATGATATTAATAATAAAAATAAATATTTAGCTTTATTTTTTACTATAATTTAATCATGCAAATGGGAAAATAACTGTCTACTTTCTTATAGCACTAATAACACTGAAGTATTAAAATTACCTATATTAATATAAGAAAGTACAAAGCATTTTTATAATAAATTTAGATTTATGTTTTTGAGTTAGAACATAAATATTATGTATATGAAAAAAAGATTTTTTACAATAATACCATGATAACTAAATAATAACTGATATTCCTATATTACCTCTCATATTAAGTGCGGACAAAGTGAAAACTTTCTCAACCCTCTACCCCTTAAACCTTCATGTCATTTCAGAAAACCAAACACAGGTGATAAGTGAGTTAACAGCCTATGAATGATAAGGGAATTCACACCCTTAAAAGTGGTAAAAGAGTTCACATATCAGCTAAACCACTCAACTACTCTTACGTGACATGAAACCTTAGTGCTTCAAATATAATGAAATATACTCTTTTTTCTTCATCCAATTAAACCAATACATGGTTCAAGTATCATCACATGGTTTTCAACCTTACTGCTTCAAACATGATAAACGATGCGATTTTTTTCATCCAATTCCACCAATACATGGTTTGAATATCCGCAGATGAGAATTTATTGTCAGTTTAACAACATTAGTTAGCTCTACCACGGAGACTATTGTTATTTTAACAAAATAGTTAACTCTACCTCGGAGGCAATCGACAAGTTCACTTGCAATGACAAGAAAGATTTACTGCACCCAACCGTGGGTTGATAATCAACATCCCAGAAAGCTTTGATGGTCATTCCAGTTAAACTCAACGATTGTGACTGTGTCGTGACTAAAGCAAAGGCGTGGTCGCCATGGGTGCCCCTTCCGTCACGAACATGCTTTACCAAGGAAAAAACAAAAAGTACAGACAAACACAAATCGCTTACCCCAAAGGATAATGGTCCTGCCGAGTCGCTGATTTTCTCTCAGTTGTTAACTCGACAATTTGTTGCTCCCTTTCCAATGAAAGCATCGATTTGGAATTTAGCAATTGCCATTCAAACTCAGTGATTTGGCATCATGCCTCCAAACATAGTAACGTGACTGTGGCCCAGCTAAGGCACGGGCATGAGCAGTGATGTCTCTCCCGTTTATAGCATTGGGCATTGTTGTTTCGGTAACCCAAAATAGTTGACCGCTCCTCGGAAGTTCGCATCCCATGCCAACGAATTTCTCCTCCTCTCTGCACTTTTTGGGTAAATGTGTGGCCATAATTAATCGACATTGGCCCAACTTCCAAGCACCTCCTTCTTAAGAGTCAAAGACTATACGTCTCATTCAAGCATCGCAGGTTAGTCTTTCTCTTCTTTCCTTTTTCAAAGTTTTATGGTCATGCTTAATCTAATTACACACTTGACTTGAAACAAGCTTAAAATTTAATTAGCTTAAAACAAAAAATTAAATTTGTTGACCCGCTTCAATAATTTGAATGCAGAATCAAAGTAAGTTCACGAAACACATGCGACTCCAAATAAATACTTTGTATCAATAATATTGAGCACATATATGGCTCCAAGCAGTCTAAAGAGCATTGGCAGAGCAAGCAGATGACGAGCAGGTTTAATGGCTGCTAGAGCGACCGATGACGACTTTCTCTCTCCATAGGGATGACTATGATCAGTCGGGAAGAATATATTATAGACCATTACAGAGCCAGTGGGGAAGGAGTGTTCATTATCAAATAGTAGCTTCTAGAGAGAATGAAATTTATTCAACATCGCTACAAAGTTGTACAAATGTCATCCTGTCCTTGCTTCTTAAATTTCTTTCCGCATTTAAACTCTTTGTCCGTTCACGAAATATGCATTGATAGTGTAAAGCATGTTCTATTTATATGAATTCAATTAGATTGCATATTATGAGAATATTTCAAAATATAGGGAAGGATGATCTTAAATTTTTAATCCTTTTCCTATCGGAATACGGTCAGAATCTGCAAAATATTCCCATTCAATTTATGTTTTCATTCTAATTTCTGTTAGCCAAAGAAGAGGTACTAAATTAACTCAAACCCTAACTCAATGCATTTTCCATGCCAAATATCAAAGGCTTGCTTAGTCTATAGAGTGATTTTTTTTTTTTTTAAATGAATTTATGTAATCTTAGTTTATGAAACTTTCCTAAAAGCTGCAATGTAAATAACATAAAATTAGAATCTTACCGAAACAAAACATATGCAAAGTAAACAAATGCCATATCTTTAAAATAGAAAAAAGTCAAATACCAACCTACAAATAGTGTTTGGGTATAATTTTACGTTTCGTAGTTGCTCTTTAATTTCTCCTAATCATGTTTCATTTTCCCCTAATTATTACCTAATTATGTAATTGACAAGTATTCTTTCAAGTCTTTCATTTTAGGAAGCAATTTGGAAGTAGGGTTTATTTCTCATGACATTGGCCTTATTCTCATTTTAGTCATTCACATTGCTAGATAGAGTTTTGTTCTTTATTCTTATAGCTAAAATTTATTTACTTATATTTTGCATTCACTTCTATAAGCATTATATTTTTTCTAAGTAAAAATAATAAAAAGTATTTTGTTAAGATTTATCATTTTAATGTAATGATTGATAGCATCACTTTTTTTTAATAAATAGGTTTGTAAAATTAAATTTTGTTATATTAATGGTAAATGATTTAATTATACATTTTTACCAAATAATATTATGTACTTGAGAGGATTAATTTTCAATGTTTATTCAACTGTGATGGAATTTATGCATGATCAAGGATTTGAAATGCGGAAAGAAAAAGAAAATTATAAATGGAAAGAGAAAAAAAACTCACAAGAGGAAATATAAATGGTCTACTCACATAAATATATTTTTTGGAAAGGATAGTTTCTTTTTTTTAAATGTAAGGTTCATTTACGTTAGGAAATAATCACATAGATAATAATATTTTTTTTGTTTAATTTTTAGAAATTATAGTGTTTTTATGTTAAGAAATATAAGTAGTGTTCACATAAATAATAATAGGTTTTTTATGAATTCAAGCTTCTATGATTTATAATGTTTACCAAAATATTTCTTATTAAAATTATTTTTACAGTGTAACAATCATGTTTAATGTTACTTTGTTAAAAGACATTTTTATCTTTAAATTAATTAGACATTGAAGTATTTGCTTTTAATTATAATATTAAAAATTATGTTAATAAAAAAAAAATTATATATTCCACTTATGGTATGGTATCATGAATTTGATGGTAAAAGTTTCCAAGACTCCAAGGTAGTTGAGTAAGCAGTTACTGGCAATTACCTTTCCTTTAGGGAATAAAAAGAAAATCCTAGAGGAGGAAAGGAGTTTGATGCAGGGAAATAAAAACAGTTAGAAGCTGAAGAAAGAGAACTTCCAGAGTTGGTGGAGAACCAATGGAATTCTATTATCTGAGTTGGAAAAAGAGACTAGTCCTGAGGTCTACCTCCTCCAATAGCAAACTGCTGTGAATAGTCTACGTTGGTGCAGAGCACAGAGCAGTGGAGGTCATTATTGCCTCACTAAAGGTTGGCCAGAAGCCAAAAAGTGAGATAAGTAGACTTTATTTAAATATAAATCTTATATGTTTTTCCTTATAGATTTGTATGCATAGAAACAGGAATAGAAATGTTAGGTATGTGTATTTATTCTAGCATAAGGACTTATAGAGTAAGAAAGTCCTGTGGGAAATGATTATGGAAAAGGTTTATGTACTTATATTATTGACTATTCTGGAATCTACAATCTGGGTGAAAGGAAAACTGTAATTTATCTGGTTTGATAGTATAACACTTAGGGAATGCACCCCAAGAGAAAGACAGTTTGTCCTGCGGGTAGAAGCTAACTAGTACACATATTAAGGGGTTATTACTCTCGGAATGGTGGGGACACTCACCTAGAATAAGTTTGGGAGTAGATAGAAAATAGTGCAGAATGTTACATTATTTAATTTGTAAGTAAAATAGTAATTTACTGTGTGAAAAAAAAGGTTAGTAGAAATATGTTATGTTTTCTTTAAAAGTATTAAAAGACTCTAAAGACAATGAAATGTAAATGGAATATTTTGAAAAGAACGATGAGCGTGGCTCCAAGAATCGGTTGAAGAGTGCGTAGGGTTTCTCAGGTTTCTGTAGGGTACCAAGGCTCACCAGATACATCGGATTGGTTCAACGCATGGCGGTGACCTCGGGAGGAGGGAAGCCACCCTCCTACTGCAACATCATGAGTGGTGATCAAGTGCAGTGGCCATCAAATTCAGGGACTGCTCAACAAAGGAATGGCCCTGTCCTAGGCGCAGAATGGCAATCAAAACTGAAGGGACAATGCTTACCAAGAGCAGTCAAGAAGCCAAGATTTGTCATCCCACCATCAAAATTGGCGGAATACACAGGATATATGAAGAATCATGCCCTAATCTGTAAGTTTATAAGTATTTAGCCTTCAGAGAAGGATTTACTGAAATGGATTCAAATAAAATGGTCGCCCAAGGGTCACATTGATCTAAAACTTGGGGAAAAGGGTTTTTTTATAGTTATTTTTTCTAATCTACAAGATAAAGAACGAATTTTTGAGGGGGGGCCTATTTTTACAGCAATGCGGGGCTTTTCCTTCGACAATGGGAGGAATGTTACAATCCTGAACAAGAGCAATTTCTGGTTGCTCGAGTTTGGGTTCGTTTTTTTGGGCTTCCCATGGATTTTTGGGACCCAGAAATTTTGGAAGGAATAGGAAATTATTTAGGTACTTTTGTTAAAATAGCAGAATCCACAGCTAGGGGTCGCTATACCTCGTTTTCCAGAATCTGTGTATACATGAATATTTCAGAACCCCTACCAGAACTGATTGAATTAGAATATGAAGGTAAAATTTGGTAGCAATTGTTAGATTATGAGCATATTCCATTCCGATGTCGTCACTTTCATGAATACGGTCATTTGTATAGAACTTGTCATTTGAATGGCGCTGAGCCTCCACCCCTCGAGCCAGAATGGCTCAGAGGACCAACCCCAACCAGATGAAGAAGGGTTCATACTAGTGCTTTCAAAAAAACGGCCTTCCCGTACAAAGAACCTAGGTTCGGCTTCTGTGGAGAAACATAAGAAGAAAATGCCTGAAAATCGCTATGAGGTGTTGCAGGAAGAGGGCGAACCCTCCGCGAATGCAATGATAGCAGAAGGCATCACTGAAGAAGTAGGGAAGGCACCACAACACAATCAATCTGTCAAGAGGAAAGACGGGCAGGAGATGGAAACGCCAGAAGAAAGTCAGCCGCAAGAACTCATTCCCATGGAGGTAGAACAAAATAAGGAGGATTTGAGTGCTGAAGAGAAACTTCTGAAACATCTTCTCTTCGAATGGAGGAATCTTGATGATCGTTTTATACCAGCAGACCAGACAAAACTATACAAAGAAACTTTCGAACATTACCTCACAGTGCAAGCTCAGAAAGAAACGCAAGAACGGGAGAAATTGGCTAACAAGAAGACAACCCCTTCAGCAAAACTAGCCAAAAAGAGAGGAAGAAGAACATTGCAGGAATCCATTCAATTAGTGGGAGAAATGATGATTAATATGGGGAAAATAATACCGTTAACAATGGTTTTCCAACAAATCCCTAAAAATAATTAATGAAGGTGCTCTCCTGGAATATCAGAGGTCTTAATAGTAAGGGCAAACAACGTTATTTGAAATATAAGTTGACAACCGAGAAACCTCAAATTTTACTACTACAGGAAACGAAAGTCTCGGGACAGAAACTTGATGCAATCCTCCAATCTTTCAAACTGTGCTATGAAGGTATGGCAATAGACTCAGTGGGTGCCTCGGGAGGCATAGCTGTAATTTGGAATACGATGGAAATTAGTGCAGAAGGATGGATAGGCCTTCCAAGAATTTTATCAGCAACGTTCCGTCAGATTGGGGCAGAGGACAGAATACTTATCTCGGCGGTCTATGGACCTTCAATTCCAGGAGAGCGAGCAGATTTATTGTAGCATATCAGGACTCTGAGTACAATGCATACTGAAAAATATTGGATTTTAGGCGGGGATTTTAACATGATTTTAAATATATCGGAGAAAAAAGGAGGGATAAGACGGGAGGATCCTGACATGGCTAACTTTCGAGAGCTCCTACAGGATATTCACCTTGTTGATATCCCTACAGTAAATGGTCAATTCACATGGAATAACAGAAGAGGAGAATGATTTCAGGTTGCCTCCCGCCTGGATCGCTTTCTAGCCTCAGAATCTCTGGTGTGTCTTGACATGTACTATGAAGCAACAATCTTACCTTCTTTGGGATCTGATCACTGGCCAATAAAATTGGAAATGGATGTCAAACCAAGCCGACACAATCGCCCGTTCAGGTTTGAATTATTTTGGCTCCGAGACTCTCAATTCATGGATAAGGTTAAAAACTGGTGGAATGCAAATCAGATCACAGGCCGTAACAAGATGCACTCGTTTCAGCTTCGTCTAAAAAAATTGAAGGATGAAATTAAACGATGGAATCGTCTGGAATTTGGCAACATCCATCAGGCACAAATCTGGCTGCAAGCACAAATGACAGAGATTCAACAACGAATTATCCTTCAGGGCATAACAATGGACCTTGCAGTAGAGGAAGGTCATATTCTCAGCGAACTAGAAGAACGTCGAAAGCAAGAAGAGCTCTTATGGAAACAAAAGTCCCACGTGCACTGGTTGAAAGATTGCGATCGAAACACTAGTTTCTTTCACAAGGCAATGATCCAGCACCGGCAGAACAATAGAATATTTTCTCTCAAAGCAGCCAATGGAGACCGTCTGGTCAAACATGAAGATATGGAGCATGAATTGGTGACCCATTTTAAAGATCTCATTAGTAAACCGAACCCAAATCGACAGGAAGCAATAGCAAAGATCACCCCTCATATCCCAAAGATTATCACTCGAGAGCAGAATCTGGCTTTGCTTCGTGCTATTACGTTGCAGGAAGTAGAAGAGGTGGTTTTAAACTTACCTAAAAACAAAGCCTCGGGGCCAGATGGGTTTACAAGTGAATTTTTCAAGGCAGCATGGGCTTTCTTAGGTCAAGATATTCTCGAAGTAGTGGAAGAATCTCGCAGAAATAAGGCTGTTTACCGTGCTTTGAATGCCACCTTCATAACTCTTATTCCAAAACAGAAAAATGCAGATACCCCTGTTGGTTTTCGCCCGATTGCCCTTTGCAATGTTATATATGAAATCCTCTCCACTATTATGGTCAATCGATTAAAACCACTCATGGCCTCTCTAATTTCCCTGGAACAGACAGGTTTTGTCAAAGGCAGACAAATCTTAGATGGAATAGTGGTAGCCTAGGAAGCTATCCACACCCTCAAGAAATACAAACGAAAAGGTTTTCTGATTAAGCTGGACCTATCTAAAGCATATGACCACATTAGTTGGCAGTATCTGATTGAGGTAATGCGGTCCTTTGGGTTTGATGACCACTGGTTGCAATGGTTAAGAGCTTTCATTTCCTCCCCGCACTTCTCCATCCTCTTGAATGGAAGCCCTTCAACTCCTTTCAATAGCTCAAGAGGACTTCGACAAGGAGACCCTCTTTCTCCTTTCCTGTTCATTATAGCAGCAGAAGGATTAAGTCGACTGATTAAAGCCCATCTCAGTGAAGGAAAAATACAAGGTTTAAAATTGTGGGGTCCTAATCTTCCATTGACTCATCAACAATTTGTTGATGATACATTATTGTTTTTCTTGGCGACATTGAAATAATGTAAAGCAATTCTCGAAATTCTGGAAATATTCATGGCTGCTTCAGGAACTCAGATAAAAGAAGATAAGTCTAATGTCTACTTTTTCAATTGTACCATATACACTCAACATTTCTTGACACGAACCCTAGGATTCCAAAGGGGTGCTTTCCCATTCAAATACCTCGGGATGTGGCTAAATACAGGACCAGCTCGGATAGCTGATTGGCAAGACATTATCATAAGGGTCGAAAACAAAATCCAGAATTGGGTATTCTGAGCCTTGAATGCCCCCAGACGCCTAATCATGCTGAAATCAGTGCTGCAGGCACTGCCTCTCTATCAACTGTCCGGAAAAGCCTATCCAAAGGGAATCTGTATGAAATTGGTCAATATGTTTAAAAAATTCCTATGGTAGGGTGCCCAAGCCAAAAGGAAATGGGCTCTCCTATTCTGGGATAAGCACCTTAAACAAAAAGCAGTAGGTGGTCTAGACCTTCATGACCCGAGTATCCTGAACAATGTGTTGGGAGCTAAGCTGTGGTGGCGCTGGTTACAGGGAGGCCCGGATCTCTGGAAAAATATATGGAGAACTAAATATGACATGCCATTCACTGTTGTTGGCCGACAGAAAGTCGATAGGACGCTGAAAGGATCAACAATTTGGAACCTAGCAGCTACGAACAGACATTTGATACGGCACATAGCTTCTAGGAAGTAAGGGAAGGCAATACAGCCCTATTCTAGGAAGACTCATGGCAACAACGAGAGAAATTGTTCAGTAGGCTTGACTTGGGAGAAATCTTCCTTTACACGCATACTCTGAACCATCGACTCGTAACTCACTATTGGTGCCCGAATAGGAATGAATTATGCCTGAAATGGAAGGACAAAACATACTGGCCTGAAGCCCTAGCCACACAGTAATGGGACAATTTCGCCAAAGAACTCAACTCTAGAAAAATGAGGCAAATTGACGGTCTGGATATACTTAGATGGGGATATTTGACGAAAGGGAAATATACAATTAAAGAAGGATACTACATTCGATCACAACAGGCCCAGTACGAAAGCCGGCCAATATGGAAGAATATATGGAGGCTGAGACATTGGCCCAAGGTAGAATATTTTCTATGGCTACTAAACCACAAAAGAATTCTAACCTCGGAAAATTTACAGAAACGTGGGATGATAGGACCTTCTAGATGCACTCTCTATGAAACAGATGCTGAAACAATTGACCACCTTTTGATCTCTTGTCCACGGGTTCAGATGCTGTGGGATAACTTGGAACACTTATTTCGTCAAACAGATAAACATAACAACAGCATTATGGAAACCATTAGTAACTGGAGTAAGGGGAGGTTCTGCTGTCAAGTTATTAATCGAGCATGGGCACTTTCACTTGGATTTATACTCTGGAACACTTGGAAAGAGAGGAATCGCAGAGTATTTGAAGATGGTGCACAACCTCCGCAACACATTTGGCAGCGATCCATTGAAAACATCAGGGAGACAATTCTAGTGGAGAGCTGGACAGATGAGGACTGGAAGGCTGCAGGCTACGAATCACAGATACTAGACGCTCTAAACCTAAAACCTCAGATGCTATCTACAAACCTATGGAAATACTGGCCACCTCCAGAATCTATAATGGAAACTTGGGTTCCTCCCCAGTCAGGATTTATCAAACTTAATTATGACGGAGCATCAAAAGGTAGTCATGGACAAGCAGGCTCAGGAGGCATATTCAAGAATTCTCATGGAGCTGTCTGTCGGTGCTATGCCCT
Source organism: Pinus albicaulis (assembly GCA_034641835.2). Lineage (NCBI taxonomy): Eukaryota > Viridiplantae > Streptophyta > Pinopsida > Pinales > Pinaceae > Pinus > Pinus albicaulis. The sequence goes on from CM076579.1 coordinate 432,374,428, forward strand.
CGATCTAGGCCATGCAACTAATAATGAAGCTGAGCTTATTGCAGTAAAGCAAGGTCTTAGTATTGCTATTAATCAGAATTATCACCGCCTCATAGTTGAAGGAGATTCATGATTGGTCACTAATATTCGCCGCAAACTTCAGCAAGGTATACCTTGGGAAAAAATCACTCACAGTTGGAGAACAGCCACTGTCATTCAGGAAGTAGGCCAATTGATGCAGAAAATTCAATATCTACTCCCAGGCCACATCAAAAGGAAAGGCAATACAGCAGCAGACTGTCTACCTAACTGGGCATGCCATCACCCTAATAGGTATATTGAATGCAATCCCACAGAAGCCATATGGAATGTGGAACTCCACTCCCTTCAAGTGATTGTCAATAAAGATCTCCAACCCCCGATTGGGGTGCCCACTTGTCAGACAGTGCATCACAATAGATGAACGCTTATAATTGCCTGTCCTTCGCACATTCCCTCTCCATAATGGCGCATGGAACAAGCAGTTTATGGTGGTGAACGACACCTCGATCATTCATTATGCAATAGGCAGGCCAGCCTGGATGGTCAGGATCCAGACAACAAGTTCGATTTAAGGTAAGCTCGCCCTCCCTTTTCCATTTCTCCATGCATTGCGCTCTGCATGTAAGTGACCGGAGACAGCTGAGACAGAAGCTCAACACTCTACAACCTATCTACCATTCTACTCAGACAGGGTATGTATCTATTCTTCTATTACTGTTAATGGTGGTTATCTGGACTGCATGGTATACAAGCGTCTGTTGCATGGTAATTATTGCCCGAATTACAGGCTTGGGTTATGCTTTGAAGGTAGTTACAATAGACTCTTTATTTATCTTTACTGGTTTGCTTACCACTATGTTTCATAAGTCTAATCTACTTTTGTTAAAGGTCAAGTGTCAAGTTTTCTCCACTCTACCAGCTGTTAAACCTTGCTTTAGTGACCCGTGCAATCTTCAAACTCACCTCATCAACCCTGTTCTCAATTGGAAAATTCATGTGCTCAGAATGCATTATGGTCGGGCTCTTGTGGGTCGAGTAGAGTCACCCTGGAGTAGGGTCTGTTGTTTGATAAAAGGTCATAGAAGGCCCCATAGTCTTGCAAACCCCCGCAGAGTGCATCTTTGTATTATGCAATTCAGCGAAGTTTTCAACAGGGAGATTACCCATAAGCTCCACCAAACTACCCACAATAATAGGATTGCCCCGATTCTTTACCTATTGCTCAATCTGCTGGTCTTTCTGAGCTTCTACAGCCAGCATGCTTGTATGTATTGTATAAGGAATTTGGAGGCCCTCGGGATAAAGCTTCCATTTTCTGGCCGCTACACTACTGCTACTCATAAGAATCGCGTAGACTGGAATCAAAACCATGCTCTTTTTATGTTTCCTTATCAGTTTGATTTGTGCTCTTGCTGTTCAGATCACATGGGAAAAAAACGATCAACAGGCCAGGCTTCTAAAGGAAAGCAAGCCCAGCCTGTATATCCCCCTAACAAATGTGGACGGAAATCCAATTTAAAGAAACTTCAACAATTGGCAGGGAATTATGAAATGGGAAATTCAGTAACTATTCGTCAAGAAATTAAAGGTTGGGAAAAAGAAATTCACACAGAACCAGAGGATAATGAAGTAGAGGCTGACATACTAGACTTCATCATGGATCCTAGAAACACCAGGGGCCGCCTTACATTGTTTCAGCAAACCGTGCACACGTATTGGATTCTTAAAAGACTCCTAGCCAAGGCTATCCAGAGTATGCATCCCAGTCAGATGGAACAGAACCCAAAGAAGACTCAATTCTGCTTGCAGGATACGCTGCTGCACATGGAAGACCAGCTTCAGCACATTAAAATCACTCAATACCAGGCCACTGACAGGATAAGTCGAGTAGATGATCGTGTTGGGCACATTGAAAAGAAGATCCAGCTCTTACATCAATTAGACATGCCAGGATTGACATCGAAAGCTCCCGCCTCTGTCTCTTCATCAGAAGAGTAGCTCTTCTCAGTATAATGAGTCTCTAGGAGAATTTTTAGACTAATATTACATATGTCTTCATGATAGTTTTGTGTTTATATGAACATAGTTTTAAATTTCAGATTGTAGATATCAAGAAAATAGAGCGGATAGCTACTGCTAGACATAATAGAATGAAACTATTTCAGTTTTGGACAACATTTCATGCTCTTATATGGCCAACAGACCTGGTCTTATGGGCAGGTTGAGGCTAAGGACTAATATTTTAATTTCGCAACCTGCTTTCTTAATATGAATAGAAAAGAGAGGAACTACCAAATTCACAAAAAAAAAAAAAAAATGGAATATTTTCACGTACAAGAAATAGCTATAAGTAAAAACAGTAGCAAAGTAGAACTATATGTACAAACAGTAGCAATTACAAACTATGAGCCAAAAAAAACTGTAAACCCTACAAAAATTAAGGGGTGAGATTTTACATAATTAGTGTAAACTTAGAATGCATGTCCATAAATATACACTCAATAGACACTATAAATTCACATATACACAAAGGGAGATTAGAATATCACAGTATATTCAAAGTATAGATTTTTAAAGAAATTCGTATTCCCCAAAAACCACATAACACAGAAATATAAATTAAAAGAATTAATTTAATAACTGATATTGATAATTCGCGTTTAGGTAATAAGCGCAGATGATAGAGAGCCAAAAGAATTCCACTGTGTAATCTCAATTAAAAATATTAATGTTAAGGGTCTTTCATATGCAATCCTTTATATAATATTCGAGAAACCAAATTCTGTTCGGTAACAAAATTTTAACCAAAGATTATACATGTATAGTTAAATAAGATAAATAAAGTCTCTCCAAAATCCTAACATGGTATGGGGATTTTCCCCTCTACTTCTACATAAAAAGGGAAAAGTAAAAGAAAACACTTGTTGGGTCAGCAAGCTTAAAGCCATGAACCAAAGAGCACAATGTCGGTATTCCTTTAAACAAACAGTGAAAAATGTTAACTTATGCATCTGAAATAAGAGATAGTAAACAAAGAAGTCTTATAGTGGGTTTGTTGTCGGAAGAATGGTAGCACTAATGGAAAGCTAGGGAAGAAATCATTACGTGTAAAGCTAGAAAATTTAAACTATCAAAAGAGACTTAAAATAGGGTGTTGTATCATTTAGAACCAAAGAAGAGTACAAGAGGTCGAAATAATTTTACCTTCGGGTCTATCAGAAAGAAAAAACCCTTGGACTTGTAGAAAATACTGTTACATTAGTGAATAACAATGGGCAAACTTCGCAAAGAAAAAAATCAAAGGAAAATAACATCTTGGTGCGAAGCTAGTCGATAGAGGGTTTTCCTGTGAGTTCATCAAGGAGGGACATTACTTGATGAACAACGTGCAGATATTCAACCGTTTACCAGAAAACCATGGCCACATAGCGGTTTAGACCTTTTTCAAGCAAGGAAACATGACTGAAGTCACTAAATAGCGACGAGAAATTCTACCAATGAGACTTTTTAGAAAAAAAAAGAAGAAACTGTAGCATAAGCATGTGCTAGACTTACTCGGACATGAACACCATGGAAGTTAACCTCTACACAACAAGAAGAGGAAGTTGCACAGCTCAGAAGCTCCTATGGTGGAGCCACAAAAATGAGAAGTTTAGGGTTTGGTCGAGGGTAGGAAATTACCCTAACAAGTTTCGAGAGAAATCTACATCATGGAAGCGGAGGATAGAGCAACGGTGGAAGTGGAGCCATGTGCCAACATAAAAGTTGTAATTAAAATCTCTATGCCAAGTACTGACAATAGATAAATACTATGCAATAAAATCTTTACATCCTGGAATGGATCGATTAAATAGATTGAAACCTTGTACCCTGCAAATCATGTATAGTATGGTTAATAAATCTACCTCGAAAAATAACTACTATGCAATCAAATATTTACATCCTGAAATGGACCGATTAAATAGATTGAACCGTTGTACCCTACAAATAATGAATAGTATCATTAATTTATCTACCTCGAAAATAAGATTCATAATTACTGATGAAATTTATAAAATTTGCAATCAAGGTTCTAAACTTCAGAACATTTGCAGTCAAGGTTTTGAACTTTATAATATTTGCAATCAAGAGATATATCATACGAAACAAATATTAACTTGCAATATATATAGTTACCATATTCTTATGTTTATAATTGCTTCATCTTTTAATTTTATAATCATAGTTAGTTTGTTAGATAAGCTTCAAGAATAGTATATGTATGGTATTTACGCTGTAAGATGTCACTATTTGAAAAAAATTCCCCTAAGTGCCACTGTGTCGACCTTTGAGCCATTGGATTAAATGTTAGACAATTGAAATGTTTTAGGCCATTAGATCAAGTAAATATTTATATATATGTTTTTTATAATGTTAGTTTTTTTCTTTTTAATAAGTTAGATTGAATTCAGGTTTTTGTTACTTTTAAGTTAAAATATTGTTATTAAAAATTTGTTAGATTCTAACCTCAATTCTTTTGATAAAATTTAAATTAATAGATTAATAAAACTAGATTTTACATAAATTAGTTTAATGAATAATTTTTTTTTTGTAAAAACATAAACATTAAATTTTTGGGTACATAAGCATAAAATTTTTATTTATAATAAAATTTATATCATAAAATTAAATGCCACACAAACCAAATAATTTAAATTACATGGATAAAAAACAATATAACAAAAGGAAAATAACTATTTATATATTTAATGCTCTATAATAAAGTATGATAGAAATGTTGTAATGTCATGTTTAACATTTTGACTATGTCAAATTAAGCAAAATTAAAAATAAAATAAAAATATTGACATAATGTAATGAACATTTTAACTACCTCAAAATACAATAAGAAATAAAAATAATAAAATAAAAAAATGATAAACTATAAAAACAACCCATGGTATTGACCCATGGTATTCATGTGGAATGTATTTTGGTATTGACCCATGGTATTCACGTGGAATGTAGTTTCTTTATAGGACATGATTTGTTCTCATTTCTTAAATAACACTAAATTTACCTTTAATTACTTAATTGTAATAGTTTGTAACTACATAACAATTCGTAACTACATACATACTCTTTGGGAAATTTTTTCTTGTTGCGGGTAAGATGTTGTCCCTACATAAAAAAATATAATTTTTTTATTTTTAATTTGAACTTGACATGTACAATGAAAAAAATTAAAATATTTTCCGGATGCGGATGACGTCTCGGGTTAAGAGGCCTCCAGTCCTGGTTCACAAACCAAGGAGGTTCACCTGGGGTGGCCACATGGCCCCCTATGGTGTCATTAATGCCAGGTTCATTAATCCAAAGCGCTGGATATTAACTCGTCCTCGCCGTCAATTGATCTGTCCTGCTCGGCGCACCAGACTTCAAATGGAGCACCACTGCTCGCATTCTTCTGATTGCTCTGGCTCTGCTCACCGCCCTTTGTCACCTATGCGCTCTCATTGCCCGGGCGGCTGTGCAATAGATGGGGCTCGCATAGCTACAGGTCGCAGGTGCTCTTTGCAATGCTGTTTGGATACGATTCCCGGCTATCACTTCTCAAATAGTAACTTCTGCCCTGTTCTGTTCAATTCTCATACTTCTCCTGTTATTGTTGGTCAAATTAACTCTATTCCTGCAGCTCCTTCTGGTAACTGGTCGGATTCCTCTCGGAATTTCAGTATGCCCAGGCTCAGGCAAAGAATGTCTTGCAGGAGAGGGGCCTCTCGAGGCAGGTCCATGAGTGAGCGACCCCCCAATTCTAATGTCGACTTCTCCATGGAACATGCTGAAAGGCGTCCCATTCCTCTTTATGTTGATCTTGCTGGCCGTCTCCATGAGAGCGTTGCCCCAGCGCCTCCTCAGCCCTCGCACCCGCCTCGTGCTCCTGCTCTGAATACTCTGTCTCCTCCCCCGCTTCAGGCTTCCGCCTCCCCTTCTCGCCCTGGCAGTCATTATCTAAGGCAATCAACGCAACACGCTGAGCTGCGTTTCGATTGCGCCTTCAATAGGCCTTCCATTACTGCCCTTATCACGATTTCCCTTCGCGAAGAGACCACTCTCCCTCCTGCTCAGCCGCTTGACCCTGTGCACTCTCCTTCCAAGCCCATCTTCGAGCCCCCCTCTGGCCCTGCACCCGGTCCTTGCGCGCACCCTCTCGGAATTCCTCTTGCCTCTGTCCCTGCTCATCCGGGACAGGCGCACTTGCAGATGGAAGCTGGTCCGTCAGGTGAAGATGCTGACACGAATGCTGAAGCGGATTCGGAAGAACACTATGGCTGCAGAATTGAGGAAGAGAATCCGGACTCTGACTAAATGCTCCAGAACCAATTCTCAGTATGCTTTATGTTCTATAATTTTTGATAAATTTCTGTTTTCAATGGTCATTCACAGCAGACAAAGCTGCATGTATTTTTTGGCTCTTTTTAGTTTTGTTAATCCGTATGTAAATGACTGTGCGCCGGTTTCCCAGCTCCTGGGCAGTGGCAACTCTGATAAAAGAGCTGGTTTCCCGCTAATGGGCAGCTCTATAGCTAGACAGACTGTGGACATCAAGCCAGGTCTCAGGCTTCCTCAGCTGAGCCGTGGCAGTTTTGTACTTTTATGTTCATAATAGAAATAGCGTAATTTAGAAAAAAAAAAAAAAAAAAAAAAAAAAAATATTAAAATGGTGACTTCATTTTGTGTGGTCAAAATTCTTGTTGACAAGTTTCTCTACATCTCTCATTTCATCATCATTTCCAAGTACATCCACATCTCTTTCAAGCTCTCTATTTCTCCAACATTAAGGGATCCCTTGTCAAGAATTCTTAAGGGGAGGAATATATTACTTAAAAGATAGGAAAAATAATTTCATTTCAAAACAAAAATGTACTAGGAAAGGGAGTTATTACATCTAAAATTTGTTCCCATTCTTGTCACTACAAAATTTGATTGTTGTTTTTTATTTGATGGGAAAATAAATTATCTTTAAAAGGCACTAAAGCCTTCAATTATAATCATTTTCTTCTTACTTTTGGGTCTTCATGATGTTTTTTATTGTGATTGAGGTGAAAAGCTCCAAAGAAGTGGAATATCGGTCGTTCAAAGAGGAATTATGGAAAATATGATTGTAAATAACTTTTTAATATAAATTATCTGAACTGAGATTACTTAATCATCCCCAAGGGTTAAACAGGGCCCAAATGTCTCTTATCCATAAAATTGACTATTAAGATAACTCTATGATTTATGTTCAAATGACAAGTGAAGTTGGATTTACCATACTTAAGCTTCTTAGTAGTCTCTTATGAAGTACAACATGTCATACTGATACTTTTTTATTCCATTAAATAACTCTAGCTGTAGAGCAGAGTTCTAGGAGTAGTATTAGAGGAATTCAACATTGCGAATGTGATAGAAGCAAATAATTTCGTGGAAGGGTGAAGTCTGTCCAACTTGGTCATAAAAACCAAGTGCATCCTTCATGCAGAAAAAAATAAAAATAAACATGAAGATTTCGTCATATAGAGGTCTTGAGTACTTTGGCCAAAATGCCTCATCCATTATGAAAAACACGTCTTACATGAAATTAATAACAAAGAAGTTGTTCCACATCAATTACCCAATATGGATATTTTGATTTTAGGTCTAGTAAACATAATTCTCTATCCCTTATTCTAGAGGATCAATTGGAGCCAAGAAAGTTCCTACTACCTCTTCTTTCTTATATATTATTCTTTCCTATACCACAACCTTACTTATACATTTTTGTGAGAGATTTTTTATATATTACATCAGATTTTGAATTTTTTCAATAATTTTGAATATTATCATTTTAAACATTTTTTCCAGAAAGTTTTGCAAATATAAAAGAAATTTCTTAAATTTCAATCCTATTTAATATTATTTCAAATTATCAGTTTACACGATGTTTCAGATAAAATGAAAATTAATTCTATATAAAATTCATATTTTAGAACATTTTGTAATATCCCTATCCATAAAAAGTAACATATTTACATATTATGGAAATATTATTAATTGATATGTTTCATGAGTATTGGCCATCAAGAATCGGTTAGGGTTCGTAAAATAATCAACCATTACCGACTTCATCCTATTTAATATTATTTCAAATTATCAGTTTACACGATGTTTCAGATAAAATGAAAATTAATTCTATATAAAATTCATATTTTAGAGTATTTTGTAATATCCCTATCCATAAAAAGTAACATATTTACATATTATGGAAATATTATTAATTGATATGTTTAATGAATATTGGTCATCAAGAATCGGTTAGGGTTCGTAAAATAATCAACCATTACCGACTTCAAAATGAAGGGCAAGTGAAAAAAACCAAAGATATGATTTTAGGGAAGCATTCCCGGACAATCGGAGTTACTTCTCTCCGGGGAGGTGCTGTCAGTTATTTGCACTTTCACAACTTTGCCTTATATGATAATTTTGCATTCCCTTCTGCTTCTAGTCGGTTCACTTCGACTTTGTAATGATGGATTAAGGGGTTGAAAAAATTCAATGTTGCTATGCAAAGTGGATAATGTTACACGCCAAGGGCATACAAATAATGTTGTAATTTTAGCCTCTAAGTGTGACGGGGTTGGGGGATGTTACAGTGGGAAGAGGAATGTTGCAAGTTTTCAACCCTAATGCAAGAGGCATGAAGTGGAAACAACAAAGAAACAAAACGGTGAAAAGGTTAGTTGAGGTTACTTATATTAAATCCTTGGAAACACTTTCATGAGTTATCTTGCCCATGGCAGAGACAGGTAAAACATAATTTAGCTACTTATATTAATTTTTTCGAAATAATTCATGAATTGTTGTGCATACGGACATAAGTAAAACATGTCTATTTTGTTGAAAAGTTTTCACGAATTCTTATGCCTAGGACCTAGCTTTCATGAGTTCTCGTGCCCATGGCAGAGACATAGGTAAAACATAATTTAGTTACTTCTATTATTTTTTTCGAAAATAATTCATGAATGGTTGTGCACACGGACATAAATAAAATATGTTTATTTTGTTAAAAAGTTTTCACGAATTCTTATGCCTAGAAACTGGTTCTTTGTATTAAATTCTCTGAAAAAAAATCATGAATTCTGGTTCATAAAAAAAATAAGTAACCATGTTATTTTCATGAAAACGATTGCATATTAATCTTGTGCACAAAAAGATAAGTAAGATAAGTGACTATGTTATTTTTGAAAAATATTGGATACAGGTTCTTTATTCATATGCAAGTGAAATATGAATAAGAAGATAGATTTATTTAATGTAAGATCATTAGATGTGGTTTTTGTAAGCATTTTTAATGTATTAGAAATATGAAAAAAATTAGACGTGTATTTATAAGTATTTGCATTTGTATAATGCATTAGAATAAAAACAACTAGATTTTAGTTGGATTTTTTCATTATTAACCAATGTTATTACATTGGTAAAAACAAGAATGGTTTTAATGCGAACAATTAAATTGTTATATATGGTATTCAAATAAAAGGAATAACTAGAAAAAAATAAATAATAGCATGGTTGAGCAAATTAATTCTCATAGTTCTACATTTTCATTAAAATAATTTAGATAGTAATTAAGGTGTTATGTCTTAAAAAAATATGGTATTTCAAGTCTTGATGATGCATGTAAAAGTACAAAATTAAAGAGAAATTTTAATGTTATTTATGCATGTGGAAGGAAGTGGTCTTGCACTTGATGATACATGTAAAATTAAAATATTAAAGATATCTTTTAATTTTATTTATGCATGTGCAAGGAAGTGGTCTTAAGATGTATGTACAAGTAAAATATTATAGATGATTTTTAATGTTATTATGCATGTGTAAGGAAATGTTCTTGCACTTGGTGATGCATGTAAAAGTAAAAGATTAAAGATAATTTTTAATGTTATTATACATGTGCAATTTGGATATGCATGAAAATGTAAAATATCAAATATGATTTCCAATATTATTATGCATGTGCAAGAAATTTTTCTTGAACTTAAAGAAGTAAAAGATTAAAGATGGTTTGTATTGTTATTACACGTATGCAAGGAAGTGGTATTGAGATGCATGTAGAAATAAAGTATTAAAGATGATTTTTAAAGTTATTATGAAACATTGCAATAATAAAACACTAAAATAGGTACAATGTATATAGAACATTATTAGTGATAAAGATGATTTTTAAAGTTATTATGAAACATTGCAATAATAAAACACTAAAATAGGTACAATATATATAGAGATTGGTTATTTTGGTTTTGAAAAATAAATATTTTACATAATCATGATGTTAGAGTTTTTAATGATAGCCATTATATGAAAGAATCATGACTTATGCAAACAATGGATTGATAGTTTACAATCTATCATTTCGCTAAAAAATTAAAAATGAATTATAACGAACACTGTGGTAGGAAATGAGGTAATTATGCTTGACTATTGATTCATGAAGAGTGACGGATGATGAATCAGAATTTACAAGAAATAAACCATGTCGAACTGTAGGGTAAAGTGAGAAATATGACATCACCTTTAATGCAATGGCTTCTAGTTAATTATACTTGAATTAAAGATTATATTTCTTTGTGAAATTTCAACAATGGATAAGGAATAGACTCCCTAGTTGTCATGCTTTCTATTAAGCAACGAGTGAACTCTCTCACATAATGTTCAATAAAATAAATGTTTGTTTCATTTACATCATTCATTAAGTTTTTATTAAACTCTCATGAATTGAGCAATCTTAATGATGTAAAGTCGTAAGAGAAAGAATTACTCTCATGAATTGAGCAATCTTAATGATGCAAAGTCGTAAGAGAAAGAATTAAGTTTTTTTAATTAATTTCATTATGTTGATTACTTTTTATGATCAATTCACCTTATGATCATGATTATATCATCTGAAAATGAGTTAAGGAGTATGGAACGATTCATTAAGGAATATTTAATGTTGCTAAACTGATAATTTTTTTATAATTCATTGTCTTATTTCAATTCTCTTAAATACTCATTGAAATATATGAAAAAATTGTCAAATATTTTTAACCTAATTAAAATTATTTTCCTTATATCTAAACATAGTTTTATTCCATTTCATTTGATCTAAAATACATACTATATTGATTTATTAGATGAATTTTGCTTTCGAAATATTTTTTTATAAATAAAAAATTATCAACATATATTATTTCTTAAATAGCATACCTATTAATATAATTAATTAAATCAATAATGATACTAAAATAAAATTTTGATCTGCAAACTATATTATTAATTAAATAGATTACACACATTTATACATGAATTAGTCTCAAGATAGGAAATCTATCTTGGATGTACAATAAGTTGGTTGAGGGAATATCTCAACCTCACACCAAACAAGGAAACTAGTTTTAGCTAATTCCTATTGAATAAGAACAAACTCTATACATAGAGAGTCACAACTGGACAAGTAGGAATTACACATTCTAACAAAATATATATAACGTTAATACTTTCATCCAATATTAAAAAAAAATTATTAAATTTAAATTACCATATTTTAAAATTATATATGTGATATAAAAAAATTAAAATCAATATATAAAGAGAAGTTAATGTTAAAAAAAAACCTCCTTCCAATTGAAATCTAAATAAGGTTCACCAATTTTAAATAAAGTAAAGCAATATTAATCTAATGACTTCCCCATTAAGAATATGGAATATTAACCTAGATAATTTAATAATAACATGAATATAAAACAAAACTCTTTTCATTTTCTATTTAATTATTTTTAAATTATATATATATATATATATATATATATATATATATATATATATATATATGATGATGATGATGATGATGATGATGATGAACATTTATTAAGACCAATGCAGTTTATTAGACATAAAAGAAAAAGAATCTATTTGTAGTTTTTCAAAATCTTTTTTCTGTGGTGAAAAAGAAGAGAAAGAAGAGCTCCAAGATCACTATAGTTGGGTTGGCTTAATATGTCAAGAAGATTGGAGGAGGGGTAGATGTTAGTGAATTGAGAGCGAATGTGAGTAAGATTCAGGCATGTTAGAAAATTATATATTACAGAGCAATGAAACCCATATAATATGTGGAAACACAAACACAGAAAACATGTCAAACAATAGAGACACAAATATACATGGTTCACCCAAATTTTGGGCTATGTCCACCCGAATAGCCAATCCTTCCTTTATATTATCCATCAAAATGAAGAGACACAACCTACAATAGATCCATTGTAATATCTTTTTTTCTCTCTCAAACTCTCCCTATCTGTGAAGGAGGTGCCTACTGAAGCGGGGTGGGAGGGCACCTCTCCAAAGGAAACCCACTCTCAATGTTGTTTCAGATTTAAAATAGGCATAAATCTGTCAATATATGTCAAAATATCTAATATCACATGTTTTTGGAAATAGAATGATCATTCTACATCTTCCCATGTCTTTGAAATCATCGTTAGGAGAGCCTCTAAACTCATATTCGCACTGCAACTATCCAGGCATCAATTTTTTTTTGAAAAAATAGTTCCATTTAAATCACCAATAACTCCCTCATCCCGACTCCAATTTCACTATTTTTTTTTTGAAATTGGCTATTTTTTCACAAGGAATCCGGATATGATATTTGTTGGTAAGAATTTTTCACCAATATTTTCATATATGCTCTAAAAAATTATCGCCCAACAGTTCCTGCAAAAAAATGAAAAAAAACCAAGAATTCTTCCCACTTTGTCCAAGAAAGTGCTCTATAATTTGCATGGAGTTTTCTCAATAAGTTTGCAAAATGTTGAAATTGAAATATTATTCAAACAATTATTCCCATGGATTTGTAACCTGAATCCAATACCACAGATCTAGATCTTGGTGAGAGGACTCTAAGATCTAAAAATTTGAAATGGACCTAGCAAGATATACGAAATTAGAATGCTATAAAAATGAGAGAATCCACAGTAAATAAAATCAAAAATAATTTTTTTATTAAAACCGAGTATAACTGTAGAAGCTACATTGTGGTGGAAAATATGTCCTTTTACAAAATGCAACTTGTTATTTATAGTTTTTTTTGTTACAATACCACAAGTAAATTCCATGGGTGGGTAAATACCATGCATGAGAGAATACTATCGATCGATTTCACTTACAATACCATGGGTATATACCATGGGTTGATAAATACCATGGGTGGATGCTACTTACAATACCATGGGTAAATTCCATGGGTGGATAAATACCATGGGTCGATGTCATTTACATTACCATGGGTAAATTCCATGGGTGAATGAATAAAATGGGTGGATGTCATTTTCCATTTGGATAAACCTAAGAGAAAGTCGTATTTCTATTGAGAAGGCAACACTGGGTCAGTGCCAGATCCCGAACATATTTTTTGGAGGCCAGAAGTTCCTCGTTTCCAGCGAGAAGAGAGACCAACATAGAGAAATGAGGCAACCACAGTTGTGAGGCAGAGGTTTCACATTGTGATGTAATCAATATGTACAGGGAGTTTAGAGTGACGCAATAACTGTGTAAAGGAAGTGTATGGCAGCTAATTTTGGTTGTTGATCAGTTTCGGGTTCCCATGGAGGAGTGAGCTGTGCCTCACACAATTTTACTTGTCAGCTTATCTGAAAAATATTTGTTAATCATAGATTTCTATTCAAAAATTTATCACATGATAAATAAACCCTCAGTTGCTGCACTGTTTTTCCCGCATTAGGTTTTTCCCAAGACATTATTCCAAAAAATAACTATGTCAGATGTTTCTATGATTTCTTCTTGTTTAGTTTTTTGTTACAAACTTGTAGTTTTTTGTAGTTTTATTAGTGAAGGTTGCAATGTGTTTAATTTGATGTTGTCATAGAAATAATATAAATAACTAATTTATTAATTACAAGAATTAATACGAGTTTCTACAGTAGTATTCTAGATCAAGGAATTTTCACATGGTATAAGAGCTTGTATAGGTGATTGCGGGAAGAAAATAAGAACATATCCGTAGATCCAGCATTGGTGAAGTTGAGATCAAAGAGTTTTGTAAGTAACAGATCAATCTCCCAACAGATTCTGCAATCCAAGCTAAGAGATCCAAAACCAGCAAAGAAAATCTCTCTCTAAGTGAGTCGACATAGTGAAAATATTTTTTCAATTGAAGTTTCACAGACGCAGAGGGAACAACATAGCATATTACCAGCTAAAAGGATTCAATTTCTGCACAGTAGTGATTGTGGCTGCAGAAGCGTCAAAAGAGATATCTCGAGATACCTTAAGGGAATTCTATTCCTCTATGAATTCCTAGTCAGGGAATTTTAGTTTTCAAGAGCTCAGTAGTAGTTGTGGGTGGCAGATTTATCATCTCCAGCAAGGAGTGCGTAATCCAGTCTAGCACTATGTAGAGGAGAAAGAGATGGATCTAGATTCGAAATTTTGAATTAGAAGAAATCGCAACAAACCGGCTAAGAGATTAAGACAGGTTGGAGGGAGCCTCCAACTATGTGATCTGGTAGGAAAGGATCTACTGCCTGCTGGATGAGAATGATCTCAATCTACTCATCAAAGGTGTAGTGGTTGTTCTAGTAGATGTATATCTTCTAAAGGAATACAAGAATAATATGACAAAGGAAAAGCAACTAATCCTTTATGGAGTGAGGGATCATGTCGTCTGTCACATAGCTAGAAAAGCAGCAAATTGAGAAGCATGGAGGGACTTGAATAAGTTGTATCAAGGATATTCTGAGGAGGGGAAGATGTATCTGGAGGAGAAGATGCAAAATAATAGGATGAAGAAAGGTGAGGGAATTTATCCATTCCTATCTAGACTTCAGGAAAACCAAGATCAATTGTCAGTTGTGGGATTAACCCCTTAGATCACTGAGATGGTCAGATTGGCCCTCAAGTAAGTGTCTGAGAACTATCAGGTCTTTGTCAAGAGTATCCTAGGTAAAGATAATTTTCCAGAATGGGAGTCAATGTGGTCTAACCTTCAGCAAGAAAATATGAGGATGAATTTACTTAAGTGTCAGCTTAAGGGAAACCGTTGTAGTGGGAAGAAGTTGAAGGAGGAGGAGGTTAATGTGGCCCTTGCATCAAAGGAGAAGCAGGAGTAGCGCAAGTGGAATAATTACCTTTCCAAGATCATTTAAAGTTCATTTATGTTAGGAAATAATCACATGAATAATAATAGTTTTTTTAGTTTAATTTTTAAAAACTATAGTCTTTTTATGTTAATAAATATAAGTAGTGTTCACATGAATAATAATATTTTTTTTTTATGAATTCAAGCTTTTATGATTTATAATGTTTACCAAATTTTTTCTTCTTAAATTATTTGTACATTGTAACACTTATGTTTAATGTTACTTTGTTAAAAGACATTTTTATATTTAAATTAATTATACATTGAAGTATTTTCTTTTAATTAGAAGATTAACAATTATATTAATCAAAAAGTTTTATATATTCCACTTATGGAATGATATTATAAATCTGATGGTAAAAGTTTCCAAGACTCCAAGATAGTTGAGTAAGCAGTTACTGGCAATCACCTTTCCTCTAGGGAATAAAAAGAAATTCCTGGAGGAGGAAAGGTGTTTTATGCAGGGAAGGAAAAAAAGTTAGAGGCTGAAGAAAAAGAACTTCCAGAGTTGGTGCAGAACCAGTGGAATTCTATTATCGGACTTGGAAAAAGGGACTCGACAGGAGTGCTGAGGAATACTTCCTCTGATAGAAAGTTACTGTTAATCTTCTACCTTGGTGCGTAGCACTGGGGGGAGTGGAGGACGTTATTGCCTCACTAAAGGTTGGGTGGAAGCCATCGATTATGGAAAAGGTTTATGTACTTATATTATTGACTATTCTGGAGTCTGGGTGAAAGGGAAACTGTAATTTAGCAGGTTTGATAGTATAACACTTAGGGAATGCACCCTAAGAGAAAGATAGTTTTTCCTACGGGTAGAAGCTAATTAGTACACGGATTAAGGGGTTATTACCCTCGGATTGGTCTCGACACTCACCTAGAATAAGTTTGGAAGTAGATAGAAAATAGTCCAGAATGTTACATTATTTAATCTGTAAGTAAAATAGTAATTTACTGTGTGAGAACAAAGGTTAGTAGAAATGTGTTATGTCTTCTTTAAAGGTATTAAAAGACTCCAAAGACAGTGAAATCTGAATGGAACATTTTCACGTACAAAAAATAGCTATAAGTACAGACAGTAGCTAACTAGAACTAGATGTACAAACAATATCAATTACGAACCATGAGCCAAAACAAATTGTAAACCCTACAAAAATACACAATTAGTGTAAACTCATAATGCATCTACATAAATATATGCTCCATAGACACTATAAATTCGCATATACACAAAGGGAGCTTATAATATCACACTATATTCAAACTATATATTTATAAAGAAATCGAAGTTCGTATTTCGCAAACACCGCATAACACAGAAATATAAATTAAAAGAATTCCTTTAATGACTGAGATTGATAATTTGCGTTTAGGTCAGAAGTATAGATGATAGTGAGCCAAAAGAATTCCATTGTGTAATCTCAATTAAAAATATTAAATTTAATGGTCTTTCATATCCAATCCTTTACATAATATTCGGGCAAACCAAATTTTGGCGATGTTGTTTGGGTAACAAAATTTTAATCAAAGATTATACGTGTATAGTTAAATAAGAGAAATAAAGTCTCTCCAAAATTCTGACGTGGTATGGGGAGTTTCCCCTCAACTTCTACAGAAAAAGGGAAAAATAAAATAAAGCCGTTGTTGGGCCGAGAAGCTTAAAGCCATGAACCAGAGAACACAATGTCTATATTCCTTTAAACAAACAATGAAAAATGATAACTTATGTACCTGAAATAAGAGATAGTAAACCAATATTTCTTAGATTAGGTTTGTTGTCAAAGGAATGGTAGCGCCGATGGAAAGCTAGGGAAGAAATTGTACATGTAAAGCTAGAAAATTTAAATTGTCCAAAGAGACTTAAAATAGGGTGACGTATGGTCAACAACCAAAGAAAAGTAAAACATGTCGAAATATTTTTACCTTCGGGTCTATCAAAAAGAACAAACCCTTGACTTTGTAGAAAAGACTATTACATTAGTAAATAACAATGGGCAAACTCTGCAAAGAAAAAAAAATCAGAGGAAAATAGCATCTTGGTGTGAAGCTATCCGAGAGAGGGTTTACCTGTGAGTTCGTAGAGGAGGGACATTACTTGATGAACATGATGCAGATATTCAACTGTTCACCAGAAAACCATGGCCACATAGCAGTTTAGACCTTTGTGAGGCAAAGAAACATGACTGAAGTCACTAAATAGCGACGGGAAATTCTACGAATGAGACTTTTCAGAAAAACAAAGAAGAAACTATGGCATAACCATGTGTTGGACTTACTCGGACATGAACACTGTGGGAGTTAATCTCTGCACAGCAAGAAGATGAAGTTGCAAAGCTTAGAAGCTCCTGTGGTGGAGCCACAAAAATGAGGGTAGGACATTACCCTAACGAGTTTCAAGAGCAATCTACATCATGGAAGCGGAGGACAGACCAACGGTGGAAGTGGGGCCATTTGCGGACATAGAAGTTGTAATTAAAATCTCTATGCCAAGTACTGACAATAGATAACTACTATGCAATCAAATCTTCACATCTTGGAATGGATCAATTAAATAGATTGAAGCCTTGTACCCTACAAATCATGTATAGTATTTTTAATAAATCTGCCTCGAAAAATAACTACTATGCAATCAAATCTTTACATCTTTGAATGGACTGATTAAATAGATTGAACCGTTGTACCCTACAAATCATGTAAAGTATGGTTAATAAAATAAATCTGCCTCGAAAACAGGATAAAACAGGATTCATAATTCCTGATGAAATTTATAACATTTTCAATCAAGCTTTTGTACTTCACAGCATTTGCAATCAAGGTTTTGAACTTTATAACATTTGCAATCAAGAGATATATGATATGAAACAAATATTAACTCAAATATTAACTTGCAATAGATATAGTTACCATAGTGTTATGTCTATAATTGTTTGATGTCTTTTAATTCTATAATCATAATTAGTTTGTTAGATTAGTTTTAAGAATAGAATATGTATGCTATTATAAGCTTTTTATGATTATGTTTGGTAGATAAAATTACCATTTACCATCCTTGTAAAAAAAAAAACATAGTAGTTTTATATGGATGAACGTTACATACACATTTTTGTGAGAAATTTCTTTATATAATTTCGAATATATCATCATTTTAAACAGTTTTATGAAATACAAGATTCAACGTGTGTATATGTATGTGGGAAAAATGTATGAGTAAACATCAGTTTACACGATTTTCAGATAAAATGAAAATTAATTCTATATAAAATTCATATTTTAGAGCCTTTTGTAATATCCCTATCCATAAAAAGTAACATATTTACATATTATGGAATTATTATTAATTGATATGTTTAATGAATATTGGCCATCCAGAATCGGTTAGGGTTTGTAAAATAATCAACCATTACCGACTTCAAAATGAAGGGACAAGTGAAAAAAACCAAAGATATGATTTTAGGGAACCATGCACGCACAATCGCCGTTAATTCTCTCCGGGGAGGTGCTGTCAGTTGTTTGCACTTTCACAACTTTGTCTTATATGATCATTTTGCATTCCCTTCTGCTTCCAGTCGGTTTACTTCGACTATGTAATGAAGGATTAACGGGTTGAAAAAATTCAATGTTGGTATGCAAAATCAATAATATTACACACCAAGGGCATACAAATAATGTTGTAATTTTAGCCTCTAAATGTGACGGGGTTGGGGGATGGAGAAAAACCTGCATGGGGTGAGGGATGTTACGGTGGGAAGAGGAATGTTGCAAGTTTGCAACCCTAATGCAAGAGGCATGAAGTGGAAACAACAAAGAAACAAACCGGTGAAAAGGTTAGTTGAGGTTACTTATATTAAATTCTGGGAAACACTATCATGAGTTCTCGTGCCAATGGCAGAGACATAGGTAAAGCATAATTTAGTTATATTAAATTTTTCGAAAATAATTCATGAATTGTTGTGCACACTGACATAGGTAAAACATGTTTATTTTGTTGAAAATTTTTCACGAATTCTTATGCCTATGAACTAGCTTTCATGAGTTCTCGTACCCATGGCAGAGACATAGGTAAAACATAATTTAGTTAGTTATATTAAAATTTTCGAAAATAATTCATGAATTGTTGTGCACATGGACATAGGTAAAACCTGTTTATTTTTTTGAAAAGTTTTCACGAATTCTGATGCCTAGAAACCGGTTCTTTGTATTAAATTCTCTGAAAATTTCTCATGAATTCTGGTTCATAAAAAGATAAAAAAAGATAAGTAACCATGTTATTTTCATGAAAATGATTGCATATTAATCTTGGGCATAAAAAGGTAACTAACTATGTTATTTTTTTGAAAAATATTGTAAGCATGTTCTTTATTCATATGCAAGTGAAACATGAATAAGAAGACATGCTTTTATAAATGTATAGATTTATTTAATGTAAGATCAGTAGATGTGGTTTTTTAAGGCAAAAAATTAGGCGTGCATTTATAAGTATGTTCATTTTTATAATGCGTTAGAATAAAAGCAACTAGATTTTAGTTGTATTTTTTATTATTAACCAATGTTATTACATTGGTAAAAACAAGAATGGTCTTAATACTAATAAGTAAATTGTTATATATGGTATGGAAATAAGAAGAATAATAGCATGTTTGAGCAAATCTATTCTCATAGTTCTAGTAATTAAGGTGTTTTGTATTAAAAAATTATGGTATTTCAAGCTTTGATGATGCATGTAAATGTACAAAATTAAAGATAAATTTTAATGTTATTTATGCACGTGGAAGGAAGTGGTCTTGCACTTGATGATGCATATAAAATTAAAATATTAAATATATCTTTTAATTTTATCTATGTGAAACATCCACCATTAACTTCACAGGGAAATGTAAGGAGTTAAAAAATTTTATACAAGTTACTCATCATTACATAGAATGTTTAACAATTCATAGTGTAATTTATAAATAAGAATAGTAAACTCCTTAACCCTTAACAACCTCCATTACAGTATATTAACTTAATACTATATGTTGTAACCATCCATTCATCTCATTACTCATATAGTCATCACATAATTGCCATTATGAACATCATAACAAGAAAGAAATCAACCTCATCATACTCATATAGTCATCACATAATTGCCATTATGAACATCATAACAAGAAAGAAATCAACCTCATCATCTGGATACAATAATCGATCACATCATTGGACACCAATATACCTTGGAAACCCCGTAGGGTGAAAACCAGAAAACGTTTAATTTTATTATTAAACGCTCATGAGGGTGTTCAACCCATCACTCAATGGCTTATAAGGGAGACCATCCCTTATCCATCGTTTATAAATCTTACAAGAAAATATACAAATATCTAGCTTTAAGCCATTCAATCAATATGATACCATTTACCCTTTGGTCCTCATATCTTCATATCTTCACATCTTGGTGGCATGGATGTACCTACAATGGACCATCGCACATTGAACCTTCCTGCAACTCGCACTCATCTGCATGAACATGTTGCCATCATTCCCTGCTATGATGCCTTCAACATAAAATGATGTCAAGATTCATAAAGTATAAATCAATCACTATAGTAGTTTCTCCATCTACTCATGTTTAATCATGACAAGCAAGTAAAGTACCTTGTCATTCTCTCTTTAATAACACATACCTCATATGTGCTGGTTATAGGTCATCACAATAACTATTGCTTACGTCGCATAAGCACACATTCCTGCAAAACAATGGCTACACCTCCCAAGCTTTTCTTTAAAATAAACTGATACATCAGTTAAGATAATTATGCATGTGATTTACATACATTTAATAAAAATAGATAACCCTTAAGCTATTACCTTTAGTACATGGAATGCAAGTTAACATAACAATTTTCTCTTCCATGCATGCGAATGCATACTGATTCCAATAGACTCTCCCTAAAGGAGTGCTTACACAATGAAACACATAACCTCCTTCACGAGTCTTCCCAAAGAAGATCTCAATGTTAGTGAGAATGTAAACATATGTCAAAATACACAATTAAGAATATAGATACATGTCTTATTTTTCAAGATTAAACTAACCGTCATATTCAATGTAGTTTTAATACTACAAGCTATCTTTCTTCATACAAAAATATATATTATTTTTCAATAAAAACTAATACATATGTTGCATGTATATGCAAGATCTTCCTCAAATAGGAATTTAACATCATAAACATGATAATGTAAAATAATCCCTTAGTTCATTCATCTAAGGATCAAATCTGATTAGTTTCTTTACCATTATTAAATAACTTAACTTTACCAACACCATGGTAATTTGTTCATGGATTTATTAAATAGCTAATATTTTCAAACACGATGGTAATCGAACCATGATTCTATGAAATAATTAATCTTTGTCAACACCATGGAAAAACTACCCATGGTTTTATGAGATAATTAACCTTTGTCTATAAAATCTATATATTATTTTTTTCAAAAGATAATCCCATAACCTATCATCTTCAAGCAAGACTACATATTTCATCTTAAAAAGTAAATCCCAACTTATTATATTTGCGCATGAGATATTTCCCCATGTATTTATTTCATCTTCAAAGGCTGATATTCATATGGTAATATAACTTTATCAATAACGGGATTGGAAAATCAGTCGGGTGAATAATCAATAGTGAACGTTTTTCACTTTCATCATAATATCGTTCATAATGAAATACTTAAGAACTTAAAAGATCACATATTAATTATGATGAATATGGGTTGGAAATATTAATAAATAAAGAGACTCTTCCTTCTTTACCGATTTCGCTTTCTTTACTGATTTCGCTTTAAAACCATAGAAAAAAATACATGGTAAAACTCAAAAAATTCACGCCAAAGATCGCACAAGACATTAAAATTTCACAAGACAAAGATACCTAATTTCAAGGCCAGTCGACAGCTTGACCTTTGTTATCGAATATACGGTGGTATACACCTTTCCAAGAGCCTTTCCATGGGGCATGATTACACTAAATTTATATATCAACAGGTCGGACATGAAAACAATATATGTGTCTTCCTCACTGCCAATCATCAGAGATTCAAATCCATAATGTATAGTGGCCTTCTTTCATTTACAGCCATGACCCCTCTGCAACTGCCTCCAAATCCATTAAAATGTTGGCCACCGTGTAAAGATTTGATTTTCAGGTTTCCTGCAACAAGAACAAGATGCCCCCTGCAAATATGCATTCCGTGAAGATTGTCCACGCAACCAGGGTCTTTCTGCTATATCCAAAGTCCGCCATCAACTTCTTTGGTCGCAAAGCATTCGGATACCTCCTCCCATAGGTTCTAGAGCGTTCATTCATACTCATGGACACCCCCTCATCGAACCTTCTCAAACCAAGAAAATGGGAATCTTTCAACCGTTCAACTGATTCAAGAATTCGTTCCCTTTTTAACCAATTCTTGATTTTCCAAATTAACGTAAGTTTTATTTACCATTGAGTAAATACGTTGGTTGAGTCATACGTTACATACTCCCCCCCTTAAGAGAACATCGTCCTCGGTGTGCTTCTCTCACTGAAACTTATACTCATGATATACTGATATAAACAACCCAAAGGGAGTCCTTTTCCTTCACAATGAAACACTTTCGTTTCCTTAAATGCCATTAATTGAGACAATAATGTTTTTATCCATACTCATAAGCATATATAGTCCAAATAAATTTTCATTTCCATTTCTACTGCTTATCCCTTATTCAATTGGCTTTTATGCAACCTTTCATCGAATGGTTGAACACCCATCAACACTTCCTGGAAAGAGCCTATATTGTAAGACTAGCAATTCAATCACATTAGTCACATAGTTTCAATCAAATGAAAATATTTGCAACTAACAAACATTCTTGCAATATAAAGAGATGTTTTAATCAAGTACTTCCATAAGTACTCAGAGAGAACCAATCCTCTTATCAATGCATCATGTGCACACTATCTTAGCTCCTGCTAAGACATTCAAACAAATTAGTAATAATATAAATGAACTTATACATTCAGTACTTCATTTTCCGAGCGCTAAGCTCTTTATACTTATCTGGAAATTTAGTCTTTCAAACTGTGGTCCTCCCAACCATCAAGTGAGGCTATTACGTCCTCCACTTGCCCCCTAGCTCCAGAATCTAGACAGTGTCACGGGTCAACAGTGGATTCTTCTGCTGTGACATCGGGATGGCCAATCCAGTCACACTCAAAAAATCCTGGAAGAGAAATTTGGGACAGTCTGGTCCAATTCTCCAATTCCAGTCATACTCAGATGTTTTTGGCTTTACAAGGGTTGCTGGAAGCTATTTTCAACTGGTCCCAACCAGTTTGAGAAAATACTCTCCCTTTACCAATTTCACAGAATGCCTACTCCTCCCCAGGGATCCAGCTTATCCTTAGAGGAGTAGGTAACTGTCTTTCCAACTGTCCCCAACCACTTCCTATTCTTGGAAACATTTATCATCAGCCTAAGAATATTTTCTTTTCATTAATTAATTTCAGCAATTTAAATAACTTGCTTTATCAACAGTGATAATTTAAGTTTCTCTTGTCAAATAAAAGAGAATTAAACAAATTGTCTTGAACTAGTTAATACTAGTTAGCTTTAATGAAGTTGTCACAACTTCCCCCCTGGAAGTAACATACATGTGTTGTACATTAAAACATGATACTTTAATGTTTACTGTTGCAATCCACATTGCCATGTTTGCGATGTTTTATTTTCACAAATTTTCTATTTCTATTAAGGAACCCATGCTTACTATAAGAAACAATGCTAATCGTAAATATGCATTTCTCAAGCACATATTATCTTATGAAATCATTTTAAGTTCCTACATAAAATGTTGTTATGCATACAATGTCGTCATGCATAAAATTATATATAATTATTCATTAATACGTCTGTGTCAATAACAATTAGGGTATGAGTACAACATTTCCAATTCCCCTAATGTTATGTTCCACTAGACTGACACACGAATTAATTATCATAATCATTTGTTCACAGCTTTCAAATAGCTTTAGTCAAAATCGATTCGTGCATATAACTTTCATTAGTTATTCATTCATAACTAATCAATGCTATTAATATTTTTAATGCATTCATGACATGAGTCACTCTAAAACTAGTCATTCCATGCCATTATGATCTTAATGCATTCATGACATCTCATGCAAAAAATGGTCAGTCAACAAGTCTTTTCGTGAAGTTTCACACACCATCACTATACACGTTCATCTTTTTAAAGTAGTGCATGGTAACCTAGAAATTTTATTGCATGCAAAAACAATTGCTTCTTTTCAAGCTCAAATGAAAAGTAACTATTTTTCTTTCATGCTTTTATACTTTCTTTCCTAAAGAAATAAAGCATAATACATACATTAATCTCATATGCATATTCTTATGCAGAAAAAAGTATGTTATAATAACATGTACCTTTTAAAGAATTCTCTTAAATGGAATTTAATCTCATGCAATGCCATGTATGTAAAAATACATTTTTAAAGGAATCAACATGCATATGCATAGACTTCATAAAATAAGATAACATAAAATACTTATCTTAATTTCATTTGAAGGACTTCTCTCCCTACTGCAATAGTCATCTTCATCAGGAATTCACATTGCTCCTCTACAACAATGTTTTCCTTTAGCAACATCGACAAGATTTTATAGCATGATTAGATAAAGCCTTAATCAATAAATAATCAATCTTTGAATGATATTTTAACACCTATTCATGTGCATATATAAGATGTGAATGCAATGTCACAACATGCTTTCTTCTAACATCTCTACATTAATGTGAGTATCTAATTATCAATTCATGTTACTCCCACATTATTATGACATTTTTCACACACGTATGTGTTCAGAAATTCCTTTAATGGAAAATGACACAATGTGCATTCGCTTTATTAAACTTTAACAAAAGAACCACCACTTCAGCTTTTGCATTTGGAGCATGCGAATATAATAAAGATAACACATTGGCTGTTGTTCCTATGCATACCATGCGTAAAGATTCTAATCTTAATTTCCCAATAGAGTACTTAACATAATTGAGTAGGAAAATTCATGATTCCTCTTCAAGGACATATAACATAATAGTTATGCAAAACATGGTTTTCTTTTCCATAAAACTAATGGAATAAAACATAAGAATGCATACCTTATTCTTGAAATATTATACCCACATTAGCCATGTATGTATTTCAAGGAAACCAAAACATTACTTTAGTTTTTGTATATGTAATTCATTCTTCTTTGCCAAAGAATCTTTTCTAAAATATGATAACAAATATGTTATCATTTCCACATATAGACTTATGTTCTTTTCGATGAAATCTAATACAACTACTGCATGCAAAGAACCTTGTTCCTCTATGATTCTACATGCAAGTTGATCATGCTTTGCTTCTAGGAATTTACCATAGATAGTCTCTTTTATGCATAACAAACTATGCAACACTAACAAGGTTAACTTAACCTTTAATAATCCATCTAACAATGTAATATATTCAAGAGGTCATTCTCTTTAGCCTATATTTATTTCCAAGAAAAGAGCTTGGATTCCTTTTCATTTAACACACCAGTATGAAATCCCTTTTAAAAGAAAACAGGCTTCTTATCTTTTCTTAAACAAGGTATATATAAAGGCAAGCAAGTTTACTTATTTATGTTTTACTACTGCTCACACCTTTCAAGATACATACTAGTAATCTTTGCAAGAACACACATGGATTCTTCTTAGCAAAACTAGCATAGTAGTTTGGTCTTTTACCATGGTATATCTTTCTAAAAGATTATCATATTAGCAATGCTTTATCACTTTCCAAAAGAAGTAGCACAATATTGCATATTAAGTAAAACCACATTTTACTTTATATTTTTCTCTTTTAGTTGCAAGATTCACATGCAAGAATTATTTCAAAATATACTTATTTACTTCCCAGAAAAATCAAATGTATATTAGTTAAATTTTCAAGAGAAACACGCATATGTTTCATTTTTCAAGAAGCCAAAATCCCATCTCTTTTCATGGAAACTTCAACACAACAATAGAAGTTTTACGTAAATGAATAATACATATCCATTTGAAAGAAACTCTAACTCAAAAGTTATTTACTTTGTAAGCCGTGTATTTTCCATAAATGCAATAACTATTGTTTCAAGAAAAAAAAATAATAATACTTATCTCTTGAAACTCTTTGTTCAACTTGAATTAGAGATGCGATGCCTTCCTTCACATACATGCTTTTCATCTTGGATCTCTCAATTTCTTTCCGCTAAATCCCAAAGGCTCCAATTTTTGAACCTTTAGCTCTGATACCACTTGTAACATCCACCATTAACTTCACAGGGAAATGTAAGGAGTTAAAAAATTTTATACAAGTTACTCATCATTACATAGAATGTTTAACAATTCATAGTGTAATTTATAAATAAGAATAGTAAACTCCTTAACCCTTAACAACCTCCATTACAGTATATTAACTTAATACTATATGTTGTAACCATCCATTCATCTCATTACTCATATAGTCATCACATAATTTCCATTATGAACATCATAACAAGAAAGAAATCAACCTCATCATCTGGACACAATAATCAATCACATCATTGGACACCAATATACCCTAGAAACCCCGTAGGGTGAAAACCAGCAAACGTTTAATTTTATTATTAAACGCTTGTGAGGGTGTTCAGCCCATCACTCAATGGCTTATAAGGGAGACCATCCCTTATCAATCGTTTATAAATCTTACAAGAAAATATACAAATATCTATCTTTAAGCCATTCAATCAATATGATACCATTTACCCTCTGGTCCTCATATCTTCATATCTTCACATCTTTGTGGCATGGATGTACCTACAATGGACCATCGCACAATGAACCTTCCTGCAACTCGCACTCATCTACATGAACATGTCGCCATCATTCCCTGCTATGATGCCTTCAACATAAAATGATGTCAAGATTCATAAAGTATAAATCAATCACTATAGTAGTTTCTCCATCTACTCATGTTTAATCATGACAAGCAATTAAAGTACCTTGTCATTCTCTCTTTAACAACACATACCTCATATGTGCTGGTTATAGGTCATCACAATAACTAATGCTTACGTCGCATAAGCACAAATTCCTACAAAACAATGGCTACACCTCCCAAGCTTTTCTTTAAAATAAACTGATACATCAATTAAGATAATTATGCATGTGATTTACATACATTTAATAAAAATAGCTAACCCTTAAGCTATTACCTTTATTACATGGAATGCAAGTTAACATAACAATTTTCTCTTCCATGCATGCGAATGCATACTGATTTCAATAGACTCTCCCTAAAGGAGTGCTTACACAATGAAGCACATAACCTCCTTCACGAGTCTTCCCAAAGAAGATCTCAATGTTAGTGAGAATGTAAACATATGTCAAAATACGCAATTAAGAATATAGATACATGTCTTATTTTTCAAGATTAAACTAACCATCATATTCAATGTAGTTTTAATACTACAAGCTATCTTTCTTCATACAAAAATATATATTATTGTTCAATAAAAAATAATACATATGTTGCATGTATATGCAAGATCTTCCTCAAATAGGAATTTAAAATCATAAACATGATAATGTAAAATAATCCCTTAGTTCATTCATCTAAGGATTAAAACTGATTAGTTTCTTTACCATTATTAAATAACTTAACTTTACCAACACCATGGTAATTTGTTCACGGTTTTATTAAATAGCTAATATTTTCAAACACGATGGTAATCGAACCATGGTTCTATGAAATAATTAATCTTTGTCAACACCATGGAAAAACTACCCATGGTTTTATGAGATAATTAATCTTTGTCTATAAAATCTATATATTATTTTTTTCAAAAGATAATCCCATAACCTATTATCTTCAAGCACGACTACATATTTCATCTTAAAAAGTAAATCCCAACTTATTATCTTTGCGCATGAGATATTTCCCCATGTATTTATTTCATCTTCAAAGGCTGATATTCATATGGTAATATAACTTTATCAATAACGGGATTGGAAAATCGGTCGGGTGAATAATCAATAGTGAACACTTTTCACTTTCATCATAATATTGTTCATAATGCAATACTTAAGAACTTAAAAGATCATATATTAATTACGATGAATATGGGTTGGAAATATTAATAAATAAAGAGACTCTTCCTTCTTTACCGATTTCGCTTTCTTTACCGATTTTTCTTTAAAACCATAGAAAAAAAATACATGGTAAAACTCTAAAAATTCACGCCAAAGATCGCACAAGACATTAAAATTTCACAAGACAAAGATACCTAATTTCAAGGCCAGTCGACAGCTTGACCTTTGTTATCGAATAGACGGTGGTATATGCCTTTCCAAGAGCCTTTCCATGGGCCATGATTACACTAAATTTATATATCAACAGGTTGGACATGAAAACAATATATGTGTCTTCCTCACTACCAATCATCAGAGATTCAAATCCATAATGTATAGTGGCCTTCTTTCATTTACAACCATGACCCCTCTGCAACTGCCTCCAAATCCATTAAAATGTTGGCCACCATGTAAATATTTGATTTACAGGTTTCCTGCAACAAGAACAAGATGCCCCCTGCAAATATGCATCCCGTGAAGATTGTCCACGCAACCAGGGTCTTTTTGCTGTATCCAAAGTCCGCCATCGACTTCTTTGGTCGCAAAGCATTAGGATACCTCCTCCCCCAGGTTCTAGAGTGTTCATTCATACTCATGGACACCCCCTCATCGAACCTTCTCAAACCAAGAAAATGGGAATCTTTCAAC
Organism: Pinus albicaulis; assembly: GCA_034641835.2. Classification (NCBI taxonomy): domain Eukaryota; kingdom Viridiplantae; phylum Streptophyta; class Pinopsida; order Pinales; family Pinaceae; genus Pinus; species Pinus albicaulis. The sequence goes on from CM076579.1 coordinate 432,403,515, forward strand.
CGTTCAACTGATTCAAGAATTCGTTCCCTTTTTAACCGATTCTTTATTTTCCAAATTAACGTAAGTTTTATTTACCGTTGATTAAATACATTGGTTGAGTCATACGTTACACTATGCATGTGAAAGGAAGTGGTCTTGAGCTTGGAGATGCATGTACGTGGAAAATATTAAAGAAAAATTATAATGTTATTATGCATGTGTAAGGAAAAGCTCTTGCAGTTGGTGATGCTTGTAAAAGTAAAAGATTAAAGATTATTTGTATTGTTATTATACATGTGCAAGGAAGTGGTATTGAGATGGATGTAGAAGTAAAGTATTAAAGATGATTTTTAAAGTTATTATGATACATTGCAATAATAAAACACTAAAATAGGTACAATATATATAGAACATTATTATAATTTACATAATCATGATGTCAGAGTTGTTAATGATAGCCATTATATGAGAGAATCATGACTTATGTGAACAATGGATTGATAGTTTAAAATCTATCATTTCTATAAAAAAATTTAAATGGATTATAAGGAATACTATGGTAGGAAATGAGGTAATTATCATTGACTATTGATTCATGAAGAGTGAAGGATGATGAAACAGAGTTTACAAGAAATAAACCATGTCATGAAGATACTTTGGTGAATAAACTGTGGGGTAGAGTGATAAATATGACATCACTTTTAATGCAATGGCCTCTAGTTAATTATACTTAAATTAAAGTTTATTTTTCTTTGTAAAATTTCAACAATGGATAAAGAATGGACTCCCTAGTTATCATGCCTTCCTATTGAGCAACTAGTGAACTCTCTCACATAGTGTTCAATAAAAGAAATGTTTGTTGCATTTACATCATTCATTAGGTTTTTATTAAGCTCTTATGAATTTATCGATCTTAATGTTGCAAAGTTGTAAGATAAATAACTAAGTTATTTTAACTAATTTGATTATGCTAATTAGTTTTTGTGATCAATTCACCTTACGATCATGATTATATCATTTAACAATGGGTTAAGGAATATGAAATGAGTCATTAGGGAATATTTCATGCTAGTAAACTGATAATTTTTTTATGATTATATACATTTTACAAAGAAATGTTACACCTTTAAACAATACATCAGAATTGTGGTAAAAATTATCATATATTTTTAACCTAATTAAAGTTATATTCCTTGTACCTGAACAAAGTTTTATTCCATTTCATTTGATCTAATGCATTTTACAAAGGAGTGTTACACTTTAAAAAAAAAGGAATGTTACACTTTTAAACAATACATTGAAATCGTTGTCTTATTTCAGTTTTCTTAAATACTCATTGAAATATATGGAAAAATTGTCATATATTTCTAACGTAATTAAAATTCTTTTCCATTTCATTTGATCTAAAATGCATACTATATTGATTTATTAGATGAATTTTGTTTGTTTAAATATTTGTTGATAAATAAAAATTTATCAACAACTATTATTTCTTAAATAGCATACCAATTAATATAATTAATTAAATCAATAATAAAATATATAAATAACATTAATATTTTCATCCAATATTGAAAAAATATTATATGATATAAAAAAATTAAAATTATCAAATGAAAATAAAATTGTATAAAAGGAAATTAATGTCAAAAAGGAAACCTCCTTCCATTTGAAATCTAAAAAAGGTACACCAATTTTAAATAAAGTAAAACAATATTAATCTAATGACTTCCATATTAAGAATATTAACCTAGAGACTTCAATAATAACATGAATATAAAATAAAACTTCTTTCATTCTCTATTTAATTATTTTTAAATTATAAATCGAGAAAAAAAAAAGAATCTATTTGTAGTCTTTCAAAATATTATTTCTGTAGTCAAAAAGAAGAGAAAGAAGTGCCCCAAGATTACTATACTTGGGTTGGCTTAACAAGTCAAGAAGATTGGAGGAGGGGTAGATGTTAGTGAATTGAGAGTGGATGTGAGTAAGATTCAGGCATGTTAGAAAATTATATATTACAGAGAAATGCAACACATATAATATGCGAAAACACAAATATATAAAACAAGAGAGACACAGATATACGTGGTTCACCCATTTGGGCTACGTCCACTCGAACAATGAGTCCTTCCTTTAAATTATCCATGAAAATGAAGAGACAGAACCTACACCAGATCCGTTGTAATATCTTTTTTTCTCTCACACAATATCCCTATTTGTGAAGGAGGTGCCTACTGAAGCGGGATGGGATGGCACGTCTCCAAAGGGGACCCACTCTGAATGTTGCTCCAGATTTAAGATAGGCATAACTTGGTCAATATAAGTCAAAATATTTATTATAACATGTTTTTGGAAATATAATGATCATTCTACATCTTCCCATGTCTTTGGAATCATCATCACGAGAATCTCTAAATTCATATTCGCGTTGCAACTATCTTACTGCCACAAAAATTATGAAAAAATAGTTGAGTTTAAAGCAGTCATAACTCCCTCATCCCGACTCCAATCTCACTAAATGTTTTTTGAAATTGGCTATTTTTTCACATGGAATCTAGATCTGATATTTGATGGTAATAATTTTGCACCAAAAGAATCTAGGAATTCGTCGCCCAAAAATTCCTGCAAAAAAATGAAAAAAAAACAAGAATTCTTCCCACTTTGTCCAAGAAAGTGCTCCATGGAGGTTGTGAAATTTGCATGGAGTTTTCTCAACACATTTGCGAAAATTTGAAATCGAAATATGATTCAAACCCTTATTCCCATGGATTTGTAACCTAAATCCAATACCACTAATATGGATCTTTGCGGGAGGACCCCAAGATGTAAAAAATTGAAATGGACCTCGTAAGATCTGAAAAATTAGAATGAGAGAAAAATGAGAGAACCCACAGTAAATAAAACGAAAAAGAATTTTTTTACTAAAACTAAGCATAACTGTAGAAGATACATTGTGGTGGAAAATATATCCTTTTACAAAATGCGACTTGTTATTTATAGTTTTTTTGTTGTTACAATACCACATGTAAATTATATGGGTGGGTACATACCATGTATGAAAGAATACTATGGGTCGATTTCACTTACAATACCATGGGTAAATTCCATGGGTGGATAAACACCATGGGTTGATGCCATGTACAATACCATTGGTAAATTCAACAGGTGAATGAATAACATGGGTGGATACCATTTTCCATTCGGATCAACCTAAGAGGAAGTCCTATTTCTGTTGAGGAGGCAACCTTGGGTCAGTCCCACATCCCAAAGATATTTTTTGGAGGCTAGAAGGCCCTAGTTTCCAGTGAGAAGAGATAGTAACGTAGAGACAGGAGGAAACAACCATTGTGACATAGAAATTGTACAGAGTGACGTAATATGTTGGGTATGTGTTATATTCTTTCCATAACTAGTCACATGTGGGGGTGTCATTAGGGGGGTGATATCCCCCCATGTATGCTGCACCGAGTGCAGCAAGGGGGTCATGGGGGAGGTGGTAAACCCCCTTGTTTGGGACCCCGGGCAGTGCCCCGGGAAAAAAAATTTGGACCCTCTTTTTTGTTTAGCGAACCTGCCCATGGTTTTGTGCATGGGTTTGCACATGGTCTTGGGGCATATGGTTTTCGGCCCCTGGTATTTTGTAGATCTGGTCAAGAGAACTACAGTTATGTTTTAATCCATGGTTAATGGATTAGGTTTTATGTATGCTTCGACATGTACATATCTGTGTTGTAACACTAAAAAGGAATATAATGAAAAATCAAGCTATTCATCCCAATTTGGGATCCAGGGGAGAATCTCTAAGTATACATGTTTTATGTTTTATGCTCTCGCTATTGTTTATTTTATGTTTTTAAGATTTGTTTGTAGATAATTTCTGTATAAGGTCAAAACCTAGATTTTGTATCAAAGTTTTTTTAGCTTCAAGGGGACGCCTTTGATATTGAGGGGTTTTTTCTTGAGCCTGTGGTAGACCCTATTCAGTGGGAGATCTGTGGGATCTATTCTTGCAGTGAAATAAGATGGCGTGAAGTGCAAAGATAGAGATTCAGAAATTTAATGGTCATATTTTTTAGTTTTGAAAGATCAAGATGGGAGATCTGCTGGTGGATAGAGACAAGTGGATCATGTTAGATCCATGTACTAAACCAATGGAAATGTCAGATAAAGACTGGAAAAAGTTGGATCGGAAGGCGAAGAGAACAATACAATTGTGTCTCAGATTCGATATTGTTGAATGTATCTGGGGAAGCTGCGACGAAGAATTTGTGGGAGAAACTTGGGACTTTGTATCAATCTAAGTCTCTGGTGAATAAATTTTTCCTGTAGAAAAAAGTTGTATAACCTGAGGATGAAGGATGGAGACTTGGTGACAGAGCATCTGAATGCCTTTAATATTGGGTTAAGTCAATTGTCATATTTTGATATTAAAATCTCAGATGAAGATCAGTGCATCAGTTTTTTTTTTCTCTACCAGACTCATGGGATAGTATGGTTATTGCAATAGGTAGCAATACAACTACCTTGAATTTTTATGACATTGTATCAGCCTTGCTCTCAGAGGAAATGAGATGGAGAAATATGGAGGGTCAGAATGGAGATGCATTATCTGTACGAGGAAGGTCCTAGAACAGAAATAATAATAAGGTTTTGAGTGGGAGATCTAAATCTCCTGGAATGTTTATAAAGGTGTGCTGGAAATGCAGAAAGGAAGGGCACTAAAAAAAGGACTACAGATCTAAAGCTCCGGAGAAAGGAAAGGGATCTGATGACGCTCCTTCTGCAAAGGCAAAAACCACCTCGGATGAAGGCATGGATATGTATTTGGCTTCTTCTTCAAATACACATGAAGATCATGAGTCATGGTTGATTGATTCAGGTGCATCCTTTCACTTCACTCCCCATAGGGAGTGGTTCTGCGAGTATGAGAAATATGATGGCGGTGATGTCTTCTTAGGTGATGATAGGAAGGCCAGAATAGTCGACGTGGAAAAGTCAAGTTGAAGCTGCAAGGTGGAAGGATTAGAACACTTCCTAGTGTTCTGTACATTCCTACAATGGCTAGAAATCTAATTTCTGTAAGCAAGATGGATGATGCAGGTGTAAAAACAGTGCTCGAGAGAGATACCTGTAAGATGGTTCAGGGGGCATTGTTATTAATGTAGGGAATTGGGATTGGAACTCTATACAAGATTCATGGAAGCATTTTTATTTATGGGTGCAATAGTTCTGTGGTTCCCGAAAGTGGAGCGGAAAGCCTAGCGGCCTATGGAGAAAAATACCATGCTATGGCATCAAAGGCTTGGAAATATTGGAGAGAAGGGCCTTCAGATACTGCATGGAAATGGTATGGTAAAAGGTGTGTCTAGTAGCTCTCTGGATTTCAATTTCTGTGAAAATTTTATATATGGGAAGAAAAATCGGGTGAGTTTTCCTTCTGGTGATAAGAGGGCGAACAAGATATTAGAGTTTATGCACAGTGATGTGTTTGTACCTGTATCAGTTCCATCACTGGGTAAGTCTGTGTACTATGTTTCATTCATATATGAATTCTCAAGGAATACGTGGATATATTTCTTGAGGAATAAATCTGAAGTCTTTCACAGATTTAAAGAATTTAAGGCTCTGGTGGAAAACCAGACAGAGGAGAAGATAAAGGTGCTAAGGAAAAATAATGGTGGGGAGTTTTGCAAGAAGGAATTTGAAGAGTTCTATAAGAATTGTGGTATAGCACGGCATAAGACTACTCCATACACACCTCAGCAACATGGAGTTGCAAAAATAAGGAATAGAACATTGATGGAAAAGGCAAGAAGCCTGCTCAGTGGTACCAGGTTAGAAAAAGAATTTAGGGTAGAGGTAGTGGAGACTACATGTTACTTGGTTAACAGATCACCTCCATCAGCGTTGGAGGATAAGACTCTACATGAGGTATAGACTGGTAAGAAAACCTCTTTTTCACATCTGAGGGTATTTGGATGTGATGCATATGTACATGTTCCAAAGGAGAAAAGGACTAAGTTGGATAATAAATCTGATTTAAGGTGCATCTTTATTGGGTATAGGGATATTTTAAAGGGTTACAAGCTTTGGAACCTAGAAACAAGGAAGGTTGTGTACAACTGAGATGTGGTGTTTAGAGAGGTGAAAGATGTTGTTAAACATGAATTCCTACCAAAGGAACCTGAGAAGATAGAGTTTGAGCTAAAGGAGGATGAATCTGACTCTACAACAGATGAAGACTCAGAAGAGGAAGAGTCACAAAATCCAGTTGTGAGAAGATCAGTTCGGGAAAGAAAGGTATAGTCCATCTGTTTTCTATTCAAATTTTGCTTTAACTATAATTGATGATGATCCTAGAACCGTTAAGGAGGCACTAGATTCAGAGGATGGAAAATTCTAGAAGGAGGCCATGGTTGATGAAATGACATCCTTGCATAAAAATGAGGCATGGGATCTGGTGGAGTTTCCAGCTGGAAGGAAGCCCATCGAGAGAAAATAGGTGTTTAAGAAGAAGATGAGTGTATAAGGAAAGGTGGAGAAATACAAAGCTCGGTTGGTAGCAAAAGGTTATTGCCAGGTTTCGGGAATTGAATTTGCTGATATTTTTTCTCCTGTTGCCAAAGTTACTTCTATTAGATTACTTTTATATGTTGCTGCTGCATATGATTTTGAGGTAGAACAGATGGATGCGAAGACAACATTTCTTCACAAGGATCTGGAAGAGGATATCTACGTGAAACAACCTAAAGGATTTATGGTGACGAGGAAGAAAGAATTGGTATGTAGGTTAAAGAAGTCTCTGTATGGGTTAAAACATTCACCAAGGATGTGCTATCAAAAATTTGATACCTATATACGGGGACTTGGCTTCACCAGAAGCAAGGAGGATCACTATTTTTATTTTAAATTAATTGGTGATTGTGTTATATTTGGTCTTGTATGTGGAATGATATGTTTTTGATTGGAAATGACAAAGAAATTATCCAAGATTTGAATACCCAACTATTCTCCAAATTCGACATGAAGGATCTGGGTGCTCCAAACTATATTTTGGGAATGGAAATTAAGAGAGATCGGGCAAAGAGGAAGCTCTCGTTAAACCATAGGAAGTATGTCGAGACTATATTGTAGAGGTTCAATATGCAGGATAGTAAATCAATGAATGTTATGATTCCTGTAGGTGTAAAGCTATATGTTGAATAGTGTCCCAAGACACAAGAAGAAGAGGAGGATATGTCTCGTGTTCTATATGAAAGTGCAGTGGGAAACCTGATGTATGCAATGGTTTGTACTAGACCAGATATTGGACATGCAGGGTGAGTATTGAGAAGGTTTATGTCAAACCCAGGGAAGGAGCATTGGACAGCAGTGAAGTGGGTTTTCAGATATTTGTGTGGCACTAGTGATTATGGCTTGTGCTACCATAAGACCAGGATTGGAAAGAGTGTTAGAAATTCGTGTTTTTGTTGATAAAGACTGGGCTAGCGATCTGGACCAAATAAGATCCACAAGTGGGTATGTGTTTAGCTTATTTGGAGGTGCAGTTAGTTGGATGAGTAAAATAGAGTCTATAGTGGCTCTTTCAACTATAGAGGCAGAATACATGGTAACAACTCATGCAAGCAAGGAAGCAGTTTGGTTGCAGAGATTGTGTTTAAGTATGGGGTTGGTGCAGCAAGCTATAAGGATAGACTTTGATAGCCAAAGTGAAATTTTCTTGGCTAAGAACCCTGCTTATAATTCAAAGACAAAGCACATTGATTTCCAATATCACTTTGTGAGAGATATGGTTGAGGCTAAAAGGGTGTTGCTTGTAAAGGTGGACACTTTGAAGAATGTTGCAAATGCATTGATGAAGTCTATGAGCACTCAAAATTTCTCTTGGTGTAGAGAAAAAATGGGTGTTGTAGAGCTTAGGTAATGACTAAGCTCTCCTGTGGCCCCCCGTTGAAAGAAAACAACAAGTGGGAGGATGTTGGGTATGTGTTATATTCTTTCCATGACTAGTCACATGTGGGGGGTCACAGGTGGGGTGATAGCCCCCCCTGTACGTTGCGTCGAGTGCATCAGGGGGGTCACAGGGGGGTGGTAGCCCCCCTTGTTCAGGGTCCAGGGCAGTGCCTCAGGAAAGAAATTTCAAACCCTATTTTTCGGTGGACGGACCTGCCCATGGTTTTGTGCATGGGTTTGCACATGGTTTTGGGGCATGATGGTTTTCGGCCCCTGTTATTTTGTAGATTTGGTCAAGGGAACTACGGTTATGTTCTAATCCAGGGTTAATGGATTAGGGTTTATGTATGATTTAACATGTATATATATGTGTTGTAACACTAAAAGGAATATAATGAAAAATCAAGTTCGTCGTCCCAATTTGGGATCCAAGGGAAAATCTTTGTGTATATTTGTTTTATGTTTTATGATATCACTATTGTTTATTTTCTATTTTTAAGATTCGTTTGCAGATAATTTATGTACAAGGTTAAAACCTACACAATCACTACGTAGAGGGAGTGCAGAGTGATGCAATAACTGTGTAGAGGCATTGTATGGTAGCCAATTTTGGGTGTTGTTCAGTTTCGGGTTCCCATGGGCGAGTGAGGTGTGACTCACACAATTTTTCTTGTCAGCTAATCTGAAAAATATTTTTCAATCATAGATTTTTACTCAAAAAATTCTCACATAATAAATAAACCCTCAGTTGTTGCACTATTTTTCCCACATTAGGTTTTTTGGGGACATTAGTCCAAAAAATAATTTTGTCGGATGCATCTATGATTTCTTCTTGTTTAGTTTTTTGTTTCTGCACTTGTATTTTTCCGTAGTTTTATTAGTGAAGTTTGCAGTGTGTTTAGTTTGATGTTGCCATAGTAATAAAATAAATAACTGATTATCAATTATAAGAATTAATATGAGTTGATGCAATAGTATTCTAGATCAAGGAATTTTCACATGGTATAAGAGCTTGTATAGGTGAGTGTGGGAAATATAGAATAACATATCTTTAGATCCAGCATTAGTGAAGTCAAGATCAAAGAGTTGCGTAAGTAACAGATCAATCTCCCAATAGATTTTGAAATCCAAGCCAAGAGGGTGAAAACTAGCAAAGAAAATCTCTCTCTGAGTGAGTCGACATACTGGAAATATTTTTCCGATTGCAGTTTCATAGATGCAGAGGGAAAAACTAGCATATTAGTAGCCAAAAGGATGCAACTTCTACATAGTAGTGATTGTGGGTGCAGAAGCGTCAAAAGAGAGATATTGAGACACCTTGAGGGAATTCTATTCCTCAGGGAATTCCTAGCCAGGGAATTTTATTTTTCAAGAGCTCAGTATTAGTCGTGGGTGGCAGATGTAGCATCTACAGCAATGAGTGCATAAGCCAGTCCAGAATTGCATAGAAGAGAAAGAGAGGATCTAGATTCAAAATTTTTAATTAAAAGAAATGACAAAAAACCAACTGAGAGATTAAGACAGTTTGGAGGGAGCCTCCAACTATGTGATCTAGAAGGAAAGGATCTATTGCCTGCTAGATAAGAATGATCTCAATCTCTTCGTCGAAGGTGTGGTGGTTGTTCCAGTAGATGCAGATCCTCTAAACGAATACAAGAAGACTATGACTAAGGTAAAACGACTGATCCTTTATGGAGTGAGGGATCATGTCGTGTGTCACATAGCTAGCAAAGAAACAGCTTGAGAAGTGTGGTAGGCTATGGATAAGTTGTATTGAGGATCTTCTAAGGAGGGGAAGATGTATCTGGAGGAGAAGATGCAGACTACTAGGATGACGAAAGGTGAGGGAATTCATATGTTTCTATCTAGACTTCAGGAAAACTGAGATCAGTTCTTAGTTGTGGGATTAACCCCTTAGACCACCAAGATGGTCATATTGGCCCTCAAGTAAGTGTCCGAAAACTATCAGGTATTTGTTGAGAGTATCTTGGGCAGCGAGAATTTTCCAGAATGGGAGTCAATGTGGGTTGCTCTTTAGCAATAAAATATGACGAGGGATTTACTCAAGTGTCAACTTAAGGGCAGCAGTCGTAGTGGGAAGAAGCTGAAGGAGGAGGAGGATAATGTGGCCCTTGCGACAAAGCGACAGCAGGCATAGCGCATGTGGAAGAATTACCTTTCCAAGATCCAATGCTACTGGTGTTGTGAGATGTGTCATTCAACACACAATTTCATCTCAAGAAGAGACACAAAGGTGAGAAGCATGATTCGAAGGTAGCACCTGTCAGGATCGATGAGGAGGACTTCACAATGATAGCTCATATACCTCCAGGAGGGAGGTGGGATGAATTGGATTTGTAGACCCAGAGATCTATAAAATGGGCAAGATCCTTAAGGAATCCACCTCTCGGTTAAATACCTTGCTACATGCACCCAATTCATATGTAGCAAGATGCACGGGTGCTATTTGGTGCAAAGGAGTGTAGAAGTGACTGTGCAGTAGTTAGCAGTGCCAAAATCTTAGCAGCATAGAGCAGAGTTGGATGTAGTGCAAGAAAGCACAACAAAAAATTCAACATCAACGCAACAACTTCAGAGGGACAACACATAGGCTAACATCAGTCATATATTTAGTGTTGAGATGTATCATGTTGAATACTTATTCATTTTTTAATTTCTTCAGTTGGATTCAGCAACCATATTGCTATGAAGTAGCAATTTCAAGTGGTAGTGTTAGGAGTAGCATGGATGAAAACTTATAGAGGGAGATGTAGTACAGATGGAGTGTTGATAGAGGCAGTGTCAATAGTACATATGCAACATTTTCATAGAGTTGGTGGGCATTAGTGTCATACATCAGCAACGTAGAGGGAGAGGTTATAGAATCAGAGCAATACTCATCAGGGGTTATAACTAGAGCACATTCCATGCTAAGAGAGAGTGTTGATTTTTGGTAGAATTGAATGTTATCTAAGTCTCAAAAATTGTAGGGAGGCTTAAAAACATGTATTCAAGATAACCCAGAAATTGTTTTGGGAAATTCTACCCAGATTTCATTTTATTGAAAACAATAAACATTTCAAAGGACCCTAAGTCTAAACTGAGGAAAATAAAATAATTAAAGTGAATTAATATAATATGGGTGTGAGTGTTCTAGAAAAAGTACATCAAGTAAAAATTTAATCTTATCCATTTATTAGAGACTTAATCTTGGTCGTTGAAGTTTCAACGAATATTAGAAGAATGGATTGAAGGGTCATTTGGAAAATACACATAAACACTAAAAGAATGAAGAGATCGATTTATTTAGTGAGAAGTGCTGAGGGAGAAATATCGATCAAGAGATATTTTACATAGAAGGGAAGTAATTCCAATTTGAAGAAATCTTGAGACGGATAGTGCATAATAAAGGAGTTAGCATCAACCACAGAGGCATCGCACAACCAATGACATAGAGCTACACAAGAACTGCACAGAACATAGGAGGAAGTCATATTTCTATTGAGAAGGCAGTGTTAGGTTAGTGTTGTTAGCTCCCTGTAATTAGCAAGATTGGAAAAAGTCCAACTTCAGGTTGAACACTTATTTCAACAACTTTGGGATTCTAGGATCTAGCCCTCCTAAATCCGGAGACGGATCTCTCTAATGAATGAAAATATGGATTTACCTTTGAAAGATTTTGGATAATGATATTAGGCTAGTTATGAAGGCCAAGGTTTTGTTTTGTTTTTGGATGGATGAGCATGATTATTATTTGGGTGGAAAGTTCTAAATGGAAAGAGTTTCAAAGGTATGAAGTTGCAAGAAATCAGAACAAGTTTCGGCTAAAAAGATAGATATAATGCTAGTTTTAGTCCATTAGGCTATGGAGTCATAATAGGATATAATTGAAACAACAAGGAGCAAGAGTGGTCCATGGGGCAAGTCAACTATGTCTAAGGATCTCTTTAAAGTTGATTTTATGGAATGAAATGACACAACAAGAAGGGGAATTTAAAAAAATGAAAAACAAAGAGTAGCCTAAGATCTGGTAAGTACTTTGAAACTAGCCAGCTTTTGACACACATTTAAGAAAGACATAAAATTAATCTAAGATCTGGTAAGTACTTTGAAACTAGCCATTTTTTGATGCACTTTCAATAGAAAAACATTTTAAACACGAAGGGAAACTTTAAAAGCAATTGTTGGAGAAGAGACTAGAGGACAGGGCTCACCATAAAATTCCCTAGTTCTGCTTTACTTAGTAAAATTTCAAGACCAACACATAAGATAACAAAGAATGGTCTAAGATCAGGTAAGGAATTTTAACCTAGCATGCTTTCAACACACTCTTAGGGAAATTTTCAGCTAGTTTTTGGGGATAAAACTAAAGGACAGGGCTCACCATTACTTCGTTAGTTCATATCTACTTAACATAGACTGAAAATAACATTCAAGAACAACATTCAACTTGAACAATAGGACGAGGGAATGCCAACATTCCTAAATGCCTAAATTGAATTAAATCGTTCCTAAATAACACAATTTGGAGGAAAACATACAGATAAAGCTTATCAGTCAGAGAAGGGTACTGACATACAGTAAATCCTAACTCTATGCTTGCTGTTCTTTATTAGAGAAGATGTACAAAGCAAAAATACAAGTAAAATAACAATTTACAATAAGAAATAACATCACCTTTGACATAGACCATGATCCCATAAATCATTTTGTATTGATGCTTCAAACCAATTACAGCTTTAAGTCCAATGTTTCAGTTCAGCAATCATCTTCACTTCTCAGCCTAACTTATTTAAGCACAAGCAGAGCTTCAAGAGCCCATGAACACTATTTACAAGTAGAAGTTTCAAGCTCAAATATATTTCAAAGTTCTGCAACCAACGTTTACAATGGACTCCTAAATGAGATTTTATACAAGGATGAGGAGGTCGAAAGAAAAAGATCTAAGGTTTCATTTAATACAGATTTGGTACTTCTTGGACTTTGAGGGGCTCAATGGAGAAGTTTACAAATATTTTTCTCTATTAATTGTTTTAGATTTAAGAGTTAAGCTTGGTGGGAGCTTTTGTTGACTTTAAGGCTTTGTTCTAAGTGGAAGTAACTCTGATATTTTTTGCATTAAGTTCCTTTGGTAGGATTAACTGTTAGGCTGCGCTGAGGCAAATATCTTCTTTTCTGATCATAATTCAGCCTCGGTTGAATGCTTTGAGGCTAGAGGTGGCTTTGTGTAGCTGAGAGGAATCAATTAGCCTCTGATGTGGCAGTGGAGGCTCTTTCTGACTGATAAATCTTTGTTTCATCTTTAATGGTGTTTTAATTCGGAGGATTAGGCTTTTGATTTTCGATCTTAGCCGCAATCCTCCAAAACTATGAAAACAGTCTTCAATCCTCTGTTTCTTCTGTGTTTAACTTAATTCATTGTGTCTTGTTCATGTGTAGGTTCTGCAAAGGGCTCATATGGCATCAATGCCCATGAAGCATTGACGAAACGTGAAATTTTAATCATGTGGATGGCTTCCCTTTTGTGAACAAAGGCGCGTGGATCGTCATCCTCAGTCCTTGGTTTTCATTTTATATAATGGAAAAGCCATTGAAAACCTACAAAATAAAAAAAATATTATAAAATCATGTGTTATTGGGGAAAACTGCTTTAGAGGTAGTGGGGAAGGAGCGTGGCCGTTGGATGGCAGCATCCAATGGTGAAGATTTGCGTGCGTTTGTCAAAGGAGAGCGGTTGATGAAATGGTGCAGAGGATTAAGTCTAGGCCATTTGATCTTTACAGAGATCAATGGTGGAAATAAGTCGGCAGAAAATAAAGCAAAGGGGTTGCTTTATAAGGAAATGGTGGAAATTGCAAAGAAATAAGATTTAAAAACCCTTCGTGGAGAAAAATGTATTGAAAAAGCATTCGGGGTTTTCGAACAATCCTGGGTTGTCAAATAAAAAATGGCCTCAGAGATCGATGGCTGGGATTGATCTGTGAAATCCTTTGGAAGAAGGTGGAGGGCGATGGTGTAGTGAGAAAATAGATCTGAGCCGTTGATCTGCAAATATCAACGTCGAAAGGTGCACACGATGAATTATAATACAAATGAAGAAAGATGGTTTTGGTAGAGAAAACCATGGGTTTCGCACGGAGAAATGGCGGGGAGGTAGTTTTTCCTTTTGGAACGTGATATGCATCCCCGCCCGACACATATCTTTTGAAAACAACCTATATCATGTAATTTTTAAAAATTATCCTCTGCACTTAAAGTTATGCGATATGGAATACTGGCCATTAGATATGGGTCCTTAGATCCAATAGTGGAGAGTTGAGCGCGATATTGGATAGATGCGTGAGAAGAAGCGGGAAGGGAATTTTTATTATGGACTATCCGATCAAGAGATCAATGGCCAAGATTAGATCCAGAGGGAGGCAGGCCCCACAGGAGGCAGGCCTGTCGGGGTTGATATGAGCCATTAGATATATAGGATCAATGGTTGAGATGTGATTCACGGATGAATGAAAAAATGTACAAGGCGGAAGAAGGGTCAATAAGGGTTGTTGATCTGCAGAGATCAACAGTTGGGGTTGGTTGGAAAAAAATTGTAGAGAGGAGCCGTATGTTTTTAACAAAGGTGGAAAGATGCATTCTGTACCGTCCGATCTAGACACGTGGATGGCCCAGATGCAATCAGAGGCATGCGATCGGCAGGGGGAGAAATTCGGGAGGCGTCGATGTGATTATCTGTGGACCGTCAATTTGTAGATCAGATCGACAGCGGAGAACTCATTGGGGGTTGACCAATCGGGGGTGGCATAAAATATAACGCACCCAATGAAAAAATGCCAATGCGATTGTGTGCAGGCCGTCAGATTGGCCCAATGATCAACGGTGGATATTGTTTTAAACCAAGCACTGGAAGAAAGCCCTTAATACTTTATAAAAACCCAAAGTTTATGAAATGCAAAGGTTTATTATGGCTCAGGGTAGATTGTATATAAGGATTGGCACCCGATTGCAGGGCCTATGGATACATGGAAAACAAAGGTCTAGGGTTTAAAATGTATAAGGTCCAATCAAATCAAAGGCACAACATTGGCCTTTCAATCTACCCATTTAGAATTTTTCCGATGCGATTAGTGCTTCAGGACCTTTAACTCTTGGTCCCAGGGTAGGTTTATATGGAGTAAAGCAGGGGACGGGTTTTATATAATGGGGCTCAATCGCATCGGAACTTTGATGCGGGGCTTTTCAATCTACCCATTTATACATTAAAATATTGCTCCGATAGTTTTTAGACCAAAACTTAGGATAAATGGGTTTACGACTTTACAAAGGGAAATATGTATCGGAGATGGATTATTACAATGTTTTAAGAGCCGGATGCAGGCCCACAAGTTATATGAAAGAATAATATGATCGGGGTTTATAAACAAAGGGCTAATCGCGTCGGAGGTCTCAACTTAACAAAAATACTTGTGTATCTTGATTATTTTTGATGTAATGAGCGCTAAAAGGGCCTAGCGCTTAGTTCCAGCACCAAGGCATATGTGGGGAAGTGGTTTAAGACTTAGCCCAAGGGGGCTTAAGCCTGTAATACAAAATGTGTATTTTTATGATTTTTTCAGAGTTTTCTAATGGATTTGGGGGTTTCAGCAGAATTTAAAAAGGAGTTTTAAACTCTGTACTGTGGATTTTATGAAGGGAAAATGGGAAAAATGGAAAACAAAGGAATTTTATGAGAAAAAGAGAAAGCAAAATGAAGGTTAGTTTTGATGTTGAAGGAAGCGAAAAATGATGTTTCGCGGCAGTCTTTTCTCTATTAAATTAGCAGAATTTCAGAGATAAAATTTGAAACAGTAGTGAAGATTTGAACAGAGGGCTTGATGTCTTCATGAGTCTTCAAGAGATAACAATTTTAGTAATAAAATTGTTCCTTGAAGGCTCCAAAATGTTTTAGCCAACTTTTGATATAACAAATTTTATAGGTGGCTAACAGTGGCTCCACTTGTGGATGGTGACTTCTTGAAGGCATCAAGAACTTCAGACTTGAATTCTCTGGGAGGCTGCTCAGTGCCTTATCCATTGGGCAACAACTTTCTTTACTTGGATGTTCCTCTTTTTCTCTAGAAAATGTTTTAGCAGCCATAAAAAGACAATGGATCTTCATCAATACAAACTTTCTACCTACCCAATCCTACTGATCTTAGAATTTTTTCTTCTTTAGAGTGCACTTGGATTGGAAAACTTTTTTTACAGCATTTTATTATTTTGAAAGCATAAAACTAATCTAATTCTACTCCTTATTTCTCCATGAACTCAGATTAAACAGTTGAGTTCATATGCTTCTCTACCTAATCTACTAATCTGTTAGGATTAAACAGTCTAATAGATTTTTATTCACTAATTTCTAAAACAGAAATTTAAAACCATACAAGTCAGGATTAAACAGTCTAACTTGTAGCTAGTCTATGGCATAAAAGAGAAGTTGCACATAGATATTACTTTACAGAAATTAAATAAAAAATGGAAGGCTTTTTATCTGAAAGTTTCAAATCACTTCCTTCATCTTTTTATAGCTCTGTTTTTACTACTGTGTCAGCTACTTTTCTTTATAATATGGTTTAGACTTTGAGCTGATTAGAACCAGTTATTCCTCCGTTTTGACTCAAAAATTAAAACATATTAAATTCATTCTTGTTTTGAAAACTTAGGTTCATATTTGACCTTGTTTGAACCTTTGATTTCTAACCTAATCTACCTAACTGATAAGCCAAGATTAAGCAATTTGGTAAATCGAATTCACTAACCTATCAGTGGTCAATTTAAAACTAATTAGCCATGATTAGGCTATATGGCTAACTAGGTGTGTTTTTTAGGAGTGGCATTTGAGCTTGCACACTTTCAAATTCGTTTCTCTTTTTGGCATGGGGCTATACCTTTCTTGTTTTTGAAATTTGCCCTCTTTTCTCTTTTTTTTTGTTTTTGTATTTTTTATTTTTCTTCGGAGACAAAAAATCAACAACTATCTGAATGCTCAAAACTAAGCTATATTGACATTCCTATCTAACCTATTCTAACTTGGAGTATTTGCAACCTTATATGATACAAAACTGTCAATGTAGCCAATTGAGTAATGTCAAAAAGAAGAAGAAACTCTGGCTGCTTGTCAGAGGTATCCATAGTACATTTTGAAGATTAATCTTCAAAACCAAGACCATCACAGAAGGCGACAACTTTTCATGCATTTGGCTCTTGCAGAGGATCCATGCTTGATAATTTGAGCCAATTGGAACCTCCACACATTTTTCCAAAGGATCAACAAAGAAAAGATGAAGGTTCTCTTCTTTTTGGTTCTCCATGTTTGGTAGATTATCTGCTTCCAAGGCTTCAACTTTGAAGACTGTGTTGTTAGTATCTGGCTTGGAAGTATCATCATCCTTAACTTGAAAAATAGCAAACAGTGAAATATCTTCTTTCTCTAAATCTATGCTTGCTTCTGATATAAATTCAGGTTCTTTGGATGGAATATTGATATCAGTGATGGGAGAAGTTTCTTCTTGAAAAGATGGTATATCCTCAGTAGGATAGTGTTCTATTTGTTTTTCTCCTTCAAAGTTTTGCTATTATTTTTTATTGTCTGGGACAACAGGTCTGAATTTTCCTTGAATTGTATAATTTTTTCTTTCCCAAGGTCTTAGCCATGTACTAGCCATAAGGGCTAATCTACTAGAAAAACTGTTTTGGTCTTTAGGAACAAGGATAAGTTGGAAAATTTTAAAATATTTGAGTAGATCAATGGTATCATCCTTATAAGCTTTAAGTCTAGGATGCGTAACTATGCATTCATCTTTCACTTGCCTAATTACCATTTCTGCATTTCTGTGAACTGTTATCTTCCGGCCTCCTGATTTCTTCAATAAATGTATCCCAAAGAGGAGTGCCTCATACTCTACTATGTTAGTCGTGCATTGAAAGTTCAATTTATATGAATAGGCTTCAAAATAATTGTTCTATGTATTGTAGAGCCATATTCCTGCACCTACATTAGTTTTGGTACATAACCCATCAAAGTTCATAATCCAAG
Source organism: Pinus albicaulis (assembly GCA_034641835.2). Lineage (NCBI taxonomy): Eukaryota > Viridiplantae > Streptophyta > Pinopsida > Pinales > Pinaceae > Pinus > Pinus albicaulis. Next base: position 432,421,525 of record CM076579.1, read on the forward strand.
GGGACTAGTTTCAATATCATCATTAATTTCCTTACTATCCCCTTTGTTTTGAGTGCCATTGGATTGTTCTATGGAATAGGCACCATGTTCATGACTGTTTATTTGAGATGATGGTTTAGAGGGTAGCTGCTTGTTTATTATTTTATCGATTTGTTCTTCTGTTAAAGGAGAGATTTTTCTTTCAGCATAAACATAAAAAGAACTACCCTATTTCTTATGACCAACAAAAGAAATTTTTGCATTTTTACATCGAAATTCCCTACGCGAATGAGCAAGAGTATTTGTTTTGAAATAAGTTTCAGAGACTAACTATTTATTAATATTCTAATCTATCTCTTTTTCTGTCAAAGGGGAAGATGTTTCTATATTTCTTTGAACAGAAGTACAATGGTTCTCTGTCTCTTGTAAAGGCTGATTTTGAGGCTGGATGTTTTCTTGAGCCTCTTCTGGGAGATCTTGATTTATGCTTGCAGGAAACTTTTTGGATTTTCTGTTGTCTCCTAAAAGCACTGCTCACTATTATTATTCGCAATTTTATTGTGAAGATCTTCTAACAGCATAGTACAAGATATAAGAAGGCAATCAAAAATTTCTTGACCACCTCTTTTATTGCTTCCTTTGTAAGTTTGCTCATCATTTTCTACAAGGTGTTGATCATAATACATAGCTTGGTCATTGTTTTGTTCTTGAGGTGATTTGGCTTGTGTTTGATCAGGGGAAAACATAGCTCACTCTAGATCATCAAAATTCATATTAGCCATCAACTTATCCATTCTTTTCCCAAGTATATACATCATCTTTTCCATCATGATTAGAGATTTTTCTTGATGGTTTTCTTTATCATTTTGTTGATCATACATGTTATGTAGGGGTAGATTTTGTGTTTGTTTGAGGGAAAGGCATATGACGCTCTGGATCACCATCGTTTAGATTAGCTATAAACCTATTCACCCTTCTTCCAAGCATGTGCATCAACTTTTCCATCATGAGCATATGTTTGTCATCTGGGTCTATATCTAAATCCATGTTTGTAAATCAGAAAAGAGGTCATTGCATTTATTTAATCAGTTCAAGGCCTTCTACCAGTGGAGTCATTTGGTCTTTTGGGAGTTTCATAGTGTGGAGTCACCAGGTGGAAAATTTTAACTCTTATGGAGGTAAAATGTTTGATGGTTCGACCACCATGTGATTCTTGTAGAGCTGCAAGGTTTTTAGGGAAAGAATTAGCTCTCAAGGGTGATCTGAAAAAAGTTGAAAATTTGACCTTAGGAAACTTCCTAAGTATACTTTCAGGTTTATCAACTATCTCAGGTGGGTTTGGGTGAGGTCTAGTATGAACCTTTCTAGGAGCCACTATGCTGTGTTTTTCAGACCCTACTAAACAAGAACAGTTTAACTGGATATGAAAATCTTTAAGAGGTTAACCAATTTGTTTTAAACAAGAAAATTTAATCCTAAAAATCCTCTTAATGGGTTTAGATGATATTATAATGATAAAGGTTCTCCCCAGTGGAGTCTTAAGGTCTGTTCAGGATTGTGGAGTCACCAAGTGGAAGTTTTTAGCTCTTTTCAGAGGTAAAAGGTTATATGGTCCACCACCATGTTTATTGAATACCAATCTGAAATATTTTTTGGTTTTCTGAGTTATTTTTCAGTCCTATTGGTTGTTAAGAGTGTCCTAAATCTGTTTCACAACATAGCCACGGTTACGAGACAAAGACAATCTGTTCTTATGGCTAAGTTAGCTGATCTTCCAAGGTTAGATAAACTCTTATCAGAATCCTAGGGTTTGCCTAGTTTTTCACTGATTCAAACAAGTTTTATCAGGATTACCATGTGTTTGGTAGTGCTTGAAAATGGCTACTTGTACTCAAGGGGTTTCTGGAATGAAATATTTACTCTTCCCCAGCGAAGTCGCCAGAAGATGTTACTACTGGTGGCTCAACTGGTCAATATTCCAAATGTTTAGTGAATAAAGGGGTTTCTGAGATATCTAAAGTATTCAACAAGAAAATAACTCAAATTTCCCAACAGAGTCGCCAGACGATGTTAGCTCCCCGTAATTAGCAAGATTGGCAAAAGTCCAACTGCAGGGAGAAAAATTATTTCAACCACTTTGGGATTCTAGGATCGAGCCCTCCTGAATCCGGAGAGAGATCTCTCCAATGAAGTGCAAAGATGGATTTATCTTTAAAAGCTTTTGGATAATGATATTAGGCTAGTTATGAAGGCCAAGGTTTTTTTTTTTTTTTTTGATGGTTGAACATGATTATTATTTGGGTGGAAAGTTCTAAATGGAAAGAGTTTCAAAGGTGTGAAGTTGCAAGCAATCAGAACAAGTTTCGGCTAAAAAGATAGATATAATGCTAGTTTTAGTCCATTGGGCTATGGAGTCATAATAGGATTTAATTGAAACAACAAGGAGCAAGAGTGGTCCATGGGGCAAGTCATCTATGTCGAAGGATCTCTTTAAAGTTGATTTTATGGAATGAACCGATACAACAAGAAGAGGAATTTAAACAAATGAAGAAAAAAGAGCAGCCTAAGATCTGGTAAGTACTTTGAAACTAGCTAGCTTTTGACATACACTTAAGAAAGACATAAATGTAATCTAAGATCTGGTAAGTACTTTGAAACTATAAAGCTTTTGATGAACTTTCCATAGAAAAACATTTCAAACACAAAGGGAAACTTTAAAAGCAACTGTGGGAGAAGAGACTAGAGGACGGGGCTCACCATAAAATTCCCTAGTTCTGCTTTACTTAGTAAACTTTCAAGAACAACACATAAGATAACAAAGAATGATCTAAGATCAGGTAAGGACTTTTAACCTAGCTTGCTTTCAACACACTCTTAGGGAAACTTTCAGCTAGTTTTTTGGGATAAAACAAAAGGACAGGGCTCACCATTACTTCCTTAGTTCATCTCTACTTAACATAGACTGAAAATAACATTCAAGAAAAACATTCAGCTTGAATATTAGGACAAGGGAATGCCAGCATTCCTAACTGCCTAAATTGAATTAAATCATTCCTAAATAACACAATTTGGAAGAAAACATATAGATAAATCTTATCAGTCAGAGAAGGGTACTGATATACAATAAATCCTAACTCTATGGTTGTTATTTATCAGAGAAGATGGACAAAGAGAAAACAAAAGTAAAATAACAATTTACAATAAAAAATAACATCACCGTTGACATAGACCAGGATCCCATAAATCAGCTTGTATTGATGCTTGAAACTAGTTACAGCTTTAAGTCCAATGTTTCAGTTCAGCAATCATCTTCACTTCTCAGCCTAACTTATTTAATCACGATCAGAGCTTCAACAGCCCGTGAACACTATTTACAAGTAGAAGTTTCAAGCTCAAATATATTTCAAAGTTCTACAACCAACGTTTATAATGAACTCCTTAATGAGATTTTATAGAAGGATGAGGAGGTCGAAAGACAAAAGATCTAAGGTTTCATTTAATACAGATTTGGAACTTCTCGGCCTTTGAGGGGCTCAATGGAGAAGTTTACAGATATTTGTCTATATTAATTGTTTTACATTTAAGAGTTAAGCTCGGTGGGAGCTTTTGTTGACTTTAAGGATCTTTTTTATGTGGAAGTAACTCTACTGATATTTTTTGCGTTAAGCTCCTTTGGAAGAATTAACTGTTAAGCTAGGCTAAGGAAAATATCTTCTTTTCTGATCATAATTGGGCCTCGGTTGAATGCTTTTAGGCTACATGTGGCTTTAGGTAGCTGAGAGGAATAAATTAGCCTCTGATGTGGTAGTGGAGGCTTTTTCTAACTGATAAATATTTGATTCGTCTTTAATGGTGTTTTAATTTGGAGGATTAGGCTTTTGATTTTCGATCTTAACCATAATCCTCCAAAACTATGAAAATAGTCTTCAATCCTCTGTTTCTGCTGTGTTTAATTTAATTCATTGTGTCTTGTTGATGTGTAGGTTCTACAAAGGGCTCATATGGCATCAATGCCCATGAAGCATTGACGAAACGTGAAATTTGAACCCTGTGGATGGCTTCCCTTTTGTGAACAAAGGCGTGGGGATCATCATCCTCGGCCCTTGGTTTTCCTTTGATATAATGGAAAAACCATTGAAAACCTACAAAATAAAAAAAATATTATAAATCCTGTGTTATTGGGGAGAACTGTTTCAGAGGTTGTGGGGAAGGAGCGTGGCCGTTGGATGGCAGCATCCAACGGTGAAGATTTGCGCGGTGTTGTCAGAGGAGAGCGGTTGATGAAATGGTGCAGAGGATTACGTCTAGGCCATCTGATCTTTGCAGAGATCAACGATGGAAATAAGTCAGGAGACAATAAAGAAAAGGGGTCACTTTATAAGGAAATGGCGGAAATTGCAAAGAAATAAGGTTTAAAAACCTTCCGTGGAGAAAAATATATTGAAAAAGCATTCGGGGTTTCTGAATGATCCTGGTTTGTCGGATAAAAAAGGGCCTCAGAGATCAATGGCTGTGATTGATGTGTGAAATCCTTCGAAAGAAAGCGAAGGGCGATGGTGTAGTGAGAAATTAGATCTGAGCTGTTGATATGCAAAGATCAACCGCAGAAGGTGGGCGCGATGAATTATAATACAAATGAGGAAAGATCGTTTTGGTGGAGAAAGCCACGGGTTTCACACGGTGAAAGGGCGGGGAGGCGGTTTTTCCTTTTGGAATGTGATATGCGTCCCCGCCTGACACGTGTCTTTTGAAAACAGCCTATATCTCGTAATTTTTAAAAATTGTCCTCCATGCTTAAAGTTACGCGATATGGAATATTGGTCATTGGATGTGGGGCCTCACATCTAATGGTGGAGGAGTGAGCAAAATATTGGATAGATGCGCGAGCAAAAGCGGGAAGGGTGGTCTTATTATGGACCATTCGATCAAGAGATCAACGATGGAGATCAGATCTAGAGGGAGGCAGGCCCCATAGGAGGCAAGCCTGTCAGTGTTAATATGAGTTGTTAGATATATAGGATCAACAGCTGAGATGTGATCTGGGGATGAATGAAAAAATGTACAAGGAGGAAGAAGGGTCAATAAAGGCCATTGTTCTGTAGAGATCAACGACTGGGGTTGGTTGGAAAAACATTGTAGAGTGGAGCCGTATGTTTTTAACCAAGGTGTAAAGATGCATTCTAGACTGTCCGATCTCGACACGTGGACGCCCTAGATGCAATCGGAGGCATGCGATCGGCGGGAGGAGAAACCTGGGAGGCACTGATGCGATTAACTGTGGACCGTCTATCTGCAGATCAGATTGATGGTGGAGAACCCATCGGGGTTTGACCAAATGGGGGTGGCATAAAATATAATGCACCCAATGAAAAAATATCGATGCAATTGTGCGCAAGCCACTGGATTGGCCCAATGATCAACGGTGGATATTGTTTTAAACCAAGCACCGGTGAAAACCCCTTAATACTTTATAAAAACCCAAATTTTATGAAATGAAAAGGTTTATTATGACCTGGGGCAGATTCTATATAAGGATTGGTGCCCGATTGCGGGACCTATGGATACATGGAAAACAAAGGTCCAAGGTTTAAAATGTATAAGGGCCAATCGGATCAGAGGCACAACATTGGTCTTTCAATCTACCCATTTAGAATTTTTCTGATGCGATTAGCGCTTAGAGACCTTTAACTCTTCATCCCAGGGTAGGTTTGTATGGAGTAAAGCGGGGGCCGAGGTTTATACAATGGAGCTCAATCGCATCGGATATTTGATGCGGGGCTTTTCAATCTACCCATTTATACATTAAAATATTTCTCTAGCTGTTTTTAGACCAAACCTTAGGATAAAGGGGTTTACGACTTTACAAAGGTAAATATGCATCGGAGATGGATTATTACAATTTTTTAAGAGCCGGATGTGGGCCCACGGGTTATATGAGATAATAATATGATCGGGGTTTATAAACAAATGATTAATCGAATCAGAGGTCTCAACTTAACAAAAAGACTTGTGTATGTTGGTTATTTCCAATGCAATGAGCACCAAAAGGCCCTAGCACTTGGTTCCAGCACCAAGGCATATTTGGGGAAGTGGTTTAAGACTTAGCCCAAGGGGGCTTAAGCCTGTAATACAAAAAGTGTATTTTTATGATTTTTTCAAAGTTTTCTGATGGATTTGGGGGTTTCAGCAGAATTTAAAAAGGAGTTTTAAACTCTGTAATGTGGATTTTATGAAGGGAAAATGGAAAAAATGAAAAACAGAGGAAGTTTATGAGAAAAAGAGAAGGAAAAATGAAGGTTAGTTTTGTTGTGGAAGGAAGGGAAAAATGATGTTTTGAAGCAGTCTTTTCTCTATAAAATCAACGGAATTTCAGAGTTAAAATTTGAAACAGCAGTGAAGATTTGAGCAGAGGGCATGATGTCTTCATGAGTCTTCAAGAGATAAAAATTTTAGCAATAAACTTGTTCCTTGAAGGCTCCAAAAATTTTTAGCCACCTTTTGATATAACAAATTTTATAGGTGGCTAACAAGTGCTAGATCCCAGAGATATTTTCTAGAGGCCATAAGGTCCTAGTTTCTAGCAGCCAAGAGGTCAATGCAGAGACAGGAGGAAAACACAACTGTGATGCAAAGACTACACAGAATGACGAAGTCACTTCCTAGAAGCAGCGCAGGACAACCAGTTTTGGGTGCTGATCATTTTTGGGATCCCATGGAGGAAGTGAGGTATGCCTCACATGATTTTACTTGTTAGTTTCTCTACATGATTTGGAAATATTTTTCAATGATATATTTTTACTTAGCAATGTACTCCATAATAAACAAATGCTCAATTTTGCACCATTTTTCCAGCATTGGGTTTTTCCAAGGACATTAGTCAAAAAAATAATTGTGTTAGATGTGTCTATGATTTTTTTCTTGTTCATTTCTTGTTTCTGCACTTGTATTTTTCAATAGTTTTATTAATGAAGGTTATAGTCTGTTTAATTCGAATTTTTCACAGAAATAAACTGAATAATTAATTTATCAGTTAGAATAATTAATACCAGTTGCTGCAATAGGATTCAAGATCTAGGTATTTTCATAGGTATTACATCTTCCCCAAATTTATTCAACATTGTCCTCATTGTTTTATGTCTAATTCTTTCCCTCTAGAATAGTGCTAGAAATTCCTACCACGTTTTGTCTTCCATCTCCTAGGTGGCCTCCTAAGGTGTAAAGTGGCTCCATTGCACTTTAACTTGAGTGATGGCTCACTTCTGAAATAAGGTTTCTTGTTGATTTAATATGAAAAATGGTTCTACTAGGAAATATCCTTTGAGTTCTACCTGTATAAAATTCCAATTAGTGATGTGAGATTTATCATCAAAAAAATTATTTAACAAATATACATGAACAACATTATGTACTCTTATATGTCAAGGAAATGCCAACTGGTATACCATCAGTCAAATTCTATCTAAAATTTCAAAAAAACCACAAAACTGTGGTGTTAATTTAACAAACGTTCCCATCCTCAAGGTTCTCCTTCTTGGTTTGAATTGAACAGACACATACTCTCCAGTTTTAAATTAGTTTTTGTTCTCTTTCGATCATCATAAATTTTTTTGTCTATAATGTGTAGTTTTTATATTTTGTCTAATTTTTCTCACCACCTGTTCCATTTCCTGAGTGCATTAGTTCCTAAGATTATCCTATCTTCTCGATGAATCTAGCTGAGAGGAATCTTGCATTTCCTTCCATATAAGGCTTCGAAAGGGCTGATTTTAATAGAAGCTTCATAACTATTGCTATAAGAAAATTTTGATAGATGTAGGAAATCTTCCCACTTGGTCGGTTTGTCCAGGACATACATTCTTAGCATGTGCTCTAGAATCTTGTTGATTCTTTCTATTTTCCCATCATTTTGGGGGTGATAAGCTGTATTGAAATTACGTTGTGACCTCATTCCTCCAGATAAGGCCCTCCAAAATTTTGAGGTGAAATTAGCATCCCTATTAGATACTACCATTTTTGGTAGTCCATGTAATCTAAAAATTTGTCTCTTGAAGATGTATGTAATTTGGCTCGCTCCAAATGAATATTGCACCCACATAAAATGTGTTGCCTTACATAGTTTGACTACAACCACTATAATGTATTCATGTTTTCTTCTTGTTCTTGTTAGTCTTGTAATGAAATCTAAAGAAATCAAATCTCATTTCCATTCCATAATCCTTAGTGGATTTAATAGTCTAGGTAGGTGTTGGTGTTCTACCTTCACCTTTCGAACTCTAGACATTTGGACAAATATTTTTCCACTCCTACCTTCATACCAAGCCAGTAAATTATTTCTTGGTGTAGTAATCATTTTTTGATAACTGCGTGTCCAACATATAGTTTCATATGATTCTCATTTAATATTGATTAATTAAAAGAATTTACATTTGCGATTTAAATTATATTTTTATAATTTAACAATTTTTCTAAATTTTGAACATAGCCCAGAACCCTTACTTGTTGCATTTTTTGCGGAATTTCCTAATAAATCCGATCCTCCTGTATTTAATTTATGATATTCTCAACAAAATTTTTGGTGACACTAGTAACAAAAATGTCCATTAGTGCATTTTCATTTCTACTTAAAGCATCTACAAACTTATGTTATTTACCCTTAATATTTTTTATATCCAATTCAAATTCACTGAGAAAATCCATACACCTTGCTTCTATAGCATTGAGACATGACTTGCTGAAAAAATATTTCAAGCTAATATGATTGGTCACTACTGTGAAATTTTTTCCCAATAAGTAGTGCCTCCAAATGTTTAAGGTATCTATGAAAAAACCAACTCTAAGTCATATATTGCATAGTTATTTTCATGTGCTTTCATTTTCCTAGATTCATAGGCCACTACACAATTATATCACAATATTAATCCACCTAATCTCACCAAACACACATTTGTTCATACTAAGAACTCCTTTTTTAGATCTTTTATCCTCAAAATAAGTGTTATTGTTAATATATGTTTTAGCTTGTTAAAACTTTCTTGACACCTTCCTGTCCACTCAAATTTTGTCCCTTTTTTTTGTAAGTAAGTGATAGGATAGACCTGTTTTGAAAAAATTGTAATCAACCTCTTATAGTATCATGTAATCCCCATGAAAGATGAGACATATGGCATATCCTTAGGTATGGACTTGTTCAATATGGAATTAACATTTTTTGGATCAACATACAATCATTCTTTTGAAATAACATGGACCAGATATTGTATTTTGTCCTTGTAAAACTAGAATTTAACAAATTTTGCATATAGCTAAGGCTCTCTAAAATTGTATAGTATGAGTCTCAAATGTTCTTCATGCTCCTCTTAATTTTTGGAATACGCTAGAATTTCATCTATAAACACCAATGCATAATTATAAAGGTACTTACTCAACACATTATTCATTAAATACATAAATCTTGTTGGTGTGTTTGTAAGACCCATTGAAAGCACTACAAATTCGTAGTGACCATATATGGTTTGAAAGGTCATTTTGACAATATATTCGTCCTTTATTATTAATTGGTGATACCTACTCTCACTTGATCAAACATATCATCTATGTGGGGAAATGGGTATTTATTTTTTATGGACAGTTTGTTTAATTTCCTATAATCTATGCACATTCTAAATGTGCCATCCTTCTTATTCAGAAACAATAATGGGGCTGCCCAACATGAAACATTGGGTTTGCTATAATCTTTATTGAGTATTTCCTACAATTATTGTTTCAATTCTAATAATTTTGGAATACTTATTTGGTAAGGTGATCTAGATATTTGGGTGGATCCTAGCATTAAATCAATAGAGAAATATATGTATCTACGGGGAGGTAGAACTAGAATCTCTTCCGTAAATATGTCCTTAAATTCTCATATGATTGGAAATTCATCAAAGTTTTTATTTTTTGCATTCTCCCTATTTTATTGAACATGAAAAAAAAATATTCAATAGCCTTTTCTTGCACTTTTTCAATTGTAACGCTGAAATTTGTCTAAGTAAAATCGGTTTTAGAATGCCTTTTAACAGTTGTGTTATTCCTTGTTTATTTACATAGCTCATTGTTTTCTATAGTAAGTTCATTACAACTCTGTGTTTTTCCGACCAATGCATGCATATTAATACATCATATGAACCTAAAGGAATTATATTTTAACGTTTACTTAAGTTGGACAACCATTTAAATCTATGGGTTATTGTTTTACATGGCGACATACCTTTATTTTTGTGCATGTTGTTAATTGTACTAACTATGAATTCTTGATTTTTTTTTCTTTTAGCTTACATTTTTCCACGATCTGAGGACTAATATAACTAAGACTATCCTTTGGGTCAATTAGTACAAAAATAGAATGGTTTAATATGTTACCTTCAATATTGATCATAACAGATTGGTTCTCTTCTTGTCTATCTTCCAACACTACACTTACCTTTGGAATGATCCTTCCTGTTAAACACCGTGTTAAAACACACATGGTGTATGAGGAGGATAAACACACACACACAAGAGGAAACTCAACACAATGAAGGATAAGCATGTAGCTCATATTTTCCATTATACAAAGATGTACATTTATAGTACAATGGTGTGACTCTTGGTTTCATATTCCAAGGTCACTTGGACTCCATTGTGACTTTTCGCATTCCACACCTACCCATGTAGGATTAGGTGTTCCAACATCCCCCCTTAATCCGAAGGGGTATGTGTGAGTCCAAGAAAAGAGTTGTAATACAAATCTGCAAAGTATACATGGCAACACTTGGGCTGAATCAACTCTCTGAAATGTTGGAAAAAGAGGTGGTTTAAGGATGACCACCAACACTGGAACGCAAAACTTGTTGCAGTTCCCGGAACTCTTCCAAAACTGGCAAGAAGCTGAAAGCTTCTGCTAGAGGAATTTTCCCTCATAAAAAAGGGAGACCTTCAACCTAAAAGAAGGGGGGTCTACTACCTATGATGGTTTTAGGATTACCAACAACTCTGGAATGCTTGAAGCATTTCTTGGAACTCAACCAATGCTAGCAAGAAGCTGAAGGCTGCTAAGCTGAGGGCTTCTGCTAGAGGAAGCGTTCCTCATATATGAAAGGGAGACCTTCGACCTAAAAGAAGCGAGGTCTGCTACCTGTGATGGTTTTAGGTTATCCACCAACCAAAGATGATCGTTTAAGTTTTTCCAGCAACCGAAGGCATGCTCATGGGCATCCATGTCTCTGGCTACATCTCTGAATCTGAAATGACGAATTGTGGCTGAGGCTCGCTTGAACTGCTGTGTCTCTGGCTACAAATCTGAACATGGAATGAGAGATTGTGGCTCAGGCTCACTTGATCTGTCATCGAAGCTTGTACATGACCACCATTTCCCCCCTATCAGTGACAAGGTGAGATGATGGCGAAAAATCAACTACAAGTTTGCTCAATATCCGTGAACAAGTTCTAACATGTGTCGTAAACATCTTCTTGGCTGCTGATGCCCATTGCCAAGAAGCGATCCATCCAAGATGAGTCTTGGTTCTTGCAGGAGGCTTGTGTCTGAAGCATCTGTCTGAAGAATGAGTGTGCTGACCACAGTGCTTGCATGAATGAAGATCAAAACAATGATCTTTCATATGGCCAACTCGATCACAGTGTTGGCATTTCTCAATCTGATGTTGTTGTTGTGGAAGTGGAGCAGGATCTGGAACAGCTGCAGGTGAACTGTCATATAGGAATCCGGCACTCTGAAATATGATGGGCTTGGTGTAGTCCAGAATATGAAAGGACACATCCTTGCCATATCCAAGACCAGTTCTGTGCTTGTTGTGGACAAGCTCTTCCCAAGGTCTGATGATGGGCTTGAGAAGTCCAGGTTGAGCTGCTGCATCTACATGTACATTTGCTCTAGTACAAGGAACTGAATGAGGATCAACTGGAACTTTATCTTCTTTCTTCTGATGAGAGTCCTTCACAATCTTCTAAACAGAAACAAGTCCAGAATGGTGACTCTTTTGTTGAATTTCTTCTTGTTGGAGCTGAGATTCCAACTGCAAAAACTCAATCTTCTCATGTGCATCTTGCAAACAACTTTGAATGTCAAGAAGAGCATTCTTGCTCATTTTTATCACATCATCAACATTTGAATGAATGAGGTTATTCAACAACTCTAATGCCTCATTGATTCTGGCCATTTTCAACAACTTAGGCTCAAAAAATGAAAGGGTGTCGGCTACAACCGAAAATGCACCCGTTTACAATGTGATTCAACGACAAATACAAATGACTCTAAAGAATTTCCAACTATGGAAATCTCAAAGTAAAATAAACAATGACTTACATCAACAACTCAAATTCACTGATTCCAACTATGAATGAAGAGGAAAATTCACTCACAATGTGAGTTAAATACAAAATCTCTGCAAAAATATTTTGTAGATGTGCAGCTGAAAACACTATGTAAAAAGCCTTTAAGGCAGCTGAATTTTCCTTCAAAGAGCTATTTAAAAACTGATGGCAAACTTGTCTTCAAATGTCAATTTCTTCAAAAAAAATCACCCTCTTGTCAATGCCACAAATCATAAAATGTAAATCTGCGATGTGTTCAATCCATCTGCTCCTCATATGCCATTTTCCATTTTTCTGTTGTTCATATTCTCTCTTTCCTCTCTCTCTCTGCTATTGTTTTTAATGGGAATAATTAAAGATGGGAGCAATTAAAAAAAATGAAGAGGGAAATTTATATGGGGGTGGGGAGGGAATATTAAAAAGAGGATTAATAAGATATGGGAAAAGGGAATTTTTAATAATAAAAAATTAAAAGGGAAAAGGGGAAAGCAATTTTAAAAAGCAAAGGGAGCTTTTAATAATAAAAAATTAAGCGGAAAATGATATACGTAAGGGATGGGTATTATATGTGGGAGGGGGGTATATTAAAAGAAATTTAAAATGGGAATGTATATACGTAAAGGAGGGATAATTTAAAAATTTAAAAGGGGATATGGAGAGTCGTATTGTAATGGAGAGGGGGATATAACAAAAATAGGAAATACGAATTAAAATCTGAAGTGGGAGTGGATGAGTAAGGATGGCGGAGCATATGAGCGTATGGATGGAGTCGAGTTACATGCCGTGGAATGAGTGAGCGGGTGGGTAGGTTAGGGGCGGTGTCGAATGTGAGGAGGCGTCGTGGGTAAGAGGGGCGCGGGTGAAATTTGCGCAGGTAGAGAGCAAGGATGGAGCGTTGAACGCAGAATAGAGCAGCGGGTGCAGCGTTGGATGTATGCAGAGGGAGGGGTGAGCGATGCGTTGAGTGGGGAAGGTCGGATGGGTAGGGTAGGAAGAGAGCATTTGCAGTGGGAAGAGAGGTCGGAAATGTTGTAGGGGAAGGGGCCGAACAGTGATAAGCAGCAGTCGTGGAGGATTTGGGTAGCAGCCGTAGGCTGTAGTGTATTTCAAAAGGAGCGTTGAGTTGTAGTATTCGATGCAGCGTGGTGTATGGGAGGAGCGATAAGGAGGCGTGGTTGTAGGTTTAATGAGAGGCCAGTTGAATGAGGGTGAGCGGTGTGTGAGGGAGAGCAGGTCTGCGAGGAGTGGTATGAGTAGGAGAAGCTGTTGGGTAGAGGCGTAGGTGCTAAGAGTTAGTGATATGCGTATTGAGTGAGGCTGAGATATTTGAATCGATTTTTTTTTTTTTTTTTTTATAATGTTAGAACAGCAGAGAGAAGAGAGCAGAAATTTTCTTCTTCTTGTAGGTATTTTACAAATGTACAGCAGTAGAACTTCAGAAATTGCAGAGAAAACTCAGAAATTTTTCTTCAAAAACCCAGAAATTTTTCTTCAAAAACCCTGAAATTTTCTTCAAAAAAATTGCAGAGGGCCATATAGCGGCAGAAAATTGGAGAATTTGCAGAGTTAGAGATTTGCAGAAAACTCAGAAATCTCTGAAATATTCCAATGAAAAATCAGAAATATTTCCAGTAAAAACCCAGAAATTTCTTCAGAAATTCAATTTAAACAATTTTTTCAACAACTCTCCAAAACAGAATTTAATGGGCAGAAATTGCAGGAAGAAATCAACCTTCAAATGTGCAGTGCTGCTTCTCTTCAAAACTAGTGCTGCCAATTTCTGAATGCTCCTTCTCCAAAAAAAATTCTGAATGCAGCAAAAACACTGCTGTAGAAATATTTGAGTGCTGCAAAAATCTCAAGAATTTTGCAGATATGCACAGGCCATAAACACAAATGGCTCACTCAATTTGGAGCAGGGCCAGCAATCGCCCGCTCTAATACCATGTTAAACACCATGTTGAATCACACACATGGTGTATGAGAAGGATAAACACACACACACACACAAGAGGAAACTCAACACAATGAAGGATAAGCATGTAGCTCATATTTTCCATTATACAAAGATGTACATTTATAGTACAATGGTGTGACTCTTGGTTTCACATTCCAAGGTCACTTGGACTCCATTGTGACTTTTCACATTCCACACCTACCCATAGAGGATTAGGTGTTCCAACACTTCCAATATCATTATTGTTGTTGTTTCATGTATTGCTTGTATCTTTTGAAGGGGCCTTGGGTTATATGTACATTCCCTCAACAGTTGAAGTTCTTGACACCCTCATCACTTTAAAGGTTCTCTTCTTTAATATTTCTTGTATTTTTATTATTCATCTCCATGGGTTTTGACCCAGTTTGAGATTGTGTAGGCGAGGTTGCATTATTTTTACTGAACTTCTTTCGATGGTGATGCCTTCCAATAATTTTAAGATATACAAGTTTTTATTTTTTTGTTCCCCTTGTATATTTATTTTTTTCCCCACCTTGCAAAGATTTTGAGACTTCTCCTCTATTTTTAATTTGTTGATAACACAGTCTTGCCTTTCTCACTAGCTTTCCCATTGTTTTAGGATTTTCAAACTCAGTCATTTCTTTATAGAATATTGGTAAGAAATTTAAAAACACCTATAATTTTCCTTCTCTTCCTTGATGTAAGGAACAGAACATAGTAAATTGGTTAATTTAGCAATAAAATCATCCATAGTTAATTCTCCTAGTATTAACTAATGGAATTCCTTTGCTCCATCATGATAGTACCATTCATTTAGATATTTAAAATTTATTTTTTTCTGGAATTCTTTTGGAGAAACTATCTTATCTTCAAGCTTGTGTCTTATTTTTAGCTCCTCCCACCAAAGAACAGCTTTCCACTACAACTAATAAATTTCTAGCCTGGCCTTGAAATTGTTTTCAAACTCATAAACTTGGAAATAATTTTTCATGTTGAGAATTCATACTTCCACATCCTCCTCCTTTTCACCATCAAATATAAAGGGTTTTATTTTGTTGAGTTCCCCCTACAAATCCACTTTGAGGATTCTTTTTGTATGTCATTCGGTACATTTTGTCTGATTCATTTCCTCTTTATGACTTTTTTATTTTTGCCTCCATATTTCCTCTCTTCAATGGGTCTACTATCTCCCCATCCCCCACAGTCTTCATGTGTTTTTGAATATATTTTTTAGTTAAATTCTATATCAACTTTTCTTGTTCCTCACTGATCTTCAATGAATATTCATGATTGTTTATATATTAACTAGTTCTTGTTGTAAAATTCACACAATACCCAATATTTGTGATGATGGAGAAGTATATTCTCCTCCTTTCTCCGCATAAATTTCATCTCCTTCAGTGGGAGGTGGATTTGAAGCTTCTACCATTATGTCCTATAATTCTACTTCACATGAGTACCTTATAGTCAACACAACAGATAACTAGTTACACATATTATACTTAAAATAGTTTTATCCTGATTTTTTCTCATTGATGGTTTATCATAGGCCTAGGCTTTGAAATTATGCTCGAATACCATATGTCAGATACCCATTTTAATTGTTTTTGTTTATAGATTCGATAGTTATAGGAATTATGTGTCTTATTCTACAATTATATGCGCTTCGGGTTGGATTATGAACACAATAACTTTAGATTTTAATCTATTATCATAAAGTAAATATGGATTCATATCTATTCATAATTTTTAATTAATTTACCATGTCTATGACTGCATACTATTTGAGCCTTCCTTAAGTGAAGTATATATTTTTAGTGCCTTCTACATGGGATTTACTATATGAAATGCCCCTTCTTGGCTTTTTTTTTTGGTTGATGAATGTCATCATTCCATAGTCTTACTACCACTGAATATAGTTATAGTTCAAAGGTTTAATATCCCATGAATCCTATCTATTTACACTTGTTAAATCACCCCCATATCTCATAGTTTACATGCATAACTAGTAACATCCACGTGAGATGGAATCAATCAATTTATCACATGTACATGAGGCCCACATGGCCTACTGGGCGTTAGTCACATGGCCATGTCCATGTGAATTTCATATGCCAAATGTACTAAAAATAGGGATGGTGGTAATCAAATCTTGGTATTTGAATGGTTTTGATTACTCCTGGGTAGCCCTAAGGTATTTTCTATACCCCTTTCTGAAGATTCATTTTAATTTTCTCCTCCCTGAAGTCCCTAGCACTGCTCTATAGTAACCCTGACTTTTGAACACCTAATCCTCTATGGGTAGGTGTAGAAGGCGAATAGTCACAAAGGAGTCGAAGTGACCTTGGAAGATGAATCCCAGAGTCACCTCATTATATTGTAAATGTACATCATATCTATGGTAAAGCGCAAAAAATGTTTATCTTTTCCTTTGTGTGTGTTTAACATGGTATCAGAGCTGATACATTCATAACCAGCTCAATATTGTGCGAGCCACTTGTTTTTGTGGCCTATGTAAACCTGCAAAAATCCTGTGCATTTTTGCAACATTCAGAGATCATTTTTGCAGCATTCAAAAATTATTTTTGCGACGAGCAGCGTTGTGTACTGCCATATTCCTAAATTTGAAAGTTTGTGCATTTAAAGTCTACAGTTTTTCTCATGTCTCCCTACTACATTCATTTTTTACTGCTCCTCGCATTTCTTTTACTGCTCTTGCCATTCAAAATTCTGGAAAATTATGAGTTTTTGTTTACTACAAATTCTGCAATTTTTTCCTACAATTTCTACCTACTTTTATTTCTGCACATTACTATGCAATCTCTGCCATATTCCTCTACTCTATATCCTGTAATATGTGCCATATTTATTCTCTGAATTTCATTGCAATTTGGTGGTTGAAAAGTTTAAATTGACTGAAGAATCAATGTGGAGATTGATGCATTAAATTCCTAAGGTGTGTTGACTATTGAAGAAATCGTGTTCCTTTCAACACTATCGTGCTCCCACAAATATGGTACTCCATCAACTAGTGCCCGTCCTCAACTCCACACACTGATTTCTGAATCCTCCTGCTCCCTGAATAATAAATAGAGCAGGCTTGACCTCCACGCCGGCTACCTCTTCACACACCCATTCCACCTTCTGTGCTACCTCTTCCCATAGTCTCCCCCATGGCCCTACCCTCACTCCACCTTAGCCCCTCACACAGCTCAGCCGCGCTACCCATGCATTCCCACGACCCTCGGCTCTTGGCTCTCGACCCTCACCCATCTCTCACCTTCCTCCCCTCAGCCTTCCCACGGCCCTTTTCCATCACCCATCTCTTCCCATCCTTCTCACCACCCTCCCCTCGACCTTCCCATAGCCCTCGGCCGTCACCCATCTCTCTGCAACCCTACCCTCTCACGTCCCTCACCCTCTCTCTCCCATATACTCTCACTACTCACTCCCCATCCCCAATAGCTCATGGCTCCCTCACCCATGCCCCCTCCCCTCTCACAACGGCCCTCACCCATCTCGTGGCCTCCCTCCCATCGGCCTCCCACTCACCTCCCCCTCACATGCTCCCTGCCCCCTCACCTGCACTCCCTGCTCACGCCCGCCCCTCAACACTCCGCCTCCCTCCCCTCCCACACAGATTCTCTACGTTTTTTCATTCTACCATAATACCAATTTAATTTTTTTTTTATAGTTTCACCTCCCCCAGATTTCACCTCCCCAAAAATCACCTTCTCCAATAATCACCTCCCCCACAAAACACCTCCCCGAGATAATACCTCTGTTCCCCCCCCCCAATATTTTTTTTCGAAAAAAAAAAGAAAGAGAAAGAGAGAGGGGAGATGGTATATGAATAAATGGATATATGGATTTTCTATATAGTGAAAAGTGAATTTTTTGTTGCATGTTTCTCTATTATAAAAACATGACCAAGATTTGTGGCATGTATAGAAGGGTGACTCTCTGAAAGATATTGACATGTGAAGGAAAATGTTGAAAATTGGTCATCATTTTCAAAATAGCAGTGGCATCATAAATTCACTCATATTTTTGCCACAAAGATTTTTTTTGGAATTTTCATTCATCTTTATTGTGAGGTAACATAGCAAGCTCAAGGCCATCTGCTCATCGATAGTGAAGCATCCAAGCTTGTGAATATCTTTTTGTTGAATTTGAGTTGTTGAGAAAAATGGCTAAAATCAATGATGCATTAGAGTTGTTGCATAACCTCATTCATTCCACTGTTCATGATATGGTAAAAATGAGTAAGAACGCTCTTTTCAATATTCAAACTTGCTCGCAAGATGCACAAGACAAGGTTGAGTTTTTACAGTTGGAGTCTCAACTCCAGCAAAATGAACTTCAGCAAAATAGTCATCATTATAAACCTATTTCTGTTCATAAAATTGAGAAGGACTCTCATCATCAGCAAGAATATGAAGTTGCATTTGATTCACATTCAATTCCTTGTACAAGAGAAGATTTACATGCAGATGTAATAGCTCAGTTTGCACTTCCCAAGCCCATCATCAGACCTTCAGAAGAGCTTGTCCACAACAAGCAAAAAACTAGTCTTGGATATGAAAAACAATTGTCCTTTCATATTCCGAACTACTCCAAGCCCATCAAATTTCAGAGTGTCATATTTCTTCATGACAGTTCACCTGTAGCTATTTCAGATCCTACTTCTTTACCCATGCAAGCACTATGATCGGCACACCCATTCTTCACACAGATGCTTCAGAAAAAAGCCTCCTGCAAGAACAAAGATTCATCTTGGATGGATCGCTTCTTGGCAATGGGCATCAATAGCCAAGAAGATGTTTAAGTCACATGTCAGAACTTGTTCTCAAATACTAAATAAACTTACAGTTGATTTTTCACCATCATCTCACCTTGTACTTGATAGGGGGGGAAATGGTGCTCATCTACAAGCTTCAAAGCCACATCAAACGAGCCTGAGCCACAATCTCTCTTTCAAGGTTCAGAGTTGTAGCCAGAGAAAAAGAAGTTCAAGTGAGCCTGAGCCACAATCTCTCTTTCCAGATTCAGATTTGTAGCTAGAGACAAAGCAGTTCAAGTGAGCCTGAGCCACAATTCATCATTCTATATTGAGAGTTGTAGCCAGAGACACAGATTCCCATGAGCATGCCTTTGGTTGGTGGGGAGCCTTAAACCATCTATGTGAGGTTGATATTCTTCCTCTTTTAGAACACTTCCTCTAGTAGAAAACTTCAGCTTCTTGCCAAATTTGGAAGAGTTCCGATAAATGCGTCAAGCATTTCAGTGTTAGTGGTCATCCTTAAACCATCGTAGGTTGTAGACTTCCCCTCTTTTAGGTTGAAGGTATCCCTCTTCAAATATGAGGGACGCTTCCTCTAGCATAAGCCCTCATCTTCTTGCCAATTTTGGAAGAGTTCAAGGAACTACAATAAGCGTTGCCTTCTAGTGTTGGTGGTCATCCTTAAACCACCTCTTTATGCCAAAATTTCAGAGAGCTGATTCAGCCTAAGTGCTGCCATGCATATTCTACAAATTTGTATTACAACTCTCTTCCTGGACTCACACATACCCCTTCGGATTAAGGGGGGGGGGATGTTGAACACCTAATCCTCTATGGGTAGGTGTGGAAGGTGAAGAGTCACAAAGGATTCCAAGTGACCTTGGAAGATGAATCCAAGAGTCACCTCATTATATTATAAACGTACATCATATCTATGGTAAAATGCAACGAATGCTTATCTTTCCCTTTGTGTGTGTTTATTTTCTCCTACACCATGTGTGTGTTTAACACTGACTAGTAAAAAAGCTTTCTTCACGTGGTACACTGTGGTTGCCTACCCTTTCACAATAGGGAGAAAATTTCTGCAGTTCAACTCCTCCTCATTATGGTGATTCTGTGTTACGGTTCCCAACACCTGAAATTTCCTAATGAAATTGGTATTTTCTCACAATAGAATGGTTATTCCATTATCTTTATCTATATTAACTTTGTTATATAGATGGGGCAAACCCCAACATTTGATATCCATTAGTAAAAGGAGGTCACATAGATACTATATCTAGATTTGGAGCTTTTAAACTTTGACAAACTAAACCATACAGCCTTGATAGCAGCAAAGCAAATAAAAAGACAAAGTAATGAATTTCTCCTCAAGATATAAAATATATACACTAAATCATTTTCCAACCATTTGATACGTGACCAGAATGAAAATAGGGTAATTTTGTTATGGTCTCTTAAATCCAAGAACTATATGCATCTCCATTACACCATTACATTAAAAATTCTTTGCAAATCGTTGAGCATTTATAAATATAACAAAAAGTGTTGTATCACACAAAGAAGGAAGAATTAACTCACACTAACCATGGAAGACTTAACTAGACCATATACATCATATGAAAAGATAACATCACTTGTTGGATCATCAACATAACAATACCTTTCCATGGTGAAACTTACAGCATCCTAGGATTCATACCATAAGAAAATCACAGGTATGAAGAAAATTTCTATAGTAGCACACAAGCACAAAACATATTTGGGCGAGTAAAACATTGAACAATATCAACATTACATCACAAATTGGGATTCATGAAGTGCAGTTCTACAGTATCAAACATGCAACAAACATATTTTGGCCAATAAAACATTGAACAGTACTAACATTACATCACAAATTGGGATTCACAAAGAATAGATGGGACTAAAATCCATTCATGCACCAAAGCTACAAAAGACTCAGGGAGGAGAAAAAAACCACCTCAAAACTCGCAATCCCATGTTTAGAAAAAAAACTAAACCATATACAAAACTGTGTAATCATAAAATTAAAAATAGATTAGACAAGTTTTTCCATAACAGCAATGCCTTTAAGATACAAATTGTCTTAAATTATTTTGAGACTACTATGAAGAGACCATACCTAGAACATGATTGCAAAAATAGTAACAAAAAACATAAGACTGTCTATCTCTAATCCTTATCAGAAGAAATTATAGTTAGATCCTAAGCACAATCAAACAAAGGACCAGTAGGAACACCGAACAAAGTAGCTAAAGGTTGAATTAAACACCGGAAATCTTTCCACTCATGCCGATCGAGAATCTACATTATCTAAACAAGACCTTTAATTCCAAAGCATATATTTGATGCCCTCCAATACAAATAATATGATTGATTGCATAAAACTAAAATTGAAATATGCATTAAATTAAGTTGTTAAAAGAGGTATGCTATATAGCCCTACTATAATATTGTAAATGATATTTTAAATACAAAATAGATGTAATAATGATTATAATAAACATATTTATATTAAACATATTTATATATCCAAAATGAGATCATTGAAAATTTCCTTTACGTCGTCATGTTACGGGTGAGTACGCCCATGGGCGGGTGCCCACCCGAAGCCCAACATCTATCCATATCTATAAATAAACGGAAAAAATATTCTAATATTAATTCCAAATAAAACACAATAAATATTATGAATTACTTGGTTGTAAAGAAAAACACTTAACAAAAGGAAAATAAACCTTGTAGTTTGCTAAACCAACTAATTCTAGTGTTTTTAACATTTAACTTATAAATAAAAGAAAAGTAAACACTCCCATTTGCTAAACAAGCTAATTATAACCTTTTTAACATTTATTTTTTAAAATTCAAAATCACAACTATAGTCTTTTTCCATTTGGTTATCTCTCAAATATATTTTTCATATCATCAAGTAAGATTCAAATTTCAAATCAAAACTATATTCCTTTCCTATTCCAATATTCCAAACTTGAAATCAAAATTATTCTCCTTTCCTATTCCAATATCAATCCAATATTTACTTTCGTATTTGAAAGTCCTTGTTGGATGATAATTTCAAATTTGACATCAAAACCATCATTCCTTACTTATTCCGATATCACTCCAATATTTCCTTTCATATTTGAAAGTTCTTGTTGGAAGATAATTTCAAATCCAACAAAACTCCAAAACCCAGGATTTTTTTCTCAGGTTTCTCAAATGTATACAAATAATTTTATTTTTTTATTAGATTTTAAAACATAAAATATGTATTTAATTAGATAACAATTCTAAATTACATTATGTATATAAGTAATTCTATTTTTTATTACATTTTGAAACATAAAAATATGTATTTAATTAGATAGCAATTCTAAGTTACATTATGGTAATATAAAAAAATGTCTCTAATGAGATAACCATTCTCATTTAAATACATTTTTATAATCTAGTAGGTGATAGATGTTATATAAGGTTGAAACAATATATTGTTAATTTTATAATTTGATATTAATAATAAGAATACATATTTAGATTTATTTTTTACTATACTTTAGTCATGCAGATGAGAAAATAACTGTCTACTTCCTTATAGCACTGGTAAGGGTAAAGTATTAAAATTACTTATATTAATATAAGAAAGTACAAAGCATTTTTATACTAAATTTAGATTTATGTTTTCGAGTTAAAACATAAATATTGTGTGTATCATAAAAGAGGTTTTTTACAATAATACCACGATGACTAAATAAGAACTGATACCTCCCATATTAAGTCCACACAAAGTGAAAACTTTCTCAACCCTCTACCCCTTAAGCCTTAATACATCATGCCATTTCAAACACAGGTGGTAAGTGAGTTAACAGCCAAGGAATGATAAGGGAATTCACAGCCTTGAAAGTGGTAAGAGAGTTCACATTATCACCTAAACCACTCTTATATTCTTACGTGACATGGAACCTTGGTGCTTCAAAAATAATGAAAGATACTCTTTTTTCTTCATCCAATTCAACCAATACATGGTTCAAGTATCATCACATGGTTTTCAACCTTACTGCTTCAAACATCATAAATGATACAATTTTTTTCATCCAATTCCACCAATACATGGTTTGAATATCCGCACATGAGAATTTATTGTCAGTTTAACAATATTAGTTAGCTCTACCACGCAGACTCTATTCTTGTTTTAACAAAATAGTTAACTCTACCTCGGAGGCAATCGACAAGTTCACTTATCAGTGACAACAAATATTTACTGCACCCAACCGTCGGTTGATAATCAACATCCGAGAAAGCTGTGATGGTCATTCCAGTTAAACTCAACGATTGTGACTATGTCGTGACTAAAGCAAAGGCGTGGCCGCCCTGGGTGCCCCTTCCGTCACGGACATGCTTTACCAAGGAAAAAACAAAAAGTACAGACAAACACAAATCGCTTACCCCAAAGGATAATCGTCACCCCGAGTCGCTGATTTCTCTAGTTGTTAACTCGACAATTTCTTGCTCCCTTTCCAATGAAAGCAACGATTTGGAATTTAGCAACTGCCATTCAAACTCAGTGATTTGGCATCATGCCTCCAAACATAGTAACGTGACTGTGGCCCAGCTAAGGCACGGGTATGAGCAGTGATGTCTCTTCCGTTCATAGCATTGTGCATTGTTGTTTCGGTAACCCAAAATAGTTGACCGCTCCTCCCAAGTTCGCATCCCATGCCAACGAATTTATCCTCCTTTCTGCACTTTTTTGTTTGGTAAATGTGTGGCCAGAATTAATCGACGTTGGCCCAAGCACCTCCTTTTTAAGAGGCAAAGACCATACGTCTCATTCAAGCACCGCAGGTTAGTCCTTCTCTTCTTTCATTTTTCAAAGTTTTATGGTCATGCTTAATCTAATTACACACTTCACTTAAACAAGCTTAAAATTTAATTAGCTTAAAACAAAAAATTAAATTTGTTGATCGGCTTCAATAATTTGAATGTAGAATCAAAGTAAGTTCACGAAATGCATGCGACTCCAAATAAATACTTTGTATCAATAATCTTTGGCACATATATGGCTCCAAGCAGTCTAAGGAGCATTGGCAAAGCAAGCAGATGACGAGAAACAAGCAGTCTAAAGAGCATTGGCAGAGCAAGAAGTTGACGAGCAGGTTTAATGGCTGCTAGAGCGACCCATGAAGACTTTCTCTCTCCATAGAGATGACTATGATCAATAGGGAACAATATATTGTAGACCATTATAGAGCCAATGGGGAAGGAGTGTTCATTATGAAATAGTAGCTTCTAGAGAGGAATGAAATTTATTGAACATCGCTACAAAGTTGTACAAATGTCACCCTGCCCTTGCTTCTTCAATTTCTTTCCGCATTTAAACTCTTGTCCGTTCACGAAATATGCATTGATACTGTAAAGCATGTTCTATTTATATGAATTCAATTGGATTGCATATTGTGAGAATATTTCAAAATATAGGGAAGGATGATCTTGACCTTTTAATCCTTTTCCTATCAGAATATGATCAGAATCTGCAAAAGGTTCCCATTCGATTTATGCTTTCATTCTAATTTCTGTTAGCCAAATAAGAGGTACTAAATTAACTAAAACCCTAGCCAATGCATTTCCCATGTCAAATATCAAAGGCTCACTTAGTCGATTTATGTTTTCATTCTAAATTCCGTTAGCCAAAAAAGAGGTATTAAATTAACTCAAACACTAGCACAATGCATTTGCCATGTAAAATATCAAAGGCTTACTTAGTCTATTGAGTGATTTTTTTTGTAATGAATTTATGTAATCTTAGTATATGAAACTTTCTTAAATTTAAAATTTCTATATTTAAAAGTACAATTTAAATAACATAAAATTAGAATCTTACCGAAAAAAACATATGCAAAGTAAACAAATGCCATCTCTTTAAAGTAGACCAATGTCAAATACCAACCTACAAATAGTGTTTGGGGATGATTATATGTTTCTTTGTTGCTCCTAATCATGTTTCATTTTTCACTAATTATTACCTAATTATGTAATTGACAAGTATTCTTCTAAGTATTTCATTTTAGGAACCAATTTGGAATTAGGGTTTATTTCTCATGATATTGGCCTTATTCTCATTTTAGTCATTCACATTTGTTAGATAGAGTTTTTCTCTTTAGTCTTATAACTAAATTTTATTTAGTTATATTTTGCATTCACTTTTATAAGCATTATATTTTTATTAAGTAAAAGTTATTGAAAAGTACTTTGCCAAGATTTATCATTTCAATGTAATGAATGATCGCATTATTTTTTTTAATAAATAGGTTTATAAAATTAATGTTTATTATGTTAATGGTAGATGATCCAATAATAATTTTTTATCAAATACGATTATGTAATTGAGATGATTAATTTCCCATGTTAGTATATAAATGTGATGGAATTTATGCATGGTTAAGGATTTGAAATGTGGAAACAAAAAGAAAATAATAAATGGAAAGAGAAAACCAGAGGAATGCTAAAGAAAAAATAATATCATTTTTGTCCTTGCTAGGACTAGGCCTCATTTATGTGATGAAATATAAATTTTCTACTCACATAAATATATTATTTTCGAAAGTGTAGCTTCCTTTTTAAAATCTAAGGTCTATTTATGTTAGGAAATATTCACCTGAATAATAATAGTCTTTTTAGTTTCACTTCTTATGCTTTATAATGTTCACCAAAATATTTCTTACTAAAATTATTGGTACACTAAAACACCTATGTTTAGTGTTATTTTGTTAAAATATATTTTTCTTTTAAAATTAATTAGACATGAAGTATTTTCTTTCAATTAGCAGATTAACAATTATGTTAATAAAAAATTTATGAATCAAGTTTCTTACTTTTTATATATTTCACTTATGGTATGATATCATGAATATGATGGAAAAAGTTTGCAAGACTCCAAGGTAGCTAAGTAAGCAATTACTGGAAATTACCTTTCCTCTCACGAATAAAAAGAAAATCCTGGAGGAAAAAAGGGGTTTGGTGCATGAAAATAAAATAAACTAAAGGCTGAAGAAATAGAACTTCCTAAGCTGGTGGAGAACCAGTGGAATTCTATTATCTTACTTAGAAAAAAGGACTGGATAGAAGTCCTGAGGTCTACTTCGTCGGATAGAAAACTATTGTGAATCTTCTATCTTGGTGTGAAGCACGGGGAGAGTGGAGGACGTTATTGCCTCACTCAAGGTTGGGTGGAATCCATCCGAGTCATAGAAAGTGAGATAAGTAGACTTGATTTAAATATAAATCTTATATGTTTTTCCCTGTTTATTTATATGCATAGACACAGGAATAGAAATGTTACATGTGTGTAATTATTCCAGCATAAGATGTTATGAAACTAGCTCCAAAAATAGAAGAAAAGATAGATCAACACCTTAAAAATAAGTCACTTCAAGGGGGAAACCTCCTTTACATCACATAAATGAATAATTATTAGATGATACAAATGAAGAAACCTCCTTCTATATATAGGAGTCCATAGGGTCAGAACATAATCCTAGACGACCTAGCAATAATAATGTAAGGGCGCAATAATAACAATATTGGGTTTACAGGGGTACAACAATAAAAATAAGGGGGTTACACTAACAACAATAAGGGACTATACTAGTAATATAGGGACCTAATATTCCCCTCTCCTTCAAAGAACTTTTGTTCTCAACACTTGAGTAGCTCTGCATGCTTCCATATAAAATTCTCATCCTCCTATGTAGAATCTTCAATGGCTAAGTTCTTCGACTCGATGAGATACTCTGAAATTGATCAATTTCGTAGCTGTCGAGTTTGTGTTTTGTGACTGCTTTAGGTTCCAATACGATTTTTCCTTCCTCATCAAGTTCTGGCCATATTGTTTGAACTAGAAGATTTTCACCTATAACGTTCTTTAATCATGAAACATGGAAAACATAATGCACTCGCGAAGAAGCAAGAAGCTCCAATTTGTATGCCATAATACCAATCCTTAGTAACACCTTGTAAGGACCATATTAATTTGGCGATAATTTATTATCCTTCTTAGCTTGCTTGAGGGACATTTGTTTGTATGGTTATCGCCGTCAAAATACCCAGTATCCTACATCAAAAATTCTCTCACTGTGATGTTGATCTACCTGTTCTTTCCTTCAATTTTGTGTCAAATTTAGGCCATCCTTTAATAATTGGAGAACTTCTTGTTGATGCTCGATGTGGTCTTCCACTACTTGAACCTTAGAATTTTCTCTTAAAGATGATGTGATGAACGGTGGATGATATCCATAAAGTTCCATAAATGGGGTAATTTTTGCTACAGTATGGAAGGAAGTTTTATACCACCATTCAACGAGAGGTAACCACTTGACCCATTGTATTTTATTATCAGATAAAAAACAACAAAGATATCCTTCCAAACATTTATTCAATATATCAGTTTTACCATCCGATTGAGGATGATAAAATGGGCTATGAGCTAGTTGAGTACCAAAAAAGGAAAATAATTTCGTCCAAAAATTTCCAGTAAAAATGGGATCTCTATCACTTACAATAATATTTGGGTTTCCATGTAGCTTTTGAATTGTTTCCATAAATGCAGTAGCAATTGTAGTTGATTTAATTGGATGAGATAATGCAAAAAATTGTACATACTTAGTAATTCTATCAACTACCATCATGATGACACTCTTTCCTTTGGACTTAGATAAAACTGTGATAAAATTCATTGAAGTCCCCTCCCAACGTTGACCTAGAATGGATAAAGGTTGTAGAAGACCCTGGGTCTTAATTGTCTTAACTTTATTTTGTTGGCAAACCAAAAATCCCGCCACAAACTTTTGAATATCAAGATTAAGGCCATCCCAAAAAAAATATTTCTTCACCCTCTGGTAAGTTTTTAAAAATCTCGAGTGTCCTCCTAAAGGAGAAGTGTGCAATTCCAAAAGAATCTTTTGTTTTAGTTGGGAATTCTTAAAAATATATAAGAAATATTTCTTCCATAAGGAATCATTTTTCCAACTAAATATATCATATGTACTAGAATCTTGCTACAACTTTTGAATGAGTGTCCATACTTCTTCATCCTTCTTCAATTAATCCCTTACTTTAGTTATCTAATATGGTTGGATAATAGAAATGGCACAAAGAAATGCTTCCACCTCTTCATCCATTCTTGCGAGTGAATGTGCAACAACATTTAGCTTCCCTTTTTTATAGATGATTTCAAAGTCATAACCCAACATATTTGTCACCCATTTTTTATGCTCTTCTAAAGATAGTCTTTGTTCCAAAAAGTGTTTAATACTATCATGATCAGTTTTTACCTTCAAGTTTCTTCCCATTAGGTAAGTTTTCCATTTATTTAGTGCTTGTATTATGGCCAACATTTCCTTCTCATAAATAGCATTATGTAAATACTTTCCTTTGATTGGATGACTTTCAAAAGAAATGAGTCTTCATTCTTGCATTAAAACAACACCAATTCCATTTCTTGAGGCATCAAATTCCACAATAAAGGTTTTTGTGAAGTCTATCGTAGCTAAGAATGGTGAAAGGAACATTTCCTCTTTAAGATGTTTAAAGGCCTTAGTTGCTTCAAGAGTCCATGAAAATTCATATTTCTTCAATAATTTTGCTAGAGGTGCTTCTATTCTCCTATAATTCTAACAAACTTACGATAATACCGAGCTAACTCGAGAAATCCTTGTAATTGCTTCATGGTTGTGGGGACTTTCCATTCCTTCATGACTTTAATTTTGTTAGGGTCTACCTTAACAACCTCATGAGATACAATATGAACCAGATATTCCACCTCTTGTACTTCAAAAAATCATTTGGATGTTTTTTCATATTATTGTTTCTCCTCCAATAGTTTGAGTACCTTGTCAACATGTTGAGCATGATCCTTCCAGGACCCGTTGTAGATTAGTATACCATCAAAAATTGCTAGCACAAATTTTCTAAGGAAGGATTTGAAAATGGAATTCATCAACCCTTGAAATGTAGAAGGTGCATTGGTAAGGCCAAA
The DNA here is from genome assembly GCA_034641835.2 of Pinus albicaulis. Classification (NCBI taxonomy): domain Eukaryota; kingdom Viridiplantae; phylum Streptophyta; class Pinopsida; order Pinales; family Pinaceae; genus Pinus; species Pinus albicaulis. Next base: position 432,450,646 of record CM076579.1, read on the forward strand.
AGGCATGACGAAAAATTCATAATGACCCTCATGAGTTCAAAATGATGTTTTTGGAATATCTTCAGTCTTCATTTTAATTTGATGATATCTTGAATGAAGATCCAACTTGGTAAAACAAATTTCTCCATGTAATTCATCCAATAATTCATCTATCATAGGTATGGGAAATTAATCTTTAATAGTGAGCTTATTGAACTCCCTATAATCCAGACACATGTGCCATGATCCATCCTTCTTGTGCATCAATACTACTAGAGCAGAGAAATAAATTTGGCTAGGTTAAATTATACCAACCTCTAACAATTATGGAATCATACGTTCAATTTCACTCTTTTGTACATAAGGATATTTGTAAGGCCAGATGTTTGGAGGAACACTTATTGGAATCAAATGAATAGCATGATCATGATCATGAATAGGTGGGAGTCCTTTGGGAGTTTCAAACACCTTGTAATGATTGTCCAAGACTTTTTGGAGATCTAGATAAATAGATGATTTTGATGATGGAACTTCTAGTGAGCATAATTGTGAAATTACGCCTCATTGTTCCTTCCTCATAATATTTTTCATGACATTAGAGATTATTATCTTTCTTGGATTCCCTGCAATACCCCGTAATTTGACTTCCTTTCCTTCCGAAAAAAATTTCAAGGAAATTTGTTGAAAATCAAAAGCTACCATCCCAAAGATTGTAACCATTGTACTCCTAGTACAACATCATCACCTCCCATTGGAATGGAAATAATTGGACTATTCAATACATATTCCCCCATGGTTAGCTTGATACTATGGCGTTTTCTAGATAAATTTATAGTTCCTCCATTTGCAACCATCACTTGACATTCTGGTGCTAGGTATATGAAACAATTCAATTCCTTGGCTACCTTACAACGAATAAAATTATGGGTACTACCTGAATCAATCAACATGATTACATTTTTATTCTTCATATGTCCTTCTACCTTGAGAGTTTGAGGAGTGGTAATTCCTACCAATGCATTACATGATATGGTTAGACTCATTTCTTCTTCTTCTAGGGTAGGTTCCTAGTCTATATCCTCTTCTTTTAAAGTTTATTGTTCATTTTCTTCCTCCTCTTCACAATATATGTAAAATAATTTCTTCTCAGCACACTTATGACCTTTAGTGTATTTTCTATCACAACTGTAGGAAAGTACTTTTGCTAATTTTTCTTCAAATTGTTGTGGTGTCAACCCTGTAGGCTGTGGAATTCTAGGAGTAGCAACACTTCCATATTTATAGATGTGAGTGGTAGGTTTCCTTGTCACCATAAATTTACTTTCAATTTTTCTTGCCAATCTGAATGCCTTCTCCAATGAATCAGGTGCTTAGACACGGACTTCATGTTGTATGATATTCTTTAAAGTCCCTATTAAGACATCAATCCTATGTTCCTCTGGAATATAAGTTACCCTTATATTCAATTTTTGGAAGTCCTCAATGTGCTCCACCACTGAACTCTTTTGTTTGAGATTGATCAATTAGCTAAAGAAGGTGTTGCTCTATGTATCCTTATAATGTGTTATCATTTCCTCCATAAAAATTGACCAAGAGAAAAAAAATTACAGGAGAAAATCCATCGATACCATACACATGTATTTTGTTCTAAATGTTAAGTTGCAATGTGTACCTTTTGTGTGTTTTGCACATTATTGAGATCAAAATATTGCTCCATCTCTAGTATCCAGGTTACGGGATCCTTGCCATTAAACTTCCTCATATCCATCTTTGGAATATCATGGTTCTTCCATCCAACATTAGATTTTATGAAATCACGATTAAAATTTATTTTGTTCTCATCATGGGTTTCCTCTACTATATCTTCGTCGTTAGGAAACATTTCTTGTATCAACATTGTCAAAACTTCCATGTCCTCTTTTAAATCATTCTTTCTGTTTTCCATGTTATCTTTCATTTCTTCTTCCATGTCATCCATCTTAGATTCCATGCCAGTTTCCATGCCCTCCATCATAGCTTCCATGCCATCCATCTTAGATTCCATGCCTTTCTTCAAACCATCCATCTTAGCTTCCACACCTTTCTTCAAAAATTCCATTTCATTTTTTGTTTCTCTTTACGAGAGTGAAATTTGGTGCACTTTATCTTGTAATTTTGATATGTCATGTTTCCATTATTCATGTTCATGAGTCATAATAGGGCCTTCTAAAGGCTTAATGGGTGTTGAATTATATCTAGGGGGGATTTTAGAACCCAATACTGATATATATTCTATAATATGCCCTTGGAATCAATTCAAACTGATTTTTCACACAAGACTTATGAAATTCGAAAAAAACAATACACACACTTTTATTTCTTTTGAGGAGCTCAATATTAACACTAAAATATCTATGTGCTTTCAAATTTTCAATATGTGAAATTCAATCCTATAGTAGCCCTCTGAAGCTTCTTTTAAATTCCATAGGTTTGATCTTATTTGGATTATTCAAGGAAAAGTTATGCCCAATCTCCCAAAATGACTTAATTATGGACTGGCTTAGTAGAGAGAACTTGTACGGCATGCCTCGTGTCACTGTTTCCTCCATTAGATCTAAAATTTATACACAGGAAACCAAAATTTGTGTGCTTGCAACCATTTTTCACAGAATTCCAATCTGATGCTCAGAGAAAGAGTTATGACAATTTTCCCACAGTCACCTCCTTGAGATGAAATTCGGGAGCCTGAAAAAACCCTAACTTGCACAGAACATATCTCCGGAAATATTGTGAACTAAGATCTGAAATTTTACATGAAATTCCTCAAGATTTCAGCTTCGCTCTATAAACATTTCCACTTTTGAACCTTTGTAGAAAGAAATTTATAGCGAAAATTCCACGATGACATGCTTAGGTTCAATTCAGGAGTCTAAAAAAAAACTCTAAAATCCATAGGTCATATCTCTGCAAATATTGTGAATCAAGATCTGAAATTCTTGGAATGCGTTCCTCACTATTTCGGCTTTGTGTTGTAAAAATTTTAGCTTCTGAACCTTCGTAGAAAAAAAGTTATAGCGAAAATTCCACGATGACCTATTTGGAGCAGTGAAACCCTAGTATCCAAAGCTATGATACCAAATGTTATGAAACCAACTCCAACAATAGAAGAAAAGAGAGATCAACGCCTTATAAATAAGCCACTTCGAGGGGGAAACCTCCTTTAAATTACATAAATTAATAATTCTTGGATGATACAAATGACAAAACCTCATTCTATATATAGGAGTCCACAGGGTCACAATATAATCCTAGCCGACCTAAAAATAATAATGTAAGGGCACAATAATAACAATATTGGGGTTAAAAGGGTACAATAATAACAATAACAGGCTTACACTAGCAACAATAAGAGACTATACTATTAATATAGGGACCTAACATAAGAACTTATATAGTAAGAAATCCCTCTAGGAAATTATTATGGAAAAGGTTTATGTACTTATATTATTGACTATTTTGGAATTTAAAATCTAGGTGAAAGGAAAACTATAATTTAGCAGGTTTGAAAATATAACAGTTAGGGAATGGACCCCAAGAGAAAGATAGTATGTATTTCAGGTAGAAGCCAATTAGTATACATACTAAGGGGTTATTACCCTCGGAGTTGTCCGGACACTCACCTAGAACCAGCCTAGATCCATCTTACTCTGGATCTATCATGCACCGAGAGGGATCAAATCTCTCGAGGTGCAAACCTATTTTTTGAGTGCAAAAATTGAGGAAAGGTTTGCACCTCGAGAGATTTGATCCCTCTCGACGCATGATAGATCCAGAGTAAGATGGATCTAGGCTAGTTCCAGTTGGAGGCATCAACGTCACATTTTTCAGATTATTAAAATTTTTGTATATTTTTGAGATGTACATCATACTTTGAAATTTTGAAGATTAGAAATATAAATTCTAACAAATGTTAGAACACTATTTTGAATACTGAACCACATAATAATCGTAGAAATCAACATCTACACTATTCAATTATTTAAATACTTTTCTCTCTTGCTCTTCGATATTAATAGGTTGAATTACTAAAACATAAAAATAAATGTACATTGTCAATAATTTTTCTTTCTTGCAGTGAAATTAATGCACAATGTTAATCCAATCACTTTAAAATTAATGTACCATCAATGTACATCCAATTACATCAAATCAGAAATCAACGTTTACACTGAAATCAATGCATATAATGCAAACAATGAAATAGGATTAGAAAACATCTATGGTGAAATGGATGCATCTAATGCAGGTAATCAAATAGGATTAGAAATCAACATCTACACTGAAATTAATGTATCTAGTGCAAGTAAGCAAATAATATTAGAAACCAACATCACTGAAACCAATGCATCTAGTGCAAGAAATCAAATAGGATTAGAAATCACCATCTATACCGAAATCGATGCATTTAGGGCAAGCAATCAAATACGATTATAAATCATGTACATTGAAATCAATGCATCTAGCGGAAGTAGTCAAATATAATTAGAAATCAACATCTACACTGAAATTAATGCATCTAGTGCAAGGAATCAAATAGGATAAAAAATCATCATCTACACTGAAATCAATGCATTTATTGTGAGAAAACATATAGAATTAGCAATCAGCTACATTGAAATCAATGCATATAGTGCAAGAAATTAAATATAATTATAAATAAGCATATACACTAAAATCAATTCATCTAGTGCAAGTAATCAAAATGGATTAGAAATCTCCATCTACACTGAAATCAATTCATCTAGTGCATGAAATCTTCTTCTCTCTCTCCCCCCTCAAAGTACATCTTTGTTTCCTTCCCTCTATCCACTCTCTCACATCCTCCCTTTCCTTCCTATCTCTCCATTTCTCTCCTACATCTCTATCGCTCTGTCTCTTCACCCTCTAACTCTGTTACTATATCCCTACCTCTCTCCTTCTCTCATCCCTTCTCTTCATATCTCATTCTTTGTCTCTTTATCTCATCCGAAAACATACACACTCTCTCTCCATCTCTCCCTTGTCACTTAATCTCTCTCTCTACTTATCAATCTCTCTGTATTTCTTCTTCCCTCCCTCTTTGCCCCTCTAAATCTCTCTCTCTCTCTCTCTCTCTCTCTCTCTCTATATATATATATATATATATATATATATATATATATTCCCTCTAATTTTCTCTCTTCCCCCATCACTCTCTTCCTCTCTCTCGAGTCCTCTCTCTCAAATCCTCTTTATTTCTCTCTCTCTCTCACACATTCTTTGTGTCAACATCTACACTAAAATCAATGCATATAGTGCAAGAAATCAAATAGCATTAGAAATCACCATCCATAATGAAATCAATGCATCTAGTGAAATAAATCGTCTTCCCTCTATCCCCCCTCCAACCCCATCTCTCTTTCCCTCCCTCTCTCCACTCTCTCACATTCTCTCTCTCTTCCTTCCCCTTTCTCCCTTTCTCTCCCATGTCTATATCTCTCTATTTCCCTCTCTCTCCCTCTCTTCACCCTCCAACTCTGTCAATATATCCCTCCCTCTCTCCTTCTCCCCCCATTCCCTCCATCTCTCCTTTTTCTCTTTATCTCACCCCAAAACATACACATTCTCTCTCTATTTTTCCCTTTTCACTCCCTCTTTGTCTCCACTTCTCGCTCTCTATGTATTTATTCTTCCCTCCAACTCCATCTCTCTATCCCTCCCTCTCTCCTCCTATCTCCCTCCATCTCTTCTCCTGTCTCTCTCCCTTCCTCTCCTACCTCCCTCTCTCTTCCCCCATCTCTCTCTTTTCCCTCTAATCCTCTCTCTTCCCCCATAACTCTCTCTCTCTCTCTCTCTCTCTCTCTCTGTGCCCTCCAATCCTCTCACTATCTCCATCCCTCCCTGCCCCCTCCCCCCTCCATATTTATGTCTCCCTCTTCCTCGCGTACCCTTTTCTACCTCTCTCACTCCTCTCCCTCTCTCTCTTCATTCCTTCTCTCCCCTCTCCTTGATTTTATCCCCATCTCTCCCTTCTCACTCCCTCTATCTCTCCACCTCTATCACTCTATGTCTTTGTTCTTCCCTTCCATATATATCTAGAGTTAATATATATCATGATACATTAATATATATAATAATATAGAAAATTTAATATTGTATTAATCCAAAGTTATTAAATATAATAATATTAATATGAATATTAGATTTAATAATAATAATATTATTATTAATATTTTGATATTAATATTAGGGATAATAATGGTTTTTTTGGCATGATATTAATAATAATTTGGCCCATAGTATTTGAACTATAGGATTCACTGAAATAAAACCTATTTTTTGAGTGTTGGTAAATATAAAGAGATTTATAGAGTAAATATAAAAAAATAGGTTTTATTTATTTACCATACTTCTTTTATTTACAATGGTATTTGGCCCATAGACTTGGTATATAATTAGATGTTGATTTATAATGATATTTGATAAGTTTTTATATATTTATCATGCCTCTTTATACCACTTTTATATTGATTTATTTATTTACCATAGATCTTTTATAAAAATGGTATTTAGCCCATGGTATTAATAATAATTTGGCCCATGGTATTTGGCATATAGGCTTCACCTAAATAAAACTTCTTTTTTGACTTATTGTAAATATAAAGAGGTTTATGGAGTAAATATAAAAAGAGGCTTTATTTATTTAGTGGAAGTAGTCAAATATAATTAGAAATCAACATCTACACTGAAATTAATTTTCATCTTTTTTTCAGTGGAAATAGTAAATATCCATATTTATTTTCCTCTTTTTTTCTACTATTTTTCTAATGCATAATGTTTTCTCGCCCTTTCCAGCTGATAGATACTGGTTTCTATAGTGAATGCTTTCATAAAAGATTAAATTTGACAAATGATTAAAATCTACAATGATAACCTATATGGATTTTTTATTCCATTAACTTCTGTAACTCTTTCTATGTATATATTATTGAATCTTTTTTTCAAATTTCCAAAACACTGTATTTTATAATTAATTAAATAAATATATATAAATAATTTTCATATATATATATATATATATATATATAATTTTAAGATATCATAACATAACATATGGCAATCCATCATTCTTAAAATATCATAATATATTCAAAATCTGCAATTAATATCCTATAAAAAAATGTCACTTGTATTCAGATAAATAAATAAATAAATAAATAAATATATATATATATATATATATATATATATATATATATATATATATAATATAATTTTAAAATATCATAACATAATATATGACAACCCGTCATTCTTAAAATATCATAATATATTCAAAATCTGCAATTAATATCCTATAAAAAAAACGTCACTTGTATTCATGTAAATTAAACATAAAGGTACACAATTGATGTGAATTATTAAATGTTGTAGCACTTGACTTTACAACGTGAAAATTAGGTTTTCATCTATTGATCATAATCTATGAAGAATACTCTCACGATAATTGGCTCTTTACAAACTTCGCCAATTCAAAGTGAATGAAATTATTTTCTTTAAAGGCGTCGGCGTACTATTGCAATAATTCTATAAGATCACCTAATAGAAGGCGTCGTTTTCCGGAAAACCCTGAATATTTAAGGCTACCATAGCCATCATTGTCTGGTGTTAGAGTGTCTAGATCTTCTACTACGACTTTAAATTAGGCTCAACCGGTTTCATTATAGAGGCCATCAGAGTTATTTTTGTCTTGTAAGTATTGATAAGATTATTAAAATTATTTAAAATTATGAACCAAAATAGGAAAGGAAACGGATCGTGCGATGGGGCCAGATGGTTTCGAGAAAAGAATTCATCCAGCCTACATTGTGAATCTTGTGCACACAAATGTTGTTTTCTAAAAATTGTATGGCTATTGAGAAAAACCAAGGAGACACTTTCTGTACCATTTCTGTTTCTTCGCAATTGTGTTGTCATATTTCTGGTCATATATGTCATCCAGAAATTAAACAGTTTAATTTATCTACAACTAAAAACAGGACCATAGGCAGGGATTTTGACTTTTCTAAGTATTCTGACATTACCTGAGAGAACTCCAGCACGAGAGCTTCCAGTTCGAACCGTGCCACAAAACCAAATGCGAATCACCTCTATGTTCGATCAAAGCTGAGTTGTTTTAATTTTTTTTGGTTTATTTATATGATTATTAAAACTTATTTGTTAAGGCAACACTTATTTTTTGTTTTTATTTTAATTTAAAATTTCAGCCGACATTGAGGACGTGACCCACCTGACATCGGGGTCATACTGGGCTGTAGATGTGCCTCTCAGTGCAATAAGGCTGGAAGCATATAGAAAATAGTGCAGACTATTACATTATTGAATTTGTAAGTAAAGCAGTAATTTATTGTGTGAAAACAAAGGCTCGTAGAAATCTTTTATATCCTCTTTAAAAGTATTAAAAGACTCTAAAGTGAACTATAAATGGAATATTTTCATGTAAAGACAATATCTATAAGTACAGACTATAGAACACTAGAATTATAGGTACAAACAGTAGCAATTATGAATTATGAACAAAAAAAAATTGTAAGCCCTACAAAAATTAAGGGGTGATATTTTACATAATTAGTGTAAAATCAGAATGCATCTACATAAAAATACTCTCCACAGATACTATAAATTCACATATACACAAAGGGAACTTAGAATATCACAGTATATTCAAAGTATAGAGTATAAAGAAATTGAAGTTCGTATTTCGCAAACACCAAATAACACATAGATATAAATTAAAATATTTTTCTTTAATGACCGAGATTGATAATTCGCGTTCAGGTCATAAGTACAGATGATAGAGAGCTAGAATAATGCCACTGTGTAATCTCAATTACAATTATCAAATTTAAGGGTATTTCATATCCAATCCTTTACATAATATTCAGCAAACCAAATTCCAACGAGGCCATTTGGGTAACAAAATTTTAATCAAAGATTATACATGTACAGTTAAAGAAGCTAAATAAAGTTTGTCCAAAATCCTGATGAGGTATGGGGAGTTTCCCCTCAACTTCTACAAAAAATAGGAAAAACAAAGGAAAACCCTTGTTGGTCTGGCAAGCTTAAACCCATGAACCAGAGAACACAGTGCTTGTATTCCTTTAAACAAACAGTGAAAAATGATAACTTATGCGCCTGAAATAAGAGACAGTAAATGAAGAAGTCTTAGAGTTGGTCCACATTCAGAGTAATAGTATCGCCAATGGAAATCTAGGGAAGAAATTGTTACATGTAAAGGTAGAAAATTTAAACTGTCAAAAGAGACTTAAAATAGGGTGTTGTATCGTCAAGAACTAGAGAAGTGTACAAGAGGTCGAAATATTTTTACCTTTGGGTCTGTCGGAAAGAACGAACCCTTGGACCTGTAGAAAAGATTGAACATTAATGAATAACAATGGGTAAACTCTACAAAGAAAAAAATCAAATGAAAATAGCATCTTGGTGCCAAGCTAGTCGAGAGAGGGTTTACCTGTAAGTTCATTAAGGAGGGACGTTACTTAATGAACACCATGCAAAGATTTGACTGTTCACTAGAAAACCATGGCTGCATAGAAGTTTAGAGCTCTTTCAGGAAAATAAACATGAATTAAGTCACTTAGCAATGACAGGAAATTCTGCGAATGAGACCGTTGAGAAAAACAAAGAAGAAACTGTAGCATAACTGTGTGCTAGACTTACTCGGACATGAACACCGTTGAAGTTAATATTTGCACAACAAAAATACAGGGTTTTAGAGCTCACAAACTCATGCAGAGGAGCCATATAAATGAGATGGCTAGGGTTTGGCTGAGTGTAGGCCATGACCCTAATGAGTTTCGAGAGAAATTTGCACCATCGAAGCGGAGGACAAATCAACGGTGGAAGTGAAGCCATGTGACGATACAAAAGTTGTTATTAAAATCTCTAAGAAAGGTATTAATAGCAGATAACTACTATGCAATCAAATATTTACACCATGGAATGGATCAATTAAATATATTGAACCCTTATGCCCTATAAATCATGTATAGTATGGTTAATAAAGCTATCTTGAAAACATGATTGATAATTCCTTGTGAAATTTCTAACATTTGCAATAAAGGTGTTGAACTTTATAATATATTCAATCAAGGGATATATGATGCGAAAAAAATATTAACTTGCAATAGATATAGTTCCCATATTATTATGTCTATAATTGTTTCATGTATTTTAATTTTATAATCATAGTTGGTTTGTTGGCTAAGATTCAAGAATAGAATATGTATGGTATTATAAGGTTCTTATGAATATGTTTGGTAGATAGAATTACCATCCTTGTAAAAAAAAAAAAATGTAGTAGTTTTATATGGATGAATGTTACAAGTGGTATCAAAGCAGTGTTTCAACGTTGGGACCAATAAGGGGTCACTTACATAACAACTAATGTTTGTGATTGTGCACAGAAAAAGAAAATCTAAAGGAAGGAATTTCTCAATAATCATGAGAAGGGGATCAATACATCAAACGCGTGGAACTACAGGGGGAGTTCACCCCTAGTCTAATCAAGAAGCTAACCCAGAGTCGTTGGTGGAGCTTAGTATAAATCAACACCAGCAAAGAAGCAGATTGCTAGAAGAACAACAAAGAAAAATGAATAAGGTGTTGGATACTATGCAACAACTTCAAACAAAAAAGGTTCGGGTACAAAGTGACAATGAAAGACTAATAAGGGAGCAGGAAAAGATACTTAAGTGTCCTTGAGACAAAAAAAATCATCCCACAACATAGCCTAGCCCAGAAAGGGAAACCCATGAAAAAGGGAAAAAAAAGTAGCATTTTCCTGAAAATACCAAAGGAAGTCGCACTCATCAAAGCAACAAGAGTAGGACTTTCAATGAGGCTGAGTCTGAAAATGCCTTCGATTAGCAAGAACTGAAGAAGTAGAGAGTGGAATTATAAGGAGAATTTCAGAAGATTAACCCTCCTACATTCGACGGAGAGGCTCAAGAGGTTGCAGGAGCTTGTATCATTAACATGAATAAATATTTTCAAGTATACGAGTATGAAAACAAACTAAAAGCTCCATTGGAAATTTACCAATTACGAGAGAAAGCCATGTTATGGTGGGAGGAAGTGAAAAACATTCGTGTAATCGAAGACCCGAATGTAACCTGGGATGAATTTCAGTGCTACTTTAAGGATAATTAGTTGAACGAATGATTCTATGATGAAAAATCTGAAGAATTTAATAATTTGCGGCTAGGACAAATATCTATAGATCAATTCATCACCAAATTCACTTCTCTATTAAGATATGTGTCATATTTAAAATATGAGAAGGAAATGGTACATTGATTTCTCAATAGTCTACCTGCTCATATGAAAGAGAGGATTGAGTTTTTGGGCCCCAAAATGATGGATGAGGTAATCCAAAAGGCATGGATGTGCTATTAGCAGTCTAAAGCCAAGGGAGAAGTGGAAAGAAATTGGGAACCCAAGAAAGGTTAGAAAAAAAATGTCCAATTTCAGATATAATAGACCTTGAAATTATAAGGTTGTTTTAAGGAATTTAGCAAGTAATGAAACTGGGAAACATCTGTAAATACCATATGGGCAGCCGAGGACACACCCACAAAACCATCTAGTAGACCAGATCAAGGACATCCACAGAAACCACCATTGCAGTGTTGGGGGTGCAGTGAGGGACATTACTATAAAAATTGTCTGCATCGTTGGAGGAATGGAAGTGCAGCTAACATGAAAGAGGCATCTATTGTGGGATATGTGGCGCTAAATATACCTAGAATAAATTCTTCAGTAGAATATTGGCAAGCAGATTTCAAGCCAACTATGATAGACCTAGAAGGTAAGATAAATTCTCATCCCATATCTACTTTGGTCAATCCTGGTGCTAATTAAGGTTATATAGGTCCCCGTGTTGTGGAAAAAAATAATCTATAGGGCTAAAAGTTTAAAAATCCTTTGTTAGTACAACTGGCTACTGGGAAAAAATGAAAAGTTCATGCCAAAGTTTCCAACTTCCTTCTTGAATTGGGGATCAGAATCTAAGGGTGGAACTAAAAATTCTACCCTTAGTCCCATATAATATATTATTGGGCATGGACTGGATGGAAGCACACTTTTCATTAGTATATTGCAAGGATAAGATTATTTACTACAAAGCTGAAGATGGAACACGTCAAGAGCTGAAGGGAATTAAGAAGCCCCTTCAGTTGCATCCTATTACAACATCCTAGCTAGGAAGATGCATTAGGAAGGGATGTCAATCCAATTAAGATTTACCAATTCCAAAGATAAGGCTCCTACAATGGAAAAAATACCAGTGGTGCAAGATTTCATGGATTTATTTCCAGAAAGCATACATGGATTTCCACCAAAGCAAAATATATACTTTACCATCGAATTAATGCTAGGAGTGGCACCAATATCATGAGTACCTTACCAAATGAGTGTGCTTGAGTTAATATAGATGAAGATGCAATTGCAGGAATTGCTGGACAAAGGTTATATCCATCGCAGTGTGTCACCTTGGGGAGCACCAATATTTTTTTTAAAGAGAAGAGATGGCACTATGAGGATGTGTCTGGAATATAGAAAAATTAATAAATTGAATGTTAAAAGTAAGTATCCTCTGTCTCGAATTGATGATTTGTTCGATCAAATAAAAGAAGAAACAATATTTTTGAAAATAGATTTAAGATCACGGTATCATCAAATAAGAATAAAATATAAGGACATTTATAAAATAGATTTCTGAACAGGATATGGGCATTACTAATTTTTTTTCCTACCATTTGGTTTGACCAATATACCTACAACATTCATGAGCTTAATGCATGGCATATTCCATCCATATATGGATAAATTCATTCTTGTTTTTATAGACAATATATTAATATATTCCAGAAATGAGGAGAAACATAAGGAGCGTTTATGTATAGTGCATAAAATGTTAAGGGCCCATCAACTATATGCCAAATTTAGTAAGTGTGACTTTTTCAAAAAACAAATACAGTATTTGGGACACGTCATTTCAACTGAAGGAATAACAGTTAACCATGAGAAGACAAAGGCTATCATAGAATGGAAGGTTCCTAAAAATGTGGTGGATATTTGGTCTTTTATGGGAGTGGATGGTTACAACTGATATTTTATAGAAGGATTTTCTAGAATTTCATTTCCTATAACTTCCTTGCAGCGCAAGGGGCCAATGTTCAACTCGACCATGGAATTTGAATCTAGTTTTGAGAATTTAAAACGGTTATTGACCACTGCTCATGTTCTAAAGGTAGCTGAACCAAATTTTGAATTTGAGGTCTGTATTGATGCAATTAAAGGAGTAGGGGAAGTGTTGTCGCAAGAAGTAAAATTAGTGTTGGAAATACTCAGAGTGGGGTGAATCAATATTTCTTTTCAATTATTAATTTTACCAATTAGATCACCTATATTTAGAACACAAACTAAACAATAAGAATAAATGCTTTTATTAATTTCTTCTTTAAAATAAATCAAGTACAAAATATGTAGGGCTCCAACCCTAGATGAAGATAGCAATCTTAAATCCACCAGGCTCCAACCTGTACTTTGCCAAGCACCGACTTGAACTTTACGAGGCTCCAACCTCTATTTTCCAAGCACCGACTTGGACTTCCAAGGCTCCAACCTTTTCAATTCTGAGGCACCAACTTGAAGGGCTCCAACCTGGTCTCCTGAGGGCTCCTATCCTCTAGCACTCCAACCCTATCTTTCATGGCAGCAACCTTGTCTCTATGAGGGTCCAACCTGATGCTTCATTTCGTCAAGATATATTTGGTTATACTTACAACTCCCAATGTCGAGCCCTGACAATCTTCGGCTTACTCTTCAATGTAATCTACACATCATGTCATTAATGACAATATTTTCTTCGTAGAAGGTGTTAGCCACCTATAAAATTTGTCATATCAAATGGTGGCTAAATGATTTTTGAAGCCTTCAAGAAACAAATTTTATTGCAAAATTGTTATCTCTTGAAGTCTTATGAAGATAGCTTATCCTCTGATTAATATTCACTGTTGTTTCCCTTTCAAATTCCAAAAATCAGTTGTTTTGATGATGAAAATACTGCTGCAAAAAACCCCATTTTCCCCTCATTTTACCCCTCCTTTCACCGCAAATTAACCTTCATTTTTATCCCCCTTTTCCCATAAAAATTGTCCTTGTTTCCATTATTTCTCTCCTTCCATTCATAAATCCCCTTTTGTAAGGTTTAAAGCTCCTTTTTGGACCTTACTGAAACCCCCAAATCCTTTGAAAAACCTTGAAAAAATCATAAAATGAGCCTTTTTCATTATAGGCCTAAGCCCCTTTGGGATAAGCCTTGAACCACTTCCCCACCATATAACCAAGCCCTGGAACCAAGCGCTAATAGTTTGGAGCACTTATCACATCATAAACTTTCGATGGGTGCGTTTCCTTGTTTTAACGGAAAGTTCCAATGCCGATTGGCTCCCTTTGTAGAAACTCCAGATCCCTTGTATCTTTTCATATACCCTAAGGCCCCACAATCGGGCGCTAATCATAAAATAAAACCCTCCCTGAAGCCATTTCCCTTTGTATTTTGTTAAAAATCCACTTTTTTATGTTTTTAAATCGCCCGGAAAATTCATTGGTTGGCACATATTCAACCCGTTGATCCAAAACCAATCAACAGCCTAGGCAATCTCACATCGGAGATCTCATTGGGTGCACATAATTATTTTATGTACCCCCCTCGATTGGCGATCTCCCGATGGGTTCTCCGCCATTGATCTCCCTCGCCAGATCCAGATCCGACGGCCTACATTATTTTGTTTCACAAGCCTTTTCCCCTGCCGTGACCTCCTCCGATTCATTCCCTGCCATTTATCTAGCCCTTAGATCAACAGTCCACATATAATCGCATCGGTGCCCTTTCTGTTTTTCCCCCACTGATCGCAAACCTCCGATTGCATCTGGAACATTCACGTATCAAGATTTAATGATCCAGATTGAAGCCCTCAACCTTTGTTAAAATTCATGAACCCCGCTTTATAATATTTTTTGGGGAAATATGAGCTATTGATACGCCCGACTCCAGATTCAACCCGATACGCCCGACTCTCTTGGGTCCTACTCGTCCGAGATTTAATCTCCGCTGTTCATTTCTTGATCTAACGGCTCAAATTGGAACAACCTTCTCCTGCCCCCACCTCATTCTACCTGTGCATATTTTCATATCGCGCTCCAATCTCCACTGTTGGATCTACCCGCCTATGATCCAACGGCTAGGGACCCATATTGCGTGATTTAAAGCCCGAAAGATAATTTTTCAAATTCATGCAATATATGTGGTTTTTAAAAGCCACGTGTCAGGCTCTGATGCATATCGCGTTCAAAAAGGTGAAATTGCCTTTCCTCCATTTTGCTGCGCGAAACCGCTGGTTTCTTGAGCAGAAACCACCCTTCCCATTTACATTGTGTTTCATCGCGTTCAACCTCCACCATTGATCTCTGCAGATCAATGGTGCCAGTTTAATCTCGTTTTTCAGTTCTTCACCCTCCACCATCCTCCAAGGGACTTCTTAAAGCAATATCGATCGTCAATCTCTGGGTTGATCTCATCTGACAGCCCGGAATCATTCAAAAATCCCGAATTTCCTTTTAACCTATTTCCTCCGCCTAGGGATTTTCACCCTATTTCCTTTTTAATTTATCTCATTTCATTATAATGTGGCCCCCTCCTCATTATATTTTTAGGATCATTCTCCACTGTTGACCTCCTTGGCAGATCTCATCCGACGGCCCAGGATCATCCAAGAAACCCCAAATTTCGTTTTCATACTTTTTCCTCCGAAAAAGGTCTTTTCTCATTTCTCTTCGCATTTTCACCTATTTTATTGTAATGTGGCCCTCTACATTATATTTCTCTCGATAAATCTTGACCATCGATCTTTGCAAATCGACAGCCTGGACTTAATCTCCTCACCGCTTTTTTCAACCGCCTCCCTTTTAATCTTTACAAGCAATCTCCGTCGTTGGATGCTTTCATCCAATGGCCATGACCTAACCTCAAACTCTGAAGTAGTCTAAACCAAAAATATGTAGGATTTTCCTAATATTTCTTTGTTTTTGTAGGTTTTGAATGTTTTTCAAATCTTTTAAAGGAAAAATGAAAGTTGAGGATGACGATCCTCCAGGCCTTCATTCATCCAAGAATATCCATTTATAGGGTTCAAAACCATGTTTTATCAGTGCCTCATGAGTAGTGGCGCTATTATAAATCCCTTGTATCACCTGCACATCAAGAATACATTGTAAAACATGAATAAACAGAGAGTATTAGTTTTGAAGATCCAGTCTCAGCAGAGATAAAGAATTAAAGATGGTTTACACAGTTTGGGGGATTACAGCTAAAATCCTCAATTAAAATCCTAATCCCCTTAATTAAACACATTTAAAGGAACATAAGACAGAATTTAGGCCTGATTATTCCTAACACACAAAATTAAAGAAAATTAACAGTGTTTAAAGAAAAACAATTAGATCTATCAGTCTGAGAAAGCCTCCACTGCCACATCAGAGGCTAATTAAATCCTCTCAACTACCAGATACCAATTGTAGCCTCAAAGCATTCAAAGAGGCCGATTTATGACTAGAATAGAAGATATCTGCCTTAATACAGCTGAACAGTTATTCCAATCCAAATAGACTTATTGCAAAATATCAGCAGATTTATTACAAAGATGGCACAGAGCCTTAAATTCAACAAAATCTCCCCAGCGATCTTAATACTTAATGTAAGCCAATTAATATATATAAATATCTGTAATCTTATCCATTGAACCCCTCAAAGTCTGAGAAGCACTAAACTATATTAATTGAGCCTATAGATCTTTTCTCTCATTCCACCTCCTCATTTTTTCCTATAAAATATTCTTGAGGAGCTCATTGTAAGGGGTTGGTTTCAAAACTTTGAAATATACTTGTGCTCAAAATTTTCTACATGTAAATAGTGTTCAAAGGCTCTTGAAGCTCTGTTTGTAATCAAATAAGTTAGGCTGATAAGAGAAGATGACTGCTAAACTGAAACATTGGATTTGAAGAATGTAACTGGATTGACATCAATATACAAGCTGATTCTTGGGATCCTAGTCTATATCACTAGTGAAGTGCTCCTTTCTATGTTATTGTTTTCCTTTCATGTATGCCATTTTTTCCATTATTCTCTGATAAATAACAACAAGCATAGAGTTAGGATTTATTGTTTACAATACCCTTCTCTCACTGATAAATTTATGTCAATGTCTTCCTCCAAATGATGTATTTAAGAATGATTCAATACATTTCAAGAAGTTAGGAATGCTGGCTTTCCCTCATCCTACTATTTACTTTAAACATTGTTCTTGAATGTTATTTTCATTATATAATCAGTAAAGATAGACTAGGAAAGTGATGGCTTGCCCTGTTCTCTAGCTTCTTTCTCCAAAGGTAGTTCTAAAAGTTTCCCTAAGAGTATGCTGAAAGAAGTTTAGATTTAAAAGTATCTTATCTAATCTTAGGCTACAATTTGTTTTTCTTATCTGTTTTCATCCTTTCTGGAAGTAATTATGTGGATTACTGGATTGTCTGTCTGCTGAGTTAGCTTTAATATGAACTTGTCTAATGAAGTCTATGGTTAGCCCTATCATTTGGTTGGTTTTAAACAGTTACTTAAAGGTATTTTCTTGTTTGGACAGACTGATAAATCCTAGTTGAAATTATTTCCTGTTTCCACCCCTTCAACACTTTTATTGTTCCATTCCATCATTTAATCTCAAAGATCTTGTGATATAGATGACTTTCCCCTTGAACCACTCTTGAAATTGTTGCACAATTAAACCCTTTTATGACTCCATAGCCCAATGGACTAAAAACCAGCGTCATATCTATCCTATCAACCAAAGCTTGTTCTGATTGCTTGCAACTTCATACCTTTGAAACTCTTTCATTTTAGGACTTTCCACTCAACTAAAAATCATGCTCAACCATCCAAAACAAGAAAAGAAACCTTGCTCTTCATAACTAGCCTAAAATCACACATAAAGCCTTAAAAGATAAATCAATATTTTCACTTATAGAGAGATCCCTCTCTGGATTTAGGAGGGCTATATCCTAGAATCCCAAAGTGGTTCAATTGTTCTCTCTGCAGTTTGTATTTTCCACTCTTGCAAATTACAGGGAGATAAAATTTCTGGCGACTCCACTGGGGATCTGAGTCATATTTTATCTTAGGTTCACTTAAGACTTCATAGAAACCCCGTGATTATAAGTAACCTTCTTCAAGCACTACCAAGCAAATGGTAATCATGATAAAACTTATTTTAATCAGTGACAAACTAAGGAAACCTTAGGATTTTCATAAGAAGTTTATTAAACCTTGAAGGATCAGCTAGCTTAGCCATAAGAGTAGACTGTCTTTGTATCATCACCATAGCTAAGTG
The DNA here is from genome assembly GCA_034641835.2 of Pinus albicaulis. Lineage (NCBI taxonomy): Eukaryota > Viridiplantae > Streptophyta > Pinopsida > Pinales > Pinaceae > Pinus > Pinus albicaulis. The sequence continues at coordinate 432,469,143 of CM076579.1, forward strand.
TTGAAATAGATTTAGGACACTCTTAGAACCCATAGGACTAAAAAATAACTCAGAAAACCCAAAAATATTTCAGATTGGTATTAAATAAACATGGTGGTGGACCATTAAACCTTTTACCCCTAAAAGAGCTAAAAATTTCCACCTGGTGACTCCACAATCCTAAACATACCTCAAGACTCCACTGGGAAGACCCATTATCATAATAACATCATTTAAACTCAGTTAGAGGACTTTACGATTAAATTTTTCTTATTTAAGAGATCAGTTAGCGGCTTAAAAATTGTCATATTTGGTTAAACTTGTCTTGTTTAGTTGGGTCTGAAAAACACAGCATAGTGGCTCCTAGAAAGATTTATACTAGAGCCTATCCTGACTCAAACCCTCCTGAGATAGTTGATAACCCTGAAAGTATTCTTAGGAAGTCTCCTGAGATTAAATCTTCAACTATTTTTAGATCACCCCTTAGAGCTAATTCGGTTCCTGAAAACCTTCTAGCTCTGCAACAATCACAAGTTTACTTAAGAAATCCATTTAGAACTAGGTCACTTGATTATTTAGATCAGCTAGATTGAGATTCTTCAATTTCATCCCCAGAAATAAGTGAACATCCTAGTAGCAGAGAAACTACACCACCTGATTTACATTTCCTTCAAAATTTAGGTGTCTCTCATCCAAGATCAGCTAAAAAATCTATTGTTGGTACATCCACATCTATTCTTCATACATCCACTATCCAAACCACTCCATTCCAACCCACTTTCCTTCTTGTTCCTCCACCTCTTGTGAATCCACCTCCACCTCCTATCATGGCCCATGGTATGCCCCCTTGGTCCTTCCTTTACCCTTAGTCAATCTTCTATGGGACCATCAGTCCAAGATACCATTGTATGATACCAGTAATGCCACTACTACTTCATAAAATGTGGATAAGATGAATGACTACTTTGACAGAAACGAGATAGATGATGAAATTGTCAAATTTAGATTATTTTCTCAGAGTTTAGTGGGAGAAGTAAGAAAATGGTTAAAAGGCTTAACCCCTTATAGTATTAATGATCTCCAAGCCTTCCATAAGATATTCTTAAACAAATGGGAAGTCAGAAAGAACCCTCTCCAAATACTTTCTGATTACAAGAATCTCCAAAAAAACACTGGGGAAAGTGTTCAAGCCTATTGTACTAGGTTTAACAGTGTTTATAATGCCCTTCCCCTAAACTTAAAACCTCCACAAGGCTTAGCTTTAAACAATTTTCCTTAAGGATTTGATCCTGAGATGGCCTATAAGCTAAGAGAAAGAGATCCTTTAACTCTTAAAGATATGCAAAAAGGATCTCTTGTTGTGGAAGTTAATTTAATGGAGAAAAGAGAAAGAATGAAGAGTGAAAAGAGAGTGACTTTTAGAGAGGAATCCACACCTTCCCCATCTAGCTCAAAGATGGAAATAATGATGGAGGAGATGATGAAAAAGATGAGCATACTTGAGATAGCACAAGCTAGTCAAAACCGAACAGCTCCTCAAAATAGAAATCAAAACCAAAATCAAAATGTTAGGAGAAACCAGCCTCAAAACAGACCAAGGGAGGATGATCAATAGATCACTCCTCCTTTCCATCAAAATTATGTAAGTGAGGCTGAAGAAACATTAGAACAAATAGAGGAGGATGAAATAAATATGTTGGGAGTAGATAATTATGACTTTAAAGTTCATTACAATAGGAAACAAGGTCTATATACACCCTATGATGACAAGAGACCAGAAGATGAATATTACTATCAAGAAATGGAAAATTTCATCATAGAAACCACAAAGGAATATGACCTTAGAAGTAAAAATAATCTGCAAACCCCTAGCAATAAAGCCTCTAACAATTCTTCACAAAACAACACTGTAAATAAACCCAAAGTTACCAAGCATAAAGACAAAACAATGGCTATCAATTCTGATAAAAATAAAGAGAAAGGCACTCAAAACAATAAAAAATAGAGTGCAGATCTCATCAGTGTTAGCACATCAGCTAGTACTCCTATTAAAACAATATTGACAAATGTAAATAGAGGAAATCAACAAACAGATTTTGCTAATAGGGTGGTATTTAATAAGGCTGAAACAAGCACTTCAAAGAATCAGATGCCCTTTAATTTGGAGCAAGAAATTTCCAGAATCAAAATCTCTGTTCCTCTCACTGAATTAGCTGCCCAAAATGTATATAGGTCCCGAATTTTGAAGGCTTTAAACATAGAAGATAATAACGATACTGTCAATCTTGACAATGACCAACAAGAGGTCATATTTGGTCCCAAGATTGAAGGTAGATATCAAGAGGGACTAGTTCCTCCTTTTTATGTTAGTTTAAATATTCATGACAAAATTTTGCACAATGCTATGCACGATTCAGGGGCCTCTCACAAATTAATTCCCAAAGCTGTAATGGAGAGCCTAGGTATTGAAATCACTAGGCCATACAAAGATATTTACTCCTTTGACTCAAGCAGAGTAAAATGTTTAGGTTTAATCAAAGACCTCTGTGTTAACCTAGCACAAATCCCAGCCAAATGTCTAGTCATGGATATTTTTATGGATGATGTACCCCAAAGTATGCTATGCTGTTATCAAGATCTTGGGGAGCTAAGTTACAAGGAACTATGTATTTGGACATGACATACACGACCATCCCTGTTTTCAATCAGACTAGAAGACTTTACAAGGAGTCTCATATGCAATACATGGTTACTAGGCAAGAGAGACCACAAAACTCTCCCTTTTATTTTATAAACACAGGCCTTGATTCATTTATCCTTTTTAATGATGAAACATTCACTGAACAAGTAACTTTAACTGAATTAATGGCCGATAGAGAGGAGGATAAAGACAACACATAAGTGTTGAAATAGTTGGCTACACTTGAAAACTACAACAAACCAAACACAAGTCTAGAGCTAGAAATCATCCATCCTTTGCTTTTAAACCTTGAGAGTCAAGAAAGAAATCCTCAATACGATGAAAAACCCAAGGAATTAAAACAATTTCAACGAAGTGCTGACCTTCAAGAAAGATTTGAAAGCATGATATTTGAAGAGGATAGTAAACAAACTGATGAACTGGAAACTAGTCCTCTATGGAGTATGAACTTCGACGGGTCTTGCACTGGGAGCAATGATGGTGTAGGCATATGGATACGTAACATTGAGAATAACCACACTGAGGGCCTTTCCTACAGATTAAATTTTCAGTGTTTGAATAACATAGAGGAATACGAATCCCTCCTTTTAGGCTTACATTTGTTGAAGAAATTAGGAGCAAAAAGAATTAAAGTTCATGGAGATTTAGAGTTAATCATTCGGCAAGTTTACAGGGAATACATCGCCAAATGCCCCAGACCTAGAGCCTATCGAAATGATGTCATGGATTTATTGAAAACTTTTGAAGAATCCCAAGTGATTTTTGTCCCAAGACAAAGGAATATCATGGCCCACAATTTAGCTTTTGCTGCTAGAACATGCTTAACGCCTTATAAAACCAAACAATGTACAACTCAAATTAAATTCATACCAGCTGTCCCCAATAACGAGAAATATTGGCAAGTGTTTGATGGAGACAAACAAATAGAAGACTTCCTATAGTCCAGAAATGAATTTGAACTACCAAGTTCAGATTCAGATTATGAAACAGACTATTCTAGTGAAGAAAATCTACTTGATGAAGAGGAAAACTCTCCAGAGATTGCTGATGTAAATCTAATATCTAGAAGACTTGAAAACACAACAGAAATAATCATCGAGTTAGAAACAAAGGACTTAGAAACTCTGCAGTCTAATAATCAAGGTTTGCCAAAAGAGATGGCCCCTTTAGAGGAGTTGTTTGATTTCAATGATGTGGCCAAGAAACCAAAACTAGAGCCTATAGAAACTAAAGTTGAAGAGTGTAATATAGGCAGTGAGTTAAAACTGAAAATGATTAAACTGTCCAAAACTTTACTAGCTCACATTAAACTCAAATACATAGAGCTGTTTAAAGAATTTTCTGATGTTTTTTCTTGGAGTTATGAGGATCTGAAATCCTATGACACTAAAATAATTCAGCAAAAGATACCTCTCAAGGAAAACCAAAAGCCATTTAAACAAAAATTGTGCAGAATAAACCCTATTCAGTTACCTTTGGTTGAGAAGGAAATCAAGAAAGTGTATGAAGCTGGTATTATTGTCCCTATTAGATATTCCTAGTGGGTGTCTAATCTAGTGTCAGTTAGGAATAAAACAGGAGAGATTAGGCTTTTTATAGACTTTAGAGACTTAAACAAAGCCTCATTAAAGGACAACTACCGTTTACCCAAGATGGACCATATTTTACAAAGGGTAGTTGGTTCTAAAAGAATTTCTTTGCTAGATGGCTACTCAGGATAAAATGAGATTTTAGTACATCTTGATGATCAATTAAAGATAGCCTTTACTACACCTTGGGGCACTTTCATGTATGTGAAAATTCCCTTTTGTCTAATGAATGCTAGTGCTACTTTTCAGAGAGCCATGGACATTGCATTCACGGAAGAATTGAGCTAATTCATCATTATTTACCTTTATGATGTCACTTTTCTTTCAAAGACAGATGAAGAGCACTTAGAACACTTGAGAAAAATTTTCGAGAAATGCAGAAAGTCTGGGATATCTTTAAATCCAAAGAAAACGCTATTTGGGCTCCAAGAAGGTAAACTTCTTGGGCACATTATTTCAGAAGAGGGGATAAAGATAGACCCAAAGAGGATAGATTCCATATTGCAAATCTCTCATCCTCGAAACATCAAGGAACTCCAATCTTTCATTGGAAAGATTAATTTCTTGAGAAGGTTCATACCCAACTTAGCTGAGCTCCTTAGAAACATTACAAACATGCTAAAAATGGAACAAGGTGTTAAATGGACCTTGGAAGAAAAAAAGTCCTTTGAACTGGTCAAACAAGCATTAACTAAAACACCAGTTCTAATAAGTCCTGATTTTTCAAAATATTTTTATATTTTTTCATTTGCATCAGAACATACAATAGCTGATATCCTATTGCAGAAAAATCCACAAGGATAAGAGCAGCCTATTGCATTCTTTAGCAAGGCGTTGAGAGATGCACCTTTAAAGTATAACATCATGGAAAAGCAAGCTCTTGCTTTGGTCAAATCTTTAAAGGACTTCAGAGTTTATATTTTGCATTCCCACATCATTGCCTTTGTCCCAAATTCAGCTGTGAAAGACATTCTTGTTGGCAATATGATGCAGAGTGTTGTCCTTGATGGAAACCCACTTGATAAAGTTGATGGCAACTTGGTGAAATGAGATTGTTGGCTATATGATGCAATGTGTTGTCCTTAATGGCAACCTACTTGATGAAGATGTTCTTGATGGAAGCCCTACTTGATGAAGACGTTATTGATGGAAGCATACTTGATGAGTTGCCTATGATAAGCAACCTATGTGTCAAAGATGTAAGAATGATGTATCTACAGATCAGTTTAGATGTGACAGAGAAAAGAATTCCAGTAAGTACTAGAAAAATGATAAATATAATATGTCACAATGTATACGCTACTTTTGTGAAGGAAACCCGCGTATACATACAATGTATATGCTAATTTTGTGAAGGGAACCCACGTATACATTCAGGGTTAGCATATACGCAGTTTTTATGAGGGGAAGTTGCGTATACACGCGGAAGCGAACGCTCCAAGTCATGTATGCCATTTTCCGCTCTAAAATTATGATACCAGGGGGCATTACCATGGTATTGGCCCATTGTATTGAGCACTGGATTATCTAATTGATCCCGTCCAGGAATACCATCGTAGGTTGAGTGGTTTTGACTCATGGTATTGAAAAATGCTAATCTATATAAGGAGAAGAAGATCATTGTGCAAAGGGAGCAAGATGTATGAGTTTGAATGAATACTTCTCTCTGAAGTATATCTGTATGGAATGAGTAACAGTTTAATGATAGATCTGAATCTGTGATGCAACTATGAAGAAATGATGAAGAAGGCTATCTAGATCTGAAATGTATTTGTATCTTCTAGATCTATTTATGAAATGTCTAGATCTGAAATGAGGCGAACATCTGTCTAACGTGAAGGGTTAAATCTGAATTGAATATCTGATCTAAAGAAGAATGCTGCTCTATAATGTCTGAAGATCTATACGCTGGTTTGGAACAGCGGAAGCACGTATATATGCGGATTTGATAAAGAGAAAGCGCGAATGTGTTGTGAAGTTAGTTCTGAAGTTTGTGCAGATGTATACACGGGTTTATGTGAATGGAAGCGCGTATATACGTGATATTAGTGAAAGGAAAGCACGTATGAAAAGCTAGGGTTTGTTGAAGTCTGAAGTATAAAATTTCTGATCTGTTCTTCTGTGTTACTGCTATCCGTTGATGATAAATTCTTCTGATCTGGGTTGTCTGAATTGTTAAGTTTGAGCTTAAATGTGTGGAGTGGGTCCAGTCTGAAAATATGATGAAACGTGACCTGCAAGTTGTGCTCTATTGAATTTTTTGGATCCAGTGTGAAAATTGATGAAACGTGGTCCATGGTGGTGTTGAGGGTTGTAGCCTTCAGTCAGGGGGTTGTAGCTCCCTTCCAGGTGAGGCTGGTAAACGAGAGTAGGGGGTCATAGCTCCCTTCTAGGAGAGGCTAGTAAACGAGAGATGGGGGTCGTAGCTCCCTTCCAGGAGAGGCTGGAAAACGAGCGCAGGTGGGTGCCTACGTACTGGTATGAGTCTGCGCCAGTACATTTTTGTAAGATGTTTTCTTTATAATAAAATATTGAAGGCTGAGACAACAACATCGGTGGTTTTCTCCCGACTTGGGTTTCCACCTAAAAATCTTGGTGTTCATGTGTGATGCTTATGTGTGATGATTTATTATGTTCTTACTGCACATGTTTATTGTTTACTGAACATCTAATGAATGAATGATGGAATGATATAAGTGAAGAATTAATGACATAATTGGATCTCTGTGTATACGCAAGTTTTATGAAGGATATACGCGTGTATATGCTAGTTGGCTTTAGCGAAGTAGCGTATGGGTTTTAGTGAATGGAAAAGTAAAAAGTTTTCAGTTTTCCATAAATAATGATTCACCCCCCCCCCCCCCCTCTCAGTATTTTTCCCAACAATTCTAACACAGGACCTAGATGGTAAGAGAGGTAAGTGGATAGCTGTGATACTTGAATATGATTTAGAAATCAAGCCCACTAAGCTCATTAAAGGCCAAGGTCTAGCTAGATTAATGGCTTAGTCAAATTTTGAAGTTCTTGATATAAATATGATAAATGTTTTAGATGAACAAGAGGAATTTTCAACTCCCATTGTTGAAGACCATTTTATGAATTCCTCTTGGTATGCTAATATTCTATATGTTTTTCTGAATTTGAATACACCTCCTGGCTTATCAAAAACAAAGGCAAGGTTTTTAAAGTTAAAAGCTGTAAACTATTAGATTATAGATAAATGTCTTTATTAGAAAAATGCAAGTGGAATATTGCTTAAATTTTTTCCTAAGAATGATGCAAAGAAGGTTAAGCACAAGTTCCATGAAGGAGAATGTGGAGGCCACCTCTACTAGAAGACAACAGCCAACAAAATCCTTAGGGCTAGTTACTATTGGCCCACCCTCTTTCTAGATGTACACAAGATGATAATTTTCTCTCATAAATGCCAAATTTTTGAAGGCAAAAGAAATTTGATGCCCTTACCTCTGCACCCAATCACTGTTGAAGCTCCTTTTCAATAGTGGGGACTTGACTTCAGAGGAGAAATCCATCCACCCTCATCTTCCCAACATAAATGGATTGTCACTGCAACAGACAACTTTACCAAATGGATAAAATCCATCCCTTATAAGCAAGCCAATGATTTTGTCATCATAAGATTCATGGAGACTCATATCAATTTGGTTGTCCTAGGAAGATCATCACTGATAATGCTGCAGCATTTGGATCCAAGAAGATGGTTGAATTCTATCACAAATATCAGATTACATTGGGCCATTCTATTGCTTATTACCGTCAAGGTAATGGACTGGTAGAATCCTCAAACAAGATTTTGGTAAACATAATCAAGAAGTTGTTGGAGGAAAACAAGAAGTCTTGGCACACAAAGCTAGTACATGAACTTTCAGCTGACAGATTGATAGTTAAGAAATCTATTGGAATGTCACCCTACCAGCTTGTGTATGGAATAGATGCAATTTTTCCAACTAGCCTTGGTGTACCAGTTATGAAGTTAATTCAAGAAGTGCAGTCTAAAGACAATGACATGATCAGAAGGATTAATCAAACTATACATCTTCAGCAAACCAGGGAGGAGGTTTACAACAAAGCATTACAAAATAAAGAGAGCATCAAGAAGCTTTTTGACAAAAGAACAAATGCCAATAATTTCAATGTTGGGGACAAAGTGTTAAAGTGGGATTCAAGGAGAGAAGGCAAGGGAACTCATGGAAAATTTGATAACTTATGGCTTGGCCCTTATCTCATTCATTCTACTACTGGTAACAATGCTTATTTCTTACAGGAGTTTAATGGAGATGAACTGTTTGGGGGTCTTGTCAATGGCAAGATGCTCAAACATTATTTCTCTTGATCCTATCACGTGTGGAAGCCTTTTTGATATTTTTTCTCATTATAAATATTTCATCCTCATTGCATTCAAATTTAGAAAAATCAAAAATACAAAAACAGTAGAAGAAAGAAAAGAGGGCAGATTGTAAAAACAAGAAAGGTATAGCCCCATGCCAAAAAGAGAAACAAAATCTGAAAGTGTACAAGCTCAAATGCCACTGCTAAAAAACACACTCCTATTTAGTCATACCGCCTAATAATGACTAATTAGTTTTTCAATTTACTGCTGATAGGTTAGTGAATCAGATTTTCCAAACAACTTAATCTTGGCTTATCAGTTAGGAAGATTAGGATAGAAGAAAAAAGGTTCAAACAAGCTCAAAATCTGAACCTAAGATTCCAAAGATGCATGACTCAAAGCTGTTTAATTCATGAGTCAAAGACAAAAATAAACTGGTCCTAATAGGCCCAAAACTTGAGCCATAAAAGAATGTGAAGACAGCTCAAACAAGCCTAAAAACAGAGCTGAAGATAAGAGAAGGTCGTGCTTAGAAATTTCAGATCTTAAGACTTCACCATTTTGATTTAATTCTTTGCAAATTATCATCTATGTGCAGCTTGCTTTTACGCTGTAGATCAGCAACAAGTTAGACTATTCAATCCTGACTTGTATGCTTTTAAATTCTGGTTTTAGAAGTTAGACAGTAAAAATCTGTTAGACTATTTAATCCTAACAGATAGTAGATCAGGTACAATAGCTTATGAACTCAACTGTTTAATTTGAGTTCATGGAGAAATAAGGAGTAGACTTAGATTATTTTTTTTTGCTTTCAAAATAATAAAATTTTGTAAGAGAGTTTGCCAATCCAAGTGCATTTCGAAAGAAGAAAAAATGTTAGATCAGTAGGATTGGGTAGGTAGAAAACTTGTGTTGATGAAGTTCCATTGTTTTTTCATGGCTGCTAACATTTTCAAAATAGAAAAAGATCATCCATGTAAGGAAGGTCATAGCCCAATGAATGAGGCACTGATCAACCCCCCAGAGAATGGAAGTCTGAAGTTCTTGATGCCTTCAAGAAGGCACCATCCCCATGTGGAGCCACTGTTAGCCACCTATTAAATTTTTCATATCAAATGGTGGCTAAATAATTTTTGAAGCCTTCAAGAAACAAGTTTTATTGCAAAATTTTTATCTCTTGAAGTCTTCTGAAGATATCTTATCCTCTGATTAATCTTCACTGTTGTTTCCCTTTCCAATTCTGAAAATCTGTTGTTTTCATGATGAAAAGACTACTGCAAAAAACCCCATTTTCCCCTCATTTTAGCCCTCCTTTCACCGCAAATTAACGTTTATTTTTATCCCCTTTTTTCCCATAAAAATCCTCCTTGTTTCCATTATTTCCCTCCTTCCATTCATAAATCCCCTTTTTTAAAGTTTAAAGCTCCTTTTTGGACCTTACCGAAACCCCCAAATCCTTTGAAAAACCTTGAAAAAATCATAAAATGAGCCTTTTTCATTATAGGCCTAAGCCGCTTTGGGCTAAGCCTTGAACCAATTCCCTACCATATACCTAAGCCCTAGAACCAAGTGCTAATAGTCTCGAGTGCTTATCGCATTAGAAACTTTCGATGGGCACGTTTCTTTGTTTTAACGGAAAGTTTCGATGCTAATTGGCTCCCTTTGTATAAACTCCCGATACCTTGTATCTTTTCATATACCCTAAGGCCCCGCAATCGGGCGCTAATCATAAAATAAAACCCTCCTCGAAGCCATTTCCCTTTGTATTTTGTTAAAAATCTGCTTTTTTATGTTTCTAAAGGGCCCCGACGGTTCATTGGTTGGCGCAGATTCCAACCGTTGATCCAAAACCAATCAACGGCCTGCGCAATATCGCATCAGAAATTTCATTGGGTGTGCATAATTATTTTATTTACCCCCACTGATTGGAAATCTCTCGATGGGTTCTCCGCCATTGATCTCCCCCACCAGATCCAGATCTGACGGCCCGCGTTGTTTTGTTTCACAAGCCTTTTTGCCCACCATGACCTCCTCCGATTCATTCCCTGTCGTTGATCTAGCTCTTAGATCAACGGTCCACATCTAATCACATTGGCACCCTTTCTATTTTGCCCCTGCTAATCACAAACCTCAGATTGAATCTGGGTCGTCCATGTATCAAGATCCGATGGTCCAGATTGAAGCCCTCAACCTTTGTTAAAATTCATGAACCCCGCTTTATAATGTTTTTGGGGGAAATCTCAACCGTTGATCTCTATAGATCAACAACCCATACTAACCCATTCTCCACCTAATATTTTATTTCATTCAACCTCGAGATTTAATCTGGACCATTGATTCCTCTTATCCAATGGTCCAGATTCAACCCGATACGCCTGACTCTCTTGGGTCCTACCCGTCCCAGATTTAATCTCTGCCGTTCATTTCTTGATCTGACAGTTCAGATTGAAACCACCTTCTCCTACCCCCACCTTTTTCCACTCGTGCATCTTGTCATATCGCGCTCCAATATCCATTGTTGGATCTACCTGCCTATGTTCCAACGACTAGGGACCCATATCGCGTGATTTAAAGCCCGAACGATAATTTTTCAAATTCACACGATATAGGTGGTTTTTAAAAGCCACGTGTGAGGCTCTGATGCATATCGCATTCAAAAAGGTGAAACCGCCTTTCCTCCATTTTGCTACTTGAAACCGCTGGTTTCTTGAGCTAAAACCACCCTTCCCATTTACATTGTGTTTCATCGCGTTCAGCCTCCGCCGTTGATCTCTGCAGATCAAAAATCCTAGTTTAATCTCATTTTTTAGTTCATTGCCCTCCGCCATTCTCCAAGGGACTTCTTAAAGCAATCTCAACCATCTATCTCTGGGCCGATCTTATCCGACGGCCTAGAATCATTTTGGAAACCCTGAATTTCCTTTTAACCTATTTCCTCCACCAAAGGGATTTTCACCCTATTTTGGTTGTAATTTCTCTCATTTCGTTATAATGTGGCCCCCTCCCCATTATATTCTCAGGATCATTCTCCACCATTGATCTCCTTGGCCAATCTCATCCGATGGCCTAGGATCATCCGAGAAACCCCAAATTTCGTTTTCATTATTTTTCCTCTGACAAAGGTCTTTTCTCATTTCTCTTTGCATTTTCGCCTATTTTATTATAATGTGGCCCTCTACAGTATATTTCTCTCGATAAATCTCGGCCATCGATCTTTGTAGATTGACGACCCAGACTTAATCTCCTCGCCGCTTTTTTAAACCACCTCCCTTTTAATCTCTGCAATAAATCTCGGTCGTTGGATGCTTTCATCCAATGGCCGCGACCTAACCTCAGCCTCTGAAGCATTCTAAACCCAAAATATGTAGGATTTTCTTAATATTTCTTTGTTTTTTTAGGTTTTAAAGGTTTTTCAAATGTTTTAAATGAAAAATGAAAGCTGAGGATGACGATCCTCGAGGCCTTCATTCATCAAAGAATATCCATTTACAAGGTTCAAAACCATGTTTTATCAGTGTCTCATGAGCACTGGCACCATTATAAAGCCCCTGTATCACCTGTACATCAACAAGACACTGTAAAACTTAAATAAATAGAGAGTATCAGTTTTGAAGATCCAGTCTCAGCAGAGATAAAGAATTAAGGATTGTTTACATAGTTTGGGGGATTACAGCTAAAATATTCAATTAAAAGCCTAATCCCCTTAATTAAACACAATTAAAGGAACAGAAGAAAAAATTTAGGCCTAATTATTCCTAACACACAGAATTAAAGCAAATTAATAGTGTTTAAAGAAAAAAAATCAGATCTATCAGTCCGAGAAAGCCTCCACTGCCACATCAGAGGCTAATTAAATCCTCTCAGCTACTAGAGGCCACCTGTAGCCTCAAAGCATTCAAAGAGGCCGAGTTATGACCAGAAAAAAATATATCTACCTTAATACAGTTGAACAGTTATTCCAAGCCAAGAGACTTATTGCAAAATATCAACAGAGTTATTACAAAGATGACACAGAGCCTTAAAGTCAACAAAATCTCCCTAGCGAGCTTAATAATTAATGTAACCCAATTAATACAAAGAAATATCTATAATCTTCTCCATTGAGCCCCTCAAAGGCCGAGAAGCATTAAACTATATTAATTGGGCCTATAGATCTTTTCTCTCATTCCACCTCCTCATTTTTTCCTATAAAATCTTCTTAAGGAGCTCATTGTAAGGGGTTGGTTGCAAAACTTTGAAATATACTTGTGCTCGAAATTTTCTACATGTAAATAGTGTTCAAAGGCTCTTGAAGCTCTGTTTGTAATAAAATAAGTTAGGCTGAGAAGAGAAGATTATTGCTAAACTGAGACATTGGATTTGAAGAATGTAACTGGATTAACATCAATATACAAGCTAATTCTTGGGATCCTAGTCTATATCACTGGTGAAGTGCTCCTTTCTGTGTTATTTTTTTCCTTTCATGTATGCCATTTTTTCCATTATTCTTTGATAAAGAACAGCAAGCATAGAGTTAGGATTTACTGTTTATATTACCCTTCTCTGACTGATAAACTTTATGTCAATGTCTTCCTCCAAATCGTGTATTTAAGAATGATTCAATATAGTTCAAGCAGTTAGGAATGCTGGCTTTCCCTCATCCCACTGTTTACTTTAAAAATTGTTCTTGAATTTTATTTTCATTATATAATCAGTAAAGATAGACTAGGAAAGTGATGGCTTGCCCTGTTCTCTAGCTTCCTTCTCCAAAGGTAGTTCTGAAAGTTTCCTTAAGAGTATGCTGAAAGCAGTTTAGATTTAAAAGTATCTTATTTGATCTTAGGTTGCACTTTGTTTTTCTTATCTGTTTTCATCCTTTCTGAAAGTAATTATGTGGATTACTGGATAGTTTGTCTACTGAGTTAGCTTTAATATGAACTTTTCCAAAGAAGTATATGGTTAACCATGTCCTTTAGTTGGTTTTAAACAGTTACTTAAAGGGCTTTTCTTATTTGGATAGACTGGTAAATCCTAGTTGAAATTATTGTCTATTTCCACGCCTTCAACACTTTTATTGTTCCATTCCATCATTTAATCTCAAAAATCTTGTGATATAGATGACTTACCCCTTGGACCACTCTTAAAATTGTTGCACAATTAAACCCTTTTATGACTTCATAGCCTAATGGACTAAAAACCAGTGTCATATCTATCCTATCAACCAAAGCTTGTTATGATTATTTGCAGCTTCACACCTTTGAAACTCTTTCATTTTATGACTTTCCACTCAACTAAAAATCATGCTCAACCATCCAAAACAAAACAAAAAACCTTGTTCTTCATAAATAGCCTAAAATCACACGTAAAAGCCTTAAGAGATAAATCAATCTTTGCACTTATAGAGATATCCCTCTCTAGATTCAGGAGGGCTAGATCCTAGAATCCCAAAGTGGTTCAAGTGTTCTCTCTGCAATTTGTATTTTCCAATCTTGCAAATTACAGGGACCTAACAGAAGGTGTCACCGCTACTCTTCATTATACGCAAAAAATTTCTCGAAGTTACATCATGATGGCTTGATCAATGCATCATTGTCTTCAACATTATCTCCACAAGGTATTCAATATTTCTTCAAGTTACTCCAAGATGTCTTTCAAGATTCTTCAAGAGTGTCTTCACAAGGTGCTCCAAGAGTGATGTTAATGTGCTCCAAACAGATCTTCAAGACAACGTTCCTTCAAGATATCTTCAATAGGCTTCTCTAAAAGAAATGTTTCAACAAACTTCAGTAATATTGCTCCAAGGAATTATTTCTGCTTATGAATCTATCTTAGGTATTCAAAAAGGATGTCGAAACACTGCTGCAAATTCCCAATTGATGTTTAAAACTTGTAACCTTGGGAATGCTTCAAAATATCTTCTTCAATATGATAGGTTTCTTGAAACAATGCTGCTCTTAAGTGTGACGTCAAAGGTGCTCCAAGTTTTGCTACAAGTTAACACAAAGGTTCTTAAAGGTTTGTTCCAGTTCTGCTTAACCAGCTACTCCAAGTTTAGTAAGATGCTTCCATAAGACAGGCCAAAATGACACTTAATGACTACCATTCATGCCTTGAAATAAGTCTCAAATAAAGGTCTAAAATTTGTCCTTAGCAATGTCACAAAAGAGGGCTGAATTAGGCCTTCAAAAACTTATCCAAAAATCCACCAAACCATGCTTCAAGAACAACTCAGATATGCCTTTGGAATCACCATGAAAATAGTCCTAAGAGGGTTCAAATGTCTTCTTCAAAACATGCCTTAGAAGAGGCCAAAGTAAACTTCAGCTACCACAGTATGATAGTGTACTACTTCAGGCCTGAGTTCTAAAAAGATGACTAGTCCGAGTTGTCCACACTGTCTACAGCAGTCCTAGCAAAGAAAAAGCATGTTGATAATCCCACGTCTGCAATGTATTATAATTGTGACAGTCCACCACACTCCTGTAATTTGAGTTTAAGGTATCCCAAACACAAAAAGTATTTGCCCAAATATATCCTTCTGAGCCTCTTTTACTTATCTGTCATCTCACTATATTATCTCTAAAATTCTCATCAAAAATGATGTTGAAATGAGGAGTTCAGACTCCAATATATATTGGTTTTGATTACAGATGAAAATACACATCTACTGGCCAAGGGACATGAGCCTACAAGTCGGCGTAGGTCAGTTGGTGAAAAATAATAAATTTACTAACTTATAAATTCAATTTCTCAAAAACTATTTGGAGTTTTGGGGCGTGTAAGGGCTCATTAGAAAGTCAAAATTTCCCTAAAAGATGGTACAGTCAAATTGAGAAGTTGCCTCTAGGGTAGTGAAAATTATTTTTTAATGATTGAAATTTAGTGCAGAAAATATTTGGGACAGAATGAGGAGTGATTGGGACAGTCATCATGAGAATATCCAACAAAGTCATCATGATAGTGAATCCATAATTTTCCATATGGAGATATTCAAAGAGTCTTCCAACCACCCTCTTGATCATTAAATGAGATCTTCCAAAAATGTCATCATATGCTATCAAGTGTTCTTCAATTCCTTCATGTCATCATATAGTTTCCAACCATTCCATCAAGACCTTCATCGAATGACATCATCTCTTGTAGGTTACCAAACAAGGTACATGATTGACACTTGGCACCTTTATAGTTAGTTCAAGGACTTGTTCAGGCAAGACTTCTTCATTAGTGGCTTGACATATTCATTGATTGACCTCTTCATTGATGGCATCCTTAGCACCTAGGGATTGCATGACATTCATTGACATCACAAGAATATTTTCCATCTCATCTATTGACATCAATGACAACCTTGATTAAAAATCTCCCCCTTTGTCATTGATGGCAATATTCTTGCCCTTCAACATTCTCTCCCCCTTTGACATCAATGGCAAAAGTGGTGCTCGACTACTCCCCCTATGAAGCTCCTTCTTTTTATCATATTTTATCATCAATAATAGTTCTTCATATGTACGATGCTCCCCGTGTCATGGTGCTCTTGTTCTGGAAATGTGTTCCATATAGATGTGTTGAAATTTCTCCACGGATGAACTAACTCCCGCTGCATGCATAAGCTCTTATAGATTTTTTTTTTTTTAAGACAAGAAGGATTGTTGCCTTGTGATCAAGTGGAAGAAATATTCACAATTTCACTATTTTTTTCAATGCAGTTACTCCTGAGATATGATTTTTCAATATTGTCCAAGTTTGACTCATCAGCTTTTCATAGAAGACTTCTACAAGAATAGTCATGAGTCACCAGCTCCCCCTAACAATATCCATGGTCTCCTTTTGGCAGGGTTTCACCATCAAATGCTTGGAATATCAAGGATGAATTTATCAAGTCAATAACATGTGTTGTTGGCCAAAGTGTTCAAGAGACTTTTGGATTCAACTTGCTTCCTTCTCCATACTTGTGTAAATTTTTTCTTTGGAATAGTTCTAGCTTGTGTAGAGGCCCAAGTCAAGTTACAATCATGTGCCATATATCCAATGTTATGGAAATTGAAGCACTCTATCTTGTTCATGAATAAGAAATCATGACTTCTTGCAAAATTTATTCTAGGAGATTGACGGGTACCATTATATTTGTCTTTATTATATGCGCTACAATATTTTTCCATGTGCCCAAAGTTTGTACAAGAATATAAATAACCAAGAAATATACTTTGGTACCTCGAAGATCGAGTTTTCCTTGATGTACTTCTAAAGTATTTTTGCCTTGGGATTCTTTGATGATATTCATTGCGTGTTTTATTCTTGACACCATCTGCAAGTCTCCTTGGAGTAGAATTTCTTTCGTTTTTGTCTTGATTCTTCTCCCTGCCTTTGCTGCAACTGAGAGAATCAACATTTCTTTCTAGGTTCCTCAAATATTTGTTATTTGAAGCATTATCATTCTTGCTTGAGGATTCACCTACATAGACAAGACCTGATTTATAAAGGAGAGACCTTTGATGACTTAGGATGTCATCTAGGGTTTGAGAGCTTTTCAAGTTCTTATTTAGCAAGTCAACTTCCTTTTTAAGAAAGACAATTTCTCCTTTCATCTTTTCACAATCTTCATCTTTCATAACTAGTTGCTTATCCATTTCTTCCATCATTCTTGTTGCTTCATGTGCTTCAATTTTAAGGGAGACGTCATTTGATTTCATTATGAAGACTTCATCATTCTCCTTTGATATACTGCTCTCCATTTCTTCTTTTATTCTTGTAGCTTCATATGTTTCGGCCTTCAGAATATTGATGTCTGATCTTAGTTTCAAGATTTCTTATCCTTTTCTTCTAGTTGGCATATCATGGCATTTCTCTCCTTTTTTGCTTCATTAACTTGTCCTTCTATGAATTCCAAAGTTTCCATCACCTTCTCGGCTCCTTGCACTTGTTTCCTTGATTCTTCTAGTTGAGATCTAAGAGAAGAGATCTCTTCTTTGTATTGACAAATCTCTGCTTCTATATTGTTTAAACTCTTCAAGACTTTGTTCAAGGTGGCTTGACAAAGTTTCTTCCCTTATCTTTGCCTTATTTAATTGATTTGTCATATATATGACTTCTTCATGATGAATTTTTTTTTTTTGATGAAATTCCTCTTTAATTTTGGCGAGCTCCTCATCTCTTTCTTGTACTTGAAGCTTGACAAAGTCAACTTCCTTCCTTGTCTTGTCTTGGTTACCATCTTGTGCCTTCTTCTTAAGTTCCTCATTTTCCTTTTTAAAACCGTTAATCTCTTCCATGGAAGCCATAATTTTATTTAGGAGATCTTCTTCAAAGTATTATTTGTTCTCTTCATCTTCTAGGTCTTCTTTAGCCATGTTGGCATCTCTCTTATCTTCAGCTTCCTTGATGGGTTTTGTATTTACTTCTTGATTTCCATCATATTCTTGACTAGAGGTCATGGTAAATTCTCATTTTTAGTGAATATCATGAATTTTGTCCCATATGCCTTTTGCTAACGAATTTTTTTCCAAATTTGTATTCATAGAATCAGGTAGCCCATTCAAGATTGCTTTCATTTCTCTTGTATTATACTCCTTGGATTCTCCTTCTAGCATGCTATTAGTAATCATTGATTTCCAAACTTCAATTCCTTGAGTCTTTAAGAAATTCCTCATTGTTTCCAGCCATATATCAAAGTTTCCGTTGAAAAATGGAGCCTTCGCAAATTGATTTACTTCAATTTCAATGGTTGAGGAAAACATGTCTTTAGGAAGATTGGAGACTTTCTTTGTTGGCTTTTCCATTTGTGTTCTAATGATCAACCTTCAAGCTGGTAGGCTTTGAGTGAAGGTACTGGCTCTGATACCAATTGTTGGAAATACTGAGAGGGGGGTGAATCAATATTTCTTTTCAATTGTTAATTTTACCAGTTAGATCACCTATATTTACAACAAAAAATGAACAATAAGAATAAATTCTTTTATTAATTTCTTCTTTACAATAAATCAAGTACAATATATGTAGGGCTCCAAACATATATGAATGCACCAATCTTCAATCCACGAGGCTCCAACATGTACTTTTCCAAGCACTGACTTGAACATCACAAGGCTCCAACCTCTATTTGCCAAGCACCGACTTGGACTTCCAAGGCAACAACCTTGTCAATTCTAAGGCACCAACCTTGTCTCTATGAGGCTCCAACCTCATGCTTCATTTTGTCAAGATATATTTGGTTATACTTACGAATCCCAATGTTGAACCCTGACAATATTTAGCTTACTCTTCACTGTAATCTACATTTCACATCATCAATGACAACCTTTTCTTCGTAAAATGTCTCACCGCTTCTCTTCATCGTACCCAAAAAGTTTCTCCAAGTTACCACATGGTGGCTTCATCAATGCATCATTGTCTTCAACATTATCTCCACAAGATCTTCAATATGTCTTCAAGTTACTCCAAGATGTCTTTCAAGATTCTTCAAGAGTGTCTTCACAAGGTCCTCCAAGAGTGATGTTAATGTGCTCCAAACAAATCTTCAAGACAACTTTCCTTCAAGATATCTTCAATAGGCTTTTCTAAAAGAAGTGCTTCAAAAAAATTCAGTAATATTGCTGCAAGGAATTATTTCTGCTTCTGAATCTATCTTAGGTATTCAAAAAGGATGTTAAAACACTGGTGCAAATTCCCAACTGATGTTTAAAACTTGTAACCTTGGGAATGCTTCAAAATATCTTCTTCAATAAGATAGGTTTCTTCAAAAAATACTGCTCCAAAGTGTGTCATCAAAGCTGCTCCAAGTTTTTATACAAGTCAACAAAAATGTTCTTAAAGGGCTTCTCTAGTTCTTCTGAACCAGCTGCTCCAAGTTCAGTAAGATGCTTCCACAAGACAACCCAAAATTACACTTCAGGACTACCATTCACACCTTGAAATAAGTCTCAAATAAAGGTCTGAAAGTTTTCCTTAGAACTGTCACAAAAGAGGGTTGAATAAGGCCTTAACAAAATTATCCACAAATCCACCAAACCATGCCTCAAGAATAGCTTGGATATGCCTTTGGAATCACCACGAAAGCATCCCTAAAAGGGTTCAACTGTATTCTTCAAAACATGCCTTAGAAGAGGCCAAAGTAAGCTTCAACTACCACAGTATGATAGTGTACTACTTCAGGTCCGAGTTCTAAAAATATGACTAGTCCAAGCTATCCACACAGTCTACAACAGTTCAAGTAGAGAAAAAGCAAGTTGATAATCCCAAGTCTACAATATATTAGAATTGTGACATTCCACCACATTGCTATAATTTGATTTTAAGGTATCCCAAGCACAAAAAGTATTTGCCTAAATATATCCTTCTCAACCTCTTTTACTTATCGGTCATATCATTGTATTATCTCTAAAATTCTCACCGAAAATTATGTTGAAATGAGGAGTTCGGACTCCAATATATACTGGTTTTGATTAAAGATGAAAAGAAACATCTATTGGCTAAGGGGCATGAGCGTACAAGTCGGCTTAGGTCGGTTGGCGAAAAATAATAAATTTTCTAACTTATAAATTCAATTTCTAAGAAACTATTTGGATTTTTGGGGCATGTAAGGGCTCATTAGAAAGGAAAAATTATGCCCTAAAAGATGGTACATGAGTCAAATTGAGAAGCTACCTCTAGGGTAGTGAAAATTATTTTTAAGTGATTGAAATTTAGTGAAAAAAATATTTGGGACAAAATGAGGAGTGATTGGGACAATCATCATGAGAATATCCAACAAAGTCATCATGATAGTGAATCCATAATTTTCCATATGGAGATCTTCAAAGAGTCTTCCAGCCACCATCTAGTTCATTAAATGATATCTTCCAAAAATTTCATCATATGCCATCAAGTGTTCTTCAAGTCCTTCATGTCATCATATATTTTCCAACCATTCCATCAAGACCTTCATCGAATGACATCATCAAGTGTAGTCTTGTAGGTTACCAAACAAGGTACATGATTGACACTTGGCACCTTTATAGTTAGTTCAAGGAGTTGTTCAGGCAAGAATTCTTCATTAGTGTCTTGACATCTTCATTGATAGCATCCTTAGCACCTAAGGATTTCATGATGTTCATTGACATCACAAGAATATTTTCCATCTCAGCTATTGCCATCAATGACAACCTTGATTAACAATTAGTAGCATACAAATCCAGGAAGTTAAAAGATCATGAGCAACAATAATCTACCTATGATTTAGAGCTGACTGGAGGTGCACATGTTCTTACTATATGGAGGCACTACCTATCGAGAAAAAAATTTGCACTAAATATTGACCATAGCAGTCTAACCAGCTACTTCAAACAAGCCGATTTGAATGTTCACTAGGCAAGATGGAATGCATTCCTTAGCGAGTTTGATTTTGAAATGCAACATGTTAAAGGCAAAGAGAATCAAGTGGTTGATGCATTAAGAAGAAAGCTATATCATATTTATGAATTTTAATGATGTGAAATTCAATTTTTAGGAAGAGGTAAAGAAGGATGTAGGAAAAGATCCTGAATATCAGTTTCTGTGGCAGTAATCTCAAGATAAGGCAGCACAAGGAAAACAGTCAGACTATGACATCAATGAAAAAGAGATATTAATTTTTTGAGGAAAAAATTTCATCCCTAATCAAATAAGTTTGAAAGGACTTATCTTGGATGAATATCATAGAATTCCCTATGTTGGGCACCCTAGCTATTAGAAAATATTAACAGCTATTAGAAAAGACTACTTTTGGCTAGGGATGCACAAAGACATTGTTGAATATTTGACCAAGTGTTTGGAATGCCAACAAGTAAAGTTTGAACATCAGCACCTAGCTGGTTTATTACAACCCATACAAGTGCCAGAATGGAAATAGGAAGTTATATCTCTAGATTTCATTGTTGGTTTACCAAGAACAAAGGGACATAATGAATCCATTATGGTGGTGGTGGATCGCTTCATCAAAGTAGCCCATTTTATTCATGTACAATCTACTTTAAAAAACGTATAGATTACTGGCCTATTTATGAGAGAAATATTTGGATTACATGGTATACCAAAAACAATCATCTCAGATAGAGATGTGAAGTTTAGCTCAGCCTTTTGGAAGGCACTATTTATAGGATTAGGCACTCAAATCCAATTCAGCATGGCTTACCATCCTCAGACGGATGGGAAAACGGGACGGGTAAACTAGATACTGGAAGACATGCTGCGAATGTAAGTAATGAAGCAACCCAAAAAATGGGAGTATTACCTACATTTGGTAGAATGTGCTTATATCGGTTATCGAGAATCACTCAATATGAGCATGTTTGAAGCTTTATATGGAAGACAATGTTGGACACCTATTAGTTGGTTGTTGACGGGAAAAATTGTCTGGCCAACAGTAGGGGATCTCCCTGGTAGAAAGTCCCAATCAAACCTTGAACTGTTTGGAATGGGGATCCCGTCCGGGGTGTGGGTCTGGCTACCGCTTAAGTCACCTTCCCTTTGGTCTCAAAAGAACTCGATCAAACCTGCAAACACACACTTATTCACATGATACAAGATACATGGTTGATGCATTAAACATGTATATAACACTATGCATAGCAAGACAAATAATAAAGCATACATGCCGAAGGAAGCATTGTAAACAACACATCTTTGGGGTTATGCTTGTAGGCTATTCTGACCACAAAAGAAACAGTTCTTTATGGCAAGATGCCCCTTTACTTCCTGAAAGATAAAATGAAATGCTAATAAACAAAGACATTAACATCCATTAAGCAAGCAATCAATCTGAACATCATTAACACAAATACAGGAAACCATAACGCATGAATGATGCCATTAAAGAGTGCAGTTTCATTAATCAAAAGATGTTTTGAAACTGTATATAAATACTCATAGCGTTCACACAGAAAAACACATCAGATCCAAAAGGAGTTGCAACAGGTATTTGTATTCATATCCAAAAGGAGTGTTATCTTTCAATACAATGTTGTATAGCTCTTGAGTCCAGAAAAAGAATATCATTTAAATTTTCCCCGGAGGGGGGTTTTATAGATCAAAACATTCCCTTTGGGCTTCCTGACTCTTCGCCTGCCCACCGGTTGAGTTGCCTTGCGACCTGGGAGAAAACTGCGACCTGCGACCTGGCTGGTGAGTGCGACCTGCGACCTACTAGGCAGTGCGACCTGCGACCTACTGCCATTGAGTTATGGAGATGAGCATGTAATTGAGAGGTCAAGAGCATCTATCTGCTTCCCTTTGAGGAATTCTTTCCAGGTCTGATATTCTGCTGCAATGGGAGAAACTAGAGGGACCTCCTCTTTCAACCAATGCATGCACTCCAAAGCATTTGGGATTAGACTTTCTTTCTTCTATGAGATCTGGTTTGAAGGAGAGGCTAGCTTGGTGTAAATCCATACTGGCGTGACAAGAAATTGACCGAGATTTTCTCGTGTCGCTGCAAGATCAGGAGTGCCAACATCTTGCCTAATGGGCTGCAAAAATGACTATATCTCTTGATATAACTGATCCCAGTTTTTTGCCTCGTCCAGTGCCCCCAATGAAGGAATGTGGTGAAGGGTGTGCATCGAGTCGATGCCACTGATTAGGTGTTCGTAGGCAGACATTAATTTGTCCAAATCCTTGGATAGCTTATCCTTGGACTGCATTTTCATTCGGATTTGAACTTTGGCATATTGCATATGAATCCAATCCTTATTTGGTAAAGGCTCGGGGGCCTGGGGATACCATGTTGTCCAGTCCATCATTCGGTCCAAAGCAGTCGAGGCCTATTTTAGCTTCTCATGCTTCTGCTTAGTCTCTGCTTGCGCTCTTACCAGTGGGGCGACTGTTTGTTTTATGGTGAACATTTCCCCATACACTTGCCTCATGGTCGTCTCTAGTGTGTCGAAATACTTTAGAATGGCAAGCGAAACTTCATTAATGGGAGGAGTTTTGCTTTGGAGTTGTTGAACCTCCTCTCTCAATGCCGCCCTTTCCTGTTCTGCCCTCTTTCCCCACTGCTTTGCTTCTTGTAGTCTGTTTTGTAGAGAAATGATTTCTCTACACATTCTAGTCACATTTTCTTCCATGGCTGCAGCGAAAGCTATGCTAGCCGATGCTATCATCATGGGGTTGGTCCTGGTATCAAGGACTATGTCTTTTCCGGTTGCGACCATGGATGCCGTGGAAGGATTTTGCACCAGAAATCTTCTCTTCTCTTGCCAAATTTTGAAAGAGAACTGATCAAATGTGAGCTTGGTGAGGTCAAAGACCTCCTCCTCTTACCTCAGGGGGGAACTGACATCGGGGAGTGAGGTTTGTGTACTACTCAGGGGTACATCAAGGGGAGACACCTCGATATCTTCCAGCATTTCATTCTCTTCTTGTTTCTTTTTCTTTTCCTCTTCTTCCCTTTGTCGGCATTCGGCTTCAGCCTTCTCCTCTTCTTTCCTTTTCCTGAGCTCTGCTTATGCCGCTGCTTCTAATTCAGCCTTCCTTTTCCACTCAGCTGTTGCGGCTTGCTCAGCTTCCACTTTGTCTAACTCTTTCTTGAGTTCCTGTTCAGCTGCCGCCTCAGCTTATTTTTTCTCTTTCTCCTTCTTGGCTTCCTCGGCCTACTTCTTCTTCTGCTCTGCCCTTGAGCTCTTCTTACACTTATCCTCGTCCTCTTTCATTTTATTTTCTCTCTCTTGCTTGGCTTTGGCCTCCATTTCTTTCTGTTGGATAGAGGTACTTTTCCCTATAGTGGTCTGAGGCTTCTTAGCTAGAGAGGAAGAAGCACCTCCTAATTCACGACCCCTTGCTTCCAAATTTTGGTCATCTAGGTCTTCTTGGCCAGGGTCCGCCCCTGGGGAAAATTGTCTATCCGCATTGTACCAGTTCCTCATTTAATCCTCTACTGGGCGTTTAGTATGTTGATAATTCCATTTGAATTTAGCATTCGTGCAATGTTCAGGGACTATCCTCTCCAGTTCGTATGTTCGGTATTCTAAAGCCCTAAAGTGGTAGCTCTTAATCTCTTCCCCCTTTGCCTCTACCTCTGGACAAGACCCTGGAGAAACATGATGACATTTGGAAATAGACCTCCTGCATGAGTACTTTGTCTGTAACAAAACGAGGCAGAACATGTATGTGGTGCCCTGAACGAGCCAAAGACTCGGATGATTGTATATTCAACAAAATGGAACTAATGCGCCACTTTGCTAAGCGTCTCCATCGCTCGCCAAGACATGCATGGAGCATCTTGGCTGAAAAATTTTCTGTATAGAGTAGGGATGAACACTTGGGAGATTGGATCTATGTCTATTTTATACTGAGATTCATAAAACACCTTGGTTTGCAGATGAATGGCACGAGTCTGTTTGGGATCCCAGTTATGTACCCATCCCTCAAAGTGCAATCTCCCAGATACGACATCTAATAGATAAGAGGTCATATAAAATTCGGAAGGCATTCCTTCATCTGGAGCCAATGCTAAGGATAAATTTGTGTGCATGGAGGTCATCAATTTTTTTGCCCAGTTTAAACGGGTACCATACACTATGACATACTCTGTGATAGTTGGCCATGAGCCGTTGAAGGTAGTGGCATCTGGCTGCCCGTACAATCTGCAAAGCAGGGCAGCCACTAGTTTATACACTTTCCTGAGGCTTGCCACTGGGTATTCTTGGTCTTTCTTAACCTTAAATTTCTCAAGCTCCTCCCACCATTGTCTTATAGTGTCGAATATAGGAACAGCATGAGCAATGGCCCAATCTTCTGTGAAATATTCTTCCCGCTCTCGAAAAGAATAATAGACATGGGTGTCAGAGCCTTTTAGCATTACGAAAGCCTTGCCTTCGCTATCTCTGATTACAAACTTCTTGGGATCTGTTTTCTGTATGATCCAATCCATCATCTCTGGGCATGGGAATATTGTTGGATGAGCACTTGCGAGATGGAGTTTGGACCTTTTCACATTTGAGTATATCTCCCGATCGGGGAGGTCTTCCAGGAATTCCGTTTTGGCAAACTCTTGGTACACATGGTACCATCGCATGTTGTCCCCTTTGGAAAAAGTGCAAAGGGTATCTTTGTATATCGACGGTGGGGATATTCACATGTCTGTCTCTGTATCTTCCACTGCCACATGCTTGGCTTACTTATGGGATGTTGGTGGTCGCATATCGCTGGAATCCAAGAGGACAGGTATACACTCCAAATCTTCTTGAAATTCAGCTGTCATGTTCATGAAAGAATCTCAAGATAAGAAGGAGGCCATGATGATGCAAAAACAATTAAATTTTATCAATTACTTCACTGGGACACAGGAAAAACTGAATAAGTGGTCTACTGGGTCGCGGGGTCACAAGTTGTAAGAAATGGCCAAGGTGCGACCTTGCGATCTTGCGACTAGGTCGCAGAGTTGCAGGGTCGCGAGTTGTGAAAAAATATGAAAATGCGAGGGGTCGCAAACTTCGGAAAAAATCAGAAATGTGACTTTGCGACCTTGCGACTGGGTTGCGGGGTCGCAAATTGCTAAAATATGAAGGAATGCAACCTTGCGACCTTGCGACTAGGTCGTTGGGTCGCGGGGTCAGAAGTTTCAAAAATTGGAGAGAACGTGACCTTGTGACCTGGCGACTAGGTCGCGGGGTCATAAGTCACGCTAGGGCTTGCCAGGGGATTTTGGGCGCGTGTGGCGTGGAGTGTTTTTCCCTTTAACTGGACAAATACAAGGCTAAATGGGTCCAGACATAGTCAAGGGGTAGCTTTTGGAGTAGGGGAAAGGCCATGAGAAGCTAGACAAGAAATTGTGATGAGTTTGGTACAAGTGTGGTGAAAATTGGGATCAGAAGGAAACCCTAAGTAATAAATGAAAAAAATAGCTGAGGAAAATGAAAATTTAAAGGCTGAGGGATACATGGAAATGGAAAGAATAACCAAAAGGGAAACAATAGGAGGGGAAATGGAAACTTACCCAGGAAAATCGCACGCCATTCGACCTGTTAGAGCCGTTTCTTTCTATTCACTGCATATGAAAAATACGACCTAGCGACCTCCTTTATATAAAAAGGTCACACGTGCGAGCATTTAATGAGGTCGCGAGGTCACAATTCGTGTGATCAGAGAGATATGCGACCTTGCGACCTCGGGGTCACGAGGTTGCATGGTCGCAGGGTCACTGTTTTCCCAAAAAATGAAGTTTGCGACCTAGCGACTTAGCCTGCTAAACTCCTTACTTAGTTTTTCTTCAAGTTCAAGGGGCTCTGAAAAATTTTTTGAAGTGGGGTTTTTTGGAGGGTGTTTTAGAGGCTACAACAAATGGCGATTCACTGGATGAACTCAGAGTCTTTACCGATGGTTAGCCTTGGAGGGGGGAGGGAGGGGTCTTTGCTAGCTGTTTCTTTTACCTTAAGGTCAACATTGCCTAACTTTTGGGCACCTTGCGAGGTTGCTCAGCCTACTAGCTTGTTTGGGTGCTAGTTAACCAAATTTCATTTCTTCAGGTCTCCAGACCGAAAGGATTCGAGGACTCCAAGTAGCTACAGGGTCTGGTACAATTATTTTGTCCTCATCGTGTTGCTCCGCTGCCAGCGAACCTCTCGGTCCCGGTGGAGTCACTGCCTAGGAATCGTGAACGTTGCTCTACTGCTAGTGAGCCTAGTCAGTACCCCAGCGGAGTCATTACATTACCTCTCTACGTAGGAATCCTTTCTCAATCCTTTACCCTTTATTAGTGTGTTATTGCACTTATTTTGAATGTGCCTGAGGCACTTATTTAGATGTGCTCGTGGCAGTTATTTGAGATGGGCAATTTTTTTTCCTGGGCAGATGAGGGATCCCGACTTATTTTTCTTGCAAAGAGGTTGTTCCTGGTTTCGTATGAGGACTTTGGTTTTTTCTGAATGCCTTGACGTAGCATCGAGTACCTCTTTTCCCTTTCGATCTAGTTACCACTGCATAGCACTTTCTTTTGCAGACACCCTCTCAAACTTGCTAGGTGGGCTTCCCCGCTTGATGGATTGAGCTAGATCATATGCTGCCTGTAGGTATCGGTAACAAGCCAGCTTTTACCACCTTCGTGTCTATCGGGAGAAGGCCTTCCATCAGCATAGAACCTGTTGCAGTGTGCCAATTGCGTGGCTCTGATAAACCGTTCCGTTTTTACAATTTTTTTTTTTTTCTTTTCTTTTTTTTTTGACAAAAGGAGTGAAAATGGAAACTATGGTACAAGGATAAGATAGCCCTCTAAGGGCTACTAAGTGAAGTAATGTTTTAGGTCATGGTTTTTTACCGAGAGGACCTCAACTCTTCCCTCAAGAGTTTGCAGTCTAAACGTGTGGGAACCTAATTTCTCTTTAACTTAGAAAGGACATGTCCATAGTGCTTGGAACTTGGAATGTTTTCCCTTTTCTTCATGAGCTTTATCCCACTTCAGGACTAGGTCTCCTACTTCAAATTTTTTATTCCCTATGAATTTTCTATCAAACCATCTCTTGATTCGGCTTTGGTGGATGGGGAACTTTTCCCGGGTTTTTCGTCTTTCCTCCTCCAACTTTAGTAGGGTGTCAATCCGAGTCTGCAAGGTAGGGCATGGGGTACCATGACATTCTTGGGACAGCTGAAGGGCAGGGAGAGATAAATGGGGAGGAAGAACAACTTATTTTCCATACATGAGAAAATATGGAGAGGTGCCTAGGGAGGATGTGGGTGTGACACGGTCGGCCCAAAGTGCATTGTGAAGGGCATTGTGCCAATTGCGTTGGTGGGACAGCGGGGTCTTCTAATGATGCGGATCAGATTTTTATTAGTTTAATCAGCTAAACCATTTCCTTGGGGATAGTAATTTGTAGAATGTTTAAGAAAAATACCATTTTCCAGAGAAAAATCATATAATTTAAAAGATGAAAAGTAAGTTGCATTATCAAAAACCAAGGAAGTTGGAATGCCAAACCTAGTGATGATGGAATGAGTGACGAATTATATTACCTCCTGATCATTGATTTGGTGTAAAGGTGCTGCGTCGACCCACCTGGTCAAATAATCAATAGCTGTAAGAATATATCGGTGTTTCTTGGAAGAGTGAGGTATGATTTCGCCAATGACGTCCAAACCCCACTGTTGAAAAGGTTCCTCCACCGCTACTGATAGTAAGGGGGCGGCTGGCCGCACTTCTCGGTTTGCAAATATCTGGCACTAGATGCACTTCTGGACATATGCATGCGCATCTCTGAAAAGGGTTGGCCAATAGTATCCTGCGTGCATTATCTTATGGGCAGTGGTATCTCCGGTAAAATGACCTACAGCTGGCCCATCATGCAACTCGGTCAAGATCTTATGTGTTTCATTATGTTCCAAGCAGCGTAACATGACTGCATCGTAATGTTTCTTGAAAAGCTTCCCCTGGATTAGTTGGTAAGATGCAGCTTTGAGTCTTACCGCGCGTTTCTGCCAGGAAGTTAGAGTGGGGTCCAGGGTACCTTGGGCTAAGTATCCTGAAATGTCAGAGTACCAGGAAGGGCTACTCTGCTGAGGCACGTGGTCACTCTGGTACATATCGATTTCTTGTTCCTAAAACTCTTCTTCAACTCAATGGGAACTTGCAGCCTCTACAGCCATTTGGCATAAACCTTGTCCTTTAATGGTGTGTGCTGGTTTAAAATCTAAATCATACTCTTGCAGGAATGCCACCCAGTTGCCTCGCCTCTCGCCTAGCTCCTGCTGCACAAACAGTGAGCGGACAGCGGGGTGTGGAACGAGAACCGTGACATGATTTTTCAAGATGTAGGGCCTGAAATGCTTGACCGCTTTGTAGAATGCATAGGCTTGCTTTTCAATTTCAGGGTAGTTCAATTCAGCTCCCTGTAAACCAGTACTCATGAAGGAAATGGGCCGCTCGTCATTGTTTCCATCTTTCTGCGTGAGGACAACTACAAGTGATGAATCTGAAGCGAAGGTATACAGGATAAAGCCTCTGCTAAAATATGGACTTTGAAGGGATGGCGCTTCAGCTATGGCCTGCTTCAGTTTGGCGAAAGCCTCCTTCTCTGGCAAGTTCCATTTGAATACCGCACTCTTTTTTATCATCCCCTGTAAAGGCCTAACTATCTGGGTGAAATCCGATATGAATTTGCGAACAAAATTGATTTTCCCCAGGAAAGATTGCATTGCTTTCTTACTACTCGGGGTGGGGAATCTGGGCAATAGCTTTCACCCGCTTTGGATCTACTACAATGCCTTGCTTATTTATAATGTGGCCCAGCAAGTTCCCTTTCGCCACAGCGAAAACACTTTTTTTTGGGTTGTGTGAAATCCTGTACTTACTGCACCTCTCGAAGATTTTCTTGAGGTGGAACAAATGATCGCCCCAGCGTTTTGAGAACATAGTGACATTTTCCAAATAGAATACCACGCTCTGCCCTATCAAACCACAGAAATCTATATCCATGGCCCATTGGAAAGTTTCCCCCGCGTTAATCAATCCAAAATGCATGCACCTGAAAGAGAATGTTCCCCATTTGGTCCGAAAGGTAGTTTTCAATCTGTCTGGTTCAGCTATTAGCACCTGGTTGTAGCCAGAGAACCCATCTAACAAGGAGAACATCTTAGATCCAGACATAGCTTGCAATATTTGTTCCATAAGTGGCACTGGGTAATTTTCTTTGTTTGAGGCTCGATTCAGATTTCGGAAATCCACACATAAGCGGATCTCACCAGAATTCTTCCGTACCGGGACCAAATTTGATACCCATGTGGAGTGACGAACTTTGAAGATAATGCATGCATCCAACAACTTCTTGAGTTCTTTCAGAATCATCAGTTTCAAACTAGGGTGTACTTTTCTAAGCTTCTGTTGGAACGACTTCACACCTTCCTTCATGGGTATGATGTGTTGAATAATCTGAGTATTGTACGTACGTAAATCATTATATGTCCAAGAAAATACGTCTCGATACTTTCGAAATAGTTGGGTGAATGCCTGCGTTTCTTCGTCGGTACAATATTTCCCGAGGTTAACGAACTTTGGGTCCTCCTTTGATCCCAAATTCACTTGCCGATGTGCCAAAATGAAACTTTGTACCTCGGCATTTGGGGGGCCGCGGAATCAGCTCTACAGGTCGAAGATATTTTCAAGTGAAATTATCACCTTGGGCATGGGGTTCTCCTTGCGTTTGTCATGCTCTTCCTGCAAGGCTTGGTCTTGATATTCCTCATCAATTTCCGCATCTTTGAATACTTCAGTGTTAAGAATAAACTCCAATATCTGTTGATCATCATCAAAAATGCGTAAATTAGTAATGTTATCTGGCACGGAGGGTCTATATATAACTTCAATAGAGAAGTCATCCCTCAAAGGGGTAAATCTAGCGGCAGCATTAGCCAGAGTATCAGCTACTGCATTGTGCATTCTAAGAGCAGATTTAATTCCAAAAGCATCGAAAGCAGAAATAATATGCCATACCTCTTGCTGATAAGCTTTTAAATGTGGAGACAGACAATGAATGGTATTGCATACCTGTCTAGTAATGATCTCGAAATCTCCAATAACTTGTAAGCACCCTACCTTTAAATCCAATGCCTTCTTGAGTCTGAGGATTAGAGCTTCATATTCAACAGTATTGTTTGTGGACTAGAACTCAAGCTGACACGAGATCAAGAATTTGTTCTTTTTAGGGTCTAACAAGATGTAGCCCTCGCCAGCTTTGTCATGGGTTTTGGAACCGTCAAAGTACAGGGTCCACATGTCACTCTCTGGCTCTTTCGGGGTCGTAGGTTGGGGTAGGAATTCAGCTTGGTGAGAGACGAGAGTGGCTTGGTCTTCTGCGACAAGTGTAAGTTTAGACAGGACCTCGGGGTCTACTGGAGACTGAGGAGGATGATAACATCCAAAAAAGGCTTCCAAGAAGCACATTATAACCTCCTCTTGGGAAAAACTGATGGGTTCATTAGTAGCGTCTAGATTAATCATGGTATATTTCATATAAGGCTCGCTTTCGACCCTGATTTGGTTATTTCGGCCCTTGTAAGGAAGCCACAGGTGGGACCAGTCGGTGGCAAAGTATCCTTGCAGCTTGCTGGACCAATCCCTGCTAAGTAACAGGCCGTAGGCTTCCGGAATGTCAATGAATACAATTTCAATACATTGGTGGACTCTAGAATCGGACAGAAGGTGGATGATGACGTTAGTCAGTTCTCCTACAGCTAGCACTTGAGATCTGTCAAGTTGAAAGATCTTTGCGTCAGTTTTTTCCGGGCGGATGTTCAGCTTCTTACAAATAGATATGGGCATGAAATTTGTGGACGCGCCGGAGTCAACTAGACAGTTATGGACGTTGAAGTTGAAGATCTCAAAATACAGGAGGAATGGAGGAGAAGACCCCTTGGAATTTGCATTGATGGCGTTTATGATAGACTGAACACTTGGACTAGGCTACACGGATGTGTTGCTCACAGGCTTAGTAGTTGAGGTATTGGCGAAGGCTTTAAGAATGAGTTCTCGTTGATTCGTGATGCGGGCAAGCTCGTAGAGGGATATGTTAGCTCTAGTTTTCTTCATGTCCTCTACAATGTTATACGTGGAATCAGATTGAAGACAGGGCTCGGTAGTGGTTGTAGGGGACCCCATCGGAAGCTTGCTCTTCTTATTGCTCGGGTGTTGTCATTGGTGGGATTCTTAAGGGCAGCTTATTGTTCATTCCCCGGCAACAGAATTTTCCTTAATAAATCCCTTTTCTTCTCCTCAAAGGATGGTTTGGGGACCGGTCCTTTGCTCCTAAGGCTGTAGTTTCTTACGAGTGGGGCCTTAGGATTGTCTTCCATGTTGATATCAGTGACGGTAAGATTGTTGTCCCCACGAATAACGTCGAATGAAAGAACCGAGGACGTTGGTTCTTCATCCAGGGGAAAATCTTCATCGTGGTCGAAAACATCATCCTCCCCTGCATCCCTTGGGGTTTGATCATCCAGAAGTTGGTTTACTACTGCAGTCATGCTGCCAATCCATTGTGGGCATGTCTTTTCAGAGTGAGCAGCTTGGTGGAAAGAGCAGAATTTCTTGTTTCCTATTTCTTCCATGTTGAGAACAGTGTTCGGGTTGGATGGAGGTCGGCTGGTGTTGGGGTTGCTCTTTCTGAAAAAGGGCTTGGGTGCCTTCGCACTAGTCGTGGATTCTATACCCTTCCTCTTCAGGTCAGAGACTTTATTTATCAATAGCTTGAGGGTCTTTGCTATACTCTCAAAGTCAAAAGCATCCTTGTCCTTATCTGTGGTTTTTTTCGTGGCGGATTGACCCTTTTTTTTTATTGGTTTGTGGTCATCTCTCCCCTCATGATCGATGGCTCCTATAGAAGGCATGTCTCTTTCTATAGTGAGGGAGGCTATGTAGTTAGCTGCGAGGGTGGGCCGAGCTTCACGCTTTACGAAGACAACGATATCCCTGGGCAGAGCTTTTGTATAATAGTCTATGGTAATAGAGTCGTCCAACGCTAGGTTTGGGGGGAAATTTTGTAGTATGGTGGCAAAGCGCTGATTAAAGTCTCTAACCTTATCTTTCTTATGGAAATTGATGGTACTTAACTCAGTGAGGAGCATGGAAGGGGTTTTGTCCTCTGAAAATTTCTACAAGAATGCACGACGGAACTGGTCCCATGATGTGATGGAGGTACTTGGGAGGGCTCTACCTCCAGTCCCACGGCCTCTATTCCCCTCACCTTCATTCCTTCGGGCTCTATTTCCCTCACCTTCATTTCTCTGGGCTTTATTCCCCTCACCTCTCCCAGGTGGGGGGTGTGCCTGGTTGTTATTTGGTTGGGCTTGGTTGGGCTGAGGGTCAGGGAAAGGTTCAGTGGCACCAAATTCCTCCTCTTCGCCCCCTTGGAGCTCGGGGATCAGCTCATCACCCTGAACAGTGATGGCGAGGTCTTCAACCATGAGATTCACCAACTGGGGTGTGGTACTTACCAGGGCATCTTTGCGAGTGATATTTTCAGTAGGGGTCCTAGTATGGGTCAAGAAACTCATGATCGGGGCATATCGCAAATCCATGATGACATTGCAGGTAGCTGAGCACAAGGCCCTCAACTGCTCTCTGGTGATTTCATAATATGGAGCCTCCTCCCCTGGAGTGTCTTCCAACGGAGGAGGGATAGCATCGTCATTTATGACCTCACCATGGGGAGTTTGTGATGGAATTTTGGTTGTATACTGGGAGGCTGCCATTCAAGCCCTCCTTCTAGCGCCAATTCTGTTGACGAGAAAAATTTTCTGGCCAATAGTAGGGGATCTCCCCGGTAGAAAGTCCCAATCAAAACTTGAACCATTTGGAATGGGGATCCCATTTGGGGTGTGGGTCTGGCTACCGCTTAAGTCACCTTCCCTTTGGTCTCAAAAGAAATTGATCGAACCTACATACACACACTTATTCACATGATACAAGATACATGGTTGATGCATTAAACACGTATATAACACTATGCGTAGCAAGACAAATAATAAAGCATACATGCCGAAGGAGGTGTTGTCAACAACACATATTTGGGGTTATGCTTGTAGGCTATTCTGACCACAAAAGAAACAGTTCTTTATGGAAAGATGCCCCTTTACTTCCTGAAAGATAAAATGAAATGCTAATAAACAAAGTCATTAACATCCATTAAGCAAGCAATCAATCTGAACATCATTAACACAAATACAGGAAACGATAATGCATGAATGATTCCATTAAAGAGTGCAGTTTCATTAATCAAAAGATGTTTTGAAACTGTATAGAAATACTCATAGTGTTCGCACAGAAAAACACATCAGATCCAAAAGGAGTTGCAATAGGTATTTGTATTCATATGCAAAAGGATTTATCTTTCAATACAATGTTGTATAGCTCTTGAGTCCAAAAAAAGAAGATCATTTACATTTTCCCCGGAGGGGGGTTTTATAGATCAAAACTTGCACTTTGGGCTTCCTAACTCTTCGCTTGCTCGTCGATTGAGTTGCCTTGCGACCTGGGATAAAACTTCGACCTGCGACCTGGCTGGTGAGTGCGACCTCCGACCTACTAGGCAATGTGACCTGCGACCTACTGGGCGGTGCAAATTGTGACCTACTGCCATTGAGTTATGGAGATGAGCGCACAATTGAGAGGTTAGGAGCATCTATCTACTTCCCTTTGAGGAAGTCTTCCCAGGTCTGATATTCTGCTGCAATGGGAGAAACTAGAGGGACCTCCTCTTTCAACCGATGCATGCACTCCAAAGGATTTAGGATTAGATTTTCTTTCTTCTGTGACATCTAGTTTGAAATAGAGGCTAGCTTGGTGTAAATCCATACTAGCGTGACAAGAAACTGGCCCAGATTTTCTCGTGTCGCTGCAAGATTAGGAGTGCGAGCAGCTTGCCTAATGGGCTACAAAAATGACTGGATCTCTTGATCTAACTGATCCCAATTTTTTTCCTTGTCCAGTGCCCCCAATGAAGGAATGTGGTGAAGGGTGTGCATCGAGTCGATGCTGCTGATTAGGTGTTCATAGGCAGACATTACTTTGTCCAAATCCTTGGATAGCTTATCCTTGGACTGCATTTTCATTCAGATTTGAACTTTGGCATCTTACATATGAATCCAATCCTTCTTTAGTAAATACTCAGGGGCTTAGGAATACCGTGCTGTCCAGTCCATCATTCAGTCCAAAGTAGTTGAGCCCTCTTTCAGCTGCTCATGCTTCTGCTTAGTCTCTGCTTGTGCTCTTACCAATGGGGCAACTGTTTGTTTTATGGTGAACATTTCCCCATACACTTGCCTCATGGTCACCTCTCGTGTGTCGAACTCCTTTAGAATGGCAAGCTCAACTTCATTAAGAAGAGGAGTTTTTCTTTGGAGTTTTTGAACCTCCTCTCTCAATGCCGCACTTTCCTGTTCTGCCCTCTTTCCCCGCTGCTCTACTTCTTCTAGTCTGTTTTGTAGAGAAATGATTTGTCTACTCATTCTAGTCAAATTTCCTTCCGTGGCCGCAATGAAATCTGTGCCAGCTGATGCTATCATCACGGGGTTAGTCCTGGTATCAAGGAATATGTCTTTTCCGGTTGCGACCATGGATGCCGTTGAAGGATTTTGGGCCAAGCATCTTCTCTTCTCTTGCCGAATTTTGAAAGAGAACCGATCAAATGTGAGCTTAGTGAGGTCAAAGACCTCCTCCTCTTGCCTCTAGGGGGAACTAACATCAGGGAGCGAGGTTCATGTACCGCTCAAGGGTACGTCAAGGGAAGACACCTCGATATCTTCCAGCATTTCATCCTCTTCTTGTTTCTTTTTCTTTTCCTCTTCTTCCCTTTGTCGACGTTTGTCTTTAGCCTTCTCCTGTTATTTCCTTCACCTGAGCTCTGCTTCCACCGCTGCTTCTAATTCAGCCTTCCTTTTCCGCTCAGCTGCTGCAGCTTGCTCAGCTTCCACTTTGTCTAGCTCTTTCCTGAGTTCCTGTTCAGCTGCTGCATCAGCTTCTTTTTTCTCTTTCTCCTTCTTCGCTTCCTCGGCCTGCTTCTTCTTCTGCTCTACCCTTGAGCTCTTCTTGCGCTTATCCTCATCCTCTTTCATTTTATTTTCTCTCTCT
Organism: Pinus albicaulis; assembly: GCA_034641835.2. NCBI lineage: Eukaryota > Viridiplantae > Streptophyta > Pinopsida > Pinales > Pinaceae > Pinus > Pinus albicaulis. The sequence goes on from CM076579.1 coordinate 432,505,304, forward strand.
TGCTTGGCTTTGGCCTCTATTTCTTTCTATTGGATAGAGGTACTTTTCCCTGTAGTGGTCCGAGGCTTCTTAGCTAGAGAGGAAGAAGCACCTCCTAATTCATGACCCCTTGCTTCCAAAGTTTGGTCATCCGGGTCTTCTTGGCCAGGGTCTGCCCCGGGGAAAATTTTCTATCCACATTGTACCAGTTCCTCCTTTCATCCTCTCCCGGGCATTCAGTATGCTGATAATTCCGTTTGAATTTAGCCTTCGTGCAATGTTCAGGGACTATCCCCTCTGGGTTGTAAGTTTGGTATTCTAAAGCCCTAAAGTGGTATCTCTTAATCTCTTCTCCCTCTGCCTCTACCTCTCTAAAGTCTTTAACCATGTATGCACCGATAGTGAGGGGTAGAGTGGGCCACGACTTCTTTTTACCTCTAGACAGGACCTTGGAGAAACCTAACGACATTTGGAAACAGACCTCCTGCATGAGTAAATTTTCTATAACAAAACGACGCAGAGCATGTGGTGCCCTGAACGAGCCAAAGACTCAGATGATTGTATATTCAGCGAAAGGGAACCAATGTGCCACTTTGCTAAGCATCTCCATCGCTCGCCAAGACATGCATGGAGCGTCTTGGCCGAATATTTTTTTGTATAGAGCAGGGATGAACACTCGGGAGATTGGCTCTATGTATGTTTTATACCGGGATTCCCAAAACACCTTGTTTTGCAGATGAATGGCACAGGTCTATTTGGGATCCCAGTTATGTACCCATCCCTCAAAGTGCAATCTCGCATAGATGGCATCCAATAGATAAGAGGTTATATAAAATTCGGAAGGCATTCCTTCATCTGGAGCCAATGCTGAGGATAAATTTGTGTGCATGGAGGTCATCAATATGTTTGCCCAGTTGAAATGGGTGCCATACATTGTGACGTACTCCATGATAGTTGCCCATGAGCCATTGAAGGTAGTGGCGTCTGGCCGCCCGTACAATCTGCAAAGCAGGGCAGCCACTAATTTATACACTTTCCTGAGGCTTTCCACTGGGTATTCTTGGTCTTTATTAACCTTAAATGTCTTGGGATACTCCCACCATTGTCTTATAGTGTCGACTACAGGAACTGGATGAGAATGGCCCAATCTTCTGTGAAATATTCTTCCCGCTCTGGCAAAGAATAATAGACATGGGTGTCAGAGCCTTTTAGCATTGCAAAAGCCTTGCCTTTGCTATATCTGATCACAAACTTCTTGGGATCTGTTTTCTGTATGATCCAATCCATCATCTCTGGGCATGGGAATATTGCCGAATGAGCACCTGCGAGATGGAATTTGGACCTTTTCACATTTGAGTATATCTCCCGATCGGGGAGGTCTTTCGGGAATTCTGTTTTGGTGAACTCTTGGTACACATGGTACCATCGCATGTTGTCCCCTTTGGCAAAAGTGCAAAGGTTATCTCTGTATATCGGCGGTGGGGATATTTGCATGTCTGTCTCTGTATCTTTCACTGCCACATGCTTGTCTTTCTTCTGAGACGCTGGTGGTCCCATATCACTGGAATCCGAGAGGACAGGTATACGCTCCAAATTTACTTCAAATTCACCTGTCATGTTCATGAAAGAATCACAAGATAAGAAAGATGCCATGATGATGCAAAGACTATTAAAGTTTTTCAATTACTTCATTGGGACACAGGCAAAACTGAATAAGTGGTCTAGTGGGTCGCGGGGTCACAAGTTGTAAGAAATGGCCAAGGTGCGACCTTGCAACCTTACGACTAGGTCACAGGGTCGTGGGGTTGCAAGTTGTGAAAAAATATGAAAATGTGACCTTGCAACCTTGTGACTGGGTTGTGAGGTCGCAAACTTCAGAAAAAATCAGAAATGCGACCTTGCGACTGGGTCGCGTGGTCGAAAATTGCGGAAAAATGAAGGAATGCGACCTTGCAACCTTGCGACTAGGTCGCTGGGTCGCGAGGTCGCAATTTTTGAAAATTGGAGAGAATGCGACCTTGCGACCTGGCGACTAGGTCACTGGGTCGCAAGTCACACTAGGGCTTGCCGGGGGGTTCTGGGCGCGCACGGCATGGAGTGTTTTTCCCTTTAACTAGAAAAATACAAGGCTAAATGGGTCCAGACAGAGTCAAGGGATAGCTTTTGGAGTAGGGGAAAGGCCATGAGAAGCTGGACAAGGAATTGTGATGAGTTTGGGGCAAGTGTGGTGAAAATTGGGATCAAAAGGAAACCCTAAGTAAGAAATGCAAACAATAGCTGAGGCAAATAACAATTTAAACGCTGAGGCATACAGGGAAATGGCAAGAATAACCAAAAAGGAAACAACAGGAGGGGAAATGGCAACTTACCCGAGAAAATCGCGTGCCATTCGACCTGTCAGAGCTATTTCTTTCTATTCGCTGCATATGAAAAATGCGACCTAGCAACCTCCTTTATATAAAAAGGTTGCACTTGCGAGCATTTAATGAGGTCGCGAGGTCGCAATTCGCGTGATCAGAGAGATATGTGACCTCGCAACCTTGCGACCTTGCGACCTCAGGGTCGTGGGGTCGCACGGTCGCAAGGTCGCTGTTTTCCCAAAAAATGAAGTTTGCAGCCTAGCGACTTAGCCTGCTGAACTCCTTACTTAGTTTTTCTTTAAGTTGAAGGGGCTCCGAAAATTTTTTTGAAGTGGGGTTTTTTGGAGGCTGTTGTAGAGGCTACAACATTGGGGTAGTCCTCAAACAAGATTAATGCTTGGACTAGAAATGTTTGCTGAGATGAACTAAGAAGTTAAGAAAATTCGATAGAATTTGAGTGCACAAGATATAGAGAAATTGTATGCAGACCGAAAAAGGACCTACCGGGAGTTTGAGGTGGGAGACCATGTCTATGTTAGAATTAAACCCAAGAAGAGTACATTGAGGTGGTCTACTTGTGTTAAATTAGCTACCTGTTTTTGTGGGCCTTTCCAAATTTTGGAAAGGGTGGGACCAGTAGCCTATCGATTAGCCTTACCAGGACACATACAAGTGCATAATATGTTCCATGTATCTTTAATTAAAGATACATCCATCATCCTAAGCACATAATATATTGGAAAAATGTTCAGGTAGGAAGGAAATGGAAAATTAATATTTCTAGGAAATGTAACATATTGTTTAGTAAATTTTGTTTGTTGGATGCATGTTGAAATAGACGGCAAGTTTCTGATAGAGCCTCAATGTATCCTCAAACAAAGATAAATAATGCTCTGGAAGGGAGCTATCACCCAAGTTAAAGTACAATGGCGGCACTTTAGACTAGAGGAGGCGACTTGGGAAGATGAAAACTTTGTCCGGGAGGAATACCCTAGACTGTTTGATGGAATGAGTTAAAACTGAGGATGGTGTTAATTTCAAGCAGGGGAAGTTGTAACAGCCATGTTTAGTGTTACTTTGGTAAAAGACAATTTTATTTTTAAATTAATTAGACATTGAAGTATTTTATTTTAATTAGTAGATTAACAATTATATTAATAAAAATTTATGAATCAAGTTTCTTATTTTTTATATATTCCACTTATGGTATGATACCATGAATTTGATGGTAAAAGTTTCCAATACTGCAAGGTAGTTGAGTAAGAAGTTACTAGAAGTTATCTTTCCTATGGGGAATAAAAAGAAAATCTTGGAGGAGGAAAGGAGTTTGGTGCAAGGAAATAAAACTAGGTAGAGGCCTACTTCGTCAAACAAAAAACTGATGTGAATCTTCTACCTTGGTATGAAGCATGGGGGGAGTGGATTATGTTATTGCCTCACTCAAGGATGGGCAGAAGCCATCAGAGCCACATAAATTGAGATAAGTAGACTTTATTTAAATAGAAATCTTGTATCTTTTTCCTTGTTAATTTGTATGCATAGACATAAGCATAAAATTTTTATGTATGTGTATTTATTCTAGCGTAATAACTTACAAAGTAAAAAAGTCCTGTAGGAAATGATTATGGAAAAGGTTTTTGTATTTATATTATTGACTATTCTAGAATCTAAAATCTGGGTGAATGGAAAACTGTAATTTAGCAGGTTTGATAGTCTAACACTCAGGGAATGGATGCCAAGAGAAAGATAGTTTTTCCTAAAGGTAGAACTTAATTAGTACATGTAATAAGGGTTTATTACCCTTGGAGTTGTCCAAACACTCACAAGAATAAGGTTGGGAGCACATAGAAAATAGTGCAGTGTGAAAAAAAAGCTTCATAGAAATCTGTACTATCTTCTTTAAAAGTATTAAAAGACTCTAAAGATAGTGAACTTTAAATGGAATCTTTTCACATATATACAGTAGCTATAATTACAGAAACTAGAAAACTATAACTATATGTAGAGACAGTAGAAATTATGAATCATAGTCCCAAACAAATTGTAAACCCTACAGAAATTCAAGGATGAGATTTTACATAATTAGTGTAAACTCAAAGTGCATCTACATAAAGATTCACACCACATACACTATAAATTCATATATACACAAAGGGAGCTTAGAATATCGCAGTATATTCATAGTATAGAGTTATAAAGAAATAAGTTTGTATTCTGCAAACACCACATAACACATAAATGTAAATTAAATAATTTCTTAAATGAACAAGATTGATAATTCACATTCAGGTCATAACTACAGATGGTAGAGAGCCAAAATAATGCCACATTGTAATCTCAGTTAAAAATATTAAATTTAAGGGTCTTTCATATCCAATCCTTTACATAATATTGGGCAAACCAACTTCTGGTGAGGCCGTTTGGGTAACAAAATTTTAATCAAATATTATATATGTACAATTAAAGAAGCTAAATAAATTATTTCCAAAATCCTAATGAGGTATGGGGAGTTTCCCCTCAAATTCTACAAAAAAAAAGAGGAAAACAAAAGAAAACCCTTGTTGGGCCTGCAAGCTTAAACCCATGAACCAGAGAACACACTACAGGTATTCCTTTAAAGAAATAGTGAAAAATGATAACTTATGCACCTGAAATAAGAGAGAAAAAATGAAGAAGTCTTAGAGTTGGCCCACTGCAGAGTAATAGTAGCGTCGAATAAAAGTTAGGGAAGAAATTGTTACCTATAAAGGTAGAAAATTTAGAGTGTCAAAAGAGATGTAAAATAGGGTGTCCTATCATCAAGAACCAGAGAAAATTACAAGAGGTTGAAATATTTTTACCTTTGGGTCGGTTGGAAAGAACGAACCCTTGAACCTGTAGAAAAGATAAAAAATTAGTGAATAACAATGGGTAAAATCTAAAAGGAAAAAAAATAAAAGGAAAATAGCATCTTGGTGCCGAGCTAGTCGACAGAGGTTTTACTTGCAAGTTCACCGAGGAGGGACGTTACTTGATGAACACCATGCAAAGAGTCATGCGTTTACTAGAAAACCATGGCCGCATAGTGGGTTATACCTCTGTTAGGAAAAGAAACATGACTGAAGTCACTGAGAAGCGACGAGAAATTCTGTGTATGAGACTCTTCAGAAAAACAAAGAAGAAACTGTAGCATAACCGTGTGCTAGACTTACTTGGACATGAACACTGTGGAAGCTAATCTCTGCACGACAAGAAGATGGAGTTGCAGAGGTCAGAAGCTCCTACGGCGGAGCCACAAAAATGAGATGGTTAGGGTTTGGCCGATGGTAGGCCATTACCCTAACGAGTTGTGAAAGCAATCTACACCGTCGAAGTGGAGGATAGATAAACGGTGGAAGTGGAGCCCTGTGCCGACATAAAAATTTTAATTAAAATATCTAATCCAAGTACCAACATCAGATAAATAATATGCAATCAAATATTTACACCTGCACATATAAAATAAATTTCTTAAATTTCAATCCTAATTTATTTCTCCGAGCATTCTAGAGCCTGGTATGACCTCAAACTGTAAGTATGTCGGAAGTCAAAATAAAAAACTTATTTATTTTTTAAATAAAATATAAATAATTTCATCTTTAAAAATAACTTACATACCCATATAAATAAACAATTAAAAATAAATTAAAACAATAAAAACTTAAAATATGAAGAGTTTTATGAACACTCAAAAAAGAGATGTGGTAAATAAATAAAAATATAAATAAACCAGAGGTATGGTAAATAAATAAAACCTATTTTTATACTTAGTCATGGTAAATAAATACAAATATAAATAAACTGGAGGTACAGTAAATAAATAAAACCTATTTTTATATTTACTCCATAAAACTTTTTATATTACAAAAACTCAAAAACAAGTTCTATTTAGGTGAAGCCAATGGGCCAAATACCATGGGAGACATTATTATTAATACCATGGGTTGAATACCATGGGCCAAATTAATAATAATATCATGGAAAAAAAACATTATTAACCCTAACATTAACGTTAAAATATTAATATTGTTATTATTATTATTGTTATTATTATTACTAAATATAATACTGATATTAATATATTATAATATTATAATTATTATATTTAATAAATTTATTAATAAAATATAAAATTTGTTATATATATATATATATATATATATATATATATATATATATATATATATTCTAGATATATATGGGAGGGAAGAACAAAGACATATGATAGAGGTGGAGAAATAGAGGGAGTGACAAGGGAGAGATGAGGGGAGAGGAGGAATGGAGAGAGAGAGAGAGAGGGAGAGGAGAGAGAGAGGTAGAGAAGGGTAAAAGAGGGAGAGGGAGACATAAATATGGAGGTGGGATAGAGAGGGAGGGAGAAGGAGAAAGGATTGGAGGGTAGAGAGAGAGAGAGAGAGAGAGAGAGAAAGAGACATGAGAGGAGGAGAGAGGGAGGGATTGAGAGACGGGGTTGGAGCAGGAGAGAAGAAGAAATACATAGAGAGTGAGAAGTGGAGAGAGAGGGAGTGAAAATAGAGAGATGAAGAGAGAGTGTGTATATTTAGGGGTGAGATAAAGAGACATAGACAGAGTGATAGAGACAATGGGGGAGAGAAGGAGAGAGAATAAGAAAGGGAGTGATACAGTCACATAGTTGGAGAGAGATAGATTTATGGGGGAAGAAAGAGGATTTGAGGGCATAGAGAGAGAGACAGTGGGTGGGGGGGGGGTGAATATAGAGGGAGGGAGGTGATAAAGGGAGAGAGAGGAAGAGAGTGATGGGGTAATATATAGAATTGTAGGGGGGAGAGAGAGAGAGAGAGAGTGAGAGAGTGATAGGGGAAGAAAGAGGGAGGTAGGAGAGAAAGGAAGAGAGAGGAAGGAAAAGAGAAGGGACTTGAGAGTGAGGAGGAGAGAGGGATAGATAGAGAGATGGAGTTGGAGGGGGAGAAAGGAAGGGATAGAGAGATGGAGGTGGATGGGGAGAGATGGAGGTATAGAGACATGGAGTTGAAGGGGGAGAGACGGAGGGAAGAAGAAATACATAGAGAGTAACAAGTGGAGGGAGAGAGGGAGTGACAAGGGAGATATGGAGAGAGAGTGTGTATGTTTTGGGGTGAGATAAAGAGACAACAAAGAAGAGATGAAGAGAATGGGGGAGATAAGGAGAGAGAAAGCCATATAGTGACAAATTTAGAAGGTGAAGAGAGAGAGAGAGAGAGAGGGGAGAGAAAGGAAGGCAAAGATTGTAGAGATGTAGCGATAGAGATATGGAGCTGGATGGGGAGAGACAAAGGCATAGAGACATGGAGTTGGAGGGGGAGAGAGAGATGGACAAAGAGATGGAGCTGGATGGGGAGATAGGCAAGGAAGACGAAATACATAGAGAGTAACAAGTGGAGGGAGAGAGAGTGTGTATGTTGGGGGTGAGATAAAGAGACAAAGAAGAAGATATGAAGAGAATGGGGGAGAGAAGGAGAGAGAGAGTCATATAGTGACAAAGTTAGAAGGTGAAGAGAGAGAGAGAGAGAGAGAGAGAGAGAGAGGGGGGGAGGGGGGAAGAGTTTAGAGAGCTAGGGAAAGAGAGATGGATATGGAGGGGGAGAGAGAGGGAGGTAAGAATAAATATATAGAGAGTGAAATTTGGAAAGAGAGAGGAGTGATAAGGAGGATGGAGGGAGAGTGAGAGAGGATAGCAGGAGGGAAGAGAGATAGAAGGGGGAGAGAGGGAGGGAAGGGGAAGAGAGAGAGAGGGAGAGAAATGAGGAGGGAGTGATAGATAGATAGACTGGAGAAAGAGAGTGTATGTTTTGGGGTTGATATAGAGAGACAAAGGGAGATAGAGATATCCATGGGAGGTGAAGAGAAATAAGAGATAGACTGAGACAGGGAGGGAGGGACAAAGTGATTGATAAATATGGAGTGAGAGAGTGTGTGTGTTTGTGGGGGTAAGATAAAGAGACATAAAAGGAGAGATGGAGTGACATATAGATATATATGGAGGGAGGAGAGAGGGAGGAATATTTCTTACAATAGATGCATTGATTTCAGTGTAGATGGTGATTTCTAATCCTATTTGATTTCTCAAACTAGATGCTTTGATTTTAATGTATATGTTGGTTTCTAATCCCATATTCTTACTTACACTAGATGCATTGATTTGAGTATAGATGTTTATCTTTAATCCTATTTGATTACTTGCATTAGATGCATTGATTTATGTGTAGATGTTGTTTTCTACTGTTATCTGATTTCTTTCATTAGATGCGTTGATTTCAATGTATATGTTCATTTCTAATTAGATGTAATTGGATGTATGAGGGTACATTGGTTTTAAAGTCATTGGATTAATAGTGTGCATTGATTTTAGTGTAAGTACAAAAAATTATTGACAATGTAGAGCGATTTTTGTGTTATAGTAATTAAACCTAATAATATTGGAGAGCAGGAAATATAGGGTATGTTGTTTAAATAACTCAAGCTAAATATTTAAATCGTTTATGATTTATGATTTCTACTATATTTTTCATATAATCGATATGGAAAGATGACAAAACAAGGGTGAGAATAAGAATAGTAGAACAAAATAGTTTGAGATTGATCATAATGAAGGCTATTTGTAATTGACTACGTCCTTATTGTTCATATTATTTATCATTCAATATTATTACATTGTCACTTTGCATTCAAAAAATTTATTTCATCATTTTTCATTATTAAAGTTATTTTACAATATTTATCATTTCAACAAAGTAAGGTAATTAGGCAAATTTAAAATTAAAATGAATCGATAAATCTCAAACATATTTAACATATTTAAAATGGCAATATTAATATTAGATGTATTTACACATTATTGATATAATTAATCATATGTTCATTTCCTTGGTCACACACCATTGAAACCAGTCTAGATCCAGCTTAACTACAAATCTATCAAGCCCCGAGAGGGATCAAATCTCTGAAGGTGCAAACCTTTTCACAAGTTTTGCACTCAAAAAAGAGGTTTGCACCTGAAGAGATTTGATCCCTATCCATAGTTAAGATGGATCTAGGCTCGTATTATTTAAAATTATCAAGTTACACGATGAGTAAAATTCAAGTTAGACCATGTTTCAGATAAAATGAAAATTAATTCTATATAAAATTCATATTTAAAGCTTTTTGTAATATGCCTATTCATAAAAAGTATCATATTTACATATTATGGAAATATTATGAATTGATATGTTTAATGAATATTGGGCACCAAGAATCAGTTTGTTTGTAAAATAATCAGCGATTACCGACTTGAAAATAAAGGGACAAGTGAAAAAAAACAAAGATATGATTTTAGGGAAGCATGCACACACACTCGCGGTTACTTCTCTCCGGGAAGCCGGGCAGGAGCGGTCAGTTATTTGCACTTTCACAACTTTGTCTTATATGATCACTTTGCATTCCCTTCTGCTTCCAGTCGGTTCACTTCGACTATGTATTGAAGGATTAAGGGGTTGAAAAAATTCAATGTTGCGATGCAAGTGGACAATGCTACACGCCAAGGGCATACAAATAATGTTGTAATGTTGGCCTCTAAATGTGACGGGGTTGGGAGCTGGAGGAAAATGTGCATGGTGTGAGGGATGTTACAGTGGGAAGAGGAGTGTTGCAAGCTTGCAACCCTAATGCAAGAGGCATGAAGTGGAAACAACAAAGAAACAAACTGGTGAAAAGGTTAGTTGAGGTTACTTATATTAAATTCTGGGAAACACTTTCATGAGTTCTTGTGCGCATGGGAGAGACATAGGTAAAACATAATTTAGTTGCTTATATTAAATTTTTGGAAAATAATTCATGAAGTGCTGTGCACACGGACATAGGTAAAACATGTTTATTTTGTTGAAAAGTTTTCACGAATTCTTATGCCTAGAAACTAGTTCCTTGTATTAAATTCTCTCAGAAACTTTAATGAATTTTGGTTCATAAAAAGATAAAAGATAAGTAATCATGTTATTTTCATGAAAATGACTGTATATTAATCTTGTGAATAAAAAGATAAGTAACTATGTTATATTTATGTTTTTTATTCACATGCAAGTGAAATATGAATAAGAATACATGTTTTTATAGATAAAATATGCACACAGAATTGAAAGAAGGAATTTTAGCTCTCAGGTGTGGCCTGCACCTGGAGACTACACTCAGAACAAAGAGAGAACTCTCGTACTCTCTACATTCATGAATGAAAGATTACATCATTAAGTACAATACTGGAAGTTAGGAAGTTGCAACCAAACCCCTAATCTCTAGGAACTAATCCTAAACTAAGGAGATACGTTACAACTTATGTAACCTTTTCTCCATTAATATAAAATAATATAATTATTTTCAACTTTTATAAATGTATAGAGTTATTTAACTTGAGATATGTAGATGTGGTTTTTTATGCATTTTTAATGCATTAGAAATATGAAAAGATTAGATGTCCATTTATAAGTATATGCATTAGAATAAAAATAACTAGATTTTAATTGTATTTTTTATTATTAACCAATATTATTACATTGGTTATTAAAACAGGAACAATTTTAATTGGGGAATAAATGAATTGTTATACACAATATGGAAATAAAAAGAATAACTAGAAAAAAAAAACAATAGCATAATTGAGCAAATCTATTCTCATAGTTCTACATTTTCATTAAAATCATTAAGGTATGGATTAAATATAATAATTAAGGTGTTATGACTTAAAAAATTATGGTATTTCAAGTCTTGATAATCCATGTAAAAGTACAAAATTAAAGATAAATTTTAATGTTATTTATGCATGTGGAAGGAAGTGGTCTTGCACTTGATGATGCATGTAAAAGTAAAATATTAAAGATATCTTTTAATTTTATTTAGGCATGTCCAAGGAAACGGTCTTGAGCTTGGAGATGCATGTAAAAGTAAAATATTAAAGATGATTTTTCATGTTATTATACATGTGTAAGGAAATGTTCTTGCACTTGATAACGCATCTAAAAGTAAAATATTAAAGATGATTTTTAATTTTATTATACATGTGTAAGGAAGTGTTCTTGTATTTGGAGATGCATGGAAAAGTAAAATATTAAAGATGATTTGCAATATTATTATGCATGTGCAAGGAAGTTTTCTTGCAATTGGAGAAACATGTAAAAGTAAAAGATTAAAGATGATTTTTATTTTTATTATACATGTGCAAGAAAGTGGTATTGCACTTTGAGATGCATGTAAAAGTAAAGTATTAAAGATGATTTTAAAGTTTTTATAAAACATAATAATAAAACATGAAAATATGTCCAATATATATAGAATATTATTAGTGATAATCGATAGATATTGATTATTTATGTTTTGATAGATGGATATTTTACATAATAATGATGTTAGAGTTGTTAATTATAGCCATTATAGGAAATAATCACAACTTATGCAAGCAATGGATTGATATTTTACAATCTATAAACATTTAAAAATGGATTATAGCAAACACTATGGTAGGAAATGAGGTAATTATGCTTAACTATTGATTCATGAAGAGTGAAGGATGATGGTAGGAAATGAGGTAATTATGATTGAGTATTGATTCATGAAGAGTGAAGGATGATGAAACGAAGTTTACAAGCCATAAACCATGTCACATGTCATGAAGATACTTTGGTTAATGAACTGTGGGGTAAAGTGAGAAATATGACATTACTTTTCAAGAAATGTCTTCTAGTTAATTATACTTGAATTAAATATTATGTTTTTCTTTTGTTTTTTTTGTAAAATTTCAACAATGAGTAAGAAATGGACTCCCTAGTTAGCATACATTTCTATTGAACAAAGAATGAACTCTCTCACATAGATTTCAATAAAATAAATGTTTGTTAGATTTATGTCATTCATTAAATTTTTATTAAGCTCTCATTAATTGAATGATCTTAATCATGCAAATTTGTAAGAGAAAGCATTAAACTATGTTAATTAGTTGTGTTATGTTAATTAGCTTTTGTGATCAATTCACCTTATAATCATGATCATATAATTTGGAAATCAATTAAAAGGTATGAAATGAGTCATCAATAAATATTTCAGGCTAGTAAGCTAATAGTTTGTTTATAATTATATACATTTCACAAAAAAATGTTACACTTTTAATTCTCTTAAATACTCATTAAACTATATTTAATAATTGTCATATAATTTTAACCTAATTAAAATTCTTTTCCTTATACGTAAACAAAATTTTATTCCATTTCATTTGATCTAATACATTTTACAAAGGAATGTTACACTTTTAAAATATACATTGAAATCGTTGTTTTATTTCAATTCTCTTAAATACTCATTGAAATACATGTAAAAATTGTCATATATTTTAAACCTAATTAAAATGATTTTCCTTATACCTAAACAACGTTTTATTCCATTTCATTTGATCTAAAATACATATGATATACTATATTGATTTATTAAATGAATTTTGCTTGTTTAATTTTTTTTTATAAATAAAAATTTATCAATATCTATTATTTCTTAAATAACGTACTAATTATTATAATTAATTAAATCAATAATTAAATATATAAATAACATTAATATTTTTATTCAATATTAAAAAATTTTATTAAATTTAAATTACCATATTATATATATATATATATATATATATATATATATATATATATATATAATCAAAATAATAATGTATAAAAAGAAATTAATGTTAAAAAAAAAACTCCCATTTTAAATCTAAATAAGGTACCAAAATATTAAATAAAGTACAACCATATTAATCTAATGACTTCCGTATTAAGAATATTAACGTAGAGACTTCAATAATAACAGGAATATAAAATAAAACTTTTTTCATTATTTATTTCAGTACTTTTAAATTATAAAAAAAATAATTAATTAATTAATTATATGTTGAGTAAGACGAATACAGTTTATCAGAATTCAAAAATAGAAAAAGAATTTAATTGTAGATTTTCAAAATCTTATTTATGTTGTTTAAAGAAAAGAAATAAGTGCTCCAAGATCACTATAGTTGATTTTGTTTAATAAGTCAAGAAGATTGGAGGAGTGCTATATGTTAGTAAATTGAGAGTGGATGTGAAAATTATATATTACAGAGAAATGCAACACATATAATATGCGGAAACAAAAACACATAAAACATATGAAACAAGGGAGGCACATATATAAGTCGTTCACCTAATTTGGGCTTCGTCCACCCCAAACAAAGTTCTTCTTTTATATTATGCAGCAAAATGAAGAGACACAACCTACAACAGATCCACTGTAATATCCTCTGTTCTCTCTCATAGTATCCCTACATGTTTCTCACTCTAAGAATACACATACAATACACAGCCCTAAAACAATACCCTTATACAAATGAGGGGTTGCCTTCTAGGGAAAAAAACCCTAAATTAAGCATGTCTTCTACCGTGAGATCATCCAGCGCCCCCCCGCGGACCCCCCAGGTAGCGTTAAATTATGGGCAACATTTACGCCCCATTAAGAAAAGGGGTCCAACACTGAGATACATCTAATTAAAGAAGATAATCAGGCTCCACACCCAATTGGGTAGTCTAAAAGGAAGTGTTTTTCATCTTCCACGTTCTTAGTATCACAAATCTGAGAGATTTTATCATCCCATGGAGTCTTGGGATTATACCACTTCTCGGTTTCACTTCGAAGCTCGTGAGAGTTAGTTCGTATCCTAGTGATGTTAAATTTTTTCTTAGTGCTATTCAACACAGAGAGATAATTATGGTTATCAAGGGTGGGGTTGATCAACTCCTTATAGTATCTTAGTTTCCTTTTGCCCTTGAGCTCCTATCATACCAAAACTTGTCCTTAAACTTGGAGGTAATAGTCGATTTGACATTATCCTTTCTTCCCATGATGATCTCCTCCTTAAACCCCTAATGGTTGAGCCAAGACTAGGAATCCTTATGCCACTTGTGCTTAAGGTGAAGGTCGAGATTTAGACTAAAGTTAGAAGCAATTTTTTGGAGCCTCTTGGATTCCATGTTCTAAACCTTCTTATTATACATTATATATATAAACATAGTATTACTTTCAATGGGCGACATTCCAACTTCGATCAAGAGGATAGGATAAGGAGTATTTCCCTTGATCTTAAGATTGTAGGTTATGAATTTCTTTTGAATCATATCAACCTTTCTCCATGAATCTCTCGATATGCTGTAACCCCAAACTTCACATACGTATATGACCACAAGGGTGACAAGAGTCTCAAAGACGAAGCTTTTTTTACTCCAAATGTAAAAATCGACCGACTTACAATTGTTTTCAAGCTTATAATAAGATTTCCAGCCTCCAAAAATCTTGTTCTCAGTGCCATAATTCCAGTTGAGCTAATGAGGAAAGTTAATACCCAAATGTTTGTAAGAAGGAATCTTCTCTAAAAAATTATTATCATAGAAGAAACTATCATGGGTGAATTTTTTTTTTTTAATTATCATGACTTTAGTCTTGTCGATATTAACTGTCATGCCCATCTTGAAGCAATAGACATGAATATTCTTAAGTTTCTTGTCTAGGTCATCATGGATTTTTGCAAGAATAACAATCTCATCAGCATAAAGGATAAGAGTAATGACTATACCGTTAAGCTCAATGCCCTTGCAACCAATAGTTTCCAAAAAATCCTCTAAATTATTAATGTAAATGCCAAAAAGGGTAGGCGATAGGGGGTATTCCTGTTTAATACCAAAACTACATTAACTATATTTATACCACCCATCATTGGTCTTATTCTTGGAAATGGCAGTCTCGTAGAAGAGGAACCATGATATCTTCAAGTCTCTCTAAGAGCTTATCTCGAGGAACAATGTCGAAATATTTTCTAAAGTCCCTAAAACAACAAAAGAGATCGATTTGAGTATTGTGACATTCCTTTGCAATTATCCTTAGAGTGACAAGATTTTTGATAGTCGAGTGATGTCTCCTAAACCCAGCTTTCCCTGTAGATTTTTTACCAAGTTTTTCAAGACAAAGGCTAAGCTTCTTTTGTAAAATGAGCCCATATAGCTTGGAAAGCATGTGGCTAATAATAATGGTCTTATAGTTAGAGGGAACACTATTTTCCCCATTTTTAAAGGTAGGCCCAATAGGCTTTTTGTCCAAATTTTAGGGAAGTCATATTGTACAGTTAAATTCAGAAGCTTGTGGAGATGAGGAATGGGGATATATATTCCCATTTTAAATATCTCGTGTTAGTATCCTTAAATATATTTATCTTTCTCATTAGTGAGCTTATTAATCCCACAATCAACATCTTCTAGGGAAAATATATCCTCTTTAAAAGGAGTGTTTAATATGGTTCCCATAGTTTTCCAAGAGTCATATAGCTTCTTGAGATAGTTGTCCCAATTTTCTAGAGGGTTAGAATGATTATCTTTAGTTATACGAAAAAGCACATTCCGAAAAAACTTTTTGGACACAACTTTAGAAAGGTGGAGAAGATGCTCTTGTCTCTTATTAATATATGACCGCTTCTTCCTCTTGATAAGATATTTGTATATACTAATACTCTTAAGCTTAATGATTTCATTAGGAGAGTCTCTTATCACTTTCCTGGAAATTTTACAGTCTTTGTCATACCAAGGGTTGGAAGTTCTATTCTTCTGCTTATAAAAAGTCTCATTAGATAACCTGTTAACGGTAGTGGAAAGGGTAGTAGTAAAATGGAAATAAGTTTGATCAATGTTGTTATTATAAGTCAGGGAGCCTAAATCCCTTTCTAAATCCTTTAAGAAAAGATCAAAATTACTTTGATTGAACCGAATG
The DNA here is from genome assembly GCA_034641835.2 of Pinus albicaulis. NCBI lineage: Eukaryota > Viridiplantae > Streptophyta > Pinopsida > Pinales > Pinaceae > Pinus > Pinus albicaulis. The sequence goes on from CM076579.1 coordinate 432,521,476, forward strand.
TGAATTTTTCTTTCAATGGTCTCCTACATGTGGGTTGTATGCATAACATGATTAGGGGATAAAGACATAGGTCTGTGGTTAGCGTCAGGATCGTACCCATTAAGTATCTGAAATTTTGTAATATGGTTTAGGACATGGGTGTCAGAAATCACAGAATCCACGACACTGCTACGAATCCCATGGAAACAGGTCATCTAACTAGAGGGAGGCCACTTCTTAATATCATTACAAATGATTAGGTCTTAGCTACTACAAATCTTGAGGATCTAAGTGTTGAATAATTTATCAATTATGGCTTCAGAGATTCTCATGAATCTATGAGATAAGTTACTATCTTCATCAAGGCAATAATGTTGGGGTTGGAATTATAACTTAACATAACAACCTGGTTGGTAGAAATTCTAGCATTAAATTCCCCAACCAAAAGGATATTACCTTCGTTCCTTAGGTTGTAGATGTCTTTATCTAGGGTATTGAAAGGGAAATTCTTATCCAAGTTGTTTTTCTTATAGCATGTAGAGATGATAGGAGTGAAATAGTAGGTTGCAATAAAGATCCTAATGGCTACAGAGATCTCTATCCAATTGTACTGATCGAAGCAGTAGATTTTATGAAGACGATTGTTAGAGGAAAAAGTGTTTCTTATATAACTTTCTATACCACTAAAACCCCTCCGAGATAATTCCTTATTTCATGTTGACTAAAGAGTAAATTCATGTTGAAAAATCGTAGATTTGTCATGTTCCCAAGTTTCAAATACGTTGCCAAGTTTCAACTAAGAAAATAAGACCAATATCACTCGGGATCCAACTTAAAATAATACTTTTACAATTATCATTTTACATATATTAAAAATATATTAAATTGAAAATTTATTTTAAAAAATTTATTAATAATATAATGTGATTGAAAATATATTTTAACAAACTTTATCAAGTTAATAAGTTTGAAAAGTGATAAAAATAATAAGTTTGAAAAGTTAAATTGTATTCAATAATATTTATTTTAAATAAATGGTAAATAAGTTTGAAAAATTAATTTGTATTCAATAATATTTACGAAAATGATCTTAATTTGTAAGACACGATGAATATAGATATTTATTCTACATATATTGTAGAAGGATAAATATGTAGTTTGATTTTAAATTATATCATAAAAAAAAATTTATATTTTATAAAAATATATTATTCTTTTTAAAACAATAATAATAAATTTATTATTTATATTTATATACTATTAAATTAAAATTATGATAATTCAATTTAATAAAAATAAAATACTTATTTATAAAAAAGTTTTTCACATAAATATTTTGAAATGTCAAATAAATATTTTGAAATTGATATTAATAGTAAATTCAATTGGAATAATAATATTAATTAACCATAAATCAATAAAAATTAAAAACATATTATAATTTTGAAAGCAGTTATAAATTAATACATTTTTTAATATAATATTAAATATCAAAATTCATTTTATCTTATATTTTTATTTGATGACATTAATTAATTCAAAAACAACATTATCAATCTTTATATTCAAAAAAATAGTATGTATTATTTCTTCTGATACCAATTTTTGAAATCAATGATTAATAAGTTTTAAAACTTAATATTTATATTCAATAATGTTTATTATAATAGTCTTAATTTTTATAACATTATGATTACTGATCATCATATCTGCATCGAAGAGGCTAAGGTCTTATCTAGGATTGCATTCTTGAAATTGAAAAAAGGCCCATAAATCTCAATAGAGATGTTGGTTGGAATATAAGTAGGTGTTGGATCCCTGCGTTAAATTCTTAACCCCCCTCCCTTTTTTTTTAAGATAGAATTTTAATATAATAATATATAATTATAATTAAATAATATTTGTATTTTGAAAAATCAATTAATGATATTAATAAAAATAAAATTTGTTATTTATAATAATAATTTTTAATTAAACTATTTATTTGAATATTCAAACTAGAGGTTTCAATTTGTAATTAAATTTGTAAATTAATGGAACTATTTTTATTTTTATTTTTATTATTATTTTTATAATTCTATGTATTATTATTATGATTATTGTTTAATTATTTATTTATTTATTTATTGTATTTTATTTCATTTTATTTTTATTTATTTATTGATTTTATTTGATTTTATTTTATTTTATTTATTTTTTATTTATTTTTTATTTTTTTTTATTTTTATTTTTTATTTTTATTTTTATTTTTATTTATTTATTATTTTATTTATTTATTTATTTATTTTTATTTATTTATTTATTTATTATTTTCTAAAGATTTACATAAATTAATATATAATTATAATAAAATAATATTTGTATTTTTAATAATCAATTAATAAAAATTAAATAATTAAACTATAAAATTGATATATAGAAATTTTTATTTTTGTTTTTATTTATTTTTATTTTTTAATTAAATTTTTTATTTTAATATTCAAACTAGCTGTTTTTGATTTTTTAATTATTAGAACGAACCGTTTTTTATTTTATAGTCAAATTAGTTGTTTTTAACCATTTTCTTTGCCTCTCTTACATCTAGTCCTGATGATGAACCACACTGGTTTGTTCGAAATGCGTCTACTTTGTTCATGATAATGTGATTTTTACCGAACGATTTCTTCTTAATTTATTGATGGATCACAGAAGCCAAAATTTAGTAATTATGATTACTTTTATATAATAAATTTATTTATTTATTTTATAAATATAATAGAAAAAATTTAAATGTTTCTTTTAATTTGAATTTACATTATTAAATAAATATTAAAAATTTATTTATATATAATAAAAATTTATTATTTTGTAAAATATATGGAAAAAAATTATTATTTATATTTATAATTTATAAATTATAATTATAAAAATTAAATTAAAAAATATTTTATATATATATATATATATATATATGTGTATGATAGCTTCACATATATAGAAATTAGTGTTTGTAATACAAATATTTTGGAAATTATATACTATATAAATTTAATTAAAGAATAACTAAAATAAAATAAAATAAATTATGAACTTCAATGTAATTGTAATTTAATAGATTTTTGGATATGAGATAAATAAATAAAAATTTGAGATTTTTTTTATTTATATAGATGTGGTATTTGGGGTTGTAGTACTTTCAATGAATTGTAGATGAAGATGGAGTAGATCCAAATGCAATTTATAACTAATAATCTCAAGGTAATGGAAATTGTGGTTTTCCTATTTTTCTAATTGAAGCAACTGTATTGAAGCAAGTCTTTCCCCACTAAAATCGTGGTTATGATTAGGTATCTTATGTATAAGAAGAAATTAAACAACATGGAAGCTAAAAGGTTTCCAAAAATTGTTTCTAATTCTAGTCAAAACCCTTACCTTTAGCTTAAGCCAGATGCTCAATCATGGAGAGATGATAAATAGTTAGAAGGAAAAAAGAAACTAAGATATTATAAGAAAGTCATCAACCCAAATTTTGAAAATTAAAATTATCTCTCTAATATGATTAATGTTACCAAAAAAGGAGCATTGATAATATAAGAATAAATTTTCATGATCTTTATAATAAAACTAGCCTTTAGTTAATTTCAAGACACCATGAGATAAGTATGACACCTTTGCAACACCAGTAAAGTTGAATATCAAAAACACTTTGTCTTAAATATCCATCTTATACTCACATTTGACTTAATTTTCAAAATATTTATGACACTAACAATCTTTTTGACCAAATTATGGTGATCCTAAATAATTATGTTAATATTTTTCTAACATAAAAATAAAATTTTGAAACAATTCCTAATAATCTTTTACCTTATTAAAATTTTATATAACATATTTAAAATTCATTTCTCAAAAATATATTGATTCAAAATTAATCACATTATTAATTCAATTTTTTTATTGTGATCCTAAATAATTATGTTAATATTTTTCTAACATAAAAATAAAATGTTAAAACAATTCCTAATAATCTTTTACCTTATTAAAATTTTATATAACATATTTAAAATTCATTTCTCAAAAATATATTAATTTAAACTTAATCGCATTATTAATCCAAATTTTATAAAAATCTATGAACAGAAAATTTAGAAACTTGCATTAAAATATATATATATATATATATTTAATATTTGAAAAATCAAAATTTCACATGATCCTATGGATTAATTTAAGTAACATTTCATCAAGGTATGACACTGGTAAAACCGAAAAGGAACGGATAATAATATCTTTGCATAATAATTGGTATCTAAAATTTTGTGTGAACGTAAATTAATTAACAATATAACTAGAAGTTGCCCTAAAAGGTGCAAAGAGAGGCCGATAGGATTTTTAAATCAAAAAAGTTGAGATGATATTTTAATTTACAAAAATTGAGTGTGTCAAGGATCCATTTATGCATATTGAGTGTTTTTAATAGTTAAGAATGCATGCCTTCTTGTAAAAGGTTAAAAGTTCAAATTCAGAAAGGTAGAAAATAGACATCTAGGAATCAAATCATTAGGCAAAGACATTGAATTCATATTTAAGTATAGCTTCCTTTATAAATCCGGATCATAAGTTGCAATAAAAAATAAGCTTTATCATAACAATGTAGCAACAAGATGTGGGATTCAACTAATATAATTATCCCATCTTGCAAAATGAATAACTGAAATTTAATTAGATTGTAACGAGAAAAAACCCAACTTGCAGAAAGATTCGTGGAAATTCAATTACAATATAATAGAAAAAAATCCCAATCCCAACTTGCAGAAAAACAAGGTAATTGAAATTTCATTCTATTGCAAAGGCCGTAGCATGGTAAAAAGTGAATGGAAGCTTCAATGCAATACCAATTTACAAATGAATTAAATTTGTACAGAAAAATGAGGTGAATTTTTCAGTAAATTTTAATGCAAATATTCTGCAATAGGAACATTGGACAAAATTTCAGAGGACTTTTCTTTATAACTATAAAAATTCATAGATAAACATTAACAGAAACAGATGCTAAGTGCTCTCAGTAGTCAGCCATATATTACAGGCCTTCAAATAACAAATAAGAACCATAATTATGATATAATATATCATCTAGTTATGATCAACAAAGTGTTAGCAATATGACTAATAACAGATATCCCTAATACCCATCAATATCTCATCAATGACTGCTATCCTAGTGTATCTCAGATTTAAAACCAAAGATTATCACCCTTAATGTAGATCGCAGTAAAAAATTTAAAACAAAACTCCCTCCAAAAAAAACCAAGAAATGGCATTTCGCAACAAAGATTAGCACCCTTACGGTAGATCACAGTAAAAAATTTAAAGCAAAACCCCCTACGAAAAAAACCAAGAAATGACATTTCACAACAAAGATAAAGACCAACTCAAAACAAAATCTGATATTCTCAATACTGTAACAGCCGTGTTGTAAATTTATGAATGAAATAACAGAAAAATAAGAAGGCTAGAATATTATTAAATCAAAAGAAAGTAACTGGTAGTTACTAGTTAAAAGAAAAGAAACAAAACAGTAGGTTTATTTTATTTAATGTTATTTAATTTTATTTTCTGAAAACAAGACTCTATTAGGAGATTTTGAGACAATCACTATTTTTAGATTATTATTGTTTTATTTTAATTATTCCTAAATAATGAGAGGAAAAGAGAATTTCAAAAAGAAAGTCACAGATAGCTTTAATGGAAGTGGTTGGAGACAGTTTGAAAAAAACAGTTACCCTTTCCTGAATGGATAAAGTGCAAATCCAAGGGAGGAGAGGGGGTTCTGTAGGTGTAGGCAAAAAGGGGAAAGTACTGTCTTGAGCTGGAAAAACCAGTGGAAGTAACTTTCAAGAAACCCTTGAGTTTGGGCCTGACATCCTACTTGTGGCTGGAAGGAAATTCCAGACTGTAAACTTCGTGACGCTAAACCCAGAGTTCTGAGGCTAGGGGGCAGGTGAAGGACGTAATGGCCTCACCTGGTTGGTAGGGAGGACCACAGCTTCGGAAAACGATTACTCAGTTCCAGATAAGTACATACAAGCATGATTAATCTATTTGGATCTCAGGCTAAATGACTATAGCATATTACATTCTCAGTATTTAATATAATAGATTTGTATCATCTTTATTATGCCAGGAATGTGTCGTTCACTGTGTAGAAAGAAAAGGATTTAACCGTGTATACTGTATAGCAGGAAAAATAACTTGACTGTATATTGTTAAGTATTTATTGAGTTCAACTATCTGTAGAAAGAAAACAAAGAAACACAACATAACTCTCCTAATATTATTCGTGTAATTTTCTGTGGAAACACGTATGCATGAGAATTGCATGTATAAACTACCATGTAGAAGCTACCTGTTTCTTTTCCCTGATACTGGTCCCAATATGAAATTTAACCGTGACATGTTAATAAAAAAAAAAAAATGTAGGTGGGGTTTTAAGGCATAGAAGGGTGCCGAAGTAATATCGAACCCTCGCCCAGGTAACCCGATAGAGTTTTCCTATTCACGGTCGGGGTGGTGGACCAGTCACCCTAGAATTGTTTAGGAAGAAAAACAAACAGATTACTCTTCTCCAAACCAGTAAACAGAAGTTCTATGTTACTATTAATGCGAATGGCGGAAAGAAAACCATAACAGAGACATGCAGTAAAAACCTGTAAAGGAGATCTCATTCAACAGTCGGAAACCGACATATATAAAATAGAACCATGTCTGCAGTGAATGAAATATCGCATATAATCAAGAAAACTAGTGCGCAAGTTTAACCATAAGGACTGGTGAAATAAACATTAGGAGCAGACATTTTAGAGTATTGAAAATGGCGGAACTTCCACATCACGAAGTCCATTTAATGTTCCGAAGAACACCCGCTACGAACCAACATAATAACTAGTGTATTGTCAAAATCTAGGGTAAGAACCCTGACATAGTTACAAGACTTCGAAATGGCAACTCGGCAACTTAAAAACCCTAGCTTGGACTGATAATGAACCGAGTGCCATGCCTAATAAAACTTAGAAAAGTAAACAGAAATGGGTCATTAAGTATCAGTCGAGCCCTCGGCGGAACTGGGTACCTGTATCATGGAAGAAAACTTCAGCTGAAGCCACCAAGGAAAGGTTAACTGTAGAAGGAAGCGAGATGTCTGTATTTACCTGCGAATACATAAGACCAAGCAATTAAACAGTAGGATTTTAATATTTGAAAGACAACGGCATGTAAATTACCAAGCACTGTTTCTTACCTGAAGGCTCGAAGTTGTTAAACCTGTAGGAGGAAAGGCGTGGTCGTTTAGTAGCGAGAAAGAGGTTACAGTATTCAGACTGAGACGAGTTAAACCACAAGGTAATAGATCAAAAATTCGACGTGCGAAATCTTACTGACGAACTGTAACCAGAAAGCCTGATCTCATTTATTGACATCCGGAATTTCTTCCTCGAAAACCCTGTGATCAAAACGAAGGAAAACTCAATGCATACAACATAAAAACTTGGGTATGAAATGAATTTGCAGAAAAAAACTCATGTAACAGAGCAAGTAGAGTGTGCCAGACGAAGCTTGGTATTGCAGGGATGTTTCGCATACCTTATCCTGTTATATCTTGTTTTAAGATGGAGTCGTCGAGGAGGAGCGCAACTGCAACCCGAACCCCATGGTGGAACTCCAAGTGCCGAATCAAAAGCCTGCCGAGCCAACCAGGGAAAATAACCTGTTTCCCTCCTAAAATCTTCAGCAAATTGAGATCAGAGCCATCTGTCGTGAGCGTAAATGTGGAAGGGGCGATCGTCTGTGCAATTTTTGCCACCTGTGCCTGGTCCAGAGGGATTTCCGTGCCAAAAATCCGGACCAGTACTGCTATTTACTTCCATATCCATAATTGCAGATACGGTAAGGATCAACACTCGATTCTCTGCCACCCTGGACACCGGAGATTGAATTCTGGAAAGCCACATCTACCTATGGTAAGATGTGTTGGCAGGTGGCGTATTAACGAGGGGATCATACCTTATAACATATCCAAAACCATGGTAAAACGATAACATTCAATTCAGAAATTAAATATGTACATTGAAGTTCGAATTCTGAGTTTAGTACAGAGATTACACCTTGTAAATTATAGAGGTTGCATACGATGAAACCTGACACATGAATTTAATTTATAGTACTATTTTTTTATGTTAGAACTATATTGGATTATAAATATATGTATGTACCACCGTGTAGGGCTTTACATATAAATGAGAAATGTTATAATCTTAATTATGTACGACTTGATGTATGTATGCCATAAATATATACTTATATATATGTTGCATAATGGTGGTGACATTTACGCCAGGATAAATATTTGTTACGGGTTAGTATCCTTGGTAAGAAATTAGAATTTTTTTTTATTAATTCTTGTGTAGAATGTTGTAGATGATTGTGACAAGTGGTATCAGAGCTGGTTGCTACACTGGTAACCTAAGGGTCTACTAATAGAGCTGTGTGTGTATTAGTGCACTGAACAGAAGAAGGAAGATATGACAGAAAGGATAGTTCAAACGCCACCAGAAGAGACTCATGGACAAACGATCGTGAACCCAGAAATGTGGGTTCAACTCACATTGGAGCAGCATCAAAAGACAAGTAAAATGTTGGAAGAACATCAGCAACAAACTGGTTTACTGCTAAACACTGTGCAGCATTTACAGGAAGAGATGACGAGAGTCCGCAAGGATAATGAAAAGTTGCTACAAGAATAGGAAAGGATCCTGAAAAGTATCTCTGATATGCAAAATCAGGAAATGCGTCAACCCAGTGCGGAAAAGGAATTATCAATGGAAGCAGAAGATCAGCAAACCAGAAACAACACCATTGGGAGAACTGAAAAGAGTTACTCTCATAGGAGCAGAAACCGAAATAATAATGAGGCAGAATCAGAAAATCAGTCGGATCAGCAAGATCATAAAAAGCAGAAAGTTGAACTGCAAGGGGAATTCCGCAAGATTAAACCGCCAATGTTTGATGGCGAGGCGGAGGAAGTAGCTGAAGCCTAGCTGATTAACATTAATAAATACTTTCAGGTATATGAGTATAGCAGCAATCTGAAGGCCAGATTGGCTATATACCAGCTGCGGGAGAAAGCCACCTTGTGGTGGGAGGGGGTAAAGAATGTTCACAGTATTAAAGAACGGGACATTACCTGGGAATTATTTCAGCAGTACTTCAAGGATAAATATTTAATAGAGAGATTTTATGATGACAAAGCCAAGGAATTCCACGATCTTTGGCTAGGCCAAATGACTATGGACGAATATGTCACGAAATTTACTTCCCTGCTACGTTATGTACCTTATCTCAGAGAGGAAAAAGCCAAGGTACAGAGATTTCTGAGTAGCTTGCCTGCACCCATGAGGGAAAGAATAGAGTTTGTTAACCCCCAAACGATGGATGAAGCTGTCCGGAAGGCACACATGTGTTACCAGTAGTATAAGACCAAAGGGGATGGTGGAAAAGGTTAGCAGCCCAAGAAAAGTCAGAGGAATTCCTCTACTTTTAAAAGCAGCAAAAGAAGCCATTTCAAAGGAGTAGGACGGAACGCTGGCAGCAAGCAGTTTAACAGGAATCATCAAAGGATCAGGTGGCCAGCTGAAGAAAAACCTACAGAAGCGTCTAGTAAACCAGAACAAGGGCAGAATTCTAAACCTCCCCTACAGTGTTGGGGCTGTGGGGAAGCACACTACTATAAGAACTGCCCACAACGAAGAAAGAATGAAAACGTGGCAAACTTGCAAGAGGCATCAACCGTGGGGGACGTGGCGCGAAACATACCACGTATAAATGCAGCGTTGGAGGATCAACAGGCTGATTTTCAGCCCACAATGATTGAACTGGAAGGTACTATGTTATCTAAACCTGTCTCGATTTTAATAGATCCTGGCGCTAGTTTAAGTTATGTAAGTCCTAAACTAGTGGATATGTGCAATTTAAAAGAGCAGAAATTTAAAAACCCCTGGTTAGTTCAGCTAGCCACCGGAGCTAAACGCAGAGTAACAACGAAAATTGAGAATTGTATTCTGGAAGTTGAAAAACAGCAGCTGCAGGTAGACTTAAATATTCTACCATTGGGATCGTATGATGTATTATTAGGAATGGACTGGCTGGAGAAACACTCGACATTAGTGGACTGTAAGGAAAAGACAATTTATTATAGAGCGCAGGATGGCACACGTAAGGAAATCAAAGGAATTAAAAATCCTGTACAACTGCGTCCCATAACAGCATCTCACATGAGCAAGTGTATTAGAAAGGGATGTCAGTTGTACGCAATTCAAGTAGGGTATGCTGAATCCAACCGAAAAGCGACAAATATAAAAGACATCCCTATGGTACAGGAATTCCTGGATGTGTTTCTAGAAAAAATTCCAGGACTACCACCCAAAAGGGATATTGATTTCACTATTGAACTACTACCCGGAGCCTCTCCTGTGTCTAGAGCACCTTACAGAATGAGTATACCAGAATTAACAGAGTTAAAAATGCAGTTGCAGGAATTGTTAGATAAAGGATATATTCGCCCAAGCGTGTCACCTTGGGGAGCACCCGTCCTTTTTGTTAAAAAGAAAGATGGAACTTTACGCATGTGTATGGACTACCGACAACTCAACAAGCTGACAGTTAAGAATAAATACCCTCTACCCAGAATCGATGATTTATTCGATCAGGTGAGAGATGCCAAGGTATTTTCTAAAATAGATTTGCAGTCTGGATATCACCAGATTCGAATCAAAGATGAGGATGTTTGCAAGATAGCATTCCGCACCAGATATGGACATTATGAGTTTGTAGTATTACCCTTCGGGTTGACAAATGCGCCAGCAACCTTTATGAGGTTGATGAATGGTGTTTTTCATCAATTTTTGGATCATTTTGTTTTGGTCTTCATAGACGACATACTGATCTACTCCAAGAGCGAGGAAGAACATATGGAGCATCTAAGAATAGTGTTAGAGATACTAAGGAAGCATCATCTGTACACCAAATTCAGCAAGTGCGATTTCTTCAAATCAGAAATCCAGTATTTAGGTCATGTTGTAACAGCTGAAGGAATAGCAGTGGATCCCGAAAAGATTAAAACCATCATGGAATGGCAAGTACCACAGAATGTGGCGGATATCAAATCATTCATGGGTCTGGCAGGGTATTAGAGGCGGTTCATCAAAGGGTTTTCTAAGATTGCCTATCCTATTACATCCTTACAAAAGAAAGGCAGATCTTTCAACTGGACGAATGAATGTCAGAACAGCTTTGAGAAGCTGAAACAATTTTGACCACAACACCAGTGCTGAAAGTTGCTGATCCCAGCAAAGATTATGTGGTGTGTACTGATGCCAGCAAGGAGGGAGTGGGTGCAGTATTAACGCAGGAAGGCAAGGTAGTGGCCTATGAGTCCAGGAAGTTGAGAGAACATGAACAAAAGTACTCTGCTTATGATCTGGAACTCACGGCGGTAGTGCATGCTCTCCGAGTATGGAGGCATTACCTACTGGGAAAAAGGTTTATACTCAAAACAGACCACAGTAGTTTGACTAGCTACTTCAAGCAGGCAGATTTAAACTCTAGGCAAGCAAGGTGGAACGCTTTTCTGAGCGAATTTGACATGGACATATAACATGTTAAAGGAAAAGAAAACCGAGTTGCAGACGCCTTGAGTAGGAAATTGCATGGGATCTATGCAATGTATTACAGCCAACCTGTAAGCCAGCTATCAGAACAAATAAGGGAAGAGGCCCAGAAGGATCCAGAATACCATTTTTTGTGGCGACAAATGGAAGAAGACCAGAAGCAAGGTAGACCATCCGAGTATGGAAGCAATGAGGAGCAAATGTTAATGTTTCGCGGGAGGACCTATGTTCCTAATCGTGCAAGTCTCAAGGGGTTAATTCTGGATAAATACCATCGCAGCAACTATGCTGGTCATCCGGGTTACCAAAAGATGCTTTCAGAAATTAGGAAGATATTTTATTGGCCCGGTATGCGCAGAGACATTGCAGGATATCTGAGTAAGTGTTTAGAGTGCCAGCAAGTTAAAGTGGAACATCGGCACCCAGCAGGATTACTATAGCCCATGCCCATTCCTGAGTGGAAATGGGAAGTGATCTCTTTAGACTTCATCACTGGCTTACATCAAACAAGGAAGCAAAACGACTCCATCATGGTAGTGGTGGACAGCTTAAGTAAATCTGCCCACTTCATACCTATGTAGTCTACTTACAAGACAGTGCAGATCGCGGACATATTTATGAGGGAAATCTTTAGGTTGCATGGCATACCTAAGACCGTGATTTCAGATCGGGATGTTAAGTTTACCTCTGCATTTTGGAAAACTTTGTTCTCAGGTTTAGGAACTCAAATACACTTCAGCACTGCATACCATCCTCAAACGGATGGGCAGACAGAACAAGTAACCCAGGTTTTGGAGGATATGCTGCGCATGTATGTAATGCGGCAGCCAGCTAAATCGGAAAACTACCTCCACTTAGTGGAATTTGCATATAACAATGGATACCAAGAATCATTAAAAATGAGTCCTTTCGAGGCGTTATATGGGCGACAGTGTCATACACCGATTAACTGGAGCAGTCCAGAGACAAAATTAATGCTAGGACCCGAAATGTTGGCAGATCTAGAGGCCGAAGTAAAATGAATAAGGCAGAATTTGAAGGCCACGCAGGACCGACAAAAAGTTTTTGCAGATAAGAAGAGATCGTATCGCGAATTCGGAGTGGGTGACCATGTATATGTCAGGATTAAACCAAAGAGAATTACCTTGAGGTGGACTTCTTGTGCCAAGTTAGCCCCTCGCTATTGCGGACCCTTCCAAATTCTGGAAAGGGTGGGGCCAGTAGCTTATAGACTGGCGCTACCTAGTCATATTAAAGTGCATAATGTGTTCCACGTATCGTTGTTAAAGCGATACATGCATGATGAGAAACATGTAGTTCATTGGCAAAACATTCAGGTAGGATGTAAATAAAAAAAATGTATACATAAAGAAATAAACAAGTAAATCCTAACTGAAGACGAATCAAGTTTAACTCTACTGACTGATAAAATTTGTTCTTTCCATCCAGGTAGAACCGGACGGAGAGTTTCTGGTAGAGCCACTACGCATACTTGATCGCAGGGAGATTGAGCTCCGTAAAAGAGTAGTTGTCCAGGTGAAAGTGCAGTGGAAGCACTTTGGACCGGACGAGGCTACTTGGGAAGATGAAAAATTTGTTAAAGAAGCTTACCCAGAACTCTTTGCAGAGATGGGTTGAAAAACACCGAGGACGGTGTTACTCCCAAAGGGGGGAGATGTGACAGCTTCAAAAAGAAAGTAACTAGTAGTTACTAGTTAAAAGAAAAGAAACAAAACAGTTGGTTTATTTTATTTAATGTTATTTAATTTTATTTTCTGAAAACAAGACTTTATTAGGAGATTTTGAGACAATCACTATTTTTAGATTATTATTGTTTTATTTTAATTATTCTGAAATAATGAGAGGAAAAGAGAATTTCAAAAAGAAAGATGTTGGTGATAGTTTCTCAGAATGGGAAGTGGTTGGAGACAGTTTGGAAAAATAGTTACCCTCTCCTGAATGGATAAAGAGAAAATCCAAGGGAGGAGGGGGGGTTTGGTAGGTGTAGGCAAAAAGGGGAAAGTACTGTCTTGAGCTGGAAAACCCAGTGGAAGTAACTTTCAAGAAACCCTTGAGTTTGGGCCTGACATCCTGCTTGTGGCTGGAAGGAAATTCCAGAGGTCACAGCAGAGAAGACACCACTGTAAACTCCGTGATGCTAAACCCAGAGTTCTGAGGCTAGGGGGTAGGTGAAGGACGTAATGGCCTCACCTGGTTGGTAGGGAGGACCACAGCTTTGGAAAATCGATTACCCAGTCCCAGATAAGTACATACAGACATGATTAATCTATTTGGAATTCCGGTTAAATGACTATTGCATATTACATTCTTAGTATTTGGTATAATAGATTTGTATCATCTTTACTATGCCAGGAATGTGTTTTCTTGCACTGTATAGAAGGAAAAAGGATTTAACCGTGTATACTGTATAGCAGGAAAATAACTTAACTGTGTATTATTAATTATGTACTCGAGTTCAACTACCTGTAGAAAAAATGAATATAACCTTCCTATTTTTCGTGTAATTTTTTGTGGAACACGTATGCATAGGAATCGCATGTACAAAACTACCATGTAGAAGCTATCTGGATTCTTTTCTCTGTTACTCGTTCCAAGTTGAAAATTATCCGTGGAATATTAATATAGAAGAGAAATGTAGGTGGGGTTTTAGGGCATAAAAGGGAGCCGAAGTAATATCGAACCCTTGCCCAGGTAACCCTGTAGAGTTTACCTATTCACGGTCGGGGTGGTGGACCGGTCACCCTAAAATTGTTTAGATAGAAAAACAAACAGATAACTCTTCTCTAAACCGGCATACAGAAGTTCTATGTTACTATTAATGCGAATGGCGGAAAGAAACCATAACAGAGACATGCAGTAAAAATCTGTAAAAGAGACCTCATTCAACAGTCGGAAATTGACATATATAAAGTAGAACCATGTCTGCAGTAAAAGAAAGATCGCATTTAATCAAGAAAAACATAGAGCGCAAGTTTAACCATGAGGACTGGTGAAATAAACATTAGGGGTAGACATTTTAGAGTACTGAAAATGGCGGAACTTCCACATCACAAAGTCCATTTAATGTTCCGAAGAACACCTGCTACGAACCAACTTAATAACTTATGTATTGTCAAAAATTTAGGGTAAGAACCCTGACATAGTTACACGACTTTGAAACGGAAACTCGGCAACTTAAAAGCCCTAGCTAGGACTGATAACGAACCAAGTGCCATGCCTAGAAAAATTAGAAAAGTAAATCAGTAATGGGTCATTAAGTATCAGTCGAGCCCTCGGCTGAACGGGGTACCTGTATCATGGAAGAAAACTTCAGCTGAAGCTACCAAGGAAAGGTTAATTGCAGAAGGAAGCGTGATGTCTGAATTTACCTGCGAGAACATAAGACCAAGCAATAAATCAGTAGGATTTTAATATTGGTTTAAAAAAAAAAAATGCCATGTAAACCTCCAAGCCCAGATGCTTACCTGAAGGCACGAAGTTGATAACCGGTAGGAGGAGAAGCGTGGTCATTTAGTAGCGAGAAAGAGTTATAGTATTCGGATTGAGACAAGTTAAACCACAAGGTAAGAGACCAAGCATTCGACGTGCGAAATCTTACCGACGAACTGGAACCAGAGAGCCTGATCTCATTTATTAACATCCGGATTATCTTCTTCGAAAAACCCTGCGATCAAAACGAACAAAAAGAAAACTCAATGCATGCAACACAAAAACTTGGGTATGAAATGAATTTGCAGGAAAAAAACTCATGTAACAGAGCAAGTAGAGTGTGCCAGACGAAGCTTGGTATTGCAGGGATGTTTCGCATACCTTCTCCTGTTATATCTTGTTTTAAGACGGAGTCGTCGAGGAGGAGCGCAACTGCAACCCGAACGCCATGGCGGAACTCCAAGTGCCGAATCGAAAGCCTGCCGAGCCAACCAGGGAAAATAACCTGTTTCCCTCCTAAAATCTTCAGCAAATCGAGATCGGAGCCATCTGTCGTGAGCGTTAATGCGGAAGGGGCGGTCGTCTGTGCAAGTTTTTCCACCTGTGCCTCATCCAGAGGGATTTTCGTGCCAAAAAGCTGGACCAGTACTGCTATTTACTTCCATATCCATAATTGCAGATACGGTAAGGATCAACACTCGATTCTCTGCCACCCTGGACACCGGAGATTGAATTCTGGAAAGCCACATCTACTTATGGTAAGACGTGTTGGCAGGTGGCGTATTAACGAGGGGATCATACCTTATAACATATCCAAAACCGTGGTAAAATGATAACATTCAATTCAGAAATTAAATATGTACATTGAAGTTCGAATTCTGAGTTTAGTACAGAGATTACACCTTGTAAATTATATAGGTTGCATACGATGAAACCTGACACGTGAATTTAATTTATAGTGCTATTTTTTTTTATGTTAGAACTATATTGGATTATAAATATATGTATGTACCACCGTGTAGGGCTTTACATATAAATGAGAAATGTTATAGTCTTAATTATGTACGACCTGATGTATGTATGCCATAAATATATACTTATATATATGTTGCATAATGGTGGTGACATTTACGCCAGGATAAATATTTGTTACGGGTTAGTATCCTTGGTAAGAAATTAATTTTTTTTTTTATTAATTCTTGTGTAGAATGTTGTAGATGATTGTGACAATTCGTTTCTAAACCAGTAATATTTCCTACTTACTATTTAGTAAAATTTACTAGTAAAATAACTATTTACTACTAGATTTACTAGTAAAATAACTATTTAATGTTACTATCAGTAACTTTACACAGTAAGTCGACATTAATTCAAGTTAGGAAATTACAAGAACTAGTATTGAAAACAAGAGCATTCCCCTGCTCACGATTTTTCAAAAAAGAAATACTAAGAGTTTAGGACTTTGCATTTTCGTTCTCTTGAAAAACGAGTACACAATGGTCACGGATTGCTCAGGGGTTGTATCTCCAACAATGCTGAAAAGTGTTTTGCATCTTTGTGTCAGAAAAAGATAGATAGATTGATTAAGCATGGCAGAACGAACAATAAGCTAGCGATTCACATTCAGTGTGCCGAAAAAAGATTATTGACAATAAATGGATGTGCATGAATTGCGGCAGGTTTTGCAGTGTTGCATGCCTAATGCCACAAGTGAGCATTTTGCATTTATATGTAACTATACAAGATTAAATGCAGGTGAAGCCTCATATTTCCGTGTGCCAACACATCACTGAAAGTAAGTGAGAGGTTTAGTATATAAGGGTTTAGCATTTCTGTGTGTGAAAGCAAGTTTAATAGAATTATTGATGGCTGCAGATATGGTCCTAGAATTTATGCGACTCAAAACGATAGAACATCTGGGCTTAACATATTGAACAAATGCAGATATCTATGCAACTTAAATGAATTTGAAAAAAAAAATAAAGCTATCTAATTAGCAGCTTCATAGAAAAAACCGCAATTTCTTGTAATTCGAAAGTTCATTGGCCTGCGTAGCTACAGAGGCATAGAAGAAACACACTAATTAATCAATCAATTCAAAAAGAATGAAAAGAAAATAAAGAATGAAGAAAACTAACCATCTGTAGGGTCAAGCAAATTGACATATCCATAGCCAAGGGAGCGTTGGGTCATGCTATCGCAGCAGACTCGTACTGAAGTCACCGTTCCCACAGGAAGGAAGAATTCGGCAAGCTGGCTGTCTGTGACCTCAAGGTCGAGATACCCAACACAAAGCGAAGCCAGTGGTGGAAACTGTAGCGCTGCTGTTGCTACCATCGCTGATGATAACGATATCTCTCTGTCTAATAAAAACCCCAATTCAAAATCTAAAGAATTTGGTTATAAAGAATAATAAAAATGGCAGAAGCTCGATGGATTCTAGCTGCTTTTGTTTCTCTGTTCTAATTTTTTTCTGTCACCCTCCGCTCCACTCCCCCTCCTCTTCCTACCAATGTGACATCCACAATGACAGTGATTGCCCAGAAAGATTGGAATTTGCATTATAAGCAGATGCTCAAACTGCAATCCTGCTTAGCCAACACATGTCATTCCATATTTTGCGTTTTTTATACGAAAGAAATAATTATAAATGAGTAATTCAAAAAAATAGTTACAGGGAAAATTCCTAAAAATTTAGAGAAATATGTGAACTTGCTACTTTTTTGCACACGTCTGATTTTTATGATTAAGTAATTCAAAAAAATGAGTTACGAGGGAAAATTCCTAAAAATTTAGAGAAATATGTGAACTTTCTACTTTTTTGCACACGTCTTACTAGTGACATGTGTCATTATCAAAATGAATTAGTTGATGAAAAAACAACTGTATTAATTCAAAAGAAAAAGCCTTTCAGCCTAAATATCCAAATGTCACCAAATATGCTCTTGACTCCTTATCTACACGATGAAACCTCCTACGGCCGCCAAATTTTTCAACATATTTGGTCTTCTCCAATTTTTCAAATGGAGTCATTGGTGTCGAAGTATCCATCAGGTTGTTGATCTCGACAAATTTATGCTTTTCTTGACAAGACTGACTTTTGGAGAGTGCACGAGATTTCTCAATAAAGTGTCATTTACTGAATGGTTCTCTGGAACTCTCATGATCCGATCATGGTGTTGGCCACGCTATAAAATGGACAGTCATGATAAGCATATTCAGTAAAACCGATAGTCCTTAACTTTCAGAACAAGTTGAAAAAGTGGAAGGACCCTTTTTCCACTTACTCATTAGTAGAGATTTCATGGTCAAGTTTCACTGTCATGATTCATTATCATGTTTCAATTCTAAACCTGATTAAAAATTGGATCAATTATCGTTGTTACTCTGACTTCTTACCCAAAGTACACCAGGCCTTATTGATTCGGGTAGCGACCCACAAAGTTAAAGATTCCACGAAGTAGGGCAGTAATAATATTATATATGTTTATTCAATCTATCAAACAAGGCAAGTCAGCGAGTTTGCAACTCTTCGAGGGCTTTGATTAGGAAGAAATACGAGGCTCCCAATACTAATTTGTATTGCACGCTGCTTCTTGGCTTCTACATATATTACGCAAATAGTTTTTGCAGGATGTCAAATATCAGGGTACGCCAGTACCCTTTACTCTCTTCGAGCAGAATCAATGTTTTTGAGATTCTGTAGGTTATGAATTATTAAATTCGTTGACTGGTGATTATGAGGAATTATTAGATTCTGTAGGTTATGAATTATTAAATTCGTTGAGTGTGTTTTCCGTTTTGCAGAAAATGGAGCTGAAAGTGGCGATTGACGATGAGAAAAGAAAGAGAAGGGTTATGCGGACGATTGCTGGAGTTCAGGGTAAACTTCATCCATTAAATCATCGCAGGGTAACTGGGTTTTTTCTTCTAGTGATACGTGATGGTTGGATATTTTATTGCAGGGGTAGACTCTGTTGCAGTGGACATGAAAGAGCGAAAGATAACTGTGATAGGGGATGCAGATCCTGTCTATCTCACAGTAAAACTGAGGAAATTTGGGTTCACAGACCTCCTGAGCGTGGGTCCTGCAAAAGAAGAGAAAAAGCCAGATGGCGATAAGAAAGAAAAGGAAAAAGAAAAGCCGCCGGAGGCTCCCAAATATGTTTATGTGCCTCAACCATGGCCTGTTATTGACGAGTGTGATACCAATACTTGCACTATCTGTTGATGAATTTTTCAGTACATGTTCACCAATATCAGAATATATGTCTATAGTAACTTTGGCTATATATATGTCTGTTTTTTCACAAGGTTATATATATGTGGGTTTTTTTTTCACAAGGCTAAGTGTTGAACTTATCTGAGTGAAGATTTTGAAATTATTTTCGGAATCTGATTGATGATAACAACTTAAGTTGAATTAAGTTAAATTGTTTGGTGCAGCTGCTATTTTAAATTCCAAATATTCTCAGAATCTGCAACTTTGATAAAAGTGCCTCTTCTTCCAAAACCTTGCCTCTTGGTTTTGGATGACACAGGAATGTGTGGGTGACTAGATCCTGAACCTATGGCTTTGGAAAACAGAGAAGTGTAATAGATATTTTTCAATTTCTCTATAATACATAGTAAATCTCAGAAACGTTGTTAAAATGAAAATTTGTTATTGAATATTTATCGAAAGAAATGATCCGTCGTTTATGTGAATGGTAACAATAACAAAATGCGGGCTATTAACATGATAATTCATTTATTATAATGTAAACATATACATCTTTCATTAAGATTATTCCAACATAAAATTACGATCCTCTCCATTAATCTAAAGTATTTCACCATGAGATTTTCATCCTATTTTGGCATAATGAAATAAAATCACAACTGTACTAGTTTATGTGTGAAGCTATCTGGACAGTAAAAAGGTGGACGGTGAATTTATTAAAATTGTAGCTGTCTAGAATGCATTGTATATATCGAGTTAAAGCGAACAAGTGCGTATGAAACGTTTGTAAAATAATACAAAATTTTGCTCGATTTCACAAACTTAACGGCAGATTGACATGTCCAAATCAGATTGCTCAAATCGTTTATTAGAAACTTGTTTTCACATATAAAAATCCCATTCTTTCAATAAAACATTGGAGATAAGAAAGTAGGAAAATAAACAATTTTCTATAAAACACTAGAAGTTGTTAAAAGGGTTAAATTTCCATTAATATAAAGTTTATCATAAGTAAAGCTATGTTACCTAAGAGTTAAATTAATAAGTGTTGCAAGCTGACTTAATTTTTCTCATTTAAGTTAGAAATTATGGGTTACTAAAAATTATAATTTATATTGGTCAATGCTAAACTAGCAGTTGCCCCAGGAGGTGCAAGGAGAGGCCGATAGGAGTATCATTTGTTAATTATTAATTTTAAGTAATTTTAGTTTTTGAGATGAAGGAGATTTTGTCAATGTAACAGTGAAGTCAGTTCCTGTTTCCTTCACTACATGCAAACTTTGAAAGCATGTAAATGAATCTCCAACTATAAATTGCTGAATATGATCTTTTCAAGTGTGATAGACTACTCAAAAATAGAAATTAAAGACAACAGAGTAAACAAAATTAGTATTTCTTGTGAACTTGTAAGCACTGTTAATGCAATTGTCAGAAGCTCTCTGTAATAGCTCTCTGTACAGATCTGTACCCTCAGACATCTCATATAGAATGTGAGTCGCCTAGGGTTACAAAAATGGATCTGCATGCCAGATAAGGTGGAGCATTCCCACCTCAGAATCTGCACCTTATCTAAAGTCAAAGTCAGAAAACGAATTTACTAAAAATAAAACAAACAGCACTGTCCATTTCATTTTAGTGCCTTGTCTCATTAACTGAAGATAAACGGAACTTTATCCCATCATAAGACTGGTCGCTGATGCATGATGGCTAGCACATGTATCCATGCAAACTATATCTTCTAGAGAAGAAATTATGGTGCTGCTGAAAAGGACAATGCCCAGGACAGTCTCACATTTGCATTGCTGCTGAAGAAGACTTCTTTTGAGATACACTTTCTAACAAGATTAGCATGATATATAAACACACCCATTTCATACTTTTAGAGGAGATCCTATTTTAAAGATTTATCCTAGTATAAGTCATGCATTAGATACAATTTTAGTCCTTTTAATGGCCCATCTGCATAATTAACCAAATTTGTCTTCTTATCCTTTTCGGAACCGGACTTGGCACTTAATCCAATTCAGATCAGTAGCCTTCCCCAGATGCAAAGAATCAATACACTTCCCTGGATGCAAAGAAACTATAAGAGGAGAGGTCAAGCATTTTTTTATCTGTAATTGATTGATATCTAGTTTATGGTAATCTTATAGAGAAGAATCTTTTGAATATATAAGCTTTCTAGATTATATCCATCTATATGAGGAAGATGAAAAATAGTGGTTCTTGGACCCCGAGGGTTCTACAGGACAAACTACTGAACATATAATATCAATGCCAATCACTTCCAAGAACAATAAGATTATGCAGGACAGTGATGACTACTCCCATATTGAAGATTCATTATGTAAATCTAGTGTAGAAAAAGCAGCTGAGCCAGTAAATTGTGGTCTCTATCATCTCCCTGAAATGAATGACAAGGGATCAGGGTTGGAATTTGGATTTCTCTTTACCCGTCATACTAATTTTTTTTGACGTTTTGGGGCATTATGCTTCCCATCAAGAAACGTTACCTTTAAAATTTTGCCCTTCATTAGTGATGTTCTCATATTAAATTAAACCTTCTTCTTTGAGTTTTGGAGTGTGATATATGTGTGAAAGTCTTTTAGTAACTAGTTTAAGGAGAAATAACTGATTCTTCAGATTTCCTCAATATATCCTACAATCTACTGAAAATTACTTCAAAAAGAAAAGAACATTCCAATACAAGAAAAGGTCATGTTCTTTTGCAAGTTTACTCTATGTAAACATTACAAAAAAAAATATTAATGAGTTTGGATGGCTTTCTCTAATTTGTCTCTCTTTGAATAATAAAAATTTAATTTTCTTATTAATATTGCACAATCTATTTCTTATAAAAATTGCATAATCAAAGTGAGAATAGATCCTCCATGATGTACCATTTTTTAGTATCTATTTTATCATGTACACAAGTTGATGTACAATTGAAAGTTTAAAAGTTTAATAATTATAATAACTAAAATTAAAATTTTTAGCAAAAATGAAAACCTAATAATCAAAAACGATTATGATCATTAAAAAAATATAGAACCCACGAGCACACTGCACTCATAGTTACGTAGATAAAAATACAGAGGAGGTATGTGAATGATAACCCCTTCTTCACAACCTACGAATGCCATCCCTCAATGCAAGACCGACCGGATTGACCGGGATCGTGTATCAAAATAAGAGGAATGAACTCGGACTTCCTATCAAAACAAAGAGGAATGAATGAGAGTTCAATGAATAATTAACGTGACCGGACTGTTCAAGATCGGGACTATGTATCAAAATAGTAGGAATGAATCGACAATGAATAGAATTCAATGAATGATTAACATGACCGAGAAAATTTATAGGGAATGGTAACTTGATTGTCATTCTACTAAACCTCACTGGGGTGATAAAAAAATGCCCCCACCTTCTAAGTGGTCCATCATGGTCCACCAAATGAACAACAATCAACAAATATGATTTTTTATATATGTTTGCATGGCCATTGGACAATGATTTACTATAAGTTTCTTACAAAATTCCAATGGATAATTATTCAGAAGTATTGAAAGTTAGTTTAGTATAGTCTCAAGACATAGCCAAGAGTCTTATTGGATAATTCTAGATTACCTTAGCTGACAGTCTTATTGGATAATTCTAGATTATCTTTCCATTCGATGATTGTATATTTTTCATCTATTTTTTCACACGAGTCTTGTTTGATGCTAGATCTTTGTCTTCTATTTCTGAAGTGAAACTAAGAGTTAACTTTGATATTACATTAATAAATAGATTTATCTGAATATCCATGATTTTATACTTCCCCACCAAGGTCAATGTCGATGTATGGCCTTGGCCCATTGATCTTACATTTAGCTCACTATTCATTTTCAACTTTCTCCAATTTAGCTCAACGAAATAAGGGAAACAAAAAATGAAGTCTTTTTTTTTTTCTTCTGAGTTCAACCAACAGAATAAGGAACATAAAATGAAGTCCTGATTTTTCTTTCTAGTGCATCCTACATAATAAAAATACTCTTGAAAAACAATTAATATATAAATTGTAATCATTCATGCCAGAAACAGTGTGAATTTTCTTAATAAATCTGCTTCCAATTAATACACTATATTTCTCAGGGAGTTAATTTGGAACTCTAATTTCATAGAAATAAATTACCCTAGCAGTTCAAATTCGAACCTACTTTATGAAATTAAATTCATAAAAGCTGGCAGCAACTCAAACCCACAAGAAAAAAATCAATGTTTAACCTGGTTTCTGAGCCAATCTTGAGCTGGTTTCCTCGGAGCCAGTCTTGAGCTGGTCGTAAGTCTGAATGCATTAAGAAAGGAACTAGACTGCCAAAAGATTCTATTTTGCACCTGTGCAGTTTACTGTTTGACCATGAAGCCAAGCCACCAGCCGTTTCATATTAGCACTGATTGAAATTTTAATTTCTTAGTGCTACAGTGGTACTTCTGCACTGCTTCACGAATGATGAATCAGTGGTACAGTGGAAGTTCCCAGCAGTGATGGAATTTGATGGGCATTTTGCCCGTCGTAGGGCATTTTACCCGTATTTGATGACTGTAACTTGTGGATGCCCGTTTTTCTTGACGTGCTATGAAACATGAAAGCCGTGATTTTGACGTTTGAAATATTTTCAAAAACGTTCTTACTCCCTTTATTTTCCATATACCAGTATTTTTGCAACACCACAACTGCAAAGCTGGACTCAAACGATAAGAGTAAGTTACTTTGTTAGCTCACTGAAAAAATTAGTATTAATAGTTTAATAAGAGAATCACCACCGATCTTTGATATTTTAAAATTAGAATTAATCTAATTTTTCCACTTAACTATGACAGAAAGTTCACCAAACCTTTTTTTTACGGAAAACACCAAAAAAGAATAAAGCCAACGGACCTGGGAACTTCCACTGTACCACTGATTCATCATTCGTGAAGCAGTGCAGAAGTACCACTGTAGCACTAAGAAATTAAAATTTCAATGAGTGCTAATATGAAGCGGCTGGTGGCTTGGCTTCATGGTCAAACAGTAAACTGCACAGGTGCAAAATAGAAGCTTTTGGCAGTCTAGTTCCTTTCTTAATGCATTCAGACTTACGACCAGCTCAAGACTGGCTCCGAGGAAACCAGCTCAAGATTGGCTCAGAAACCAGGTTAAACATTGATTTTTTTCTTGTGGGTTTGAGTTGCTGCCAGCTTTTATGAATTTAATTTCATAAAGTAGGTTCGAAGTTTGAACTGCTAGGGTAATTTATTTCTATGAAATTAGAGTTCCAAATTAACTCCCTGAGAAATATAGTGTATTAATTGGAAGCAGATTTATTAAGAAAATTCACACTATTTCTGGCATGAATGATTACAATTTATATATTAATTGTTTTTCAAGAGTATTTTTATTATGTAGGATGCACTAGAAAGAAAAATCAGGACTTCATTTTATGTTCCTTATTCTGTTGGTTGAACTCAGAAGAAAAAAAAAAAGACTTCATTTTTTGTTTCCCTTATTTCGTTGAGCTAAATTGGAGAAAGTTGAAAATGAATAGTGAGCTAAATGTAAGATCAATGGGCCAAGGCCATACATCGACATTGACCTTGGTGGGGAAGTATAAAATCATGGATATTCAGATAAATCTATTTATTAATGTAATATCAAAGTTAACTCTTAGTTTCACTTCAGAAATAGAAGACAAAGATCTAGCATCAAACAAGACTCGTGTGAAAAAATAGATGAAAAATATACAATCATCGAATGGAAAGATAATCTAGAATTATCCAATAAGACTGTCAGCTAAGGTAATCTAGAATTATCCAATAAGACTCTTGGCTATGTCTTGAGACTATACTAAACTAACTTTCAATACTTCTGAATAATTATCCATTGGAATTTTGTAAGAAACTTATAGTAAATCATTGTCCAATGGCCATGCAAACATATATAAAAAATCATATTTGTTGATTGTTGTTCATATGGTGGACCATGATGGACCACTTAGAAGGTGAGAGCGTTTTTTTATCATCGTAGTGAGATTTAATAGAGCGACAATCAAGTTACCAGACCCTATAAATTTTCTCGGTCACGTTAATCATTCATTGAATTCTCATTCATTCCTACTATTTTGATACATAGTCCAGTCCGGTCACGTTAATTATTCATTGAACTCTCATTCATTCCTACTGTTTTGATAGAGAGTCCAGTTCATTCCTCTCATTTTGATACACAGTCCAGTCCAATCCAGTCCAGTCTTGCATTGAGGATGGCATTCGTAGGTTGTGAAGAAGGGGGTTATCATTCACATGCACTCCTCTTCTTTTTTTTTATCTCTGTAACTATGTGCAGTGTGCTCGTGGGTTCTATATTTTTTAATGATCATAATCGTTTTTGATTATTAGGTTTTCATTTTGCTTTCAAAAATTTTAATTTTAGTTATTATAATTATTAAACTTTTAAACTTTCAATTGTACATCAACTTGCATACATGATAAAATAGATACTAAAAAATGGTACATCATGGAGGATCTATTCTCACTTTCATTATGCAATTTTTATAAGAAACAGATTGTGCAATATTAATAAGAAAAATAAATTTTTATTATTCAAAGAAAGAGAAATTAGAGAAAGCCATCCAAACTCATTAATATTTTTTTTTGTAATGTTTACATAGAGTAAACTTGCAAAAGAACATGACCTTTTCTTGTATTGGAATGTTCTTTTCTTTTTGAAGTAATTTTCAGTAGATCCTAGCATATATTGAGGAAATCTGACTTTGACAAGAATCAGTTATTCCTCCTTCAACTAGTTATTAAAAGACTTTCACACAGATATATCACACTCCAAAACCCAAAGAAGGTTTAATTTAATATGAACATCACTAATGAAGGGAAAAAAGTTTAAAGTGCGTTTCTTGATGGGAGCATAATGCCCCAAAGCGTCAAAAAAAATTAGTATATTGGGTGAAGAATCGGATTGTACGGTTCCAGTCGTTGGCTTTATTCTTTTTTGGTGTTTTCCGTAAAAAAAAGGTTTGGTGAACTTTCTGTCATAGTTAAGTGGAAAAATTAGATTAATTCTAATTTTAAAATATCAAAGATCGGTGGTGATTCTCTTATTAAACTATTAATACTAATTTTTTCAGTGAGCTAACAAAGTAACTTACTCTTATCGTTTGAGTCCAGCTTTGCAGTTGTGGTGTTGCAAAAATACTGGTATATGGAAAATAAAGGGAGTAAGAACGTTTTTGAAAATATTTCAAACGTCAAAATCACGTCTTTCATGTTTCATAGCACGTCAAGAAAAACGGGCATCCACAAGTTCCAGTCGTCAAATACGGGTAAAATGCCCTACGACGGGCAAAATGCCCGTCAAATTCCATCACTGCAGGGGATAACAAAAATATTTGCTAAACCACAAGATAATTATGCTTCCAAGTGATATTTTAGCTACTTCAGCTATGTGAAACATTGCCTAAAATCTTAAGAGAGGCAAGCAAAGAATGAGAATTACTATATTCAAATGGCAAAGATAATCCACCATGCAAAGAAGAAGCCTTTGTTGTACGAAATAATTTCTGTTGAAAAAAACTTGGCTCCTTAAACTTTTTTTGAAACTGCATTTGTATAGGAAATTATTGGATTGTGATTTCTTCCAGCAAAAAAAATCATGTACCAGGTTTCACGGAACAAACAGCTCTTGATGACAAATGCCCTTAGTCATTCACTAAGGTGCTCTGTCAGAGTAGAAGTGAAGAGAGTAGCAGGTTCCCTCTTCATGACAAATGCCCTGTGTCATTCACTAAGGAGCTCTGTCAGAGTAGAAGTGAAGAGAGGAGCATGTTCCCTGTCTGAGGTTGTAACTTTGCTAATTGTGAGTGTCACTTGATGCACTATGCTTGAAAGAATGTCAAAACTTACTATTTAGTAGTACCTCTAGAAAACATGCCACATACAAAACACGAGTAGTACAATGGGTCACGCAACTTGGTAGAGGAAGAAATTCATAAAGCCCTATTGGTTTTTAAACTCCGGATAAAAGAAAAAATTGAAAAAATGTATTCAGAGAACTATGTATGCATGCATAGGAAAGGAAGTATGTATATTTGTATCTTCTAATAATATTGAATATACATTGAATATTTTATTACAACAACTACTTGTGACCAGTTGCATGTTTGTGTGTCTATGCCGTGTACATATTGCATACGTATCAATGTGTGCCAATGACATATAACGAAAACCATATAGTCATTTTTCCTATAAATATGTGCATGGCATTAATCGTTACACATATTAACTGTGTCTATAAATGTATTATAGAACAAGTAAGTAAGAGGGTGTGCTATGGGTACCAGAGTAGATAAATTTTATAAATAACACTGAATGGAATAGGAGACGTAGTGAGCATGTTGCTCCATTATGCTCGAGTATGCTAAATCGAATAGGCAGTCTATCCTGAGCAAGCCACTCAATCACTCCAGGGTATGCTGAATAGAATATGAGACCGGTAGTGAGTATGCTGCTCCATTATTCCTGGGTATGCCAGTAGACTAGTCCCACGTCGTCAAGCTGTGAGGAACTTGTGCCAATATTTAAAATACAAAAAAGGAGTAGACACTCACACACATGCATAAGGTGTACTTGCAGTGGTCCATGGCTATCTTGTAAATGTAATATAGATGATAGTTAAATCCAATATGCACATTACAGAACACCCATTTTACTCGTGCTGTTGTATTGGTCTCTTCTGAGCCCCAGTAACTGAACTGCTAAACCTTTTAAGTTGTTAAAAATCCAATATGTAATTTTGTAAATTCTCTTTGGCAGAAGAAACTTTAGGGCTTACATGGTGCCAGAATGTTTCTGGACATTAGTCACATTACTAGTGTATGTAGACAACAGTTCTGCTTTGATTAGTCCATGGGCAAAAGCTGTCCAATTCAATACAGATGCTCAAGCTCAAGTTGAAATCAAAATGGATAGGGACAACAGACCACAGTCGAGAACCATCACCCTTCTTCAGAAAGATTCTAAACCTGAAGGTCTACAAGTTTCAGATGGGTATGGAAGTTCTCGTTGAACCAAAACCAAATTCATATGGTTGGCAAAAAGTGCAAAGGATAAAAATAAACAAAAATTGTCAGACTTAATTTCCATCTTTTTGTTGTATGTTTTTCAAAGTTGCTTTTCTTTCTAGCTCAATGTCAAGAGGCATTAATGCAATTTTATTTTTCCTATGACCAATAAAATTATGTCTTTCTCTATGGAAAAGATCAACACTACGACAGGTTACAACTTCAACAATAGATTTGGCTCTTACATAGTACAAAAAGTTCAAAACACAATTGAAATTTCACTCTGAAGTTTATAGCACAGCTAAGAAACTTATAGCAGGCTTCTGTGAGATATTGCAAGCCGCCTCCTGGCTATATGTTATATTGCTGGTTACCTCCTGCCTATAGCTATTTATTATAGCTAAATGTTATATTGCCGGTAACCTCCTGCCTATAGCTATTTATTATAAAACAGTTACAGCCGGCTTATTGCAGGCCACATATAGGGGTGCTCTCAACACTAGATACTTATAGCCAGAAGGGTACTTCCTCTTGCTCCCGAACACAAAATGTTGAAGACAAGGTTTCTAGACCCACCCTATTACAATTTTTCACGGTTAAACCGTTCCACTTAGCTTTTCCACATTTCCAAAGCCATTTCCATTGACTATAAAAAAAAAATTAGAAGTCATGAAACTCCTAGAAATGTCGAAACATTGGTATTGAACTGGGAGCAGTTCCTGTGCAATAGAAAATATATTATGTTAATTTACTACAATATCAATTGTTGCATGGACAGGGCTAGATTTAGTATTTGACTCAAAAAACTAGGCCATGACTGTGGAAAATAGATCATAGATACATCATCCAGAAACTGAAGGGGAAGAATAGCAATCATAAAATTTGTGAGAACAAAGTGAAAATCACTTTGAAATGTAGTATTGCACTGAGAGGCGTTGCCAAAGAAAAAAGTCCTAACAAAGGCAAACATTGCACTTGAAAGCAGCAAGGAAAAAGGTACACCAGTTCAGCCCTCTTCAATGTAATACATCAATAATTTATGTTGCAAGACATTGCAACATTAAATGACGGAAAGGGCATGGCTAATTTCTAGCTAAAACACCTCATTCCCCGATGGTTTTTCCAAGTTCCCAATGAATATTTCATAATCCAGTTTGCTGGAAATTTGAAACAACAGTATTAAACAATTTATACATCTCAGCAATTGATCACTGCATCCTCGGAGATTTGGTAGTGTTTTTTAACTAACCCAAATGCTTGAAATTACAATATGAACAATTTATTATTCAGAACTTCAGTTATACAAAACACCAAATGCCAGCAAAGCAGCAGCAATTTAGTTGGTCTTTAGATTATGCCAACAAAAAGGGCCTGCAGTAAAATGTCCAGCTCTAGAGGTACATGTCCCCTGCTGAATGCTCCGACTCTAAGCAGGCAGCCCCATCTACCATCCCAGCCAGTATCCCACGAAAACAATAAAATGACCTTCAACATGAGAGAGAATCACCATCCCACATATGAGTAAAATAACCTTTAAGTGAAAAAATTGTCTGAGATTAGCAACTAGGTTGGCCTTAACTATTTACAACTGGGCTCTAAATCCTTTCAATTTTGCAGATCACAAATACTGCTTTGAGTCTGTTCAATTTCTCAGATCATGAAGCCTGCTGATCGCAGTCTCAGTCAGGCATACAAATTTGAACCACAATTTCTGAAAGAGCGTACTTTTCTACCTAATTGCAAACATCGAGATATTTTCTGGGCATATCCAAGAAAAATGAGGTCGTAGATGAAAACGGGAAGAAAACAGTAAGGGTGTGATATTCAGAGTTGACAACCCATTACACGGAATAATCAAAAGGGCTACACCCACAGGAAATTAAGAGTGCACGGCTAGCTTATGCTGATTCGTTTCCATAGCCCATTACAATAAATGAGAAAATGAGCCTTCCTTCCCACAAGCAAATAAACCCTACACAATCCTTGTATGCTGAACTTAGCTGAAAACGGTAAAACCCATTACAGGAAATAATGAAAAGCAGTACCCACGCAAAAAAAAAAAACAGAGTACTGCCACACATATAGTCCAGGTCTCACAGCCAAGCACAAGACATGATCAAATGATCTTCTCTGAATGAGGGGGAAAAAATCACAAGACGTTTATGCAAATCAGTGCTCACCACCAGTACAAAAAATGACCAAACTAAGGAATCACTAACGCGTTGATCAGTTAGATTTGATCTGAAAGTAAAACTTGATAAAACCTGCAATTAATTTAAAACATACTTGCTGAATGATTTCTCTTGTTCTACAGGAGAAGGTCGGGAATCCTGGTCCACGCCAACATCTTAGGGCATGTGGTGAACAGGCTGGTCCTCATTGGTTTCTTCACTACCTGAGCCAACAGACATTCTGAAGTTAGTGATGGCCAACTGAGAACTCCTAGTCAAACCTGAAACCTGGTGATATAACACATAGCGCTGTGCCTCTAACTTTCAATTTGCCTCTCATACCGTGACAGAGTCTCCATTATGATTGCAAAATTTATTGGTATGATTTTCCCTCTGAACATGAATTCTACCTGT
Source organism: Pinus albicaulis (assembly GCA_034641835.2). Classification (NCBI taxonomy): domain Eukaryota; kingdom Viridiplantae; phylum Streptophyta; class Pinopsida; order Pinales; family Pinaceae; genus Pinus; species Pinus albicaulis. The sequence goes on from CM076579.1 coordinate 432,552,500, forward strand.
AGCAGAGAAAATAGAAGTCCTATTGTCTGCTATAAGAGCCACTTTTCTTTGTAAGATGCGACATATGTCCATAATCTCATACAAAGGGTAACAATCGGGACGGTTATTGTTTTCCATGCATTCCAACCTCTAGAGAGACTGAGAAAACTAATTTCAATTCCCCTTTTAAAAATTCTTTGTCTGCAATGAGAACCACTTAAATACCAGCACTAATTTGATACCATAAAACACAAGGGAACAAACTATAACCAAGCGACTAATCTCCACTGCTGCGAACGCTGAGAAGGGATGCTTCCAGGTAAACATCAGATACAAGCTGAGAAGAGGCATTTCCAGAGTCTGCCGGGACGAAAACCAAAGGCGCCCGGTTTTTGCCAACAGATCGGAACAGTTGTTAGGCAACAGCTGTCAGTCAGAGATTGAAATTGTCAGAAAACACGTGTCAGCCAGATATTAAAAATGTTGACGATGAAAAACTGGTTCTCTTTCAAAAGAGAAGGCCTATCGGCCTAATTAATAAGTTTTTCAAGTTGGTTTAATCTTTCTCATTTGAGTTAGAAATTATGAGTTAGTGAAAATTATAATTTATATTGGTCAATGCTAAATTAATTCCAATAGGTAGTATTATTTCTGTATGTACTAATAAGTAAATTAATATGTGATGTCACTTAAGTTAGAATTTAAACATTGGGAAAAATTGCCTAAAATATTATAGCATATATTATTTAATGTTAAAATAATTAATATGTGGAATTGGTAAATTAATTGTTTTCCTAGGCACAAACATTCCATAAATTTTGGTAGGTAATAACCAATAATAAGTTTACACATTTATAGTTTTACTCTTATATAAGTGTTGAGGCAAACATAAATAATGTTCCGAAATAACTATGGGTAAGTATATTTATTTACATCTTATTATTATCAGTTTTCTAAGAAAAGTCTTAATTAAATTATGGTGGGAAGTAACTATTGAAAAATATGTTATTTACTTTAGTATGAATTATTTTCAAGGATTTTGTTTTTAGATAACTTTCCTGCAAAGTTAAAAATAAAAAAGACTGCACACATATCTAATAATCATACCTGCAACTATATCCATAAATTATGGCATAAAATACGTGAGGGCATTATTGGCATGGATTTATAATGTGGAAAGGTTGCAATAAGAGTTTAAAATTATGATTCAATTAAATGTTGGAAAAATACTTTTAATAATATTGATAAAACAAATATTTTATTTTCAAAGTTAAATACTATAAATTGCATTTATCAATGTCAAATTAATTATTTTCAACAAACAAATCAATTATAAAATCCTACGTCAATTGAAAATAATATTTTGTCTATTATATAGAAATTATACAAAAATATATAATTTTAATTTATTAAATTTGAATTAAAAATTTACATATAATATAAAAGTGATCATAGATAAGCGATTAACAAAAATTTATTAACAATTTAAGAGTAAAGATTTACCTATAATATAAAAGTGATGAGAGATGACCAATTAGCAAAAATTTATTAGCAATTTAACGGTGAAGATTTACATATAATATAAAATTGATGATAGATGAACCATTCTAATTTCATTAAATTAGAAATAATATGATAAATTATGTTAACAAATTAAAATTTTGAAAATTTTAATATCAGCTTAATTTTAAATGACAAATTGGATTTTGAAAATGGAAATTTAGTAATATTGAATTTTAAAAAGTGTGAATTTGGATTCCAGAATTTTAACTGCAAAAATCTAAATTTGGATTTAAAATTACGAACGAAACATCGCTTCGACATACAGTGACAATCATGAGATTTTTGTGGAGAGGATGCCAAAAGAAGGCTCGACTGATAAGGAGGTGAATATCAATCCAAAACTCTGTATTCTCATTCCAAAAATATCAATTTCAAGTTTACACTTCTTGAATTTTGACTTAAAAAAAATTATCAAAATCATAGTTTCACGATTATCCCATTTTCATATGAAAGATATAGAAATAAATATTACTTCTTTCTCTTAATTTTTTTTATCTATATCCTAAGTAAATTAGGTAAACCCTTTGAATTTTGTAGTATTTGATATGCAAATTACCAATTTTGATTAAAAAAAATGTAAAAAACTTAAATATTTTTGAAAGATAAGTATATAATTTCATTACTATAGTTATTGAAAAATCTATCAATTAAATGAATGTAAAATCAGTTACCAATTTTGATTTAAAATAAAATGAAAATCTTGAAATGCTTTTGAAAGATAAGTATATAATTTCGTCACAAAAAATATTGCTAAATATATCAACTAAATGAAAGTAAAAATAACGGAGAATGAAAATCATTGCACAATGCTGTATTTTTTTTCAATGTAATTGAAGGAATCTTAAAAAGTTGTTTAGACATACAAATGTTGAACTTTTTATAAAAGCAAAAAATAAATTTTATCAGTCAATACATTAAATTAAATTATTAAGGGTTCATGTTCTATGTCTGTAATATAATATTGTGAATGCAAAATATATGTAATAATGTTTATAATAAACAAATTTATAATTTATTAATTTATTAATTTATTTCTTTATTTATATATTTTTTTGTTTTTGTAGCCGCAATTATTTATATTTACTAGCACAATTATATTTAGTAAATGTACTTAAAATGTATTGATAGACAATAATGATGTTGATTTAATATTTATATTGATAAATATATAATAATAAAAATAACATTGTAAAATAATTATTATATTGATAATGAAATTGTGTTTCGGATTAATCATATTAGGCTTGGTCCATGTTTAGTACCATGTAATGTGGTTCATCTTCGTGACAATCTATCCAAAAGTTTAAATAGCAGAGATTCATCCTAGTCATAGTTAGCCATTATGAATTAGTAGTTAGGAATTAGTTGTTAGAAGAATTTAAAAAAAAACTCTATTATTATTTTGATATTAATTTAATATTAAGTCAAATTAGATTAATTTAATATTAAATTAAATTAAGTTCACGGGTCTTCGATACATGGTGATCGAGTGCTCTTTTAAGGTACTCATTGATGTGAAGTCACTGGTTGAATGAATGAATGAATGATATTTTAACGTCCATGAGACAGAAAATATATATGGGACTACCAGCCTCCTTGTTTTTTTCCTTCTGTAATTCAATCATTTTCTTACTCAAATTGATGATGACCTCACCCAACCTTATAATAGTTTCCTCACTGAAAAGACAATGCCACAGAATTGATGCTAACATAGTGCGTTAATTGTCTCCCTAATGTATTTGAAAGCACCACATTCCAAAATGAAATGTTTTTCTGATTCCAATGCCTAGAAGTGTAGAAAGTACACACCCCTTTTTCTCAAGCTTCTTTCGGTCTCTTCCACATTCTCGTTTCACAACGAAGTTGATGTGAGTTAGTTCTTAATTGAGAAATAAACTTCAATATACTCTTTTTTTTGGAGATCACAAGTGGGGTTGAATTCGTGTACATACTACTTCTTTCTACCCAAAAATTTTCCCCATATACCCTTACGGAACTTCATCACAAAATTATTTAAATCTTATTTTTGGGACATGCATTAAGGTAAATATTTTATTTTTTCATCCATTCATTGTTTTGTCTCATCCATTATTTCTTTCTTTCACTCATGACTTCATTGAAGATAACTTTCGGTCATCTACCTCCTCTCATTTGCTCAATTCTTTTTAGATACCTTATAGGACACACCATAACAATTGTTTGTTTCACTCAACATTATCTCATAACGAACCGAAATTTTTATTTTGAACTTGCTCATGATCAAACATTTTTGGATTTTTTTCAATTTATTTCCATTTTGAAAGAGGGATTCTTCTAGCCCGCAATTCACACTCATATAAAATCACTTTGAAAACTGGGAGTCCAAAAAGCACTTTAATCATGTTCCAATCCCATAAATTTTCTTCTCTGCATTTGTTTTGAAGTGTATATAATGATTTCCACCCTCCTAAAATTATTTTATTTCTGCAATCCTCTGAATTGATCTTGTTGTCAAAATCAATCCTGAGGTACTTGTATTCATTTACTTCTTCAAGTATATTTCCTTCAAAGAAGAACTTGTGATGAATTTCCTTCCTTATGTTAGAGAGAATCATTATTTTGGTCCTAGAACTGTATCCCCCTTGCTTTTCAAAAATGGTCAAGGGCATATAAGTGCACTTGCAATCCATGGGCCGATTTAGCAGCCAGTAGAAGATCATCAGCATATAGAAGAAGCTTTATCACAAACTCGCCCAACTGAACACCATCCTCGCCTTGAAAATTTAGCCACTCTTCCAATTTTTCAATACATAAACCAAAAAGGGTAGGGGATAAAGGGAAACTTGCTTGAGTCTTATGTTAGTTCTAAAAAATTCTGAAATGTCTAATGAAGTTCTAATTTTAACTTTCAGCTCTTCATAAAGCCTATGGACAACAACTCTATATTGTGAATGAATTTAAGGTTTTTCCATTCTAAACCACAACTTATCTCTAGGCACCGTGTCCAAGTCCCTTTTGAAGTAAAAAAAACAACAAACTACTTCTTCTTTCCCCCCAAATATTTTCAATAATATATTTGAGCTTGATACCATGGTGTATTGTAGAATGCTTCAGCCTAAAACCCGTTTTTCCTTTTCCCTTTATTTCATTTACTTCTGCCCACCTACTTATATAGTCCCACTAAGCGTAAAAAAAAATACATATACCAAATCAAATTAAATTAATTAAATTAAATAAATATTTAATTATGGAATGAGAATTAGCCATTATGAAATAAATGTTAGGAATTATCCATTAAAAAAAATTAGAAGAATTAAAATAATTATTATTTTTAATATTAAATAAACTTAAATTAATATTAATAATAGAATAGCAATTTATTTATTAATTATAATAACAAGTTTAATATTCATATAAAATATTAAGAATAAGTTTATTATTAATATAAAATATTAAAATATGATAGAATAATTAATTAAAAAAATAGATAATAATAGTAATTATTATTATTATTATTCGATATTTTAATATTTAATAATGATATTAAAATTGTTAATGAGAGCTTCTGGAATCTTATGTATTCAGTTCAAAAAACAGAATGCTCACTGAATTTTTTCATCAAAGGAAATGTTGGGTCTTTCGAATTGAAAACACTACAGAATATTCTAGAAGCTATGATCAACATTGTATTCCTATTTGTGAAAACATACATGCCTTAACATTAAACTTATTTTTATAATGAATAAATAAATTATTATTCTACTATTAATATTAATTTAATTTTTGAAGTCCAAACTGGTTGAGGATGGACCCACGATGAAACCTCTGCATTGTCCTAGTGAGAGGAGACATGCTAAAAAATCCAGTGAACTAAGGGCTAGTGTGGTCACAACTTAGATGCCCTTGGATGCAGCTCCTCAAGCCACATGTTAAGCCTCAAGGACCACAAACAACTTTGACTATATATATATATATATATATATAGATATATTATTCTTCTAAAATGGTATACCTAACTGCTATTTCTTATTTCATAAATAAATATTAATTTAATTTAATTAACTTAATTTTATTTGATTTAATATTAAATTAATATAAAAAGTAACATTAAATTAATATCAAAATAATAATATAATTTGGTTTCAAATATTTTGAGAACTAAGTCCTAACGGCTTATTCCTAACTCATAACGGCTAAGTTTGGAACTTATTTAAACATTTGGATAGATTGATATTTTTCACCTTTGTCCCAAGGTTGAACCACATTACATGGTTTGGAACATCAATAAAATATTAATGATGTGATTAAAATCCGAATTACAATGTCATTATCAATATGGATCACAAAAGTATGAGATCTAGAATTATTTTATTATAAAATAAAATAATAATAATAATAATAATTAATTCCTTCAATTTTTAATATTAATCTTATGGGTTGTTTAAGTTTATAATACTTTGACATTAATATTAAAATACAAAGTATGATGATGATGATGATGATGATGATGATGATGATGATAATGGTTAACATCCGCTGAGACCAAAATTTGGTCTATTAGACCTAAAGAAACAAATTGTTTAGTTTGTTTTAGAATTGCACTTCTATGCTCAAAGAGCTTGAAGAGAATCATCCCGAGCTCACTATAATTTTTATATGTTAAAAGCCCAGGAATGGTGATATTGCAACAAATAATATGAAACTGATATCTAAAGTGGGTGTACGGGGGGCACTCTAAGAGGAATTGATTTTCGTTCTCAATGTTCATGTTCTCATAGATATGGCAGATCCTTTCCATCCATAGTGTTTTGGGAACTTCCCAATGACTTGTTACACTATCGAGCTCATGAGATTCAGTTCTTATCTTGGCTATATTAATTTTTTTCTTTGATTTAGTTAAAATAGAAAGATACTTTTGATCTTCCAGAGTAGGGTTGATGAAATCCTTATAATGTTGTGAAACCATCTCCAAAAACAAAAGAAAAGACATATCAACACCTTAGAAATCATCCACTTCGAGGGGGAAACCTCCAATACATTACATAAATCAACAATTCTTCGATGATACAAATGACCAAAACCTCCTTCTATATATAGCAATCCATCGGGCCATAATGTTGTAACACCCCTAGTTTTATGTTTTTTAAGTTAGACATTTGAACTTCAATCCAAAAGGGAGTGGACCCCAATGGATAATTATTGTGTGGATGTAATTAATTAATTATTTATGAAAAATAAATAAAATACTTTCTGTGCATTATGACCAAATGAGATTTTTGAGATCACTTGCCAAATCCATGAGGTATGGAAAGAGGCTAAGACTTTCCCCAAAAATCTTCCATAAAGCCTTGAAAGAATTTATTTCTAATTTAGATTTTTGAGGTAAAATCTAAATTTCCCCAATGAGGAGGAAAGTAGTTGGGAAGAGGTAAAAAGATGGAAAAGAAGAAAACAACTTTAAAGACCGTAAATAACGGAAGACTAGGCAAACAAGAATAAAAGCATCCTGAAATTCTGGACGTAGAATTGGAAACAGGCTTAAGGGAGCATAAGATCAAATAAGCTACTCCATAACAGATTGGGGTTGGTCTATTATAGGAGAGGATCTCAGCTCGGGGGTGAGTTCTGGAGACAGAAGAACTCTAAGGTTGGGAGGATTGGTCATCTGCAGCAGTGGTATGTTTATTATTTTTATGAATGGTTAAAATACCTGCTATTGTGCAATATTGTTAATTGATGTAGATGTTATTTTAAGCCAAATTTCTGAAGTTGTTTTTCCTTACTTTTAACAGAAGTTAACAGAAGAAATAACTCTTCTAACTTTCTGTATTGTAGTAGGAATAAAATTCTAAGGAACACTATCAGCCAGAATCAATAAACCATAGTCTGGTTTAAATATGGAGATATTAAAATAATTCCTTAGATATTAAAATAGATTCCCATACTCAAATGAAATGATGTAACTTTAATCTGCTTCTAAAATAAATAGTTATATGTACAGGAAATATACATAGAATACTTAGTGTTATATTAACTCATGCCTTTAATTTATCAGATTTAATTGATTAAATCCAGTAAATATAGTAGCATGGGTGAATAAGTTGAGAAATCCATCGTCCAGAATGTCGAAACTTGTACTAAGGCTTGGATCTAGAGATAGGAAAATATGATATTCTGTTCAAGAAGTAACATTAATTTATATATTCTATCTAATGCAAGAAGTGAAGAACAGGAGAGATACAGCTAAATAAATTTGAAGGTATCAGTAGAGAAAGTATGGTGGAAATTCAGTGAATATGTAAAATAGTTAATAAATCAAGTCTATTACTGATGACAAACGGTTGATAGCAGACAGGAACAAGATGGCATTTTGAAATAAATATTCTCCTTTCAGCATAATAGCAAGTTACAACAGAGTCGGAATATTTCTTAGATCTTACAGAAGGGAAAAGCACATATTATTGTATGGTACAATAATCCTAACAATAATACTATTGAAATTACCTATACAAGTAAGGATACAAAGTGAAGCATAAAACTACAATAATATCATTCCACTAATATATACTATCCACTACAAATGAATTAGAAACCAATTGGATATGATCTATTCCATTAGATATATTTATTATTACATAAATAAAATAAAACCTGAGTATGTAAACATAACAGAAATTTCAAAATGTAAGAATCTGGAAAAAAAAATGAGAAAAAAAAATTGAAATATGGGCAGAACTGTAACAGAGTTAATGATCTACTTATACATATATGAATCATACTTATATGAGTAGATATTTTTACGAAAAAATTTAATTGCATATGTGTTACCAGAGCACTAATCAGAATTGAAATAAGTTCATAACTTCCTACTGTTGTTAGAACATATATATTTACTGGAGCAAGCAATAGTGTTTAAACTATCATAATAGAAAAATAAATTTCAATTGAATAATATAGTTGGATATAAGAAATCTGAGGAACATAATAATTTCTATGTGTAACATTTGTTTCATAATGAAAATCTAATGAAATAAACTGTTAATTACCTAAGTGGTGAATTACAAGAATACCATTCTAAAAGTAGCTATTGCGGCTAGGATTTAATTGTCAGTATTATCTAGACAAATTTAGCAAGTATGTGTGGTATTTAATCTTTGGATATCATGGTAACCAACACCTTAAAATCACAACTGATGTTATCTTCGTAAATAAAATTGTGGCAAAAATGGCATATTGTAATGTGTAGTATGAGAAGTTAACAAAAGAAAATGATTACTAACATTAATGTAGATCAGTTACAACGGAAGTGAAAAAAATATACCCTACAGATAGCTGTGGGGTATTAAAAACAAAACCATTTAAATGAACATAACTATACACAGAGCTCTGGAAATGTTTTAGTCAAAACAATATGAAATAAATAAAATGAGTAGTAAATCCAGTACTGGGTAGTAAGATAACCCAGGTATAACAAAAAAAAATATCTATATAGAGGGACACAGTTCAGTCCATATTTAAAAATATGTACTACATCTGAATGGAAAAGTTAAATAGTCCCCTTGTAAGATTGTACAGTTTGGTCAATAGAAAACTAGCAATCAAAGGGCTATGAAAACTCAATGACCAGGGAAACGTGATGGGAAACCACGAAGACATATCAACCAACCTGGGAAAAGCGTAAGGGAGTTAGAATTGAAGGAGTACCATCAAGAAATGAAGAAAGCGTAAATTCAAAAGTCGAATGGGGTTGAAATCGTACCTGCATTGGAAAACAGTATACCCAAACATCAGTTTCACCCTTTTCCGATACTCGAAATTATGCTGTGTATGAAAACAAAAATGACATAGAATAACGAAATCACTTGTATAGTAATTGGCTACCATTCCGGAGTAGACAAAATAGACACTTCTGAAACTAAATCTCGAGAGTTCATTGTCTCAGCTACGCACATATGAGAATGTCAATAACGTCAAGAACAGTAAGCCTTTATCATTAAACGAATAATGGAATGGAACCACAAGTTAAATCGAAATTAAAGCTTGCAAAGGGGGATTTGAAAAAAAAAAATTAGGGAGAGTTAGTATACCAAAGCGTTGTCCATCTGAGATGCTGGTAAACCTTATGCATGGAGATAAATCTCCACAAAATCCCACACAACACGTTTAAACTTCAAAAACTATATCGCATAGACAATAGGAGAGCAGTAACTCGAAAGGCATAATGCACAAGAGTTATGAAAATACTATCAGTTGAAGAAAGTTTATTTTAAGTCTCAGAGAGATAAAATCGAAAAAAAAAGTATCGTTGTTGGATGGTCAATAATCCAATAAAAAATCTACTAAACGATTCTGAGACTCTAGATTCCAAAAACGCAACCTAAAACCGACATTCAAAGCAAATAAATGGATCCATAACATACCCATCGATCTTGACATCGAATCTGAAGGGATAACCAAGTAAAAGAGACGCTACAAATTTGAGCATGTTCGTGGAGGAACAAGAGGGTTTCTCTTTGGAAACCTTGGTGAAGAAAGGAATCCCAATCACATTGAATCTGCAGCTTAAAAACACCTGGAACGAAAATGAAACCCTAATATCTGACCACCCTACAGGTGGCACAATCTGCAGGATTCGTATTCACCATAAAAACTTCATCACGAAATTCTCGAGGCAATTTACCTTCAACCAGATCGATTTACACCAAGTATGAATGACATTAATGAGACTCGACAACTGTACAACGAGGTTTCGAAACCAGTAAACCCCTTTCAAGTTGGCGTTTTTTAAACATATCCCATTTATTATTCATTAAATTATAATAACGAAATTTAAATATGAAGTCAAGTAATAGTACTTTAATATCCTCAGAGGTGAAGTGGAAATCGAATGTCAGAAACCTCGATAATTTTTTGAAGCCAATATCAAATCGTTTTAATATTTGATGGAAAATATCAAAGTAAAGAAGTTAGGTACAGAGCTATGGTTATCGAATGTTATCATTACAAGTGTGATGTGTATTAGGTGGATGATAATCGTTAGTGAAGTTTTGAGGTTGATAAAGTAAATACGTTGTATAATTTAGATCTCTAAGATGAGGATACTCTCTGAAATTATGTCGAGACTATCAATTAGAGGTAATGCATTAAGTAGAAAAATGAGAATTGTATAGATTTAAATTCAATAAATAAAATTAGAATGAACTCTATGTAGATTTATGAAGAGAATATGTTAAGAGTTGTAATTGAAGTTTCATGAAAAAAAAAAAATTCAAAACTTCGGAGACATTACAAATGGTATCAGAGCTCATGTTAGAAAAAACTGAGCTATTGTTGTGCTCACTATGTAAATTAAATTTGTTTTTTAAAAAGAAACTTTGTTACTGATGTTGTTTTGTTTTTAGTGTACAAAGGTACTGAAAATGAAAATTCAATGGCTGAAGGAGATGAAATTTATGCTGATCTGGGTGATGGAGATAACCCGCCAGATCCCAACACTCCTTTGATGGCTATGTTGCACAGGTTGCAATGGGATATCGCCGAGATAAGAAGCCAGAATGACAGGCTGTCATTAGCCAGTGAGGAGTAGGAAAAGCTCATAAGAGAACTGACCTCGAGGAATAGTCAAGAAGGTGAAGGTTCCAAAAAGAGGAGGAGAGGCAAGTTCTCAGATGATTCTGAGTAAGATGACACTAATAGACATCAGTCTAAACAAAAGAAGGAATTACAGGGTGAATTTCGAAAAATTAAAGCTCCCTCCTATGATGGAGAGAAGAAGGAAGATGTTGAGGCATGGCTGTTGAATATGATTAAGTATTTTCAGGTCTACGAATATAAAAGCAATCTGAAGGCCAGATTAGCTATTTATCGGTTGCGGGGTAAGGCTACCTTATGGTGGGAGGAGACAAAAATGGTTCATGCCATTGATGAAAAGACAGTGACTTGGGAAGATTTCCATGTCAAGTTTAAAAACCACTATTTGAACGAATGTTATTATGATGATAAATCAAAGGAGTTCCACGAACTCAGATTGGGACAACTCACCATAGATGAGTTTGTCACCAATTTTACAAATCTGTTAAGGTATGTTCCTTATATTTGTGAAGAGAAGGCTAAGGTACAAAGGTTTTTGAACTGTTTGCCAGCTATATACAAGGAGAAAATAGAGTTCGATAATCTAAAAACTATGGATGAAGCAGTCAGGAAAGCTAGATTATGCTACTAATAGTTTAAAGGAAAGATTGAACATGGAAAAAGTTGGGTAAACAAGGTTGAATTCAAAGGAAAGAAACAGAAAGTAGCTTACTTGAAGAACTTTGGTAGGGATCATCAGCGGAAAAAATTTAACAAACCAAAGGTAAGTCAAACTGCTCAGTCCAAATTTGGGTCAAAACAGGTAGATGGGGATAATAAGAAGGAAGGAACAGTCAAAATGTGGGAACCTTTGAAATGTTGGGGTTGCGGAGAACCTCATTTGTTGAGGGACTGTCCACAAAGAAATATTCAGATGATTATGAGAGATAGAGAATCTACCACAGTAAATGACATCGCAACGAACATACCCACTGTCAGTGCAGCCTTAGAGAACCGGCAAGCAGAACACCATGCTACCATGGTGGAGATGGAAGGTAAGATTGTTGACCAATCTATTACAGTTTGAATTGATCCGGGGGATTCTTTGAGTTACATTAGTCCACAAGTTGTAGACAAATGCAATCTCAAAATTGAAAAATTTCAACAGTCTTGGTTGGTCCAGTTAGCCACTGGCACGAAGCTAAAAGTAACTCATAAGTTACCTCAAATAGAAATTAAGTTAAATGATTTTTAGACATAAGTAAATTTAAACATTCTGCCCTTAGGCTCATATGATTTGTTGATAGGAATGATCTGGTTAGAAAAAAGAAAGGCCATGATGAACTATTGGGATAAAACTCTACATTGCATAGATGAGGAAGGGTGACCCTTTATACTCAAAGGAAAACCAAAACCAATCTCTGTAAGACAAATATCAGCTCTGTAATTAAAAAGAACAGCTAGAAAAGGATATCAATTGTATGTTGTACATGTTGAATAATTTGGACAACAACCTGAAGAAAACCTACTATACACTTTACCAGTGGTAAGAGAATTTAAAGAAGTTTTTCCAGATGAGATTTCTCATCTGCCCCCCAAAAGAGAGATTTTTTTTTCAATCGATTTGCTGCCAGGCGCAACACCCGTTTCTAGAGCTCCTTACCAGATGAGCCCTCCTAAACTCATGGAATTAAAAATGCAGTTACAATAATTTCTGGACAAAGGTTACATCAGACCGAGTGTATCTCCTTAGGGAGCACCAGTGCTGTTCATGAAAAACAAGGATGGAACCTTTAGAATGTGTATTGACTACCGTCAATTGAATAAGTTGACAATCAAAAACAGGTATCCATTGCCTAGAATAGATGACCTTTTTGATCAGGTGAGATGGGCTTCAGTATTTTCTAAGATTGATCTGAGGACTGGTTATAACCAAATCAGAATTAAGGAGGAAGACATTAGTAAAACAACTTTTCGAACCAGGTATGGTCACTACGAATTTGTAGTCCTACCTTTTAGTTTGAGAAATTCCCTTGCCACTTTTATGTGCTTAATGAATAGTGTTTTGAACAAGTACTTAGATAAATTCGTACTAGTGTTCATAGATGATATTCTAGTCTATTCAAAAAGTGAGGAAGAGCACAAAGAACACTTAAGGATAGTTTTGCAGACTTTGAAATAAAACCAGTGATATGCCAAATTCAGTAAATGTGAATTTTATAAAGACAAGATTCAATATTTGGGGCATATCATCTCTGAACAAGGATTGGATGTTGACCCTAAGAAAATAAGGGCTATTAGAGAATGGCTAGCGTCGACTGATGTTTCAGGAGTGAGATCATTTATGGGAATTGCAGGTTATTATCGAAGGTTTGTGGAAAGATTTTCTGCAATAGCATATCCCATAACTTCATTACAGAAAAAAGGCACTAAATTTGAGTGGACTGAAAAATTCCAAAACAGCTTTGAACAACTAAAATTAAAACTTTCTACAGCCCCTGTACTAAAAATTGTAGATCTTGACAAAGAGTTTGTTGTGTGTACGGATGCATGTAGAGAGGGATTGGGAGGAGTTCTGTTGCAAGAAAATTCTGTTATTGCATATGTGTCTAGAAAACTTAAGAAACATGAACAGAATTACAGTGTATATGATCTGGAATTGGCTATTGTAATTCATGCCTTGAAGATGTGGCGACACTATCTTCTTGGAAAAATTTTTACATTGATGACAGATCATATTAGTCTCAAGTATTTCTTTTCTCAAATAGATTTGAATGCTCGACGAGCCAGATGGTTGTGTTTTCTGAGTGAATTTGATATGGACATAAAACATATCAAAGGGAAAGAAAACAGAATTACTGATGCGCTAAGCAGAAATGCTTGCCAAAATATAAGCAACATTGGGAGTAGTGCTAGTTTTGAATTAGAAGAACTATTTAAGGATGTAGCAGATCAAGACCAAGACTATGAGAATCTACAGGTGAAAATTCTAAAAAAAGAAATGGCCGAATACACCCAAAAACAGAAAGGGCTGATCTACTATAAAAACAGATTATATATCCCCAATGTGGAGTCTTTGAAAAAATAAATCCTAGATGAATATCATAAAAAACCATATTCAGGACATCCTGAATATCAGAAAATGCTTATAGCCTTGAAAAATAAATTGTTTTGGCCAAGAATGAAAAAGGATGTAGCAGACTATTTAGCTAGGTGCATGGAATGTCAACTAGTCAAAGTTGAACATTAGCATCCAGCTGGTCTTTTAAATCCCTTTCCAATTACAGAATGGAAATGGGACACTGTTTCTATAGATTTTATAACCGGGTTACCCAAAACAAAGTACCAGCATGACTCAGTGATGGTAGTGGTAGACACTTTAACAAAATCTGCACACTTCATACCTGTAAAATCTACTTTTGGGACAGCCCAAGTAACAAATGTGTTCCTAAAAGAAATAGTAAGGCTACACGAGGCTAGATTTATGAAGAGAATATGTTAAGAGTTGTAATTGAATTTTCATGAAAAAAAAATTTTCGAAACTTGGGAGACATTACAAATGGTATCAAAGCTCATGTTAGAAAAAACTGGGTTGTTGTTGTGCTCACTGTGTAAATTTTTTTTTTTTTTTAAAAAGAAACTTTGTTACTGATGTTGTTTTTTTTTTAGTGTACAAAGGTAGTGAAAATAAAAATTCAATGGTTGAAGGAGATGAAATTTATGTTGATCTAGGTGATGGAGATAACCCGCCAGATCCCAACGCTCCTTTTATGGCTATGTTGCATAGGTTGCAATGGGATATGGCCGAGCTAAGAAGCCAGAATGATAGGCTGTCATTATCCAGTGAGGAGCAGGAAAAGCTGATAAGAGAACTGACCTCGCGGAACAGTCAAGAACGTGAAGGTTCGAGAAAGAGGAGGAAAGGCAAGTTCTCAAATGATTATGAGGAAGATGACACTAATAGACATCAGTCTAAACAAAAGAAGGAATTACAGGGTGAATTCTGAAAAATTAAACCTCCCTCCTATGATGGAGAGAAGGAGGAAGATGTTGAGGCATGGCTGTTGAATATGATTAAGTATTTTCAGGTCTACGAATATGAAAGCAATCTAAAGGCTAGATTAGCTATTAATGAGTTGCAGGGTAACGCTACCTGGTGGTGGGAGGAGTCAAAAATGGTTCATGCAATTGATGAAAATACAGTGACTTGGGAAGATTTCCAAGTCAAGTTTAAAAACCGCTATTTGAATGAACGTTATTATGATGATAAAGCAAAGGAGTTCCACGAACTCAGATTGGGAAATCTCACCATAGATGAGTTTGTCACCAAGTTTACAAATCTGTTAAGGTATGTTCCTTATATTCGTGAAGAGAAGGAAAAGGTACAAAGGTTTTTGAATTCTTTGCCAGTTGTGTACAAGGAGAAAATAGAGTTCGATAATCCAAAAACTATGGATGAAGCAGTGAGGAAAGCTAGATTATGCTACCAGCAATTTAAAGGAAAGAGTGAAAATGGAAAAAGCTAGGTAAACAAAGGTGAATTCAAAGGAAAGAAACAGAAACCAACTTACTTGAAGAACTTTGGTAGGGATCATCAGCGGAAAAAATTTAACAAACAAAAGGTAAGTCAAACTACTTAGTACCAAGTTGGGTCAAAAGAAATAGATCAGGATAATAAGAAGGAAGGAACAATCAAAATGCAGGAACCTTTGAAATGTTGGGGTTGTGGAGAACCTCATCTGTTGAGGGATTGCCCACACAGAAATATTCAGATGATTATGAGAGATAGAGAAGCTACCACAGTAAATGACATCACAAGGAACATACCCACTGTCAGTGTAGCCTTACAGAACCGGCAAGCAGAACACCAGGCTACCATGGTCGAGATGGAAGGTAAGATTGCTGACCAATATATTACTATTTTAAATGATCTGGGGGCTTATTTGAGTTACATTAGTCCACAAGTTGTAGAGAAATGCAATCTCAAAACTAAAAAAATTCAACAGTCTTGGTTGGTCCAGTTAGCCACTGGCACCAAGAGAAAAGTAACTCATAAGTTATCTTAAACAACAATTAAGTTAAATTATTTTCAGACAGAAGTAAATTTAAACATTCTACCCTTATGCTCATATGATTTGTTGATAGGAATGGTCTGGTTAGAAAAAAGAAAGGCCATGAAGAACTGTTGGGATAAAACTCTACATTGCATAGATGATGAAGGGAGACCATTTATACTCAAAGGAAGACCAAAACCAATCTATATAAGAAAAATATCAGCTATGAAATTAAAAAGAATAGCTACAAAAGTATATCAAGTATATGTTGTACATGTTGAAGAATTAGGACAGCAACCTGAAGAAAACCTGCTAGACACTTTACCAGTGGTAATAGAATCTAAAGAATTTTTTCCAGATGAGATTTCTCATCTCCCCCCCAAAAGAGAGATTGATTTTTCGATCGATTTGGTGCCAGATGCAACGCCCGTTTCTAGAGCTCCTGACTGGGTGAGCCTTCCTGAACTCATGGAATTAAAAATGCAATTACAAGAATTTCTGGAGAAAGGTTACATCAAACCGAGTGTATCTCCCTGGGGAGCGTCGGTGTTGTTCATGATAAAGAAGGATGGAACCTTTAGAATGTGTATTGACTACTGTCAACTAAATAAGTTGACAATCAAAAACAGGTATCCATTGCCTAGAATAAACAACCTTTTTTATCAGGTGAGAGGGGCTTCAGTATTTTCTAAGATTGATCTGAGGACTGGTTATAAAGAAATCAAGATTAAGGAGGAAGACATTAGTAAAATAGCTTTTCGAACTAGGTATGGTCACTACGAATTTGTAGTCCTACCTTTTAGTTTGAGAAATTCACCTGCCACTTTTATGTGCTTAATGAATAGCGTTTTGAACAAGTACTTAGATAAATTCATACTAGTGTTCATAGATGATATTCTAGTCTATTCAAAAAGTGAGGAAGAGCACAAAGAACACTTAAGGATAGTTTTGCAAACTTTGAAAGAAAACCAGTTATATGCCAGTTTCAGTAAATGTGAATTTTATAAAGACAAGATTCAATATTTGGGGCATATCATCTCTGAACAAGGATTGGCTGTTGACCCTGAAAAAATAAGGGCTATTAGAGAATGGACAGTGTCGATTGATGTTTCAGCAGTGAGATCATTTATGGGAATTGTAGGTTATTATCGAAGGTTTGTGGAAATATTTTTTGCAATAGCATATCCCATAACTTCATTACAAAAAAAAGGCACTAAATTTGAGTGGACTGAAAAATTCCAAAACATCTTTGAACAGCTAAAATTAAAACTTACTACAACCCCTATACTGAAAATTGTAGATCCTGACAAAGATTTTGTTGTGTGTATGGATGCATGTAGAGAGGGATTGGTAGGAGTTTTTTTGCAAGAAAATTATGTTATTGCATATGAGTCTAGAAAACTTAAGAAACATGAACATAATTATAGTGTATATGATCTAGAATTGGCTGTTGTAATACATGCCTTGAAGATGTGGCGACACTATCTTCTTCGAAAAAAATTTACATTGATGACAGATCATATTACTCTCAAGTATTTCTTTTCTCAAACAGATTTGAATGCTCGACAAGCCAGATGGCTGTATTTTCTGAGTGAATTTGATATGGACATAAAACATATCAAAGGGAAATAAAACAGAATTGTTGATGCGCTAAGCAGAAATTCTTGCCAAAATATAAGCAGCATTGGGAGTAGTGCTAGTTTTGACTTAGAAGAACTATTTAAGGAGGTAGCAGATCAAGATCCAGACTATGAGAATCTACAGGTGAAAATTCTGAAAAAAGAAATGGCCGAATACACCCAAAACCAGAAAAGGGCTGATCTACTATAAGAACATATTATATATCCCCAATGTGGAGTCTTTGAAAAAATAAATCCTAGATGAATATCATAAACAACCATATTCAGGACATCCTGGATATCAGAAAATGCTTACAGCCTTGAAAAAGAAATTGTTTTGGCTAGGAATGAAAAAGGATGTAGCAGACTATTTAGCTAGGTGCATGGAATGTCAACTAGTCAAAGTTGAACATCAACATCCAGCTGGTCTTTTAAATCCCTTGCCAATTGCAGAATGGAAATGGGACACTATTTCTATAGATTTTATAACAGGGTTACCCAGAACAAAGTACCATCATGACTCAGTGATGGTAGTGGTAGACACTTTAACAAAAGTTGCACACTACATACCTGTAAAATCTACTTTTGGGACAGCCCAAGTAGCTAATGTGTTCCTAAAAGAAATAGTAAGGCTACACGGGGTCCCAAAGATGATTATTTCAGATAGAGACGCTAATTTCATAGCTGACTTTTGGAAAGGTCTGTTTGGGGGCATGGGCACTAAATTCAATTTTAGTACTTCTTATCACCCTCAGATGGATGGTCAAACAGAGAGAAAAAATTAGATTTTTGAGGATATGCTGAGAATTTATGTGATGGATAGGCCATCAAAATGGGAAGACTACTTCCATTTAGTCGAATTTTCTTATAACAACAGCTATCAATCTTCTATCAAAATGAGTCCATTTGAAGCACTCTACTTAACAAAGTGTCATACTCCTTTAAGTTGGAGCCAACCTGAAGATAAGCTAGTGTTGGTGCTAGATACTTTACAAGAAATGGAAAGGATTGTCAAACAAATACAGAGAAACATCAAGACAGCACAAGATCGACAGAAAAGCTATGCTGATAAGAAAAGAGTGCATCGAGAGTTCAAAGTGGGTGATCATGTGTATTTGCGTATTAAACCCAAAAAGAGCACACTTTATGCTGGAAGTTGTGCAAAATTGGCTCCTAGATATTGTGGGCCTTCTGAAGTGTTAGAAACGGTGGGACTAGTGGCTTATAAGCTGGCTTTATTGCCCCATTTTAAATTTCATGATGTGTTTCATGTTTCGTTATTAAAAATATATGCACATGATGCTTCTCACATTGTTTATTGGAATGTGATACAGGTGGAACCAGAAGGGGAGTTCCTTCCAGAGCTGCTTCAAATATTGGAGTGGGAAGAAATTGAATTGAGAAATCGAACAGTAGCCAGAGCAAAGGTGCAGTGGAAGCACTTTACTGCTGAAGAAGCTACGTGGGAAAGAGAAGATGAAATGATGGAAAAATATCCATATCTATTTTCAAAAATAAACTCTAGTAGTTAGCTATTAACACCGAGGACGGTGTTTGTTTTAAGAGGGGGAATATGTAACACCCCTAGTTTTATGTTTTTTAAGTTACAAATTTGAACTTCAATTCAAAAGGGAGTGGACCCCAATGGATAATTATTGTGTGGATGTAATTAATTAATTATTTATGAAAAATAAATAAAATACTTTCTGTGCATTATGACCAAATGAGATTTTTTAGATCACTTGCCAAATCCATGAGGTATGGAAAGAGGCTAAGACTTTCCCCAAAAATCTTTCAAAAAGCCTTGAAAGAATTTATTTCTAATTTAGATTTTTGGGGAAAAATCTAAATTTCCCCAATGAGGAGGAAAGTAGTTGGGAAGAGGTAAAAAGTTGGAAAAGAAGAAAACAGATTTAAAGACCCTAAATAAGGGAAGCCTAGGCAAACAGGAATAAAATCATCCTAAAATTCTGGACGCAGAATTGGAAACAGGCTTTAGGGAGCATAAGCTTAAATAAGCTACTCCAGAATAGATTGGGGTTGGTCTGTTCTAGGAGAGGATCTCAGCTCGGGGGTGAGTTCTGGAGAGAGAAGAACTCTAAGGTTGGGAGGATTGGTGATCTACATAGGTGGTATGTTTACAATTTTTATGAATGGTTAAAACACCTGCTATTGTGCAATATTGTTAATTGATGTAGATGTTATTTTAAACCAAATTTCTGAAGTTGATTTTCCTTACTTTTAACAGAAGTAAATAGAATAAATAACTCTTCTAACTTTCTGTATTGTAGTAGGAATAAGATTCTAAGGAACACTATCAGCCAGAATCTCTAAACCATATTTTGGTTTAAATCTGGAGATATTAAAATAGATTCCCATACTTAAATGAAATGTTGTAACTTTAATCTGCTTCTAAAATAAATAGCTATATGTACAGGAAATATACATAGAATACTTAGTGTTATATTAACTAATGCCTTTAATTTATCAGATTTAATTGATTAAATCCAGTAAATATAGTAGCATGGGTGAATAAGTTCATAAATCCATCGTCCATAATGTCAAAACCTATACTAAGGCTTGGATCTAGAGATAGGAAAATCTGATATTATGTTCAACAAGTAACATTAATTTATATATTATGTCTGATGCAAGAAGTAAATAACAGGAGAGATACAACTAAATAAATTTTAAGGTATTAGTAGAGAAAGTATGGTGGAAATTCAGTGAATATGTAAAATAGTTAATAAATCAAGTCTATTACTGATGACAAATAGTTGATAGCAAACAGGAACAAAATGGCATTTTGAAATAAATATTCTCCTTTCAGCATAATAGCAAGTTACAATAGATTCGGAATATTTCTTAGATCTTACAAAAGGGAAAAGTACATATTATTGTAAGGTACAATAATCCTAACAATAATACTATTGAAATTACCTATACAAGTAAGGATACAAAGTGAAGCATGAAACTACAATAATATCATTCCACTGATATATACTATCCACCAGAAATGAATTAGAATCCAGTTGGATATGATCCATTCCATTAGATATATTTATTATTAGAGAAATAAAATAAAACCTGAGTATGTAAATATAACAGAAATCTCTAAATGTAAGAATAGAAAAAAAATTGAAATATGGGCAGAACTGTAACAGATTTAATGATCTACTTGTACATATATGAATCATATTTATATGAGTAGATCTTTTTAAGAAAAAAATCAATTGCATATACGTTACCAGAGCACTAATCAGAATTGAAATAAATTCATAACTTCCTACTGTTGTTAGAACATTTATTTTTACTGGAGCATGCAGTAGTGTTTAAACTATCATAATAGAAAAATAAATTTCAATTGAATAATATAGTTGGATATAAGAAATCTAAGGAACACAATAATTTATGTGTGTAACATTTGTTTCATAATGAAAATCTAATGAAATAAACTATTAATTACCTAAGTGGTGAATTAGAAGAATATCATTCTAAAAGTAGTTATTGCGGCTAGGATTTAATTGTTAGTATTATCTAGACAAATTTAGCAAGTATGCATGGTATTTAATCTTTGGATTTCATGGTAACTAACACCTTAAAATCAGAGCTGATGTTATCTTCGTAAATAAAATTGTGGCAAAAATGGCATATTGTAATGTGTAGTATGAGAAGTTAACAAAAGAAAACGATTACTAACATTAATGAAGATCGGTTGCAAGGGAAGTGACAAAAATATACCCTACAGATAGCTGTGGGGTATCAAAAACAAAACCATTGAAATGAACATAACTATACATGGAGCTCTGGAAACGTTTTAGTCAAAACAATATGAAATAAATAAAATTAGTAAATCTAGTACTGGGTAGTAAGATAACCCAGGTATATCAAAAAAAAATATCTATATAGAGGGACACAGTTTTTTCCATATTTAAAAATACATACTACATTTGAATGGAAAATTTAAATAGTCCCCTGGTAAGATTATACAGTTTGGTCAATAGAAAACTAGCAATCAAAGCACTATGAAAACTTAATGACCAGGGAAACGTGACGGGAAACTACCATCAAGAAACGAACAAAGCGTTAATTCAAAAGTCGAATGGGGTTGAACTTGTACCTGCAATGGAAAACATTATACCCAAACGTCAGTTTCACCCTTTTCTGATACTTGAAATTATGCTGTGTATGAAAACAAAAATGACAGATAATAACGAAATCACCTGTATAGTAATTGGCTACCATTCCAGAGTAGACAAAATAGACACCTCCAAAACTAAATCTCAAAAGTTCATTGTCTCAGCTACGCACATATGAGAATGTCAATAACATCAAGAACAGTAAGCCTTTCTCATTAAACGAATAATGGAATGGAACCACAAGTTAAATCGAAATGAAAGCTTTCAAAAGGGGATTCGAAAAAAAAAAAAAATAGGGAGAGTCAGTATACCAAAGCCTTGTCCATATGAGATGTTGATAAACCTTACGCATGGAGATAAATCTCCGCAAAATCCCACACAACACGTTTAAACTTCAAAAAATCTGTCGCGTAGACAATAGGAGAGCAGTAACTCGAAAGGCATAATGCACAAGAGTTATGAAAATACTATCAGTTGAAGAAAGTTTATTTTAAGTCTCAGAGAGATAAAATCGAAAAAAAAGGATCGTTGCTAGATGGTCAATAATCTAATAACAAATCTACTAAACGATTTCGAGACTCTAAATTCCAAAAACGCAACCTAAAACTGACATTCAAAGCAAATAAAGGGATCCATAACATACCCATCGATCTTGACATCGAATCTGAAGGGATAACAAAGTAAAAGCGACACTGCAAATTTGAGCATGTTCGTGGAGGAACAAGAGGGTTTCTCTTTGGAAACCTCAGTGAAGAAAGGAATCCCAATCACACTGAATCTGCAGCTTAAAAACAGCTGGAACAAAAAGGAAACCCTAAGATCTCACCACCCTACAGGTGGCACAATCTACGGGATTCGTATTCAACATAAAAACTTCATCATGAATTTCTCGACGCAATTTACTTTCAACCAGATCGATTTACACCAAGTCTAAATGACATTAATGAGACTCGACAACGCAAAGTACAACGAGGTCTCGAAACCAGTAAACCCCTTTCAAGTTGGCGTGTTTTAAACATATCCCATTTATTACTCATTAAATTACAGTAAGGAAAGTTAAATATGAAGTCGAGTAATAGTACTTGAATATCCTCAGAGGTCAAGTCAAAATTGAATGTTAGAAACCTCGATAATTTTTTGAAGCCAATATCAGAACATTTTAATATTTGATGAAAAATATCAAAGTAAAGAAGTTAGGTACAAAGCTATGGTTATCGAATGTTATCATTACAAGTGTAATGTGTATTAGGTGGATGATAATCATTAGTGAAGTTTTGAGGTTGATAAAGTAAATACGTTGTATAATTTATACCTCTAAAATGATGATACTCTCCGAAATTATATCGAGACTATCAATTAGAGGTAATGCATTAAGTAGAAAAATGAGAATTATATAGATTTAAATTAAATAAATAAAATTAGAATGAACTCTATGTAGATTTATGAAGAGAATATGTTAACATTTGTAATTGAAGTTTCATGGAAAAAAAAAAATCGAAACTTGGGAGACATTACAAATATAATCCTAGCCAACCTAACAATAATGATGTAAGGGCACAATAATAACAATATTGGGGTTACAGGGTACAAAAATAACAATAAGGGGACTTCACTAATACCAATAAGGGACTAAACTATTAATATAGGGACCTAACATGCCCCTCTCATTCAAAAAAGTGTTTTCCTTAATGCTTCCATAGCTCTGCGTGCTTCTGTATAAAATTCTCATCCTCCGATGTAGAATCTTCAGTGGGTGAGTTCTTCCACTTGATGAGATACTCTAAAATTGATCGCTTTCATAGCTGTCAAGTTCTTGTTTCAGTGATCGCTTCAGGTTCCAATATGAATTTTCCTTCCTCATCAAGTTCTGGAAATATTGTTTGAACTGGAATATTTTCACCTATAACCTTCTTTAAGCATGAAACATGGAAAATAGGATGCACTCGCGAAGAAGTGGGAAGCTCCAATTTGTATGCCATAGTACCAATATTTTGCAACACCTTGTAAGGACCATAGTACTTTGGAGATAATTTATTATCCTTATTAGCTTGATTGAGGGACATTTGTTTGTATGATTGTAGCCATAAAAATACCCAGTCTCCTACATCAAAACTTCTATCGCTGCGATGTTCATCTGTCTGTTGTTTCTTTCGATTTTGCGCCAAATTTAGGTTATATTTTAAGAGTTTGAGAACTTCTTGTTGATGCTCAATGTGATCTTCCATTTCTCTAACCTTTGAATTTTCTCTTAAAGATGATGTGATGGATGGTGGATGATATCCATAAAGTGCCATAAATGGGGTCATTTTTGCTGCAATATGGAAGAAAGTGTTATACCACCATTCAGCGAGAGGTAACCACTTGAACCATTGTGTTTGTTAATTAGATACAAAACAACGAAGATATTGTTCCAAACATTTATTCACTATCTCAGTTTGATCATCGGATTGAGGATGATAAGATGAGCTATGAGCTAATTGAGTACCCAAACAAGAAAATAACTCCGTCCAAAAATTTCCCGTCAAAATGGGATCTCTGTCACTCACAATAATTTTTGGGTTTCCATGTAGTTTCTGAATTCTGTCCATAAATGTAGTAGCAACTGTACTTGCTTTAAATGGATGAGATAATGCACAAAAGTATGCATACTTGGTAATTCTATCAACTACCACCATGATGACATTCTTTCCTTCATACTTAAGTAAACCTATGATAAAATCCACTGAAATAATTTTTCCTTTGGATTAGCCGGAAAGAAAGAACCCTTGAACCTGTACAAAAGGCCGAACATTAGTGAATAACAATGGCTAAACTCTGCAAGGAAAAAAAATCAAAGGAAAATAACATCTTGGTGCCAAGCTAGTCGACAAAGGGTTTACCTGTAAGTTCAACGAGGAGGGACGTTACTTGTTGAACACCATGCAGAGAGTGGGCTGTTTACAGAAAACCATGGCTGCATAGAAGTTCAGACCTCTATCAGGAAAAGAAACATGAGTGAAGTCACTGAGCAGCGACGAGAAATTCTGTGTATGGGACTCTTCAGAAAAACAAAGAAGAAATTGTAGCATAACCGTGTGCTGGACTTACTCGGACATGAACACTATGGAAGTTAATCTCTGCACAGCAAGAAGACAGAGTTGTAGAGCTCACAAGCTCCTGCGACGGAGCCACAAGAATGAGATGGTTAGGGTTTGGCCGAGGGTAAGCCATTAGCCTAACGAGTTTTGAGAGAAATCTACACCGTCGAAGTGGAGGACAGGTCAACGGTGGAATTGGAACCATTTGCTGACATAAAATTTGTAATTAAAATCTCTAAGCCAAGTACCGACATCAGATAACTACTATACAATCAAATATTTTCATAGTGAAACGAATCAATTAAATAGATTGAACCCTTGTACCCTATATATCATGTATAGTATGGCTAATAAATGTGCCCTGAAAACATGATTCATAATTCCTGATCTAATTTATAACATTTGCAATTAATGTTTTGAACTTTATAATATTTGCAATCAAGGGATATATGATACGAAACAAATATTAACTTACAATAGATATAACTACCATATTATTATGTCTATAATTGTTTCATGTTTTTTAATTCTATAATCATAATTAGTTTGTTGGCTAAGCTTCAAGGATAGAATATGTATAGTATTATAAGGTTCTTATGATTATGTTGGGTAGATAAAATTACCATCCTTGTAAAAAAAGATTGACGTAGTATTTTTATATAGATGAACGTTACATACAGATTTTTGTGAGAAGTTTTTTATATATTACATAAGATTTTGAATATTTTGAATAATTTTGAATATATTATCATTTTAAACAGTTTTTCGAGAAAATTTTGGAGAGATGAATTTAAACATTGAATTATAAACCTGCCAATATAAAAGAAATTGCTTAAATTTCAATCCTATTTTATATCATTTCAAATTATCACGGGTAAGAAATATAAGATTCATGGTGTGCATATATGTGGGAAAAATGTATGAGTAAAGATCAGGTTACACGATGTTTCAGATAAAATGAAAATTAATTCTATATAAAATTCATATTTTAGAGCCTTTTGTAATCTCCCTATCCATAAAAAGTAACATATTTACATACTATGGAAATATTATTAATTGATATGTTTAATGAATATTGGGCACCAAGAATCGGTTAGTGTTTGTAAAATAATCAAGGATTACCGAATGAAGAGACGAGAAAAAAAAACAAAGATATGATTTGCAGGCGCTGCCAGTTATTTGCACTTTCACAACATTGTCTTATTGATCACTTTGCATTCCCTTCTGCTTCCAGTCGGTTCACTTCGACTATGTATTGAAGGATTAAGGGGTTGAAAAAATTCAATGTTGCGATGCAAGTGGATAATGCTACACGCCAAGGGCATACAGATAATGTTGTAATGTTAGCCTCTAAATGTGACGGGGTTGGTGGCTGGAGAAAAATCTGCATGGTGTGAGGGATGTTACAGTGAGAAGAGGAATGTAGCAAGCTTGCAACCCTAATGCAAGAGGCATGAAGTGGAAACAACGAAGAAACAAGCCGGTGAAAAGGTTAGTTGACGTTACTTATATTAAATTCTGGGAAACACTTTCATGAGTTCTTGTGCGCATGCGAGAGACATAGGTAAAACATAATTTAGTTGCTTATATTAAATTTTTGGAAAATAATTCATGAATTAGTGTGCACATGCACATGGTAAAACATGTTTATTTTGTTTAAATGTTTTCACGAATTCTTACGCCTGGAAACTAGTTCCTAGTATTAAATTCTCTGAAAAACTTTCATGAATTCTGGTTCATAAAAAGGTTACATATATTAAATTCTGGTAAGCACTTTCATGAGTTCTTGTGCGCATGGGAGAGACCTAGGTAAAACATGATTTAGTTGCTTATATTAAATTTTTGGAAAATAATTCATGAATTGTTGTGCACACGGACATGGTAAAACATGTTTATTTTGTTGAAAAGTTTTCACGAATTCTTACGCCTAGAAACTAGTTCCTAGTATTAAATTCTCTGAAAAACTTTCATGAATTCTGGTTCATAAAAAGCTAAGTAATCATGTTATTTTCATAAAAATGATGGTATATTAATCTTCTGCATAAAAAGATTAGTTATGTTATTTTCTTGAAAAAGATTATATGTATGTTTTCTATTCACATGCAAGTGAAATATGAATAAGAATACATGCTTTTATAAAGGTATAGATTTATTTAACTTATCTTTTAAATGATGTGGATTTTGTATATATTTTTAATGGATTGGAAATATGAAAAGATTAGAGGTTCATTTATAAGTATATGCATTTGTATAGTGCATTAGAATAAAAATAACTAGATTTTAGTTGTATTTTTTTATTATTAATTAATATTATTACATTGGTAAAAATAAGAATGGTCTTAATTTGAGAATAAGTAAATTGTTATACACAGTATGGAACTAAGAAGAATAACTAGAAAAAATAACTAGAAAAAAAAAACAACAGCATGATTGAGCAAATCTATTTTCATAGTTCTACATTTTCATTAAAATTATTAAGGTATGGATTACAAATAATAATTAAGGTATTATGTCTTAAAAAATTATGGTATTTCAAGTCTTGATGATGCATGTAAAAATACAAAATTAAAGATAAATTTTAATGTTATTTATACATGTGGAAGAAAGTGTTTTGCACTTGATGATGCACGTAATGTTAAAATATTAAAGATATATTTTAATTTTATTTATCCATGTGCATGGAAATGGTCTTGAGCTTGGAGATGCAAGTAAAAGTAAAATATTAAAGATGATTTTTAATATTATTATGCATGTGTAAGGAAATGTTCTTGCACTTGGTAATGCATGTAAAAGTAAAATATTAAAGATGATTTTTAATATTATTATACATGTGCAAGGAAGTGTTCTTGCATTTGGAGATGCATGGAAAAGTAAAATATTAAATATGATTTGCAATATGATTATGCATATGCAAGGAAGTTTTCTTGCACTTGGAGAAGCATGTAAAAGTAAAAGATTAAAGATGATTTTTAAAGTTATTATAAAACATAATAATAAAACACGAAAATATGTACTATATATATATTGTAACACACAGATACCATAAACTTACCTTTGTAAAAAAAAATATTTAACTTATCACGAATTTCAATCAGCATTTAATTATGGCATATAATATCCGGACTTGAATGTGTACACTGTTCTTGTTTTATGGGTTTTCGGTACAATATCATGTGATCAGTTGTACGAAGAGTTATGTAACACAGTTGTTATTAAGTTTCCATTACCCATTATAGCACGTATGATTAAATATTTTACCGACTATTATGTATTGGTTTGATTGATTATTCATACCACTATCATATCTATCAAATGTCAACTTTGGAATATGGAATTTGATAATGAGGGTCTGACTGCCCGCCACATGGCTTGCCGAACACCGTCGATTCTGTCTTGATCGCACGGCCATGAGGCTTAGGGTTTACATTGACCCTCGGCACTCTTAACCATTTTTTCCGTCATTGTTTCTTTTCCGCGATGAGAAATTAGGAGGCGGTGCTCCGCCAGGGCTTCTTGACAGGGTTTTCTAGGTTTCTCTGGCGTTAATGGCACCACGGCGGCCAAGAGCTTGCTACAGACTCAGGTAAACATCTCCGGAACCGTGCCTAGTTTTCTCCGGTGAATTTTCTTGTGGCGTTTGAAGTTCTGTGGAAGTCTATGGAATATCTGTAGTAATTCTTACCCTGGAGCTTTACGCCATTGCTCTCCATTCGTTGCTCTCAGGGTTCCTTGCTCTAATTTCATCCGGTTGCTTGGGGTTTTCGAGCAGTGGAGGTCCGATATTTTCAGAGGAAGCCTCCCATGCTGGTTGCACAGGTAAAACCCCGGAACGAATAGCCTTGTCTCCGCTCCAAGTTCAATCTATTCTGCCACAGAGTTAACAAATTCCTTAGGTTCAGTTTTAGAGTTTACTATTCTTGCGGCTAATGTTATTTTGTTGTTTTCTTATGGCAGGTATCGTGATACACCTTACCGGCTCGGGCTCCCCGTCGTCTCTTCCGAGCTTGCGCCCAGCATGTAGGAAAATCTCCGCCTGCGTCTCACAGGTACTCCACTCCAACAGGGTCAAACACTTGGACCTCCCTTGGCGAGATTTTTAAATACATATGTGTAGTAGTTCGGTCGGGTCCGCCCCAAGGTTGTCTGATATGTCAATTTACACCATGCAGGATACTTTTCTGGCTCGGGTTTCTTTTGAGCTATTTGCGGCCTCGAGCCCAACGTTGTGTAATTAAAATTTACTCCTAATGGAGCGATTCTGAAATGTCCTGTGGAATTCTGTTTACAGTTTCTGGCTATCTCAGTCTTTTTTCCTATTTGAGTTAAACTATTGACGCTATGTAATCGTACTTCTGGTTAAAATGTTATACAGTACAGAGAATGTCAACATTCTCTATTTTACATTGTTAGTATTTATTCCCAAATGTTTGGCTGCCGTAAATGCTGTACTCTTTCTATAATTGTTTATCGTGGTGACTGTGGTAGCTCTGCACTAAGTCTTGAATGAGATGTGATACTGGTATTTCGATTCTTTGTGCACTGTCTGGTTCTAATTTCTTCGTTTTCAACTATAGCATTTACCTCTTCCGCTACTGCTATAAGTTTATACTTGGGTGCAAGTTTATATTTCCGTGTTGCTGCCTCCAGGGCAACGTGTTTTGTGGGGACTGTTATCGATATTTCATTGTTCTGCTTGCCTTTCTTTCTAGATAGCTAGTTCCGGCGACCGGACCGCCTCACAAGTCCGTGTGTTCTACCCAATGGAGAGCGACCAACCCTTAGCCCAGAAATCTGGGCGGAAAGGTTAACGGTTCTCCTGAAACTCTATCTGGGGCTTGCTTTCACTAAATATTCTCTACAGGTCTGTTACAGATAGCCAAGAAGTTATGGCTGTAAATAATTTTCAGGCGTTGTTATCAACTATCTTTTCCATAGAAATTAACCTGTCTCTGTGCATGCGATAATAATGGAAATGAACCAAGAGAATTACTCAGTAACTATTTACTCTATTATTTACTGTACTCTTATCTCTTTTGGTTTACTGTCAAATGTAAAATCTTATTTTCTTTTCGGTCTACTGTAAGTTCTCATTTCTTTACTGTTAAGAAAATATGATATTCCTACTTTTCAACACTACTGTAATAATAACAGAAGCAAGATTTTTCCTTTCAAGGTTCAAAACTTAATTTCCTAGCAGCAGCATATTTTGAAAACAAATTTAGAAGAAAGGAAAACAAGAAACATTTTACTGTTTATTCTTTACTCATCTGAAATTCTGAATTCAAATGATGGTAGTAATGTGCCTCCCTTCCATGAGCTGTCAAACAGTTACGCAGCTCCCCCCATGCAACAAGTCTGGGTCTCTGTAAATACTCAGAGTGATGGACAGATTCTCAGGACAATCCGGTCCTTCCAGTCCAGGGAAAAATAAAACAGGAAATCCTGGGGAGACCACGGGACAAACCGGTCCAATCTCCAACCCAGTGCACCCTCTGCTCTGAAACAGCTTTTCAGATTCACAGAGTTTTCTTCCTCCCTCCACAGATCTAACCCCCAACTCTCCTCTGGACTTCCCATTTATTCCAGAGTCCTGTGGGTAACTGTGGGAACTGTTTTTCCCAACTAACACCAGATCTTGATTTACTTTTACTTTGTTTTTTTTTTTACCATCATTGTTACTCATGAAACTAATTCACAGTAACTTTACCAATATGAATTTTTAAATTTGTTCCAATATTCTAACTGAAATAAACATCAGTCTTAATTCATTTAAACAAAATAGTCTAACCATTCGTTCCACTAAACCAATGGTTACAGTTTTCCCCCTCTGGAGAAGAACACCGTCCTCGGTGTTATTATTCCAGTCCAATAAAAAGCTCAGGATAAGCTTCACGCACAAAACTTTCATCTTCCCAGGTGGCTTCCTCAGGTCCAAAGTGCTTCCATTGCACTTTAACCTGGGTGATGACTCGTTTCCGTAGCATAATTTCCCTCCGGTCGATTATACTGTGTGGCTCGACCAGAAACTCCCCGTCTGGTTCTACCTGCACAAAATGAACTTATGTTAATTAAATAAGTTATAATATTGCATTCATTATTTAGCGATCATACTCAGCCACTACCTGTATGTTCTGCCAATGAATAATATGCCTGGTATCATGGACATATCGTTTTAGCAACGATACATGAAAAACATTATGCACCCGAATATGACTAGGAAGGGCTAAACGATACGCCACCGGTCCTACTCTCTCCAGAATTTGGAAAGGACCGCAAAATCGGGGTGCTAGTTTTGCGCAAGATGCCCATCTTAATGTGCTTTTCTTTGGTTTAATCCTAACATATACATGATCTCTGACTGCATATTCACGATAAGACCTTTTCTTATCTGCATACACTTTCTGCCTGTCCTGTGCCGCCTTCAAGTTCTGTCGAATCTTTCTCACCTCAGCTTCCATCTCTGCTAGCATGTCTGGTCCTAACATGAGTTTATTCTCTGGGCTGCTCCAGTTAATGGGAGTTCTGCACTGTCGACCGTACAGTGCCTCGAATGGACTCATATTTAATGATTCTTGGTAGCCATTATTGTAGGCGAACTCTATCAGGTGTAGATACTCTTCCCACTTAACTGGTTGTTGCATGACATACATTCTCAGCATGTCTTCCAGTATCTGGTTCACCCTCTCTGTCTGGCCATCCATTTGCGGGTGGTATGCAGTACTAAAATGTACTTGAGTTCCTATTCCTGTAAACAATGTCTTCCAGAAAGCTGATGTAAATTTTACATCCCTGTCCGAAATGATAGTCTTAGGTATGCCATGGAGTCTAAAAATCTCACGCATAAATAAATCTGCTATTTGTACCGTCTTATAGGTAGACTGGACAGGTATAAAATGCGCGGACTTACTTAATCTATCCACAACTACAATTATGGAATCATTACCTCTTTTTGACTTCGGTAACCCAGTAATAAAGTCTAATGAAATCACCTCCCACTTCCACTCAGGAATGGGTATAGGTTGCATTAATCCAGCTGGATGTCGATGCTCCACTTTTACTTGCTGGCACTCCAAACACTTGGTTAAATAGCTTGCTATTTCCTTCCTCATGC
This sequence comes from Pinus albicaulis, assembly GCA_034641835.2. Taxonomy (NCBI): domain Eukaryota; kingdom Viridiplantae; phylum Streptophyta; class Pinopsida; order Pinales; family Pinaceae; genus Pinus; species Pinus albicaulis. The sequence goes on from CM076579.1 coordinate 432,584,591, forward strand.
CCGGCCAAGAGTAATCCTTCCTGATGGCTGTCAGCATCTTCTGATATCCCGGATGACCAGCGTAATTGCTTCTGTGATATTCATCCAGTATCATAGTCTTTAATTCCACTCTATTCGGAATGACTATCTTTTTCTTAAAAACCAGCAACCCTTCCTGGTTGATTTCATATCCCCCTTGTCCTTTAGAATCTTGGACTTGTTGCCACAAATATTTATACTCTGGATCCTTGTCTGCCTCTTTTCTGATTTGATCTAGAAATCTGTTTTCCACCTGGTTAACGTATAATTCATAAATGATGTGCACCTTTCGGCTTAGTGCATCCGCAACTCTGTTCTCCTTTCCTTTCATGTGCTGCAAATCAATTTCAAACTCACTCAAAAAAGCATTCCACCTTGCTTGTCGTGAGTTTAAATCAGTTTGTTTAAAATAACTGGTTAGGCTGCTATGATCTGTTTTTAAAACAAATTTCTTCCCAAGTAAATAATGTCTCCACACCCTCAGTGCGTGCACAACTGCGGTCAGCTCTAGATCATAGGCTGAATACCGCTGCTCATGTTCTTTTAACTTGCGGGATTCGTACGCAACTACTTTTCCCTCTTGTGATAAAACAGCCCCAACGCCTTCCTTGCATGCATCTGTACAAACCTCGAATTCTTTACTCGGATCTGCCACACTTAACACAGGTGCTGTGGTCAGCAACTGCTTCAATCTTGCAAAACTATCCTGGCATTCTTTGGTCCACTGAAAGATTTTTCCTTTCCTCTGCAAGGAAGTAATAGGAAAAGCTATCTTTGAGAATCCTTTTATAAATCGCTGGTAATAACCGGCGAGACCCATGAAAGATCGTATATCTACCACATTCTGTGGCACCTTCCACTCTATAATAGTCTTGATTTTCTCCGGATCTACAGCTATGCCTTTTTCCGATATTACGTGTCCAAGATATTGTATTTCTGTTTTAAAGAAGTCACACTTGCTGAATTTCGCATACAGTTGGTGCTTCCTAAGCATCTCCAGCACCATGCGCAAGTGTGCCTTATGCTCTTCTGCATCCTTGGAATAGATCAGTATATCATCGATAAAAATTAGCACAAAGTTGTCCAAATAAGGATGAAATACACTATGCATCAGCCTCATAAAGGTGGCTGGCGCATTAGTTAATCCAAAAGGTAATACCACGAATTCGTAGTGGCCATACCTTGTACGGAAAGTAATTTTGTGGATATCTTCATCTTTAATCCGAATCTGGTGATAACCAGATCGCAAATCTATCTTTGAGAACACCGTGGCCCCCCTCACCTGATCGAACAAGTCATCAATACGAGGTAGAGGATACCGGTTCTTAACAGTTAGCTTATTTAACTGTCGGTAATCCATGCACATACGCATGGTTCCATCCTTCTTTTTAACAAACAATACGGGTGCTCCCCAGGGTGACACACTGGGTCGAATATACCCCTCATCTAGCAATTCCTGAAGCTGCATCTTAAGTTCAGTCAGTTCTGGTACACTCATACGGTAAGGAGTCCGAGAGACTGGCGAGGCTCCTGGCAGCAGCTCTATTGTAAAATCAACTTCTCTTTTCGGTGGTAAACCTGGTATTTCTTCAGGAAATATATCTTTAAATTCCTGAACTACCGGTATGTTTTCTAATGCAGCTGCTTTATTTTTAGACTCAGTTAATCCCACTTGTATAGCATACAGTTGGCATCCCTTCCTTATACATTTCCCCATCTGGGAAGCTGTAATTGGACGCAGATTCACAGGCTTCTTTATGCCTTGAATTTCTTAACGAGTACCATTATGATCCCTGTAGTAAACTATCTTTTCCTTACAATATATAAGAGTCCAATGCTTCTCCAACCAATCCATGCCCAATAAAATATCATAAGACCCCAAATGAAGAATATTTAAATCTACTACCAGCTGTTGTCCGCCAATTTGCAATGCGCATTCTGGTATCTTGGCGCTAACCTTTCTTTTAGCCCCTGTGGCTAACTGGACCAACCAAGTTTTCTTAAATTTTTGACTTGGTAGTTTACAGACTTCCACTAGTTTAGGACTTATATAACTTAGACTTGCCCCCGGGTCTACTAAAACAGAAACAGTTTGGGATAGCAATTTACCTTCCAATTCTATCATGGTAGGCTGAAAATCTGCTTGCCGGTCCTCCAGTGCAGCATTAATTCTGGGTATACTCCGAGCAACATCTCCCACGGTAGAGGCTTCTTGCAGATTATTTACTGCCTCCGTTTTACTACGCTGTGGGCAATCTCGATAGTAATGCGCTGCTCCGCAGCCCCAACACTGCAGAGGTGGCCTCTGATTTTGTGGCTGCTCAGGTTTACTTGAAGCTTCCACCGTTTTGTCTTCCCCAGGCCATCTAACCCGCTGATGATTCCTACCGAATTTTTTATTGATTGAATTTCTGGCGGTATTGCGGAAATTACTGGTTTTTCCCTTTTTGGAACCAGCATTGTTTCTGTTATCCTTCCTTGTTTGCCATCCTTTTCCGGAATCCAACTTGTTCTTTGCTTGCTGATAACACAGCCTTGCTTTCCTGACAGCGTCATCCATTGTCTTGGGATTCTCAAATTCGATACGCTCCTTCATATGGGCAGGTAAACTGCTCAGAAATCTTTGAACCTTGGCCTTTTCTTCTCTTAAGTATGGTACGTAGCGCAGTAATGCAGTAAACTTGGTGATGAACTCGTCCATGGTCAGCTGTCCCAACCTTAAGTCATGAAATTCTCGGGCTTTTTCATCATAGAAACGCTGAGTTAGGTACTTATCCTTAAAGTACTGTTGAAATTTTTCCCATGTCACATCTTGATCCTCAAATCCCCGTACATTCTTCACTTCTTCCCACCATAAGGTGGCTTTGTCTTTCAACTGATAAATGGCCATCCGTGCCTTAAGCCCACTGTCATAATCATACACCTGGAAATATTTATTCATGTTAATCAGCCATGCTTCCGTCGCCTCCTCCTTTTCTCCATCGAACGTAGGTGGCTTTATTTTTTTGAATTCTCCGTGTAACTCCACCTTCTGCCTTTTATTGGCCTTCCGTTCATTTTCATTTTCAGATTCAGCCTCGTTAAAATTTCTGTGAGAATTACTTCGCTGCGATATACTTCTTTCTCTGTGGTTCATATCTTGTTCACCTGTTCGCTGATCGTCCCTTTCCTGGAATTCTCTGCCAGCACTGGGATTCTCATTTCTCTGATTCTGTTTGTCAGAAAGGCTTTTCAAAATCCTTTCTTGCTCTTGCATCATTCTAGCATTTTCCTGCCGTAACCTCTCCATCTCTTCGTAGGTAAAGTTGTTTAGTTGCAGTTATTATTATGCTGGTAACTTATAGTTAATTGACAGCTAAACTGGAAAGGCGAAAACTACATGAAAGAAATGTTCTTTATGCACAGTACGTAGTATAACATTGATAGTCAAGAAATATACAGAAATTTCAATGCTTTGTTATCAGTCTGTGTAGACAGTGGAATCGAGTTAACAGAAAATGCATCTATTGTTAAGAGGAAATAGAAATATATATATACTTAGAATCGAATTTCAAGTTAAGTAGTGAATAAATCGAAGCTACCGGAATAATAAAATAGATATAGGTATTGACATGCAATAGCAGTGAACATTGATAAACCCTGAAAAAGAAAGTCCACATCATGTTAGTATTTATATTTAATCTCTTTTCCTGTAACAGTCGAGAGAAATATTTATGGAAAGAACTTGTAGGGCTGGGCAGGGTGGAAACCCTACCCTACCCACTGTTCCTTTTTGTTTTAAAATAACTATACTCAGCCAAGATAACGGCGGCCGGTGCCGGAAGGTACTATAAGACCATTAACCAGAGTAGAATAACGCTACGAAGAGCATATCAATGGTTGCATGAAACAGATAAGACAAAATCACCCATGAGATATGCATAAAGAAACGTAACAGTAATAAATAAATTCGCGGCCTGTAGGGTAAGGCCGAGAAACCAAGAGAATATCATAAAACACAGTAATCTGCTATAAACGATTTATATCCTTCGGAATACCAAACCCAGGGTAAAAGCCGAGAGCGGCTTCACTGCAGAAATCCATATTGTTATTCAAAATAGAACAGATTCTGAGATAGCATACCATGCATCCAGTTAAACATGCAAATAGTTCTTGAAAACCCTTAAGTGTAAACTGTCGACAAACAGGAGAAAGGAAGGTATATCATGCCATAACATATGAATTAGACAGCGTATTGTTGTTCCGATAAAACTATAAAACTGCCATAGCAGAGTCAACAGAGGTTGCTCTCACGACATAAAAAGTCAGATTGTTCTACGGAACTTTCAATAAAAACTACTGAGACGAAATTCGGCAGGGAACAAATAAAACTCTAAGAATATTTCTCAACACCCTAACATGTATGACACGGTGATACAGAGAGTATGCTCTCTGTCGACCAAGCCTTAGCTTCATGCTCGCAAGATTGGCGGGGTACCTGTGAAAAAGAAGTGTTTCTTAGTCTCTCTAACGGCCAAGTAAACGGTGAAATCGAAAAACATATGGAATGGCTCAACGAAGGATTCTCCCACCTGCTCTACAAGGCAAACGAGAAGAAAACTTGTTAGATAAACCAAAAAGGGCGGAAGTCTAGCTGACAAGCAAGGCGGGTAAAATAACTCACCTGATATGCGGGTTCTACTTGTCGAACAGACCCCGACTGCATGTTACGACAGGAGAGTTAGAATGTTTATCCATGAAAAACAAAAGATAATATCACCAATATTCAGATTGGAAGTTGAGAAGCGAAGGACTCACCCGGTGATACCCCGTGGCGGGGTGGAGCTGGTGTAATACACCCGAGTAGAAGCATCGAACCTGGAGGTGAGAAGTCTGTGAGAGAACCACAAAACAATCTCTGTGTTAAAAACCCTTATGCAGAGATATGCATGAGCCGAACAAAAGAGGAAACTGAGGATTACATATAGAGGCGAACTGGAAGTCATCTGGAGCACGACCGAGTTAAGCTCACCTAAAGCCTGGAAGGTCGGATAAACTGGAGAAACGCCAAGCTATGCGCGCGCCATGGATATGAGCAACAGAAGGCGGAGCATCAATAAAATAAAACAGAGCTTTTCGTTGATCCTTTTCTCACTATTCCCGAGAACGAAAGGGTTGATTGCATTTTCGTTCCCGCCATTAACTTCATGTACAACAGTAAAACTCTATGTTGACACCTGTACCCAGCGTGTGGAGCCAGAAGCCATTTGGCCGATGGTAATCCCTTTTATGTGATAGAAATTTAAGAAATGTCAATGTTGGGAATCGAGGAGATCTCCTCGGCTGATCTCCTATGATCCCAATCCCTCCATCATTAAATTCTGACATACCATGTACGGTGGGTTTGTTATATGGTTTTGTGGACATTTAAAACCCATGTGTAACATAACTTATCGCTCAAATTATGTTTAATGATATCTCCGTTCATAGTTATTCAAACTAAGAATGTATTTTAGTCTTGTGGTAATTACATGCTAGGTTGGATTCAAACTGTGATATTTATATAAAATTGATATGGTATGTGAAGATTTTAGTACCATGGATAATTTTTATTTATTTATGGTAAGTTTGTATTGGTAATTTTGATTTTAGATGTGACAAGTGGTATCAGAGCCGGTTACTACACTGGCAACCTGAGGGCTTACTAACAAAGCTATGTGTATATTAGTGCACTGAGAAGAGGTAAAAAGATTTGAGGGAAGACATGGCATCTCAGTCACAACCAAACGAGACTCAAGTCCCAACAACTATGAACCCGGAAATGTGGGTTCAACTAACTGTGGAACAGCACCAAAAGATAAGTAAAATGCTGGAAGAACAGCAGCAACAAACTACCTCTTTGCTAAATACAGTTCAGCAGTTACAAGAGGAGATGATTAGAGTCCGAAAGGACAATGAAAGACTGTTGCTAGAATAGGAAAGGATCCTAAAGAGTATATCTGATAAACAGAATCAGGAAATGCAGCAGCCTAGTGCAGAAAGAGAATTATCAATGGAGTCAGGAGACCAGCAAACCAGAAACAACACCACCGGAAGAACAGAAAAGAGTATCTCTCACAGGAGCAAAAACCACAATTATAACGAGGAAGAATCGGGAAATCCGTCTGATCAGCAGGATCACAAGAGGCAGAGGAATGAACTGCAGGGGGAATTTCGTAAGATAAAGCCACCAATGTTTGATGGCGAGGCATAAGAGGTAGCTGAAGCATGGTTAATTAACATTAATAAATATTTTCATGTTTATGAGTATAGCAGCAATCTGAAGGCTAGATTGGCTATATACCAGTTGCGAGAGAAAGCCACCCTGTGGTGGGAGGAGGTAAAGAATGTTCGCAGCATTGACGAGCAAGACATTACATGGGAATTGTTCCAACAGTACTTCAAAGATAAATATCTAACAGAAAGATTTTACGATGATAAAGCCAAAGAATTCCATGATCTTAGGCTGGGCCAAATGACCATGGATGAGTATGTTACGAAATTTACTTCCCTGATACGCTACGTACCTTACCTCAGAGAAGAAAAGGCCAAGGTACAAATATTTATGAGTAGTTTGCCTGCCCCTATGAGGGAAAGAATAGAATTTGTTAACCCTCAAACGATGGATGAACCTATCTGAAAAGCATGCATGTGTTATCAGCAGTATAAGATCAAAGGGGGTGGTGGAAAAGGTTGGCAACCCAAGAAAAACCAAAAGAATTCTTCTATTTTTAAAAGCAGCAAGGGCAGCCACTTTAAAGGGATAGGTCGGAACACTGGCAGCAAATATTTTAACAGGAACCATCAAAGAATCAAGTGGCCAGCTGAAGAAAAACCCACAGAGGCATCAAGAAAACCAGAGCAAGGGAAAAATTCGAAACCTCCCTTACAATGTTGGGGCTGTGGGGAAGCGCACTATTATAAGAACTGTCCACAAAGAAGAAGGAGTGAAAATGTGGCAAATTTGCAGGAGGCATCGACAGTGGGGGACGTGGGACGAAACATACCACGTATAAACGCAGCTTTGGAGGATCGACGGGCTGATTTCCAGCCCACAATGATTGAACTGGAAGGTACTATGTTATCTAAACCTGTCTCGATTTTAATAGATCCTGGCGCTAGTTTAAGTTATGTAAGTCCTAAACTAGTGGAAATGTGCAATTTAAAAGAACATAAATTTAAAAATCCTTGGTTAGTTCAACTAGCCACCGGAGCTAAACGCAAAGTGACTGCGAAAATTGCAAATTGCACTTTAGAAGTTGTAGAACAGCGGCTGCAGGTAGACTTAAATATTCTACAATTGGGATCGTATGATGTATTGTTAGGAATGGACTGGTTGGAGAAACATTGGACCTTGGTGGACTATAAGGAAAAGACAATTTATTATAGAGCGCAGGATGGTATGCGTAAGGAGATTAAAGGAATTAAAAAGCCTGTACAATTACGCCCCATAACGACATCTCAAATGAGCAAGTGTATTCGAAAAGGATGTCAGTTGTATGCAATTCAAGTAGGGTATGCCGAGTCTGAAGAAAAGGCTGTAGATATAAAAGATATTCCTGTGGTACAGGAGTACCTGGATGTATTTCCAGAAAACATCCCAGGACTGCCACCTAAAAGAGATATTGACTTCACTATTGAATTACTACCCGGAGCCTCTCCTGTGTCAAGAGCACCTTACAGGATGAGTATACCAGAACTAACAGAATTAAAAATGCAGTTGCAGGAGTTGTTAGATAAAGGGTATATTCGGCCAAGTGTATCACCTTGGGGAGCACCATTCCTTTTTGTTAAAAAGAAGGATGGAACTTTACGCATGTGTATGGACTACCGACAACTCAATAAGTTGACAGTTAAGAATAAATATCCTTTACCTAGAATCGATGATTTATTTGACCAGGTGAGAGGTGCCAAGGTGTTTTCTAAAATAGATTTGCGGTATGGATATCATCAGATTCGAATCAAGGATGAGGATGTTTGCAAGACAGCATTCCGCACTAGATATGGACATTATGAGTTTGTAGTGTTACCTTTCGGGTTGACAAATGCACCAGCAACCTTCATGAGGTTGATGAATGGCATTTTTCATCAGTTTTTAGATCACTTTGTACTGGTCTTCATAGACGACATACTGATCTACTCCAAGAGCGAAGAAGAGCATAAGGAGCATCTGAGAATAGTATTAGAGATACTAAGGAAGCATCAGCTGTATGCTAAATTCAGCAAGTGCAATTTCTTTAAACCAGAAATCCAGTATTTGGGTCATGTGGTGACAGCTGAAGGAATAGCAGTGGATCCCGAAAAGATTAAAACCATCATGGAATGGCGAGTACCACAGAATGTGGCAGATATCAGATCATTCATGGGTCTGGCAGGATATTACCGACGGTTCATCGAAGGATTTTCTAAGATTGCCTATCCTATTACATCCTTACAAAAGAAAGGCAGATCTTTCAAATGGACGAATGAATGTCAGAACAGCTTTGAGAAGCTGAAACAACTCTTAACCACAGCACCAGTGCTGAAAGTTGCTGACCCCAGCAAAGATTATGTGGTGTGTAATGATGCCAACAAGGAAGGAGTGGGTGCAGTGTTAACGCAAGAAGGCAAGGTAATAGCCTATGAGTCCAGGAAATTGAGAGAACATGAAAAAAAGTACTCTGCCTATGATCTAGAACTCACCGCAGTAGTGCATTCTCTCCGAGTGTGGAGGCATTATCTACTGGGCAAAAGGTTCATACTCAAAACAGATCAGAGCAGTTTGACTAACTACTTTAAGCAGGAAGATTTAAACTCTAGGCAAGCAAGGTGGAATGCCTTCTTGAGCGAATTTGACATGGACATACAACATGTTAAAGGAAAAGAAAACCGAGTTGTAGATGCCCTGAGTAGGAAATTGCATGGGATCTATGCAATGTATTATAGCCAACCTGTAAACCAGCTATCAGAAGAAATAAGGGAAGAGGCCTAGAAGGACCCAGAATACCAGTTTTTGTGGCAGCAGATGGAAGAGGATTAGAAGCTAGGTAAGCCATCCGAGTATGGAAGAAATGAGGAACAAATGCTAATGTTTCGCGGAAGGACCTATGTTCCTAATCGTGCAAGTCTCAAGGGGTTAATCCTGGATGAGTACCATCATAGCAACTACGCTGGTCATCCTGGATATCAGAAGATGCTCTCGGAAATTAGAAAGATATATTATTGGCCCGGTATGCGCAGAGACATTACGGAATATTTGAGTAAGTGTTTAGAGTGCCAGCAGGTTAAGGTAGAGCACCGGCACCCAGCAGGGCTACTACAGCCTATACCCATTCCTGAATGGAAATGGGAAGTAATCTCTTTAGATTTCATCACAGGCTTACCTAGAACAAGGAAGCAAAATGATTCAATCATGGTAGTGGTGGACAGATTAAGTAAATCTGCCCACTTCATACCTGTGCAATCCACTTACAAGACAGTACAGATTGCAGACATATTTATGAGGGAAATCTTTAGGTTGCATGGCATACCTAAGACCCTGATTTCAGATCGGGATGTTAAGTTTACCTCCACATTTTGGAAAACCCTGTTTTCAGGTTTAGGAACTCAAATACACTTCAGCACTTCCTATCACCCTCAAACTGATGGGCAGACAGAGCGAGTGAATCAAGTGTTGGAGGACATGTTGCGCATGTATGTAATGCGACAGCCAGCTAAATGGGAAGACTACCTCCACCTGGTGGAGTTTGCATATAACAATGGCTTCTAGGAATCTCTGAAAATGAGTCCCTTTGAAGCATTGTATGGACGACAGTGTCGTGCCCCAATTAACTAGAGCAGCCCAGAGACGAAATTGATGTTGGGACCAAAAATGTTGGCTGAGCTAGAGGCTGAAGTAAAAAGAATAAGGAAAAATTTGAAGGCCGCGCAGGACCAACAAAAGATCTTTGCAGATAAGAAAAGATCTTATCGGGAATTCGGAGTGGTTGACCACGTATATGTCAGGATTAAGCCAAAAATAAGTACCTTAAGGTGGACTGCTTGCACCAAGTTAGCCCCTCGTTACTGTGGACCCTTCCAAATTCTGGAAAGGGTGGGACCAGTAGCCTATAGGCTGGCTTTGCCTAGTCATATTAGAGTACACAACGTGTTCCATGTGTCCTTGTTAAAGCGATATGTGCATGATGAAAAACATGTAATTCATTAGAAAAGCATTCAGGTAGGAAGATAGTATGGAAATAAGTCCTAACTGAGATATTAAATCAAAATTTGAATATACTGATTGGTAATCCTGTTGTCGCTTTTCAGGTAGAACCAGACGGAGAATTTCTGGTAGAGCCGCTACGCATACTTGATCGTAGGGAAATTGAACTCCATAAAAGAGTAGTTGCTCAGGCGAAAGTGCAGTGGAAGCACTTTGGACCTGAGGAAGCTACTTGGGAGGATGAAAAGTTTGTGCAGGAAGCTTACCCAGAACTCTTTGCAGAGATGGGCTGAAAACACCGAGGACGGTGTTACTTCCAGGGGGGGAAGTTGTGACAGCCTCATTAAGAGTTAATTAACATGAATAAACTGAAAGACAAGTTGTTTATTTTATTATTTTTTTTAAATTACTTTTGGTATAAGAAATTCAAAAAAAACCATGTTACTTGGAATTACTGAGTTAGAAAATAAAGAAAAAGGAATCTCTTAAACTGTTGGTAAAAGTATCCAAGAATAGGTGGTTGGGAATAGTTAGAACACAGTTACCTACCCTCCAGGGATAAAAGAAAATCCCAGGAGAGGGATAGGGGTTCGGTGAGTTTCTGGAAAAAGGGTAAGTGCAGTAATCTCTAGAGCTGGGTGATAGACCAGTGGAGAAGCAGTCACTGAAAAACCATAAAACCAGAACTGTTTGTGGCTGGATAGGCCATCCAGAGGTCACGACAGAAGCTTATTCTTTGTTCCCGTGGCACTGATTGACATTCTGGAGCTAGGGGGCAAGTGGAGGACGTTATTGCCTCCCTTGATGGTTGGGAGGACCACGATTTAAGAGTTAATGTACTCCTGTCAGATAAGTAACACAGTCGGACCTAGACTCTAAGTATTGATGTTCTGGTTATGTTTAGCAATTGTTAAAATAATAGATTACTTCAGAGCTTCTGTTAGCTTGGAGTAGTGGAAATCTCGTAGGTAAAATTGTTTAGTTGCAATTATTATTATGCTGGTAAATTACAGTTAATTGACAGCTAAACTGGAAAGGCGAAAACTACATGAAAGAAATGTTCTTTATGCACAGTACGTAGTATAACATTGATAGTCAAGAAATATACAGAAATATCAATGCTTCGTTATCAGTCTGTGTAGACAGTGGAATCGAGTTATCAGAAAATGCATCTATTGTTAAGAGGAAACAGAAATATATATATACTTAGAATCGAATTTCAAGTTACAGTAGTGAATAAATCGAAGCTACTGGAATAATAAAATAGATATAGGTATTGACATGCAATAGCAGTGAACATTGATAAACCCTGAACAAGAAAGTCCACATCATGTTAGTATTTATATTTAATCTCTTTTCCTGTAACAGTCGAGAGAAATATTTATGGAAAGAACTTGTGAGGCCCAGTGAGTTCTTGACCCTACTACCCTGACTACTTTCAACTAGCCTTAACTATACTCGGCCAAGACAACGGCGGCGGTGCGGAAGGTACTAAGACCATTAACCAGATTAGAATAATGCTACGAAGAGCATATGAATGGTTGCATATTATGAAATAGATAAGACAAAATCACCCATGAGATATGCATAAAGAAACGTAACGATGTCGTAAATTCGCGGCACAGCAGGGTGGGCGAAACCAGAAAGAATATCATGAAACACGTTAATCTACTATAAACGATTGTCTTGAATACCAATAGGGTAAAATCCGGTGACTTCACTGGAAATCAAAATCATATGACCATTAAATATAAGGATACAGATATGGGATACTTATCACGGGTCAACCATACGGAATGGATTATTGGCGACCCTTCGTGTCATGCGTGAATAACAGGAGAAAGGAAAGTATATCATGCCATAACATATGAATTAGACAGCGTATTGTTGTTCTGGTAAAACTATAAAACTGCCATAGCAGAGTCATCAGAGGTTGCTCTGACGACATAAAAAGACAGATTGTTCTACAGAACTTTCAATAAAAACTACTGAGACGAAATTCGGCAGGGAACAAATAAAACTCTAAGAATATTTCTCAACACCCTAACATGTATGACATGGTGATACAGAGAGTATGCTCTCAGTCAACCAAGCCTTAGCTTCATGCTCGCAAGATTGGTGGGGTACCTGTGAAAAAGAAGTGTTTCTTAGTCTCTCCAACGGCCAAGTAAACGGAAAAATCGACAAACATATGGAATGGCTCAACGAAGGATTCTCCCACCTGCTCTGCAAGGCAAACAAGAAGAAAACTTGTTAGATAAACCGAAAAGGGCGGAAGTCTAGCTGACAAGCGAGGCGGGTAAAATAAATCACCTGATAGGCGGGTTCTACTTGTTGAACAGACCCCGACTGCATGTTATGACAGGAGAGTTAGAATGTTTATCCCTGAAAACCAAAAGATAATATCACCAATATTTAGATTGGAAGTTGAGAAGCGAAGGACTCACCCGGTGATACCCCGTGGCGGGGTGGAGCTGGTGTAATACACCCGAGTAGAAGCATCGAACCTGGAGGTGAGAGGTCTGCGAGAGAACCACAAAACAATCTCTGTGTTAAAAACCCTTATGCAGAGATATGCATGAGCCGAACAAAAGAGGAAACTGAGGATTACATATAGAGGCGAACTGGAAGTCATCTGGAGCAGGACCGAGTTAAGCTCACCTAAAGCCTGGAAGGTCGGATAAACCAGAGAAACGCCAAGCTATGTGCGCGCCATGGATATGAGCAACAGAAGGCGGAGCATCAATAAAATAAAATAGAGCTTTCCGTTGATCCTTTTCTCACTATTCCCGAGAATGAAAGGGTTGATTGCATTTCTGTTCCCGCCATTAACTTCATGTACAACAGTAAAACTCTATGTTGACACGTGTACCCAGCACGTGGAGCCGGAAGCCATTTGGCCGATGGTAATCCCTTTTATGTGATAGAAATTTAAGAAATGTCAATGTTGGGAATCGAGGAGATCTCCTCGGCAGATCTCCTATGATCCCAATCCCTCCATCATTAAATTCTGACATACCATGTACAGTGGGTTTGTTATATGGTTTCGTGGACATTTAAAACCCATGTGTAACATAACCTATCGCTCAACTTATGTTTAATGATATCTCCGTTCATAGTTATTCAAACTAAGAATGTATTTTAGTCTTGTGGAAATTACATGCTAGGTTGGATTCAAACTGTGATATTTATATAAAATTGATATGGTATGTGAAGATTTTAGTACCATGGATAATTTTTTTTTATTTATGGTAAGTTTTTATTGGTAATTTTGAGTTTAGATGTGACAGTGAGTTTATAAAGTAGTTTTGGATAAAGATTTTATTTAGTAAGAAAAAATTTGTATTTATATTTAAAAGATAATTAAGCCATTGTGTCAAGTTCTATAAAGATTTATAATTGTAATTAATTATGACAAAATCATAATACTAAAAAGATAAAAAGTTATTTTAAAATTAAACTACAAAACCAAAATTTATCATAAATTTAAATAAGTAATTAATTAAAATATCAAAAATAAAATTTTATTATTAAAACAAATTTATTATTAATAAATAAAAACACATAAAAAAAATCTTCTTCCATTAAACCTTTACTATAAAATTATTACTATTTTCCCATCCTTCATATTTACTGCCTTTTTTCTTTTTATTTTTTTTTCTCTTTCCAAATTATTATTTTTCTCTGATTTTGCTCACAAATTCACTTGTTTGCAACGAATTTTTTCTTTTTATTTTTTTTCTCTTTCCAGATTATTATTTTTCTCTGGTTTCGCTCACAAATTCACTTGTTTGCAATGTTTCGTTTCGTGCATATCACTATTTTTTTTATCCTTTCAAATTTGAAAAACTCACTTGTTTGCAACGCTTCGTTTCGTGCATATCACTACTATTTTTTTCCTTTCAAATTTGACAAATGCACATAACGAATGCACATTTGTTTTTGGCTTGAGCAGAGGGGGAGGACCCTCCTGAGAATAGAGAAGCTCACCGTGAGTGCTTGTGTATAAGTGAGAGTCCTGCAGAATGAATGCACATTCTTTTTTGCCTTGAGAAGAGAGAGGACCCGCATGACTGCATGACGCCTGGAACAATGAATCTACACCCGAGACCTAGTTATTCCATTTAAGTTCAACCAAAATAACCAAAAAGACTAGCTCATATTATTGACCTATGTAAAATGCACATACCCTTTGCTTGTGTCTTGTTCAGGCTGCAAAAAGCATCAACGAGGGCTAAAAAAGGAAGATAGTGGAGGGTTGACTGGATAACCAGTGAAAATATTGGATCAGTGAACTAAAAACCAAATACAATTGGAGCAGTGAACTAAAAACCATATACAATTCAAATCCTAGGAACAACTAAATTCACACTGACTTTCCTACGGCACCTTCGTGGCTTCCATGAAAGAAATTACAAAGAAGTGAACAAAATTAAAAGCATACATGAGTATGAGTAGAGACCGATTTGAACTCACCAAAGTCAGATATGTTCTTCCCTGAAGACCATATGATACAGAAGTTGCTCCTTCTGTATTTGGAGATTGTCGAAAAAATTGATTCCAAGGGCAAGGTCCTGCAAGAAATGATCCTCATTTGCAAAAACCTCCGAAATAATTTGTAGCATCCTAATGAATACATCAGAGGGGTTACCCTCAGGTTTTTGTCTAGGTTAAATGAGAGCGAGTTGATTGAGCCCTTGGTACCCTCTGTTTTGGCTAATCTAGAGCATCGCCATCCCTACAGTAGGCAGAATGCTATTTTGGTGGTAATGGCTATATACAAGTTGCAGCAGGGAGAGCAGCTACTTATCGATGCACCAGAGATGATAGAAAAGGCCCTGGCCAAGAGAAATGCATTCTTGATGTTGTTCAATTGCGCTCAGGAGCGTGCTATCGGTTACCTTATTAAGAACCTGGACGTCGTGCCAAAATGGGGGGATTTTTTGCAGATGGTTGTTCTCGAGTTGATCCGGTCTGCATCATAATGAAGTTTAATAACTAACATGATCTATTGTTGCCACCTGCCAAGTAAGTAACGATTTCAAATCAACGGGCAAAAATAATTTAATCGTCTAACAAAATATCTAACGATGCACACCAAGGACAGCAAAGCCACAGGTATGTTGTTTTCAAATAATAATTCCTTACAGCGTAATTAATTATATATGTGATGATGATGATGATTAACATTCACTAAGACCAAGGTTTATCATACTTGAAGAAAAAAAAGAATCTAATTATAGACTTTCAAAATATTATTTATGTGGTCAAAAATAAGATAAATACGCGCTCCAAGATCACTATAGTTGGGTTGAATTAATAAGTCAAGAATATTGGAGGAGTGGTAGATGTTAGTGAATTGAGAGTAGATGTGAGAAAGATTTGGGCATGTTATAAAATTATATATTACAGAGAAATGCAACACATATAATATGTGGAAACACAAACACATAAAACATATGAAAAAATAGAGGCACATATATACGCGGTTCACCCAATTTGGGCTACGTCCACCCTGAACAACCAGTCCATGTAGTAAAATGCAGAGACACAACCTACAACATACCCACTGTATTATCTTATGTTCTCTCTGACAGTCTCCCTATATGTTTCTCACTCTGAGAATACACATACAATACACAGCCGCAATACAATGCCCTCATACAAAACGAGGGGTTGCCTTCTAGGGAAAAAAACCCTAAATTAAACATAACTTCTACCATGAGATCATCCACCCCCCTTGGACCCCCCAGGGAGCATTCAATTATGGGCGGCATTTCCGCCCCATTAAGAAAAGGGGTCCAACGCTATGGTACATCTAAATAAAGAAGATAATAAGACTCCACACAAAATAGGGCAGTCTAAAAGGAAGTGCTTTTCATCTTCCACCTTCTTAGTATCGCAAATCTGATAGATTTTATCATCCCAGGGAGTCTTGGGATTATACCACTTCTTGGTTTCACTTCGAAGCTCATGAGAGTTAGCTCGTATCCTAGTGATGTTCAAATTTTTCTTAGTGCTATTCAACACAGAGAGATAATTATGGTTATCAAGGGTGGGGTTCATCAACTCCTTATAGCATCTTAGTTTCCTTTTTCCCTCAAGTTCCTTATCATACAACAACTTGTCCTTAAACTTGGAGGTAATAGTATATTTGACATTCTCCTTTCTTTGTGTGATGATCTCCTCCTTAATCCCAAAATGGTTGAGCAAAGACTAGGAATCCTTATGCCACTTGTGCTTAAGGTGAAGGTGGGGATTTTGACTAGAGTTAGAAGCAATTTTTTGGAGCCTCTTGGATTCCATGTTGTAAAACTTCTTATTATACATTAGATATCTAAAAATAGTATTACTTTCAATGGCGACATTCCAACTTCGATTAGGAGGATAGGATAAGGAGTATTTTCGTTGATCTTAAGATTGTAGGTTATGAATTTCTTTTGAATCATCTCAATCTTTCTCCATGAATCTCTCGATATGTTGTAACCCCAAACTTCACATATGTATAACACCACAAGGGTGACAAGACTCTCAAAGAGGAACCTTTTTTTACTCCAAATGTAAATATCAACCGACTTACAATTGTTTTCAAGCTCATAATAAACTTTCTAACTTCCAAAAATCATGTTCTCAGTGCTATAATTCCAATTGAGCTAATGAGGAAAGTCAATACCCAAATTTTTTTACGAAGAAATCTTCTCTAAACAATTATTATCATATATGAAACTACCATGGGTGATAATTTTTTATTTAATTATCATGACTTTAGTCTTGCCAGTATTAAGTGTCATGCCCATCTTGAAGGAGTAGACATGAATATTTTTAAGTTTCTTGTCTAGGCCATCATGTATTTTTTCAAGAATAACAATGTCATCAGCATAAAGGATAAGAGTAATTATTATACCATTAAGCTTGGTGCCCTTGCAACCAGCAGTTTCCAAACACTCCTCTTGCTTATCAATGTAAATGCCGAAAAGGGTAGGGGATAGGGGGTATCCTTGTTTAACACCAAAAATGCATTTAATATCTTTAGACCACCCATCGTTGGTCTTAAGCTTGGTAATGACAGTCTCATAGAGGAGGAACCATGATCTCTTCAAGTCGCTCTGAGAGCTTATCTCGAGGAACATTGTTAAAATATTTTCTAAAGTCCACAAAAAAACAAAAGTGATCAACTTGACTATTGTGACATTACTTTGCAATGATCCTTAGCGTGACAAGATTTTTGATATTTAAGTGATGTCTAAAAAACCCAGCTTTCCCTTTAGATTTTTTACCAAGTTTTTCAAGACAAAGGCTAAGCTTCTTTTGTAAAATGAGCCCATATAGCTTGGCAAGGATGTGGCTAATAATAATGGTCTTATAGCTAGAGGGAACACTATTGTCCCCATTTTCAAAGGTAGGCCCAATAAGGCTTTGTGTCCAAAGTTTACGCAAGTCATGTTATGCAACAAAATTCAGAAGCTTGTGGAGATGAGGAATGGGGATATATATTCCCATTTTAAAGATCTTGTGTTAGTATCCTTAAATATATTTAGCTTTCTCATTAGTGAGCTTATTAATCCAATAATCAACATCTTCTACGGAAAATATATCCTCCTTAATAGGAATGTTTAATACGGTTCCCATAGTTTTCGGAGAGTCATAAAGCTTCTTAGGATAGTTGTCCCAATTTTCTAGGGGGATAGAATGATTATCTTTAGTTTTACGAAAAAGCACATTCCGAAAAAAAAATTGGGCGCAGCTTTAGAAAGGTGGAGAAGATGTTCTTCTCTCTTATTAATATATGACTGCTTATTCCTCTTGGTAAGATATTTGTATATACTAATATTCTGAAGCTTAATGATTTAATTAGGAGCATCTCTTATCACTTTCCTGGAAATTTTACAGTCTTTTTCATACGAAGGATTAGAAGTTCTATTTTTCTGCTTATATGAAGTCTCATTAGATAACCTACTAATGGTAGTGGAAAGTGTAGTAGTAAAATGGAAATAAGTTTGATCAATGTTGTTATTATAGGTCAGGGAGCGAAAATCCCTTTCTAAATCCCTTGAGAAAAGATTGAAATTACTTTGATCAAAGTGAATGTGTCTTTTTCTTTCAGTGGTCTCCTACATGTGGGTGCTATGCATAACAGGATTGAGGGATAAAGACATAGGTCTGTGGTTAGCGTGAAGATCATACCTGTTAAGTATCTCAAATTTTGTAATATATTTTAGGACATGGGTGTCAGAAATCACATAATCCATGGCATTGCTACCCATCCCATGGAAATAAATAATCATCTAACCAGAGGGAGGCCACTTGCTAATACCATTAAAAATGATTAGGTCTTGGCTACTACAAAGCTTGAGGAGCTCAATGCCGATAAGTTATCGATTATGTCTTCAGAGATTCTGATTAATGTATGAGATAAGTTACTATCTTCATCAAGGAAAAAATGTTGGGGTTGGAGTTGTTACTTAACATAATAACTTGGTTGGTAGAAATTCTAGCATTAAAGTCCCCAACAAAAGGATATTACCTTCATTTCTTAGGTATTAAATGTCTTTATCTAGGGTATTGAAAGGATAATTCTTATCCAAGTTGTTTTTCTTATAGCATGTAGAGATGATAGGAGCGAAATAGTAGATTGCATGAAATATCCTATTGGTGGTAGTCTCAGAGATCTCAATCCAATTGTGTTGATTGAAGGGGTTGATTTTATGAAGAAGAATGTGAGAAGAAAAAGTTTTTCTTATTTAACTTGCTATACCACCAAAACCCCTTTGAGAGGATTTCTTATTTCATGTTGACCAAAGAGTAAATTCACCAAGCTAAGAGACCCTAGATTTGTCATGTTCCCAAGTTTCAACTATGTTTCCAAGTTTCAACTAAAAAAATAAGACGGATCGAACTTAACATGGTACCTTTACAATTATCAATTTACTTGTATTAAAGATATATTAAAATTTTAAAAATTATTAATAATATAATGTGATTGAAAATACATTTTAACAAAATTTATCAAGTTAATAAGTTTGAAAAATTAAATTGTATTAAATAATATTTATTTTCATGATGAATATAGATATTTATTTTATATATATTATAGAAGGATAAATATGTAATTTGATTTTAACTTATATGTAATTAATTTGGTTTTTTGATTCAGATTTCTCATGTTGTCCTGATGATGAGCCACACTGGCTGGTTCGAAAGGCGTCGACAAAAATTCTTACATGTGATTTTCACCAAAAAAATTTCTTACACATTTTATGGATCACAGAAGCAAAATTCCCAATATACATATTATTTTTTAAATATTAAAATAAATTTATTATTTATATTTATATACTATTAAATTAAAATTATGATAGTTAAGTTTTAAAATAAAATAAAATACTTATCTACAAAAAAAAATTTCATATAAATATTTTGAAATTGATTTTAATAATAAATTCAATTGGAATAGTAATATTAATTAACAATAAATCAATAAAATTAAAAACATATTATAAATTTGAAAGCAATTATAAGGTAATATTTTTTTAATATACTGTTAAATATCAAAATTCATTTTATCTTACATTTTTATTTATGACATTAATTAATTCAGAAACAACTTTATCAACATTTATATTCAAAAGAAAAATTGTATGTATTATTTCTTCTTATATCAATTTTTGAAATCAATGATTAATAAGTTTTAAAAATTAATATTTATATTCAATAATGTTTATTATAATAGTATTAATTTATAGAACATTATGATTATTTTTATGTAATAAATTTATTTATTTATTTTATAAATATAAAAGAAAAAAGTTAAATGCTTCTTTTAATTTGAATTTATATTATTAAATAAATATTAAAAAATATTTATATGTAATAAAAAATTATTATTTTCTAAAATATATGTAAAAAAAATATTATTTATATTTATAAATTATAAATTATAATTATAAAAATGAAATTAAAAAATATTATATATATATCTTCACATATACAAAAATTAGTTTTTGTAATACAAATATTTTGGAAATTATATATTATATAAATTCAATTGAAATTATAATATTGAGTAAAGAATAAATAAACTAAAATAAAATTAAAATTAAAAAAATTATGAACTTCAATATAATTGTAATGTAATAAATTTTTGTATATGAGATAAATAAAAAATATTTTGAGATTTTTATTATTTTATATAGATGTGATATTTGGGGTTGTAGTACTTTTAATGAATTGTAGATGAAGATGGAGTAGATCCATATGCAATTTATAACTAACAATCTCAAGGTTAATGGAAATTGTGGTTTTTTTATTTTTATAATTGAAGCAAGTGGATTGAAGCAAGTATTTCTCCACTGAAATCATGGATATGATTAGGTATCTTATGTATAAGAAGAAATTAAACAATATGGAAGTTAAAAGGTTTCCGAAAATTGTTTCTAATTCTAGCCAAAATGCCTACTTTTAGCTTAAGCTAGATGCTCACTCATGAGGAGATGATAAATAGTTAGAAGGAAAAAGGAAACTAAGATATTATAAGGAAGTCATCAACCCAAATTTTAAAAATTAAAATTATCTCTCTAATATGATTAATGTTACCAAAAAAGGAGTATTGATAATATAAGGATAAATTTTCATGATCTTTATAATAAAACTAGTCTTTAGTTAATTTCAAAGCACCATGAGATAAGTATGACACCTTTGCAATACTAGTAAAGTTAAAGATCAAAAACACTTTATCTTAAATATCCATCTTATACTCACATTTAACTTAATTTTCAAAATATTTATGACACTAACAATTTTTTTTTGGACCAAATTATGGTGATCCTAAATATTTATGTTAATGTTTTTCTAACCTAAAAATAAAATGTTAAATCAATTCCTAATAATCTTTTACCTTATTAAAATTTTATATAGCACATCTAAAATTCATTTCTCAAAAATATATTAATTCAAAATTAATCACATTATTAATTCAAATTTTATAAAAATCTATGTACAGAAAATTTAGAAAGTTGCATAAACAATATATATATATATAGATATAGATATAGATATATATATATAGATATAGATATAGATATAGATAGTGAAAAATCAAAATTTCACATAATCCTATGGATTAATTTAAGTAACATTTCATCAACGTATGACACTCGTAAAACCGAAAAGGAACGGATAATAATATCTTTGCATAATAATTGGTATCTAAAATTTTGTGTGAACGTAAATTAATTAACAATATAAATATCCAAATGTCACCAAATATGCCCTTGTCATGACTCCTTATCTACACGATGAAACCTCCCAAGGCCGCCAAAGATAGTAAGTCAGAACACCCCTGTGAACATATTTGGTCTTCTCCAATTTTTCAAAGGGAGTCATTGGTGTCGAAATATCCATCGGGTTGTTGATCTCGACAAATTTATGAAGTATCCATCAGGTTGTTGATCTCGACAAATTTTTGCTTTTCTTGACAAGACTGACTTTTGAAGAGTGCACGAGATTTCTCAATAAAGTGTCATTTACTGAATGGTTCTTTGGAACTCTCATTATCCGATCATGTTGTTGGCCACGCTATAAAATGGACAGCCATGATAAGCATATTCAGTAAGACCGATAGTCCTTTAACATTCGGAACAAGTTGAAAAAGTGGAAGGACCCTTTTTCCACTTACTCATTAGTAGAGATTTCACGGTCAAGTTTCACTGTCATGGTTCATTATCATGTTTCAATTCTAAACCTGATTAAAAATTGGATCAATTATCGTTGTTAATCTGACTTAGCCAAAGTAAACCAGGCCTTATTGATTTGGGTAGAGACCCACAAAGTTAAAGTTTCCACGAAGTAGGGGCAGTAAAGTCAGCGAGTTTGCAACTCTGGGAGGGATTCGATTAGAAAGAAATACGAGGTTCCCAATACTAATTTGTATTATACGCTGCTTCTTGGCTTCTACATATATCACGCAAATAGTTTTTGCAGGATGTCAAATATCAAAGTACGCCAGTACCCTTTACTCTCTTCAAGCAAAATCAATGTCTTCGAGATTCTGTAGGTTATGAATTATTAAATTCGTTGACTGTGTTTTCCGTTTTGCAGAAAATGGAGCTGAAAGTGGCGATTGACGATTAGAAAAGCAAGAGAAGGGTTATGCGGACGATTGCTGGAGTTCAAGGTAAACTTCATCCAATAAATCATCGCAGGTTAACTGGGTTTTTTCTTCTAGTGATACGTGATGGTTGGATATTTTATTGCAGGGGTAGACTCCGTTGCAGTGAACATGAAAGAGAGGAAGATAACTGTGATAGGGGAAGCAGATCCTGTCTATCTCACAGTAAAACTGAGGAAATTTGGATTCACAGACCTCCTGAGCGTGGGTCCTGCAAAAGAAGAGAAAAAGCTAGATGGCGATAAGAAAGAAAAGCCGCCGGAGGCTCCCAAATATGTTTATGTGCCTCTACCATGGCCTGTTATTGACGAGTGTAATACCAATACATGCACTATCTGTTGATGAATTTTTCAGTAGATGTTCACCAATATCAGAGAATCTATGTTCTCTGACATAGTAACTTTGGTCATATATATGTCTGTTTTTTCACAAGGTTATATATATGTGGGTTTTTTTTCACAAGGTTAAGTGTTGAACTTATCTCAGTGAAGATTTTGAAATTATTTTCGGAATCTGATTGATGGTAACAAGTTAAGTTCAATTAAGTTGAATTGTTTCGTGTAGCTGCTATTTCAAATTCCAAATATTTTCAGAATCTGCAACTTTGATAAAAATGCCTCTTCTTCCAAAACCTTGCCTCTTGGTTTTGGTTGACACAGGAAAGTGTGGGTGACTAGATCCTCAACTTATGGCTTTGGAAAACAGATAAGTGTAATAGATATTTTTCAATTTCTGTATAATACATAGTAAATCTCAGAAACGTTGTTAAAATGAAAATTTGTTATTGAATATTTGATCGAAAGAAATGATCCGTCGTTTATGTGAATGGTAACAATAACAAAATGCGGGCTATTAAGATAATAATTCATTTATTATAATGTAAACGTATATATTTTCATTAAGATTATTCCAACCTAAAATTCCTATTTTCTCCATTAATCTAAAGTATTTCACTATGAGATTTGTTGGAATATGTAATTCCTACTTGTCTATGGTTGTGACTCTCTATATAAGGACACTGTTCCTACATCATAAGAGGTAGCCAGAACTATATTTATTTCTAGTTTAGTGTGTGGTTGAGAGAATCTGGGCATAGGAAAATAAATGACTATATTTATATTAAATTTTGTTTGTCCATCTTGCTACATTAGTGAGCGATTTGAGAGAGCTTGTGGTGCGTGTAGAGCACTGATATTAGTTGTGTCAATTGCTTGAGGTCGAGCACTTGAAGATTGACTGCGTGTTGATCCACCTTCGATTAAGTGAGATCCATCTTCGATTAAGTGAGAAGTGAGCCAACCCGTTCGGTCGGACTGTCTCGAAGCGGCTCCCGGCGTCGATCTAGTTGCCCACGGTGGCCGTCTCGGCACTCAGGTCAGACTCCGTGGCGACTCTCACGCCATTGGGCAGAGTCGTGATGCGTGTGGCAGGGTACGCGAGAATGGGCATGTTGTCCAGCAACATCGGCTCCCGAGAACAGTAACGAGCTCGCTGCCTGCACAAGCATGTGCTCCGTTGCCGAAAGAAAGAAACGTGTTCGGTTTTGGAGGGATCTCTTTGATTAATGATATATATCAATGAGTTGATCAAGGAGGGTGCAGCTGTAACAAAGGCGAGAAGAAACTACAAATTATGTAAGGTTGGAGTACTCTTAAGAACCAGACTCTGAGGAGTTTGAGATATTACAGCCTATAAGGTCTGCTCTGAGAATGGATACTGGGATGCTGATATACTTGCGGTCTTTGACTATGCCATTAAGGATGGAGTCGATGTATTATCTCTTTCTCCCGGTGCTTTTTCATACGTTACACTAAATCTATTGACAGATGTTGTAGCCATCGATGCATTTCATGCGGTGCAGAATGATATTGTTTGCTCTGCTGGTAACGATGGGCCTTATTCCTACACGGTTGTCAATATTAAGCCATGGATCTTGACGGTGGCAGCAAGCACTGTTGACAGATATATGAATGAAGCCGGTTTGCAGATCTAAGAGGCCGAGATCTGTGATTCAGATCGGGCCTGAGCTGGAGGAGGATTTTGTGAAGAAGAATATCGAGTGGGTGGATGAGTTAAATTCGATGGTGAAGCATTGACAATTGACAAGAAGAACAACTGACCAGATCTTCTTATATTCCAAAAGGCGAGCAGACTTTGTCGCGGCCAATTCCCCAGTCCGGTTGCGTGAATCCGTGAAATTGCGCGTGAGAGGAGGAGATCGGAAGGTTGTGGGATCAATTGGTGAGCCGATCTATGTGTGGTTGGTGTCGGTAGAGGAGCCCGTGGGCGGTGGAATGTGGTGGCAGCGAGTGCAATTGGTTTTTGAGCGTCCATATTCATTTGAGTTATAACTCTGTGAAACCACTTCTATTCATGTGCTTGTTCTTATACCAGTAGAAGCTCATGCAATGGAAGCAATGGAAGTCGTGAAGCTATCGTTGCCCATATATGTGAGAGAGGTGGTGTGAGTAGTGCTCTCCCTTTCGAGCAGTCTTGGAGCAATACTTTTCTCTACGAAATGCGTTGAAATAATTCTTGAAGAAATTTAAAGACTGCCCAATAAAATGAAACTCACGAGAGGAGTCATTAGCTGTTGCATATGAAAATCTCTCAAAAGACCGTGTCTTCATCAGTTTAGCGATCAGGCTCACGACATGCACACATCTCGTTGAAAGAGTACCAGATTTGGTTGCAGATGAAGCGAAGCTAAAGAGCGGAGCTACCTGCCTGCAATGAGAACTGTTGGAATTTTCAGAATTCCAAAACAATAAAATTCTCTTCCTTAACATAGAGAAATATTTAAAATTTCACTCTCACACAGAGTTTTCACATAAAAAAAATTCTATTTCATAAAAAAAACTTGTTACAGATTCTTCCTCAAGAAAGGGATTACAAAATAATTTTGACTGCTACAAACACAGTTCGAAATTATCACTCTGTTATTTACTAAAATAGCACTCTGTCTCACACAGAAAAATACTCTGTATTTTCTAAAAACATTCACTGCTGTGAATACTCTGTTTTTTCTCAAAAACACTCTCTGTCTTTTACAAACAATACACTGCTGTGTATTTTAAATTTTGCTCTCTGTTTTTTTTTAACAACAATCCTCTGCTGTGTAAAAACTTCTGCTCTGTGTAATTTAAAAGATTACAACACTCTGTTTCTGTATATTAAAAAAAAATATCCCAGATTGAATTAAATGCCATTCGTTGACAAAACAACCAGAAAATTCACCGCTGCAGAAATCTTTAATGTCTTCATTAACTTCTGTCAGCACCGCTTAAAATTCGCATTGATCACAGCTTTGACTTGGTGGCACTGTGATATTTCTTCCCCGCACTGCTGTGCACATTCAATGTGTAATAAAAAATTACATTCTGCTGCCTTTTCCATTTTTGTTATTTACACTGCTGTGTAATAAAAATTACATACACTTCACGGCCTTTTAATATATATGTGCCGCATATTAAAATAAATCATAAATCAACAAAATAAAACATTACACGCCAACTATTGTTTTAAATCATGTGCGATGGGCATAAAATTAAACCCCGCAACCATTTGTTAAAACAGATAACATGTATGGGCCCCGCTGCTGATGACATCAGCAATTTCGATGGGGTTCACACCTCCATCCACAAACCTTCATCGATCCCCATGGACTTTGCTTGTCGCCCTGTCTCATGGGAAGTTGGAAATTAATTCCAACACTCCCCCTTAATTTCAACTGCTGGGTTTTCCTGCATACCCATGCATTTCCTGAAATGTTCAAAGCTTTTCTGCGCAAGTGGCTTTGTGAGGATATCTACAAACTGATCCTCTGTTCTGCAATGCTGCAAAATAATCTCGCCATTGCTAACCAATTCCCGTATGAAATGAAACTTGGTGTCAATGTGCTTTGTCCTTTTATGAAAAACAGAATTTTTAGACAATGCAATAGCTGAGCTATTGTCACAAAAGATCACTGTCTCTTTTACTTGTTCTTGACATAAGCTTCTCAACATTTTTCTCATCCAAACTGCTTGACACGCTGCTGCTGTAGCTGCCACATATTCCGCCTCTGCTGTAGATAATGCTACAATGGGCTGTTTCTTAGAAGCCCATGAAATGGCTCCTGAACCCATGTGAAAAACATAACCGGAAGTGCTCTTCCAATCATCTACACTTCCAGCCCAATCACTGTCAGTGTATCCAACTAAATCTGAACTTTCTGAAGTAGTATACAAAATACCAAACGTTTTTGTACCTTTAACATACCTCAGAATTCTTTTTGCTGCCTGCCAATGTGCATCCTTTGGCTTTTCCATGAATCTGGAAATCAAACTAACAACATGCATTATGTCCGGCCTAGTTGCAGTCAAATACATAAGGCTGCCAACTATGCTCTTGTACAAGCTAGGATCAAAATCCATGCTGCTGTCCTCTCTGCTGAGTTTTAATCCCATCACTGTGGGAGTGATTGCTGCTTTGCATTCCTGCATGTTAAATCTTTCAAGTACCTCATTAACATACTTTTCCTGTGAGATGAAAATCCCACTTTCATCTTGTTCTACTTCTATTCCCAAGAAGTATCTCAACAAACCCATATCAGTCATTTCAAATTCTTCTTTCATGACTGTTTTAAAATGTTCAATAAAGCAATCATCATTACCTGTAAAAATAACATCATCAACATATAAAACTACAATCAAGATTTTACCATCCTTTTCTTTGATGTAGAGGGTGGGTTCTCCCTCACATTTCTCAAATCCATTTTCCAATAGATAGGAATCTATCTTACTGTACCACGCTCTTGGCGCTTGTTTCAGCCCATAAAGAGCTTTCTTCAACTTGCAAACCTTATGCTCTTAGCCTTTCTTTTCATAGCCAAGAGGTTGTTCAATGTAAACCTCTTCCATTAACACTCCATTTAGGAATGCTGACTTCACGTCCATTTGGTAAACTTTCCATTTGTTTTGTGCTGCTATGGATAGCACTGCTCTCACGGTCTCCATTCTGGCAACCGGTGCGAAAGTTTCCTCATAATCTATCCCATGCTTCTGCTTATAGCCTTTGACCACAAGCCTTGCCTTGTGTCTCTCTATTTTGACTTCAGCATTACTCTTGGTCTTGTAGACCCATTTAACTCCAATGACATCTTTACCTTTTGGGAGATCAACCAAATCCCGAGTTTTGTTCCTCTCTATGGCATTTATTTCCTCATCCATAGCTTCTATCCATTTCTTATCCTTGATAGCTTCTTCGAAATGAACAGGATCATCAACATGACAATATAAAGCAAACAAAGAATTGATACCTTCATTAGCTAAATCTTGTTCATAAATTTCTCTCAAACTTCTGAATTTCTTACCTCTTTCGGTAGATGTACAAATGCTTGAAGAAGCACTTGAATTTCCTCCTTGTGGCGTTCTTGGAGAAGCATTGTCATTTCTCCTCAAGGGTGTGCTTTGCTGCTCTTTTATTGGTGTTGTTGTTTGGGGATGTATTTCAGCCAACTCATCATCATTCTCATCATGAGATAAACAGTGTTTTACATGTACTGTCTTCTCTATGCTTCCATCCCAAGCTTCCTCTTCAATGAACTGAACATCCCTACTCACAAGAAACTTCTTGGTGGATGGGTTGTATAACCTATAGGCCTTGGATTCCTCACTGTATCCAATGAAAATACATTTCTCGCCCTTGCTGTCCAACTTCTTCCTTAGCTGATCCGAAATGTGTGCATAAGCCACACATCCAAAAACCTTCATGTGTGTGACACCTTGCTTTGTGCCACTCCATGCCTCTTCCGGCACTTTGTTCATAACTGTTTTTGTAGGGCACCTGTTTAAAATATACGCTACACAATGTACAGCTTCAGCCCAATAATCATTAGGCAAATGCTTTGCCTTCAACATACTCCTCGCCATGTCCATTATGATTCGGTTCTTCCTTTCAGCTACTCCATTTTGTTGCGGAGTGTATCTAGTTGTAAACTGATTTTGAATACCATTTTCTCTACAAAAACGTAGAAAATCTTTAGATATATACTCACCTCCTCTATCAGTCCTTAAGACTTTGATATGCAGCCCACTCTGGTTCTCAACAAGTGCTTTGAAATTGCAAAATTTTTCAAACACTTCACTTTTGTTTTTCAAAAAGTAAACCCAAGTTTTTCTAGTAAAATCATCTATAAATGTTAGCACATAGTGGCTTCTTGCAAGTGATGGAGTTTGCATCGGTCCACATACATCTGAGTGGACAATCTCTAAGGGTGCTTTTTCCCTTATGCTTTTCTCGGAAGGAAAACTTTCTCTGTGTTGTTTCCCCAAGATACAACCTTCACAAAGGCTGTCAGGTTTCTCTATCAATGGTAAACCACTTACCATTCCTTTTCTATTCAACAAGTTAAGACCTCTAAAGTTGAGATGTCCAAATCTCAAGTGCCATAACCAATTATCATCTTTTGGTTCGCTTTGGTAAGTCTCTTGTGCAACTGCTGCTTTCTCTTCACCATTCTTCAAGTCTGCTCTCATTCTAAGAGGGAACATCCTGTTCCTTGTCATCTTCACTTCAGCAATACATAGTTTGCTGGGTGGTTTATCCATGATGGTACAAACATCATCTTCAAAGAAAACATTATACCCCTTATGGACAAGCTGTCCAATACTTAAGAGATTACATTTCATTCCTGGAACATAATAAACATCTGCTATGGATTTATTTGCACCTAATCTTGTTAAAACATTTACATCTCCTTTTCCCATAACAGAAACTTTGCTATCAGTTCCTAGTCTGACTTGTGACTGCACACTTTCATCTAACATAGAAAACATGGCTATGTTTCCTGTCATATGGTTACTGCAACCGGAGTCTAGAAACCATAAATCTTCACTTTTTTCTTCAGCCATATTACAAGCTAAAAACAAATTACTTTGGCTGATATTTTCCTTAGTGAAATTTGCACTAGTTCCACTTCTCATATCTTGTTTCTTCTTTCTACATTCATTAGCATAATGACCATATTTTTTACAATTGTAACATTGGACATTGGATTTGTCATACCTTTGTCCTTGTGCATTCTGTTGTCCACTTTGCTGGCTACCTTGGCCGTGGCTGTGATTTTGACTATTGCACCTTCCATGTGAATGTGAAGGGTTGTTCCTTCCACCTCTGTTTTGGCTTCTGCCTCTTCCTCTCTTGCTTCCTTTGCCTTGCCCTCTTCCTCTTCCGAAAGACATCTGGGTTTTAAAAGCATGTTCAAGAGATGATTTTTCACTCCTACCCAATCTCTGTTCATGGGTCATCAGTGATGCATGTAGTTCATCCACTGAAAACTTTGTGAGATCCCTAGTCTCTTCTATGGTGGTGACAATCACTTCGAATCTTGAGGGTAAACTTCTCAAGAGTTTTTCCACAATCCTCTTATCTTCAAGAGTCTCTCCATGAGATCTTATTTGTGTGACCATTCCAATCACATGAGTGAAGAATGAGTCAATATTATCTAACTCCTTCATGCAGAGAGTCTCAAAATCTCTCTCAGCAACTGAAGTTTTGCTGTCTTCACTCTTTCCATGCCTTGATAAGCTGTCTTGAGAGTTTCCCATGCTTCTTTGAATCTGTTAGCTGCTGCTATCCTCGGAAAGACACTCTCATGCACTGCTTGATACAAGAAGAAAAGAGCCTTGGCATCTTTCTTCTTATTACTCTTCAACATCTCTCTTTCTGCTTGAGTTAAAACATAAAACTCTGCTTCATTTGCTGGCCCTTCAAATCCATCCTCAACAAATTCCCATAAGTCTTGGGAGACAAATAATGCCCTCATAGTTATTGACCAGTAGTCATAATTTTTCCCATTAAACATTGGGAGATGGATATTTCCCATACCCATACTAGTGTTGGCTCCAACCATTCTACACTCTTAACTATGAATCAAAAATACTTGACTGTGTATTTAAAATTAACTGACTGTTCTACAACAGTAACACAAAACTGTATAGAGAAATACCTTTGGATTCTTTTGGCTGAGTCTTCACACTGTTGGAGTAGCTGCTGCAACAAAGAACTCCTTTCCTTCAGCTTATTTGACCTTCAAATAGCCTGGACTAGCTCTAATACCATGTTGGAATTTTCAGAATTCCAAAACAATAAAATTCCCTTCCTTAACACGGAGAAATATTTAAAATTTCACTCTCAGACAGAGTTTTCACATAAAAAAAATTCTATTTCATAAAAAAAACTTCTTACAGATTCTTCCTCAAGAGAGGGATTACAAAATAATTTTGGCTGCTACAAACACAGTTCGAAATTATCACTCTGTTATTTACTAAAATAACACTCTGTCTCACACAGAAAAATACTCTGTCTTTTCTAAAAACATTCACTGCTGTGAATACTCTTTTTTTTCTCAAAAACACTCTTCGTCTTTTACAAACAATACACTGCTATGTATTTTAAATTCTGCTCTCTGTTTTTTTTAACAACAATCCTCTGCTGTGTAAAAACTTCTGCTCTGTGTAACTTAAAATATTACAACACTCTGTTTCTGTATATTAAAACAAAATATCCTAGATTGAATTAAATGCCATTCGTTGACAAAACAACTAGAAAATTCACCGCTGTAGAAATCTTTAATGTCTTCATTAACTTCTGTCAGCACCGCTTAAAATTCGTATTGATCACAGCTTTGACTTGGTGGCACTGTGATATTTCTTCCCCGCACTGCTGTGCACATTCACTATGTAATAAAAAATTACATTCTGTTGCCTTTTCCATTTTTGTTATTTACACTGCTGTGTAATAAAAATTACATACTCTTCACGGCCTTTTAATATATATGTGCCGCATATTAAAATAAATCATAAATCAACAAAATAAAACATTACACGCCAACTATTTTTTTAAATCATGTGCGATGGGCATAAAATTAAACCCCACAACCATTTGTTAAAACAGATAACATGTATGGGCCCCACTGCTGATGACGTCAACAATTTCGATGGGGTTCACACCTCCATCCACAAACCTTCATCGACCCCCACGGACTTTGCTTGCCGCCCTGTCTCATGGGCAGTTGGAAATTAATTCCAACAAGAACCTTATAGATATGTAGCCATTAGGGAATTTGCTGAGGCATTTCAATCATTCCATGTTGGACAGAAATTGGCAGAGGTGTTGTCCATGCCATACGATAAAGTCAAGAGCCATCTCGCTGCGCTTTCATTTTCAAAGTATGGTGTGAACCAGAAGGAACTGTTCAAGGCTTGTTTATGGAGGGAATGGCTTCTCATGAGGAGAAACTCTTTCGTCTACGTCTTTAAGACCAGTCAGCTCACAGTGATCGCTTTCGTCACGATGACAGTGTTTTTGCAGACCAAGATGCACCACGACTCAGGAAACGATGGAAACATTTACATGGGCGCTCTCTTTTTTGGTTTGATTACCTACATGTTCAATGTTTTTTCAGATCTTTCAATGAAAATCCAGAAGCTTCCTACATTTTACAAGCAAAGAGACCTTCTCTTTTTCCCTGCATGGGCCTACTCACTACCCGTTTGGGTGTTGAAAATTCCAATTTCACTTCTAGAGTCGGGCATATGGGTTTTCGTAACTTATTATGTCATTGGTTAAAATGCTTCTATTGGGAGGGTCTTTCGCCAGTATCTGCTGCTAGCCTGTGTACATATGATGTCACTTTCACTATTTCGGTTCATCGCATCATTGGGTCGGACCATGATCTCCGCAAGGATTTGTCTGGTGGAGTTGACCGCTGGTGTTGGTGGCTGTGTCATTGTGATTGAACCTCCGATCACTTGTTTGCTGGAGAGACAGAAGCCCGAAGACATTGGAGCAGAGTCTGAAGTTTTCGTGGGCAAGATTTTATGGAGTATGAGACAACAGAGACGAGCACATCTACCTGCGGTTCACTCATATTTGAAATGGGGACGCTATGGAAGTGGATATGTTGATCAACAATAGACAGAGAGGGTAAAGAGATGCAGACAACATTTCCATTAAATTGAACATATTTTCCTTTTCTGTCAATCCGCCTCGATGTCGGTGTTCTTCGATTTCTAGGTAGGCTATAATAGCATAGGAGGAGGCCTTATAGGTGGAGGTATTATGTGGCTATGTAAATGCTTTTGTGGTAATGAGACACTGAGAGGTGATTTTCAGTGTGGTGTGCATTTAGAGTGGAAGTTGCAGTTAAATGGGACGGAGAATCAGAACTCCAAACGTTTTGTTGACAGTAAAACATGTAGATTGGTAATTTTTTTTTCAATTTGTCATGCAGCGAAGCAATGGTATATAGTGTGAGTTGGTTCGTGTGTCTAGAATAGAGCAGATGATATTAAAGTGGCACAAAGGAGGAATTTCTGTGGAAATTCAACTATAGATGTTAAAGTAAGAGCTTTGTAACAAATCCAGGGTTGTTTGTGAAGTTTCTACCGAGCTGTAGCGGAAGAGGATCGGATTTCTTCCAATACTGTGGACCGATTTTTTTGATTTGGAGTCTGGAGGTAGTATAAGATCTGAGCACTCGGTCATTGTTGTATCGCGAGAGGGTGGACGAGGCCACTGAGAAGGGCCAAGTTCTCGAATGTCGGTTTCAATATGCTGTCAGTACAGGTGTTAGAGTGCTTGATTCCAGGATAGGAGTTAATGGTGTTGGGAACCTGAGGTGAATGTGATGTCAATACTGCCATTTCGAAGAAGGGAGTATTTACTCTGTGGTCCTGGTGAGCATAGATTTATACCTAGGTTGAATTATTGTGCACTTAAGATATTGCAACCATGGTTGGTGCTTTTGCCTTGATGCATAAAATGATAGTCATATATTTTGGAATGTGTTTTCATATTGTTTTGAAGGGAACATGTCTTAAAATTTTGTATACATATTGAGATTCGCGACCTCAATATGAAGTCATTTTGATAGAATTCGGGACTCTAACTAATGACAGGTATATCATGGAGATTCAAGACTAGTATATCCAAAATTCTGACAGAAATATTCAAGCGAGAAAGCTCTACCATATGAACGGTATGGAGAGCGCAAAGGATGATGGGGAATCAAGTTTGTGTGTGTTTTTTGTGAGTTTTGTTTTGAATAGACTCTTGATGATGAATCACACAATTCAATGGTAAGAAAGTCTAGGTGATTTTTTTTTTTGTAAGTGGTCATTATATGTACTCGGAGACTCAAAGAGTTGTAGTATGGAATGTAAGCCTTGTTAAGGCATGTGTAAAGTTCGTGGTAATCTCAAAACCACCTTGTAAGTATAGGTTTATGGTTAGTCAGAAACCATCTTTTGTCACTGTAAAGTGATTTTTTGTGGTGAACCAGAAACCACATACAGGAGCTTTCATGGCTACAGGAGCCTTCGTGGCTACAGGTGCCCCGGGTGCACACAGGAGCTGAAATGCTCACAGGAGCTTAAATGCTCACAGGAGTAGGTGGACTACAGTAAACACCTCACTCACAGGTCTCAGATATTGTTTTTTCTGAGCACAAGAGGGTCAGCATGATTTTTTCTATCTGATAGTCACGTCGAAAGGTGCAATTAGTGCAACTGTTAGGGATTGTTATTTGGACATGAATATTTGGCTTCGAAAGGCACTGATCTATCTCTTTTTTTACAGTTCTGCACATGGGATTCGTCCGTTTGTGGTGGATCTGAATCACAGTATTGCCGGTTCTACACATGGGATTCGCTCGTTTGTGGTGAATTTGAGTCGTAGACACATTTATTGGTCGTTCTGGGCATGGGATTTGTCCGTTGATGGTGGATCTGAGTCGCAGACACATTTTTTATGATTGACCACAACTAGATTTTGTGAATCGATATCACGACAAGTAGTCATTAAAAGAGGGTGTTGGAATATGTAATTCCTACTTGTCTGTGGTTGTGACTCTCTATATAAGGAGACTGTTCCTACATCATAGGAGGTAGCCAGAACTATATTTATTCCTAGTTTAGTGTGTGGTAGAGAGAATCTCTCAACCACATTATTGTGTGTCCAAGATAGATTTCCTATCTTGAGACTATCTTATGTATAAATGTGTGTAATCTCTTTGATTAATTAATGGATTTTGCAGATTGAAGTTTTATGTAGATTTTCATCCTATTTTGGCATAATAAAATATAATCACAACTGTAATAGTTTACATGTGAAGCTATTTGGACAATAAAAAGGTGGAAGGTGAATTTATTAAAATGTAGCTGTCTAGAATGCATTGTATATATCGAGTTAAAGCGAACAAGTGCGTATGAAACGTTTGTAAAATAATAAAAAAATTTGCTGGATTTCACAAACTTAACGGCAGATTGACATGCCCGAATTAGATTGCTCAAATTGTTTATTGGAAGCTTGTTTTCACATATAAAAATCCCATTCTTTCAATAAAACACTGGAGATAAGAAAGTAGGAAAATAAACAATTTTCTCTAAAACACTATAAGTGGTTAAAAGGGTTAAATTGCCAATAATATAAAGGTTATCAAAAGTAAATTTATGTTATGGAAGAGTTAAATTATTAAGTGTTACAAGTTGATTTAAGCTTTCTCATTTATGTTAGAAATTATGAGTTACTAAAAATTATAATTTATATTGGTCAACGCTAAATTAATAATTAATAAGTGTTGCAAATTGGTTTAATCTTTTTCATTTGAGTTAGAAATTATGAGTCATTGAAAATTATAATTTATATTAATCAATACTAAATTAATAAGTGTTATAAGATAGTTTAACATTTCTCATTTAAGTTAGAAATTATGGGTTACTAAAAATTATAATTTATATTGGTCAATGCTAAATTAATTCCAATCATTAGTATTATTTCTGTATGTACTAATAAATAAATTAATATGTGATGCCACTAAAGTTAGAATTTAAGCATTGGGAAAAATTGCATAAAATATTATAACACATATTGTTTAATGTTAAATTAATTATTATGTGGAATGGATAAATTAATTGCTTTCTTAGGCACAAACATTTCATAAATTTTGGTAGGTAATAACCAATAGTAAGTTTACATATTTATAGTTTACTCTTATATAAGCCTTGAGTAAATAATGGTAGGAAATAACTATAGGTAAGTATATTTATTTACATCTTATTATTATCAATTTTCTAAGAAAAGTGTTAATTAAATTATGGTGAGAAGCAACTATTGGAAAATATGTTATTTACCTTAGTATGAATTATTTTCAAGGATTCTGTTTTTAGATAACTTTCCTGCAAAGTTAAAAAAAAGACTACACACATATCTAAGAATCATACCTATAACTATATTCATAAATTATGGCATAAAACATGTGAGAGAGTTATTGGTATGGATTTATAATGTGGAAAGGTTGCAATACAAATTTAAAATTATGATCCAATTAAATGTTGGAAAATTAGTTTTAATACTATTGAGAAAATAAATATTTTGTTTTCAAAGTTAAATATTATAAGTTGCATTTATCAATACCAAATTAATAATTTTCAACAAACAAATCAATTATAA
Source organism: Pinus albicaulis (assembly GCA_034641835.2). Classification (NCBI taxonomy): domain Eukaryota; kingdom Viridiplantae; phylum Streptophyta; class Pinopsida; order Pinales; family Pinaceae; genus Pinus; species Pinus albicaulis. The sequence continues at coordinate 432,620,470 of CM076579.1, forward strand.
AATCTTACATCAATTAAAAATAATATTTTATCTATTATATAGAAATTATACAAAATATGTAATTTTAATTTATTAAATTTGAATTAATAAAAAATTACATATAATATAAAAGTGATCATAGATAAGCAATTAACAAAAAATTATTAACAATTTAAGAGTAATGATTTATGTATAATGTAAAAGTGATGATCAATTAACAAAAATTTATTAACAATTTAAGAGTGAAGATTTAATGATAGATGAACAATTTTAATTTAATTAAATTAGAAATAATATGATAAATTATGTTATCAGATTAAAATTTTGAAAATTCTAATATCAGCTTGATTTTAAATAAGAAATTGGATTTTCAAAATGGTAATTTAATAATATTGAATTTCAAAAAGTGGGAATTTGGGTTCCGGAATTTTAATTGCAAGTCTAAATTTGGATTTAAAATTACGATCGAAACATGGCTTCGACATACAGTGACAATGATGAGATTGTTGTGGAGAGGATGCCAAAAGAACGCTTGACTGATAAGGAGATGAATATCAATCCAAAACTTTGTATTCTCATTCCAAAAATATCAATTTCAACTTTACATTTTTGAATTTTGATTTAAAAAATTGTCAAAATCATACTTTCACCCTTATCCCATTTTCATATGAATGATATAGAAATAAACATTTCTTCTTTCTCTCTCTATATGTATATCCTATGTAAATTAGGTAAAGCCTTGTAGTATTTGATGAACAATTTAAAAAAAATGTAAAAATATTGAAATATTTTTGGAAGATAAGTATATAATTTCATTACTATAGATATTGCTAAATATATCAATTAAATGAATGTAAAACAAGTTACCAATTTTGATTTAAAAGAATATGAAAATCTTGAAACGTTTTTGAAAGATAAGTATATAATTTCATTACCATAAATATTTCTAAATATATCAACTAAATGAATGTAAAATAACTGAGAGTGAAAATCATTGCACAATGTTGTATTATTTTTTAATGTAGTTGAAGGAATCTTAAAAAATTGTTTAGATATACAAATGATGAACTTTTATAAAAGAAAAATTTAATGTAATTGAAGGAATCTAATATACTATTGTGAATACAAAATATATGTAATAATGTTTATAATAACCAAATTTATAATTTGTTTATTAATTTTATTTATTAGTTTTTTATTTATTTTTTTGTATTTATAAGATTGTAGGTTTTAGCATTTTTTATATTTATTAGTACAATTATATTTAGTAAATCTACTTGAAATGTAATGATAGACAATAATGATATTGATTTAATATTTATATTCATAAATATATAATAATAAAAATAACATTGTAAAATAATTATTATATTGATAATGAAATTGTGTTTCAGATTAATTACATTAGGTTTGGTCCATGTTTAGTATCATTTAATGTGGTTTATCTTCGTGACAATCTATCCAAATGTTTATATAGCAGAGATTCATCCTAGTCATAGTTATCCATTATGAATTAGTAGTTAGGAATTAGTTGTTAGAAGAATTAAAAAAAAACACTATTATTATTTTGATATTAATTTAATATTAAATCAAATTATATAAATTTAATGTTAGATCAAATTAAGACCACGGGTCTTTGATAGATGGTGATCGCGTGCTCTTTTAAGGTACTCCTTGATGTGAAGTCACTAGTTGAATGAATGAATGAATGAATGATATTTAACATCCATGAGACTGAAAATATCTATGGGACTACCAGCCTGCTTGTTTTTTTTCTTTCTGTAATTAAATAATTTTCTTACTCAAATTGATGGTGACCTCACCCAACCTTCTAATAGTTCCCTCCATGAAAATACAATTCCATGGAATTGATTCTCATATACTGTGGTAATTGTCTCCTTGATGTCTCTGAAAGCATCACACTCCAAAATGAAATGCTTTTCTGATTTCACTGCCCAGAAGTGCAAAAAGTACACACCCTTTCTTCCCAAGCTTCTTTAGGTCTCTTCCACATTCTCGTTTCACACCGAAATTGGTGTGAGTTAGTTTTTAATTGATAAATAAACTCCAATATACTATTTTTGTTGGAGATCACAAGTGGGGTTGAATTCATGTACATAGTACTTCTTCTTTCTACCCAAATCTTTTCCCCATGTACAGTTACAGAATTTCATCAAAAAAATCTTTAAATATTGTTTTTGGGACATGCATTAAGGTAAATATTCCATTTTTGCATCCATTTGTTGTTTTGTCTCATCTGTTATTTCTTTCTTTCACTCATACCTTCATTGAAGATAACTTTCGGCCATCTACCTCCTCTCATTTGCTCAATTATTTTTAGGTACCTTATAAGACACACCATATAAATTTCTTATTTCACTCAACATTATATGATAAGGAACTGAACATTTTATTTCGAAATTTCTCATGACCAAGCATTTTTGGATTTTTTCAATTTATTTCCACTTTGAAAGATGGATTCTTCTAGCCCACAATTCACACCCATATAATATCACTGGTAAAACTAGGAGTCCAAAGAGCACTTTAATCATGTTCTGATCCCATACATTTTCCTCTCTACATATGTTTTGAACTGGATATAATTATTTCCACCCTCCTAAAATTATTTTATTTCTGCAATCCTCTCAATTAATCTTGTTGCCGACATCGATCCCGGGGTACTTGTATTCATTTATTCTTCAAGTATATTTCCTTAAAAGAAGAACGTAAGCTGACTTTTCTTCCTTTTACTAGAGAGAATCATTATTTTGGTCTTAGGCTTGCATCCCCCTTGCTTTACAAAAATTTTCAAGGGCATATAAGTGCACCTACAATCCATGGGTCAATTTAACAACTAGTAGAAGATCAACGACATATAGAAGAAGCTTTATCACAAACTCGCCCAATTGAACACCATCCTCACCTTGAAAATTTAGCCACTCTTAAAAATTTTCAATATATACACCAAAAAGAGTAGGGGATAAATGGAAACTTGCTTGACTCTTATGTCACTTCTAAAACATTCTGAAATGTCTCATGAAGTTGTAATTTTAACTTTCACCTCTTCATAAAGCCTATGGACAACAACTCTATATTGTAAATGAATTAAAACTTTTCCATTCTAAACCATAACTTATCTCTAGGGACTGTGTCAAAGTCATTTTTGAAGTCAACAAAACAACAAAATACTTCTTCTTTGCCCCCCAAATATTTTCAATAATGTGTCTAAGCGTGATACCATGGTGTATTGTAGAATGCTTTCTCATAAAACTAGTTTGCCTTTTGCCCTTATTTCTTATACTTCTGTCCATTTATTGATGCAGTCCCACCAAGCATACAAAAAAATACATATATCAAATTAAATTAAATAAATATTTAACTATGAAATGATAATTAGCCATTATGAAATAGATGTTAGGAATTATCCATTAAAAAAAATTAGAAGAATTAAAATAATTATTATTTTTAATATTAAATTAAATTAAATTAATATTAATAGTATAATAACAATTTATTTATTAATTATAAGAATAATTTTAATATTCATATAAATATTAGCAATAAGTTTAATATTAATATAAAATATTAAAATATGATAGAATAATTAATTAAAAAAATAGATAATAATAAAAATAATAAGTATTATTATTATTATTCGATATTTTAATATTTAATAATAATAATGAACTTGTTGATGAGAGCTTCTGGTAGCTTGTGTATTCAATTCAAAAAACCATATCTGCACTGAATTTTTTCGTCACCGGAAATGTTGGGTCTTTCGAATTGAATACACTACACAATATACTAGAAGCTCTGATCAACATTATATTCCTAGTTGTGGAAAAATACATGCCTCAACATTAAACTTATTTTTATAATGAATAAATAAATTATTATTCTATTATTAATATTAATTTAATTTGTGAAGTCCCAGTGGCACAATTGGTTGAGGATGGACGTCATAAGAACGGCGACTCATGATTAAACCTCTGCATTGTCCTAGGGAGAGGAAACATGCTAAAAAATCCAAAGGAACCTTAAATAGTGGCCTAACATGTGGGATATGTTTAGTGACTTTGACGGCTCGATGCAAGCCCTTGGATGCAGCTCCTAAGCCACATGCTAGTTCTTTGAGAACCGTAAAAACAACTTCTAATTAAAAAAAAAAAAATATTAATTCAATTTAATTAATTATATATATATGTATATATATATATATATACATACACATATACATATATATATATATACATACACATATATATACATATATATATATATATATATATATATATATATATATATATATATATATATATATATATATATATATATATATATATATATATATATATATATACATATATATATATATATATATATATATATATATATATATATATATATATAGATAATTATGTATATATATACATATATATATATATATATATATATATATATATATATATATATATATATATATAGATAATTCTTCTAAAATCGTATACCTAACTTCTATTTCTTATTTCATAATTAAATATTAATTTAATTTAATTAACATAATTTTATTTGATTTAATATTAAATTAATATAAAAGATAACGTTAAATTAATATCAAAATAATAATAATAATTTTTTTTCAAATATTTTGAGAACTAATTCCTAACTGTTTATTCCTAACTCATAACGGCTAACTTTGGAACTTATTTAAACATTTGGATAGATTGATTTTTTCACCTTTGTCCTATGAATGAACCACATTACATTGTTTGGAACATCAATCAAATATTAATGATCTCATTAATCTGAAATACAATGTCATTATCAATATGGATCCCAAAAGTATGAGATCTAGAATTATTATATTATAAAATAATAATAATAATAATAATTAATTCCTTCAATTTTCATTATTAATCTTATGGGTTGTTTAATTTATAATACTTTGACATTAATATTGAAAATAAAAAGTATGATGATGATGGTGATGATGATGGTTAATGTCCGTTGAGACCAAACTTTGGTCTATCATACCTAAAGAAATGAATTATTTAGTTTGTTTTAAAATTGTACTTATATGCTCAAAGAGCTTGGAGAGAAGCATCCCCAGATTACTATAATTTTGACATGTTAAAAGGCTCAGAAGGTCGATATTGCAACAAATAATATAAAAATGATATCTAATGTGGGTGTACATAGGGCACTCTAAGAGGAAGTGATTTTCATCCTCAATGTTCATGTTGTCAGAGAGAGGGCAGATCCTTTCCACCCATAGTGTTTTGGGAGCTTCTCAATGACCTGTTTCACTATGGAGTTCATGAGACTCTGATATTATATTGGCTATATTAATTTTTTTTCTTTGAGTTAGTTAAAATAGAGAGATACTTTTGATATTCTAGAGTAGGGTTGATGACCTCCTTATAATATCTTAATTTTCTTTTAGCCTCTAAATCTTCCTCACACCATATTTTCTCTTTAAACTTAGAAGTAACTGTTGTCTAGGTAAATCCCCTCTGCGGACAGAGGTGATTCCTCTAGCCCTATGGTGGGTCTACCAACTACAGGAACATACTAACATCTACCTTCCTAGATTGTAAATGAAAGTCAAAGAAAGGAAGATGACCTACCTTCTTCTGATGTTATGTTTTCATCTTCCATCGAAGCTTCTTGATCCATCACTCTTCTCAAGCTCGATACATATTGCTACCAATGTTCGATTACCTGTATAGATAGTCACAACACCACAACAAGCGTAAAATCACGAAAAAAATAAAACATTTACAACTTATCTAACTGATCAAGGAATTCTAGAAATCTAATTATATATGTAAACAAGAGTGGAAGATAAACATGAGTTGCATTTTATTAAGATAAACACAAGGGGAATTTACAACCAAGCCTTGATGTTGAGGCTCTCATTCGGCAAGTCTGTATCCAAACAAATTTGTAACACCCTCATACACAAATGTCTAAGATCTCACTATGTTCTCAACACGCAAAAACAATCACACTCTACACTATTCTCCCAAAGCTATAATTGGTTCTCCTTTCTAGCTAACTAAGGTAGTAGAGGTAAAAGAGGTCTCCTTATATAACAATGGAGGAGGAGAATATGGGCACTCATATAATGGGAAAACAACTTATCATTTGGAGTAGTTCCTATTTCTTGGGAACAAGAAGCCCAAAGGGGAATTCCTCGGCCATATCCTCAAAACAAACTTCCATCTCACCGCCTTGCGAAGCTTCTAGTCACAAAAGTTCATTTCTATTTTAAAAAAATTCCAAAAGAGGATAGCCACGAATCTGACATTAACGAAAAGCACTGATCGGCGCAGATCTTAGTGAAAATCTCTACTATTGGCATGGGTCAGACACTGAGACAAAGCGCCGACCTTGAAAACTAGGTTTTATAAGGATCTTCCAGAAAATATGTAAAGGGAGATGAATTGGCAAACAAAATGTTTTTCAAGGGTATGAATTCCATGCTTGGAAAGTACACAAGTGTCACTGTATGGGTCCTCTAAGATCAAGGAATGGGGACTACAAGGGAAGTGGCAAATTGTTGTGTAACAAATGCCCCATAAAGTATGAAGTCCGAACACGAGTGAGGGGTGAAATGCTCTACAAGTTCATGTGAGGATCCAGATTCTACCATCAAGAGACCTGCAAATCAACCATAGATACATATACATAACTGGAATCTTTGATGAAAATACATGAATTAAGGTATGGATGTAGCCATCCGTAAAAGAGACCATGGTATGGTCACATCCATCCATCTGAGAAGGATCTCATATAGACTCATGGTATGGTCGCATCCATCCATATAAAAGAAACATGTATCCAAGCATGGAAAAATAATATCGCCTCGCAACTTGGACTCTAGAGAATTAAATACAGGGCCTTGCACTCTGTCATGACCCGATCATGTACAATTTCAAGCATGTGAATAAATGAGCTAAAGTCTAACATGCAGAAAAATCACCTGATTACCAGCCAATGAGGAAAGTTGTTAACATGCATGAGAGATACCACCAATAATGCCAATGGTTCTCAAGGCACTACTAGTACAATCCATTGAATGTGAATAGTGAGCTAAACTTGAATGCCCATGAAATCACCCGATCAAAGGCCAATGATATGAACCTATCGTCGAATGTGAAGAACTTGCCATTAGGGCATGCAAGCTCTAATGTACCAAAAAGGAGTCTCTAGATCAACTTCCCAAATAATGAGCTGAAGTTGACATGAAGAGATCTGTCGAAGGAGGGTCATAATGAATCACACATCATCGACAAGAAACAAAGAATTTGATATGAGTGTTAATCAAGACTAAAATAGAGGATCAAGGATTGTACAAACTTCAAAAGGATTTTCTCTTAAACATATAGGCGACATGACTCTGAAATTTGGCAACATTTCACTCAAATAGGATCAGAGGTCATGTTGACAAGATTGGTAATCGAATGAGATGAAAAATTGATTTCCCAAACCCATGGAGGCAATGTGACAGAGTGAAGATATCCCAACCTGACACGAATTGCATATAAGTGTCATGTTCAAGAGTGACATACTACCGACACAACTAATGAATAAATTCCATTTTACCCCACCGTTTCTGCAGAGTACCTCTTTATTTTTACACAATATTGAGGAGGATAGAATATTCTTGTCATATAAGTTTTTCCTTAGGACAAATCCATCCTTGTAAATTTTACGAGCCCTAGGAAGAAGGAACTCGCTAACGTTATGGTGACGATTTCCGATGTCATTTAGTTTTAACGAGTCTGAAAATGGAAGAACTCAGTGTCTTTTCATGTTTAGAGAGTCTAAAAAGAAGCAGAAAAGGAAACTTCAGTAGTTCCCTTTTCATAAATAGTCCCTCATACCCAAAAAGGTAGAAAACAAAATATGCGAGAACCTCTTAGTCGCGATCGGCTAAGGTATTCATTTTTCATAATAGTTTATCCCAACCCGAAAAAGGGGTAAACGCATACTAGGTAAATGTCATTTCATAGCCTTTAACAAGTTCAAAATGACAAGATCTCAACAATATTTTTATGTTTTGAGAGTCATAAAAGAGCTGAAAGTTGAATCCTCCTGGAGGAACGAGTGGTAGTAAGTGTAGCAACTAGTTTCGGTGATGGTCAAACTACTCAGAAAAAGTAAAGGTCAAGAGGCTAGCTAACAATACCACTCATTGCAGTTGTTCCTCAGGAATGGGTAAAACAACCAAATGAAGGCGTATGATCATCCAAGTAGACAGTGACAAGGAATGAGAAAACCAAGGTTCATTTGGAAATGTAGGCTGATAAAATGGAAATCACGAATGGTAAAATAAGAATGGTTTCATTTTTACACAAACTTGAAATCAGGAAACTATGCTTGGAGTTGGTTTCATTTTTACACAAGCTTGAAACAAAGTTAAACTATGCTTGAAATTTTTTTCATGCCCCCAACATGGTGACTCAATTCGAGGTACATGCCCCCTAAGCTTCAGTTCATTCACCAGAGTAGAATTCTAGTTACTAACAGGTGGATGGAGTGAAGGTTCAATTATGAGATCAAAGGAAAGACTCAAGTGGGATCTTAGGAGATATGATCAAAGACTTGAATAGAAAAGCGAACTAGTTTCATTTTTTTAACGAGGTTGACACAATAAAAGAACTATCCTCATGAGAGATTTTTTCATTTATTAAGGAGCTTGACACAAGGAAATGAATCATGCTCCATCGAGCTTGTTTCATTTTTTAATGATCTTGACACAAGAAAATGAACTATGCTCTGACGAGATTGTTTTATTTTTTAAGGAGATTGACACAAGAAAACAAACTATACTCTGAAGACCTTGTTTCATTTTTTAAGGAGCTTGACACAAGAAAACGAACCATGCTCCGTCGAGCTTGATCATGATGAATAAGAATCCATGGCTTGCAAGAGGTTCTCATCTGATGGGAGAACAACATATTTGAAATTAGGGTCCAATGCCCCCAGTACATTGTGTACTACCTCACTGACTAAATTATCAGTAGACACGAACATGGAACAGGTGGCCACATAATTGACCTGTGGCAGGGAATATATCACCGGTAGGTAAGGACCAAGAAGGGACGATGGTAGACCAGATGTCACATCAGGACTAAAGAATGAAATTTGATCAATGGTCACGATCTGACCTTCATGTGGAAAATAGATCACATGAAAGAGGAAAGAGACTAGTGTGTCCATGGCATAAGCATAGTCATGCCCCAAGAGTAAATTAAAATACAAGGGTCCTTGGACCACCATTACATCTATATAGATGATTTTCCCTCCCAAAGTAATATGCAACCTCAGAAGGATCCATAATGGTTGACTTGTTCCTCTATTAAAAGTCAACAGATTCTGAGTAATAGCCACAAGCTACAGAGAACCCAAAGCTTGCCATGTAGTAGAGGAAATAATACTAACTAAGGCACCTTCATCTATAATTATGTCCGATATGACCATATTGCAGGCCTGTAAATTGATCTCAAAGGGCATGTAACAAGGAAAACGATATCCCATGAATTGACTCCAATCAAAGGAAAAGACCAAACTACATGGAGGGGTGACTATAGGAATAGGAGGATTATCCCCTTGCATTATGGGAGTGGAAATACCATCCTCCTAGAATATAGGAATGAGAGGAGGAGGATTACTCTATGGAACTGTGGCAACAGGAGTTAGAGGATCACCCTCTTGGAACATGGAAACGGGAGGATCACCCTCTGACATTGGGGAATCAAAGGAAACAAAAAGAACCTGAATGGGATGAGACCCACTCTCAATGGAAAATACCTGATGAAATGTATATGGAATCAGGTCTACCTTTTTTTCAACCAATGATTTCTTAGAAATGGACTCAGGAGACTGACTTTTAGAGAGAGTGGAATTGACTGGAGGTGAATCTCGATCAATGACTTGATCAACTATTGGAGGACTCAAAGAAAACTTTTGGTAACCAACGAGAACACAAGAATTAGAAGTAGAAAGGGTATCCAATACTTTAGAAGCTTCATCCATATAAGGACAAAGGTGAATGGGATGGTTCCCTTCACACAACCTACAGGGAGATTTGATCTTACCTAGTTTCTTACGAGTCTCATTATCTTTAGTTGAAGTTGGACCATCAGCATGATGTCTAGAGGTTGATGATGAAGGATGAATCAAGCCAACGTACCACACCTCTAACACCTTCGTAATACCAAGACAATCATGAATAAGGTAGTCACCCTCACATAGCTTGCAAGGGAATTTGACTCTTCGAGATGGAGTGGCAGGTTTCTTGATATTAGCTGCATGGGTAGAAATAGTTGTTGATTCCCCCCCTAGCTTATTTTCCTGCTTCTTCTTCTACTTCTTCTTCTTATTCTTAGCCACCTGGTTACTAGAATGTAGACTTTCACCAGTCGAAGAGGAAAAACGAGGGGAAGAAATGGGTGAAGAAGGTGAGGGGTCAACCTTAGGATCAACATGGGGTTCACATGGTTAAGGAAAGAAGAACTCGGTTGAGAGATATTCGGTATATTCAAAACCATGGGGGTTGAAATAAACCAAACTGGTAGACCAATGGTTAATCCCAGGAGGGACAACGTTGCAATATACGGGGCACCAAAATTCCAGAATGAAGGAAAACAACCAGTATTCCCATCTTAGGGGATTCCTTGGCTAATGTACTCCAGAAACATTTCCATTGGAATCAACCCTAAAGAACCACTAGGGAATATAACTTTAACCAGGAATATTTTGTGGGAAGTTAATTCTAAGACACTAAAATAAAACTTTTCCTTTTCATGTTTAAAGAGTCAAGAAAAGGACAAAAGATGACTCTAGTCACTTTCATTTTGAACGAGCTCGAAAGGACAAGTGCTCGATGATCTTTTCAAAATTGAAAGAGTCACGGAAAGATCAAAATGACTAATCAGGGTATTCTAGGCATAAAGAGTTACGAGGTAATTATGAATTTTAATATACACCTTAGTGATCAAAAGAAAGAAAAATTACCAAGCACTCGACGTACGAAAACCAATCTCCCTGAATGTTGTGTTCGGTGTATCACGGTTATAGGGTGGCATACTCAGCTTCGTATGGATAAAGGATTGCAACATATGAGAGTCTCCCTTTATATACTTGACGATATGGGGAGCAAGTCCATGCTAGTGCTATCTAATTCTAGATGGTGAATGACAGCTACTAGATTTAATGACACTGAAACACGTCACTAGCATAGACCTCTAAATGTGAGCATTAAGTTTCAATGCTTCCTTAGGTTGATTGAATAAATTTTATGTTTGATCTTGAATTATGTCTTGGTTTCAATGCCCTACCACTGTCATTGGAGAACTTCTATATGCAACTATATGAGAAAAGAAAACTTTCAATTCGATGAATGCTATCTAGTTAAGCGAAAAGTCTCAAAAAAGGATGCAACAAACATAAATAATTCAAACAAAACTTTTTCCCAATTAGATGAATTTCACTATCCAAAATTAATCTAAAACATTCAAATATGTGAATTATGCAATGTAATATATGCAAAATTGTCCTTTTGAAAACTATGCAACTATAATTTGTGCACTATTTCCTTTTTCTTTTGAATAAATAAGAATGAACTCAATGCATTTTTCGATGAAATGAGAATCTACTTAATGCATACTTTTAATGGAAGAGAATGCACTCGAAACGAATTTTAGTTTTCAATAATTAAACAATTTAATCTATGTTAGATGATAAATTTCAAACATAACTTTTCGATGCAACTTGATCTAATGCATTTTAACGAAAAGCAGAATTTGAGATGAAAACTAAATGAACACAAATTTCCTTAATGAAAAAAGGATGCAACAAATATTAAGAATACAATCATGTTTTGAACACTTTGTAATGAAATTCCTCGAAAGGCTACAAGACATATTAGTTCAAGAACAACGAGGACTTCCAAAGTGTGGGATTAAAACAAGGCATTCATTCCCTTTTACATCAAGCAATCATACAAAGAAGACTTCTCAGTTCAACAATGAGAAATTTAGTCTATTCTCACAAGTGAAAAAGCAGACCAAATGAACTCGGGAAGACACTTGAGACTTGATCACATAAACAACTGAAAATCAAAAGGGAATCAACTAGAGATAGCTCACGAAGCAAGGAGATTGAATCAATCAGCAAAGCGATGTCCTGCGAAACATGAAACTAGGAAATTGATGCACAATCCTAGAAAAACCTATGACGTTAAGATGTACATATCGATATAAAGGAAAAAAAAAACAACCAAAAACCAAGCCAAAGAGCCAATCAAACAAACTTGAGTGAGGGGGAGAAAATGTAAGCCATACAGAGAAAAGGACCGGAAGGGCAAGACACACTGGTGAAATACTTAGGGAAAAAACCATAATTTTTCACTCACACTGGAATTGGCATGACTTTAGGGGCTGAAACTAGTGCCAACAGCCAGATGGCACTGCTTTATAGTTGAAAAATAGCTCCAATTGGCACGACTATCACACAAATAAAAGCGCCAATTCTTGAAAAAGAAAAAACAAATAATTTCTCCTAACCAAGACCAGACTCATCACTTCAAGAAAAAAATAAAAGATTGTAATTGATGACAAACATAGGAACAAACAGGGAAATGGGTGTTCGGATAAACTCATCGAATGTCTAAGACCTCAAAGAGTGAAAAACTCAAAGGAAACTCCCCAGTGGAGTTGCTAATTTGTTTTCCAGGTAAATCCACTCTGTGGACAGAGGCGATCCCTCTAGCCCTAGGGTCGGTCTCACAACTACAGGAACATACTAACATCTACCTTCCTATATTGTAAATTAAATTCAGAGCAAGGAAGATGATATATCTTGTTCTGGTGCTATGTTTTCATCTTCCATCAAATATTCTTGATCCATCATTCTTCTCAAGTTCGATAGATGCTGCTACCAACGTTCGATTACCTGTACATATATTCAAGACAACACAACAAGCGTAAAATCATGACAAACATAAAAAAATTACAACCTATCTAATTGATCATGGAATGATAGAAATCTCATTATAAATGTAAACAAGTGGAAGATAAACATTAGTTGCATTTTGTTATGATATAGACAAGGGGAGTTTACAACCAAGCCTTGATGTTGAGGCTCTCCTTTGGCAGGTCCATATCCAAGCACATTTGAAGCACCCTCATACACAAAGGTCTAAGATTTCACTATGTTCTTAACACACAAAAACAATCACACTCTGAACTATTATCCCGAAGCTATAATTGCTTCTCCTCTCTAGCTAACTAAGGCAACATAGGTGAAAGAGGTCTCCTTATATAACAATGGAGGAGGAGGATATGGGCCCTCATATATTGGGAAAAGAACTTATCCTTTGGAGTAGTTTCTATTTCTTCGGAACATGAAGCCCAAAGGGGAATTCCTTGGCCATATCCTGAAAGCAAACTTCTAGCTCACTACCTCGTGAAGCTTCTAGTCACAGAAGCTTCGTTTATATTTTAAAAATTTTCCAAAAAAGGATCGATGCAGGTCCGACATTAAGATAGAGTGCCGATTGACATGGGTCTCAGTGCAAATCTCTACTATTGGTGCGGGTCAGACACTGAGACAAAGTTCCGACCTTGAAAACCAGGTTTTTATAAGGATCTTCTAGAAAAGTTATAGAGGGAGATGAATTAGTAGGCAAAGTGTTGTTCAGGGGTATTCATTCCTTACTTGGAAAGTACACAAGGGTCACTGTATGGGTCCTCCATGATCAAGGAACGGGTAGTGCAAGGGAAGTGACAAATTGTTGTGTAACAGTAACAATATTTTTAAGGCTATTAATATTTTTCAATGCAACATTTTCGTCAATCGCCCAATGGTTAAACTAGAACTTGGTATCTTTATACCAACCGCGCATGAGCTTTAGGTTGTTTTGGCTGGAATTTAAAGCCAACTTAGGAAGTCTATGGTGTCCCATGTATTTTATTTTGTGCTTATCCAACAGGATCCTAGACATAGCTAGGGTCTCGATAGGGGAATGACCACTTCTAAAACGAGAATAGGTTAGGGTGTATTGCTTCTAATGTTTAGGTTATAAGTTATAAAATGCTTCTGTATTTTCTCGATCATATTCCAAGATTATCTAGAGATGTTGCAATCCCAAACCTCACATCCATACAAGATAACAGGAGTGACAAAATTTTCAAAGAGGATCTTCGCTTTATCCCACATCACAAGGTTTGCTGCTTTACAATTATTTTCAAGACCAAAATAAGTTTTCCACCCCCCATTAACCATTTTATCAATGCTATAGTTCTAGTTGAGCTTGTGATGAATATTAATTCCTAGGTACATGTAACAACACACTTCCTCCAAGTTTCTATTGTCATACACAAAATAAGCATAAGTGTCCTTCTTGGATTTTATAAACATAACTTTTGTTTTGTCAGTGTTAATAGTCATACCCATGGCAGAGAAAAAATCCTTAAGCAGTCTTAGTTTCTTATCAAGATCAGGTGGGTGCCTTGGCAGAAGAACAATATCGTTAGCATAAAGAAGAAGGATGATGACTATTCCAACTAAGATCATGCCAGCACAGCCTGCTTCCTCTAAACAACCTTATATATTGTCGATGTAAATACCACACAGGGTATGAGAGACGGGGAAAAATTGTTTAACTCCGATATTACACTTAATACCTTTCGACCACCCCTCATTGCTTTTAAACTTGGAAATTACATTATCGTATAACCTTACAGTGACAGCTCTCAACTCGAAAGAAAACTTTATCTCTTCTAATCTATTCCATATTTTATTTTGATGGACCATATCGAAAGCCTTTTTAAAGTCCACAAATCAACAAAATAGATTGGATTTTTCATTACGACATTCCTCTAGAATGATCATAAGCACAATGATGTGGTCCGTTGTTGAGTGCTACCTTCTAAAACCCACTTGGCCTTTAGCCCGCTTATCTTCACTTTCAAGCCATGTGCTCATCTTCTTTTCCAAATGGATACCATATAATTTGGCTAAGAGAGGGCTAATAATAATTTTTCTATAATTAGAGGGGTTATTTGTATCCCCACTTTTAAAAATAGGAATAATGAGGCTCTGAGTCCATGGTTTAGGGAACCCTTGCTTGAATGCTTGATTGAAAAGCTTATGGATGTGAGGGATGAGGAAAGGACCTCACATTTTTAATATTTCTACCTGGTAGCCTTCAATGTCCTTAGATTTTCCATTTGTGAGGCACTTAACGCCAAAATCTATGTCTTTTAATGAGAAAATTTCTTTCATTGTGAGTGGGGTTTCAAATTTATCTATGAAATTTGGAGATTCATAAATATTTTTAAAATAGGAATTCTAGTCGTCTAAATCAATTCTATTATGCTTTTCTAGTTAGAATCTGCCTACATAATTTCTTAGGAGCTACCTTAGAGAGGTGTAAGAGACTTTCTTGTCTTTTATGAATACACTGATTTTTTTCCTTTTAGTTAGGGCTTCGTATATTTTTATCTTGCCAATTTTAAGAGACTAATCAACAACTTCCTTAATTTCTCTCCTCACACTTTTACAATCTTTATCATACCAAGGGTTGATTTTTCTATTTCTTTTATTACTTGAAACTTCAATTAACTTGTTAATAGAATATGAGAAGTTCGTAGTAAAATTATGATAGAGGTGTTCTATGCTGTCTATACTATATAAAGGAAGCAAATTAATTTTTAATTCATTTAGAAAAAGATCATTTTTATTTCTATAAAATATTAAGTTCTTTTGATTATAAGGATTATCTTCTATGGGATCTTTATGCATGAAAAAATTGAGAGTTATAATTAAAGGTCTATGATCCAAGTAAGGATCGTGGTTGTTTAAGATGTTAAAATTTATTATTTCATTGTATAAATGGATATCGGAAATAACATAGTCTACCACACTGGTACCAAGTGCATGGATACACGTCATCTGGCTACAATTGGGCCACTTCTTTAGACTGTTGCAAATTATGAGACCCTATTAATTATCAATAATTAATCATTAATAAATTAATAGTTAATTCATTAATTAATAAATTATTAATTATTTATAAATAAATAATTTTTATAATTGATTATTAATAATTGACAATTAAGTAATTAATTAAGTAACTATTAATTATCAGTTAACATAAAATAATAATAATTATTTGATGAGTATGAGAATTAGTTATATTTTTTAATTTTAAGTTATAATATTAATGAAAGAGTCCAATAAAAAATAAATAAGTTGTTTTCATATTAAAAAAAATTGTTCCGTAAGAAAAACTAAAATAATGAAAGTACTTTTTTTTTAATTGAAATAATTCATTAAGTTTTTGATAAAATTGTATTTATAAAATTTTAAAATTGAAAACTAAAATTAATTTAATTTAAATGAAAATAATAATTATATTTTTAAATAATTATAAGTAAATATAAAAATATACAAAATTCCAATAAATATTATATTATAAACTCAAAGAAATAATAAAACTAGAAGATTAATATTATAAACCCAAGTGATTAATACTAAAACCTCAAAGTATTATAATCCAAGAAAAAAATATTAAACCTTCGCTATTAATACTAAAAACCCAAAGTATATTGACCTTATTAATTATTAATAATTAACTAATTATTAATTGATATTAATTAACTATTATTTACTATTAGTAATTATTATTATTATTGTTATTATTAAAAATTAATATTATTCTTATAATTATAATAATTATAATTATTATTACTATTGATATTGATTCTCTAAACAACGACACGGCTTGAAACAAGATAAGGGTTGGGATTATTATATCCCACAAGAATAAGCCTGCTCCCGACTATGGTCGGCCCCGCCTGTAGATTGAACCCCACATGGAGTCGGAGGTCAGCCAACTCTTTTGAAAATTTTCATGATGAGTACTACTTCTCTGTACGAATGGAACCTAAGGCTAATTCACCACCACACTATTTTTGTAACATATGGATTTGATTTTTTTATGTTATTCGAATTGATACATTTAAAATTGTTTAAGTTAAACTCGCTTAATGCGTATATTAAGAAAAATATTAACAAAATTTTAATTCTTTTTTTTTATAAAGATTAATTATGAAGTGGTCTCCATAAGCTGATGGTTAAGTGTCCAAGTTACAAGAGTGGTTAGATTAAAACCAATTACCTAGCATTTACCTTTCCTATGGGAATAAAAAGAAAACCCTGATGAGGAAAAGGGGTTTTATGCAAAAAGGAGAACAACAACAATATAGATGAAGGGTGAGAGTGTCTAGAGCTAGCTAGATCCAGTGGAACTCTGGTAAAAAAAACCAAAATGGAAGAAGATATTGGACGACAGTCTTGAGGTCTCTCTCTCCAGAGAAACTGCTAAGAAATCATACTCTGAAGAGGACCACGGGGGGAGAAGAGGACGTAATAGCCTCTCTCATGGTTGGAAGGAAACCATCACTTCTATTTATTGAAGTAGGTACTATGAACCTAAAAAGAATAACATATAGTATTATTTTTATTTCTATAAGTACTTTAATCTGAAAATAATCTCTGTATATTATGAATGCGAATGCGTTATTTCTGTGATAAATTAATTAATAGCACAATAGTTGTAGATTTATAATTATTCAATTCTTTATGACTGTAAAAATATTATTTTCCTAAGAGTTGAGAATCCATAATGGAAAATTGTACCTCTCCCTAAAGAAGAAGGTCTTTATAACTATAAGTGGACAGTTCAGTAAATTATCCTGAAAACTCTGGAATGAGGGTAAAGACTAATGGAACAGCTCGTTCCATCAGGAGTAAAGGGAAAACCCCAAACAAAACAGTCTACTTTGTGGAGGAGTAAATTGTACATGGATTGAGGGTTTGGACGATAACCCTCTTTTATAATCATATGGTCGAGACACCTGGGGGCTATTAAAAAACAAGAAAGAAATTACTATAAACAACGGTCAAACAATAGAAGTGAAAATTTCTAACTCAAAACAACAAAAAGAACTGAATATTTTAACCTCACTATGTAATACATTATCATTACAGTAAAAGAGTTAGAACTCTATGAAAAGAATAGAATGGGTAGAAGAAGCTATTGTAGTCATAATATGTAAGGAAAAGAATTATGAAAACTGTAAAATAAGCATCCCAAAAATAATCTTTCTTTAAGCTAATTTTAGCTATAATCATTATGATAGAGTTGAATAAATATACTTAAAACCTCAACAAAGATAATTTTGCGTAAAATATCGAATGAAAAATAAGATGTAACAATTCACTGCCCTTGTAAGGGTAAAACTAAATTCTATAGCAAAATCGTAATGAATGAAATAGTAGCAATTTTGTGTGTATGGTAGAATTCTAGTTTTGGCTTAAATAACAAAATCTATTTCTAAAACTGTTGTGAACCAGTTTATATAGATACAAAGATAAATTATAAAATTGTACAAAGTGCCGAATTTGAATTTATGCAACTGGAAGCAAGACATAATAAGTAAAATAGTGCCTTTAGAATAAAAGTATGGGGTTTCACCTCCATTTCTATAGAAAATAAAAACCTAGACCTCAAAATAAGAAAATTTCTTCATAAAGAGCCTCAGAGAGCTCAAGGGGATTAAATAAAAACCTGAGAAGCTTATACCATAACTTAAAATATAGAGTTTTCCAATATTTAACTAAACTAGTTCCAAAAGGATTTTTGAACAACTCGACAGTGCCATCGAAGGAGTTGGGTACCTGAATCCAACATTGAAAGATTATGTGAGGCTGGTGGTAACCCAATATTGTTGACAGAGGAAGGTATGTCTTGGTAGAAACCTTACGTGCACGAAAGCAATAACAAAGGTCAGAACCTTAAATAGAAATTCTTCATAAAAACTACTGAGAAGAAAATTAATGAGAAATGACACAAATAAACACAAATCTTGGTTAATAAAATTACCAAATTTGCTATGTAAAATGGGTATGAGAGACATGCAAAGAATGAATATGGCACAAGGCCATTAAACACTTTCACAAGATTAATTAAAATGTAAATTTATGCCATTAACATTTCACAAGATTAAAGAAATTTACCTGAGCCACATTCGTGGAGTTTGAACGGGAATTTCTGACAGGAGCAAGGCCTCGGATGGAGGACAAATATTT
Source organism: Pinus albicaulis (assembly GCA_034641835.2). Lineage (NCBI taxonomy): Eukaryota > Viridiplantae > Streptophyta > Pinopsida > Pinales > Pinaceae > Pinus > Pinus albicaulis. Next base: position 432,639,616 of record CM076579.1, read on the forward strand.
GGCACGGTGGCAGAACCAGAGCGCAGGCACAACCAAACTTTGAACTGAAAACAGAAATGGTAAAACCTGTCAGCACCAAGAAGAAGGCAATAACTGTGTAAATATTTGAATAGTAGGTAAATATTGACATCACGGGACAGATAGGTAGAGGTTAGAGGGTCTTTACCTTGTCACAGGACATAACAATAAGAGGAAGAGCCATGGCAGTGAATTTTTCAGAGCCGACAAAGGAGAGACACAAATGAAATGGTTAGGGTTTGGGAGGGGTAGGGTTACACCCTAACCACCTCTGAACTATATTCATTCGTTGATTGATGAAGATATAATGGATAAGAAATGCCCACATGTAAGCTGTGTATGCCCATCCAGTAAGGTGGATCATTAAAACACTCATTAAAATTATCAATAGTTGTACCACATAATCTTACCGTGGTGATGTTGATGCGGCCTGATGGAAGATAATTAATTTAACAAATCAATGCAGAATGAAATCGTCGATGATTGAAGTGTAATTTAAACTATAACACATAAATATAATCCCTTCCCATATGATTCCTTGTGTGTATGATCGAGGAGTTAATCATAGGTCAATAATATGGTATACCATATGATTTTGAAAGTGAAACATTATATATATATGATTATGCGGATTTCTATCTAGGAGTTTAGCCCCAAGGGGTTTAGGAAAATTATTTTATAAATATTATGCATTATAACTAAGGTAGATAGTATTTTAATTAGCATTCATAGATACAACAATAGTAAAGATAAATTATGATGTTAGAGTGCTAAGGTGGGATGAATTTTTTTTTTTTTAATTCTTGTGTAAATATTTCTAATGTTATTACAATTTTCATCAGATTGAAAGTGGCAGCAACTCCATATATCTTGATTATTCTCATCAATTACCTAAACTAGATAGACTGAAGGAGAAGTATCAATATATGCACGATGTCATGGTAAATGATCTGGAAATTACTATGAATGATATCCCTACATATACAATTTTCTCTATCAAATATCAGACATCATCAAATTAGAGCAAAAATTCACCAACAGTCGACGATTTAACAGCTGTCAGGTTTATAACGCCTCTATTGTATATGATCCTCATATGTATCTAATATCTAAATATACAAACCTGGGATTGTCCACAGATGCATATATTTCTGCTTTGCACTATTCAAATGTGGTTTCGAATGTCCTGTAAGCCAGTGTGCATGAATATTGGGGAGCCATTTTCTAGCTCTGGCCTAAATCATAAAAAAAATTTAATCAATAGTAGCAATGTTAGAGATCTCCTTTTCCTTTTATTTCTTTCTTTCTCATCGACTAGATAGATCACTTGATCAACTTGATTCTTCTATACCTCCTCCAGTGGACTTACAGTCTCTCTGCTACATGAGAATTAATTTTAATAACACCATAAAAAAACATTGTGTATGTATATGTATGATGGGTTGCTTGTTGCACGAGGAATATTGGGTTGAAAAAGTATTTAGTTTTAGGAGACGATACTTTAGAGTGAAGAACATTACCATCTGAATTTGGAAGCATCTATTTCATGTGGTTTTTCGTTTTTCATAGATTAGAATTAAATCAAATATTCACTCTAAATTAGAACATATTTTGTTCTTTAGGTTGTCAACATCTCTAATTCATTGAGGGAGAGGGCAAAGTTCTTTAAACATCAGATGATGTTTATGAATCTATGTTGAATGTGAGATTTTACGAAGACTACAACAACATAGGCCTTCGACCTCAAAACTTTACAATTGTCACACTTTATAATCATGAAGTCATTTTTAGAGAATATTTATAACACCCGTATGTGTGTTTTGAAAATCATTATGGATCAACCTAAAAACATTGCCATTGTCACACTTTATATTTATTAATTCATTCTTTAGAGAATTTTTATAACACTCGTATGTCTGTTTTGACAATAATTATGGAAATATTAGTCATGTTGTTTTAATTTCAAAAGTAAATAATTATTCTTGTTGCTCTCTCCATTGATTGATTGGATATGGTGAAGTGATTGGATATTCTGAAGTGTGAAATTACATATTATAGTAAATATAAAAAATATAATCTTCTGTGCTGAAATCTTGATACGATTATTTATATGGATGACTTTTATGTTATTGATGCAGGAGCATTGAGCAACATTGTCATTATTTATTTGGGTGATTTAGGGGGTGATGTTTTTTTAATTATTTTATAAATTATTCACATTTTAAATAAATTAAGAGAAAAAAATCCGAGTGTGAGGTTTATTGTAAATATTCTCTTAATAAATTGAGGATATGAGTGGAGTTGGGTTGGATAGATATTTTAGGGATTAGGAACTCCTTAAATGGAACTTAGTTGAGTCAAAGGAGAGATAAAGATATTTTAGGATTTGGTTGAGTTATTTGTGGAGGAAATCATGGATTCAAATTAATCCATAATTATGTATAAATATGAAGCTTTGTGTGAGGATGGGGAGAGGCATAAAGATGGAATAGGATATAGGAAAAGATGTAAAGAGGGATAGTGTGCCAGTGTGAATAATGGTGAGGGCCAAGAAGGCAACAAACGTAATATTTTGCCAAAGAAGGGTTTGAATCTATAATTTCTTGTCATTATTATATGAAAGTATTTTGTTTATGTTCGACTCTCTCTTCGTATATATTTTGTATTGAATCTAAGTGGTATTTATGAAGATTTAGATGAGGATTCCAAGTTAAAGGAAACACACACTTTATTGTGCGCAAGTATATGATTTATTGCAGATTCTCTTCATCATTTGGTATGAGAGCCAAAAGATATAATTAATCTGTGCAATCGTGGATGAGAGATGACTGCGTTGCATCAAACCGTGTGTGAGCCTCCAACGATGTGGATCTGCATGTAGACACAGAGGAGGAGCCATGAGTAAGACAAGTTTTATGTTGTTTATTTGACTCTGCAATTATATATATGTATGGATAATGTTGTTGAAATTAAGGTGTGATTGGCATTAATTCCAATCGAAGAATTGATCTCAACAACCCACGAATAAAAGCTATTGTAATCCTGGATTGCTGGATTGTCATAAGAAATTCCAAACTAAATGTCTAACTTGGATGTAAGTCGGGTGCGGATACTGTGAAATAGAAAGTGAGTGCTGTTTTGGAAGAAAGTGCAGTGGAATACATATTTCCTTGACAAAAACACATATTCTATATGTATTCTATCTACCAAAAAAGGACATGCATGTAACCATAACATTATTAAATAAACAAGGATAACATTATTAAACAAGGGACACTATGAAGCACCAAGTCCCTGTCACTAATTAAAGGAAAAACAACAAGTATGGGAGCTAATGATTCTCAAGCCAAGCCAAAATACTCCCAACACTCCTTGAATAGGTATATGAGAAGAGGACTATCTGACAGATATAGATTTAGAATTTTGTTTATACAGTTTTTAGCTAGAATTGGCAAGATGCATATTCCAAAAGAAAGGGTTAGTCAATGATGATATCCATAAAGAAATTGCCTAAATTAATGAGAATATAAAAAAGGTACCACTGCAGCGTCGTACAAGGAGACATCTCTTGCTCATTAGTCTCACATTAAGGAGATTGAATATGATGATATCCATACAAGAATTGCCTAAATTAATGAGAATATACAATTGTTACCATGACAGCATTGAGACATCTCTTGCTCATTAGTCTCGCATTAATCTCTTGCTCGTTAGTCTCGCATTAAACAGTTTCAATATGAGAACAAAAATCATAATACATGGAGATGAGAAAATGATTATATAGTATATGATTCATGTACTACGTTTGATATATATAGACACACACACCATTTCTTAATCCTCTGAGTTGAAAAAACAAGATCAAAGTGATGCAATTTCTGTTAATAATGCTAATCAAATATGGAATGGTATTAGGAAAACAAAGAAAATGTGATGAGAAAACTCACCTTCCATTGAAGAGTATAACATGGGTAAGTGTTGCAGCAATCCTTGCAAAACCAAATAGAGTGGAGAAATAAAAAAGAGTGCTAATATACAGTTTGTTGTCTTTATCATAAGCCTCAAAGTCCAAGTCAAACTCTGGTGCGAGAAATTTCCACCCTCTACCTTCACAGCGGCATGCAACAATCATGGGATGATGACTAACCTAGATCTATATAAGTCTGTAGTTTAGCAGAAATTAACCACGCCTAATCTATTGCACTATTTTGCCAAACATGTTTTTTATAAGTTTTTTACGATTATTTCTATTCGAGTATATCCAATCACTCACTAAATAGGAATCAACATATGTTTACATGTCTACAATTAGGTCAACCACTAATCAATTTCTTCTGCACACTAAGACAATCCCTGGATGACAACTTTATAATGGAAACTAAAACTAATGAAAAATCTACCATGCAAACAAAGAACAAAGAGATTTGTGTGTGCAATTTATTTTAATATTACAAATAAACAAAATGAAATAGATGTCAATATATAAAGGTTTGGGAATTTAATGTAATGAGAGATATCAATGAAGGAGAGCATATGGAGAAAGAATGTACCACAAAGATATTTCTACCAAATATTCTTAGGAATTCAACTCCTCTATTTCAAACAAAGTTGATTCAACAAAAGGCATATTTTTAGCTACATATTGATTTGTGGCAATAGAAATGCATAGAACATATATGGAGGGGTTTTTCTATAAATACACAAGTTCATACCTTGAACAACATAACCTGTAATCATACATTGGGTCTAGTAGTTTGCATACTTAACAAGACTAATATATTATAGGTGTGCATTGATGGAATTGGAATACCCTATGCACATAGATTTATTCATCTCCTGCATTTTTCTATAATTTTACTAGAAACATATGCTTGCATATATATTTCACATTTGTAAATCTCTCATGATGTGTGATTTCCACTCAAATTACCCGCAAAGGTAAGTGTGAAAGCTAGCCATTTCAAATATAAAAAGATAGTTTAAATATTTAGAAACAGAAGTCACAACATTGCCACAAGAAGTAAAAAACTTTAATACCATCTAAAATCATCATTCAAAATAGACGAATTTCATCCTATTCAAACCAGGACTTTCCAGAGAAAGATTTGTAATTTATTCAACGGATGTTTCCCTTGAAATGTCATTCCAAAATGTAGCTAACACTGTATGAGTTCTACGCTTCACATCCTTCATTTAAGGTGAAATATTTCCAAATCAATAAACAATATTAATGAAAAAAGCTTTCAAATGTTTGACATTATCATTAATGATGCTCGAAAATGGAGAAAAGAACAAAGTAACTCCCAATTCATGTAATTTTAATACTTTTGCAGTCACTTATTTAAGGGGAAGCAACCTTCATTATACTTTATCATATTAAGTGAGGATATATGAAGAAAAAATGACAAAAGGAAAATACCTTTGGAAATATTGAAGATCCCTATAATCTTCCTCCAAAGTATAGTCGTGGGAGAGGCATTTGACCGATTGAAAGTAGCACCAATAGCATAGCTAGAGCTAGTTCCAAGCACAACACTATCGAAGCTAGGGTAGATATGGTAGTTTGCCTGATTTGTTAGATATGGTAGCTTGCGGGCTCTTGCCTCCTTTTTTTTTTGTAAATGCTTCTAGAATAAAAGAAAAAACTCAAAAATTTCCCTCAAACATTATTAATCAAATTCACTTATCATAAGATAACTAAGAATTCTAATTACCTTTTAACCATATTCACTACGCTATCTGGATCATCTTCTACAGTAGTGGTATTGACAAGCTCTGCTTCTTTCAAATCCTCTAGAAATATGGATTCAAACGGCTTTGTTGCCACCCAGCTATACATGTAGAGGATTCCATTAAGGAGCATCATTTTCAAACCCAATACTTGCTACTCACAAATCTACCACCAGGTATTCGCAAATGAAGGATAATTAAAAATATCATTTAAAAGAAAGGAAAACGCTACATCTATAAACTCTTAAAAGACAAGAAATAAAAAAGTGGGGATTCAAAGTAGCTACTACGAGAAAAATATCTTGTGAATGGGAAGAAGCATAGAATGTGGCTGACACAAGTGATAATTGCAGCATTGGAATGGAAAAACTTCCTTCTTTAGAATGGCAGCTTGGTCGATATGTTAGTGGTGGTTCAACTGCTTCAACTGAATCTTCTACTGATGCTTTCATTCGATCAAATGCAACCGTCACTACCACTGGTGACTCGTACTTTATAAGTTATGCTGCAGGCTCTATCTTTTCCTATGCCTCTGCTATCTCCCCAATGCCTTTATATACGAGGCATTAGCAACTGAAATGACGAATAAAGGATCTGAAGTGATGTATCTAATAGATATTTGGATACAATCACGTATGTTATGTGCTCATGCCATGCACTTAATATTCATGATTTACCAGTTGAATAAGGAAATCATGTGAGACTCCTTAGAAAAGAAACACTATATCAACAATTGGGAAAAACATGTAGTTTGCAATATATTTACGGATTGTCACTTGAAATACCATTCAAAGTGTATTCTTCTAGAAACCCCTCTGTTTCAAATTCCAGACATAAATGTGATATCATTTGATCCTATAATTGCATTTGCAGTTGATTCCTAAAAGAAAATATTGAAGCTACCTTAATTGTGTCCCTCTGCAATTGAAATGAAAGTCATATTTTACTCTCCGCTGGAAATTTTGTATTGAACATTAAATTTTCTTGAACAGAAGCTTATTAGAAACATATTATTACAAATATCCTGGTCCTGTTTGTGCCATGTAGAACTAAATTTGTCATGTTACCTATTAAATATGTATTCAAACCCAAATATGCAGTCAAACCTAGATTGAACAACATGTAGAAGGTATAAAACATCATTTCGCTAGTATTTTGAGCATGCAGGTCTCCTTACCCAACAATGGACATAGTGCTAATGGAAAAATAGATTGTAGTAACACAACGAATCCATAGGATTTCATTAGCAAAATTTGGACTTACAGCACCAATCCATGTTGTGATCGGATTACGATATCTACACTAGTTAGTACGTTTCAATGTATCATAGTTAATGTAATTGATTCGTCCCACAGATTTAAAGTTTCTCTGGAAGGGAATCAGCTGACATAGAAGCATCATATTTCCCCACTGGTATATTTATCCTTTGTTTTTAATCTAGTTTTTTTATATAATCTATTCATCTGAAACTATCAATTGATACATATTTGAGTGCATATAGTTAGGACAGGAAAGAAAAAAAGGATGGTCGGGAGTTATAGCCATCCTCCCGTGGAGCTATATTAGGCTAATATCTAGGCGGAACTACCAATAATTCAACAACTATAGCCATCGGAAGGCAACCGTTGGTGCAGGGTGGGTATTCAACCAAATGTTCAATCAACACTTATGATTAAAATTAAAACCATACAATTATAAACCCTAAACCCAATATTATAAAACAAAATACTATACTATAATTTATTCAATGTGTCAATGTGGTATTGAATAAACTAAAATGTAATATATCATTGTGAAAATGGTTTTCATACTGTCTGAAACATTATATTATAACACTAATATTACAAACCTAATATTATAAAGTCTATATGGTGATTATAATGCTTGGCGGATATGATTTAACATAACGGTTGACTGCCTATGGCCATAATGGTTGACCATCGTTGAGCATATTCAACTAGTTTCGACCATTGTTTACTACATTTAATAATTTTTGATAAATGTTCATGACCATGGTCATCAATGGTTGACCATGATTCATAATGGTTGATAATTATGGTTAACCATTACAGGTTATTATATTGGTTGATAATTATGATGACCATAATGGTTTTTCATGGCAGTCCACTATGGCTCAACATAGTTTCCCATTATGGCTGCCCTTGTATGACCATGGTTAACCATGGTTGACCATTATAACCATTCTAACCATGTTTATATTGATTGAAGATAAAGGTTGACCATCGTTGACCAATTTATGAACATAATGGTTCAACATGTTCACCATGGTTAACCATTATTGTTCAACATGGTTGTCAACGGTTCACCATGGTTGACCACTGTTGGCCTATGTTGATCATGGTTAACTATGGTTGACCATTATAATCGTGTTGATATTGGATGACCTTGCTAACCATCATTGACCATGGTTGACCATCATTGGTTATTTATATATAAACCACATTAGTGTAAATATTGACAATGATTGACCACGTCAACAGATTCAACCATTAGCAATGGCTAACAAAGGTCGACCATGGTCAACTATGATCAAACATGGTAAATATTATACCATGGTCAACCATGATCAACCATGAATAATAATCTACCGTGGTTAACCATGATATACCCTTTTTGAATAACGTCAACCATGATCAACCATGATTAATATTTTACCATGGTTAATGATGATCAACCCTTGTTGAATAACATCAACCATGACCAACTATGTTTGACTATGTCTAAATAATGTGGCTAAAACCAAGGGTTAATAAAGCCAAGGGATTGTTAGTAGTATAATTCCAAAGGATTAATAAACCCAAGGGATTAATATTATAAAATCAAGGTATTAATAAAACCAAGGGATTATTAATATCATAAACCTAAGGGACTACTAAATCCGAGATATTAATATTATAAACGTTAAGGATTAACAAACACGAGATTAATATTATAAACCCAATGAATTGAATACCCTATGATTAAAATTAAAACCATACAATTATAAACCCTAAACCCAATCTTATAAAAGAGAATACTAAACTATAATTTATTCAATGTGTCAATGTGACATTTAATAAGCTAAAATGTAATATATCATTCTGACAATGGTTGTCATACTGCCTAAAACCTTATATTATAACATTAATATTTAAAACCTAATATTATAAAGTCTATATAGTGACTATAATGTTTGGAGAGTAATATTTAACATAAAAGTTGACCACCTATGACCATAATGGTTGACCATTGTTGAGCATATTCAACTAGGTTTGACCATTGTTTACTACATTTCATAATGGTTGATAACAGTTCATGACCATGGTAATCAATTGTTGATCATTATGGTTAACCATTACGAGTTACTATATTGGTTGATAATTTTGATGACCATAATGGTTTTTCATGGCTGACCACTATGGCTCACCATATTTTCCCATTATGGCTGATCTTGTATGACCATGGTTAACCTCAGTTGACCATAATTCTAACCATTCTAACCATGTTTATATTGATTGACGATAAATGTTGACCATCGTTGACCAGTTTATGAAAATAATGGTTCACCATGGTTAACCATTATCATTCAACATGGTTGTCAAATGTACACCATGGTTGACCACTGTTGGCCTAAGTTGATCATGGTTAACTGTGGTTGACCTTCTTGACATTGGTTGACCATTCTAATCGTGTTGATCTTGGATGACCTTGCTAACCATCATTCACCTTAGTTGACCATCATTGCTTATTTATATATAAACCACATTAGTGTAAAGGTTGAAAATGGTTGACCATGTGAACATATTCAACCATTGGAAATGGCTAATAAAGTTTGACCACGGTCAACTATGATCAACCATGGTAAATATTATACCATGTTCAACCATGATCAACCATGATTAATAATCTACCATGGTTAACCATGATAAACCTTTTTTGAATAACGTCAACCATGATCAACCATGATTAATATTTTACCATGGTTAACCATGATCAACCCTTGTTGAATAACATGAACCATGGCCAACTATGTTTGACTATGTCTAACTAACGTGGTTAAACCCAAGGTTTAATAAATCCATGCAATTATTAGTATTATAAGCCCAAAGGATTAATATTATAAATCAAATGTTCTAAAAACCTTAGAATTAACATTATAAAGCATACGATTATAAACCATAGACACAATATTTTTTTTTTTCTAAAGGAGACTATTCTATTAATTTGCAGATAATATACAGTTCAAAGCTTGCCTCCAAAATTGCTATGTTAGCCGATTCCAGAGGGAGCAGAGTTCAAAGACACAAAAATGTGACCGGCCCAAATGCGAAAACCAGTCTAAAAATTGCTACCCTGAGTGGGGAAACTAGCATTAACAAAAAAAGACCAAGATTTTATCACATAATTCAGAAAAAACATGATATATGAGAGATGAAACAAAACAAAGAGAGGTAACCTCTAATTGCTAAGGACGCATGGCATGCTACTTGTCATGAGGTTGAGGCGGAGGCTCTTCAATGATGAGACAATTGTAGTCATCTCAAGAATCCTCATTTCTCTTCGAATGCTGCGTGTTGGGCTCCGACGTGGTGGCGATGCGCACAAGGCTGCCACTGCCTTTCCTCTTTTCATCCACTGAATGTTCTGGACTGTTGTTGCCACTGCCTTTTCGGATGGAGGAAAGCATTGCTAGTTTAAGTGGCAGCGCCTCAGATTTCCGAGAGAGCTGAGGGGGAGATGTGGAAATTGTTGTTTTCCTCAGACATTTTCTAGAACCAGAGCTAGCAGAGCTCGAAGGCATCTCCTGAAAGCTCACTATGAGGGTGGGGGTGACTCAAGGTAAGTCCGAGGTGCAATCATAACGAAACTGATATGAATTTTCCTCAAGACGTGTGGAGTGATTGTCTTCATGAATTGAGATGGGTGGGTGTGACGACTGGCCCCTTCCATGACCTTGACAACGTCATATCCTATGCCTTTGAGGTATGCTTGAGCATGAATGAGCATGCGAAAGGGGTGATAGAGTAGGAAGGTTGGCGTGCAGAGGCGTCGAGGCAATGGGGTGGTTGGTGTGCATAGGTGGCAAGGCAGTGGGATGGCTGGTATGTAGAGGCGGCGAGGCCAACTGAAGATGGAAGTCACAAAGGATCTTGGAGGGAAAAGAGGAGCTCTCAGTATAGAGATCTGAGAAATGGAGGCTATAGGAGGTGAATGATAGTGGAGAAGGGAGTGATACCATGAAGTAGTTCTCAGGCCTACAGACTAGACAAGCATTAAGACAAGAGGTAGAGACAACAGTGTTTGCATGAGGTGAGTAGCTGGTGGATTTATGAGCTACAAGACAAGCCCCATGTGTGGCCATGTGGCTAGGCCATGTTCCACGCAGCGGAGTTACCACCTCTCGTATCAATTTAAGCACCCGTATCTAGGGGCATGGCTTCATTTTACACCAGTTGAGTGCATTCATGAATGAGAAAAGCATCATTGATACTGGAGAGAGGGCAAGAAAAAAAGAGATAGATCTTTCTCGATTCCTTTGTTGCCTAGGAGATCTGCTACCTTGTTAGTTGAGTGTATAATATGCTTGAAGGAGATGGCTCGCTAAGTGTGAAGTGCTCAATTTGATCAAACCTCACTGCAAGATGCCAACTCTTAGATAACTTAGAGGCATAAGCTCCCAAGAGGAGAGTAGTGGAAACATTTATGATAATTTGTCAATCTACTTCCACTTCTAGGAGGAAGAAATTGTGCTCCCGGTTAAGATAGAGCCCCCGCAAAAGGCGTTTTGATTCCACATAATTATTTGAATCACATCCTATCGAGCCAAATAAGATGACTAGGGGGTTCCCTGTTGAGTCTCTAAAGATTCCACCAAAACCATTTGCACCAGGATTTCCTTTAGGGCCCCCATCAAAATTCATTTTGATCAGACCACGACTTGGGGGAATCTAGGAGCTAGGCGAATCTAGATGACCTGATGGAGTCCAGATATCCAAGCGTTGATTGGGGATGGAAATTTTCCAATTCGCCCAAATGATGTTTTCTGGAGGGTGATTTGGAATTTCAGAGTCTTGCCAATGGTGTAGGGCCAAAGTCTCTTGAAGTTTGATGCATAGATTGGTCCAGATAGAATCCAAAGGAGTGATTTTCTTATTTAAGATATGCTTGTTCCTTTCCATCTAGACCAACCAGATAAGGAATCCAATAAGAAGGGTCTAGAGATTTTTTAGAAGCTTTCTATTGAAGGGGTCAGTAGGCCAATGTTTGATTGTGTTAAAAATGTCACCTTTGATTCTCCTAGATCTTCTGCACTAGGTGTCTATATTATCCCATAAGTTTTTAGACACCAAGTAGGTGTCCATTATATGAGAGATGGTTTCAGCATGTTGCAGGCAATTGGGACATCTTGGAGGCCCTATGAAACCCCTCCTTAGGATATTTTCCCAGGTGAGAATCATTTTCTTGCTAAGTATCCAAAGAAAGGTGGAGATTTTAAGCCAAATGTCTGGTCTCCAAATTTGAGTCCATAACTTATCCTGGGGGTCCTGAGTAGCAAAAAAGAGAAAGTGGTAAGCTTCTCAGGTGGATAATGGACCTTCAGTAGTGTGGCCCCATCGAATTATATCTGGATCTTCTGAGCATCTAATCTTCCTTTTGATTAGTTCCTTGTAAATCTCATCATATAGTTTCTCCTCCCAGTTCTCCTGCCATTGACGATATCCAGAGATAGAAGGGGTTATCTAGAAGAAATTTACCTGATTGTTCTCTTGCACTTGTAGAGCAGCTTGCCATCTGGGTCTATGGAAGAGGTCTATCAATTTGGGCAATTGCTACCATGAGTCCTCCCAGAAGCGGGCATAGGCTCCTGATCTGATTTCCTAGAAACTATGCTCTTGGATGATATCCCTATGTTGCTTGGTCGTGTTCCAGATGAGTGATCCAGAGTCCTTAGAAATAAGACAAATAAGATCTTATGGCGGCCTATTGTTGGCATATTTGGTTTTCCATAATTGGGCCCAGGGAATGTGAGGCTTCGAAAACCAATTCCACCAAATGTGAGTGCCCATGACCCCGTTGTTGTGGCTTGGATCGCACAGCCCCAGTCCCCCATCCAGTTTTGGAGTGCACACATCCAACCATTTTACCAGATCCCATTTTCGATTTAAACGAGAAGTTCCCTAAAGGAAATTTCATTTCATATTTCTGATGTTTTTTAGAAACCATTTAGGAGTTTCCAACACTGAGAAGAGGTAAAGGGGCATGGATTGGAGGACCGCTTTGATCAATACCAGTCAGCTAATGATATTAAGTGATCTGCAGGTCCAAGATGACAAGTAGATGTCTAATTTGTCCAAAATTTCTTTCCAGGAAGAATTTTTTTTGGCTCATTCAATGAGAGGAGCACGAAGGTATTTAGAGGGAAGATTGGATGTGTAGAAGCCTAGAAGTCTAGCAATGTTCCACTGAATGATGGTTGGTGTATTTTAAAAGAATATTTGAGATTTGGCTGCATTGATGGTGGTGTCGAAAGCTTAAAAAAAAATGTGTAGTAATGACTTGAAGGTGTTGGCTTTTTGAACAGAGGGGTGACCGAACAACATATTATCATCCAAAATTTTTTGGTGAGTGATGGGATGATTGTCATGGATAGAGGTACCTTGGAGGGAATGGGAAGAGGTGGCATGCTAGATGAGACATCCCAAACCTTCTTCCATGAGGACGAAGAGGAAGGGCGAGAGAGGGTCCCCCTAACGAATGCCTTGAGAGGGGGTAAAAGTGGGAGAAGGAGCCCCATTGACAAGAATGGAATAAAAAGGTAAAGAGATGAGGCTCATGATCCAGTGAGTCCAGGTGGGGCTAAATCCAAAAGCCAAGATCATCTGGTTGATGTAATCCCAACTCAGTTTATCAAAAGATTTAGAGAGGTCAATTTTTCAGAGCATACCTTCTTTCTTTAGATGCTTCAGGGAATAGATGAATTCATGGGTGAGAATGATCCCATCCAGGATTTCTCGTCCTTTCACATGGCCTGTCTATTCTAGAGAAATGAGCAGAGGGAGGAGAGGTTTGAGCCTATTGGCGATTGATTTGGATATTAGATTGTAGATGACATTGCATAAGGAAATTGGTCTATACTTGTCTGGAGCTACAAAGTGGTCTTCTTTGGGAATGAGGTCTAGAAAGGTTGCATTGAGTGATGGGAGGATCCAATGCATAATTTGAGATTCCTCCACAAAATCCTAGACTTCGAGCTTGATGCTTTTCCAGAAGAATTTGAAAAAGTTTGAAGTGAAGGCATTAGGACGAGGAGCCTTGTCATCTTTATGTTGAGCCATAGCGTGTTCAACTTCTTGAAGGGAGATTGGTTTGATTAACATTTGATTGTGCTCCTCCCTGACAAGCTTGGGGATATGCTGAGTGATCTTGCTAATTTCTTGAAGCCGACTTCCTAGAGGTTTCTGAAGGATATGTTTGAAGTCCGCGAGTAGTTATTTTTCTATATCCTCGTGTTGTTATAGCCGATCCCCTTGAATATTGTTGAGAATGGCAATACGGTTATGCATACGTTGTTGAATGGTGGAATGATGGAAGAATTTGGTGTTCTTCTCCCCTTCTTTGAGCCTGTTATCACTCCAATAATTCTCAAAATTTGTAAGATTTTTAATTTTGGTTTAAATAATATTAGAGGTAACCACAAGCCTAATTTTAAGCCTTAGGATCTAACCTTCTTAATGCTCAAAGAGGGCTCTCTCTATATGATTTATATTTGTTGATTGTATTTAATTTTAGGCTAGTTATGTAGGGTAAATTGGTTTTGTAGTTTGATTTGATTTGGTGGTGAAATCACTTACTCAGATGGATAGATGTAGGTTTGTTTTCCATTGGGCTAATGAATTCGATGTGTCAAGCAGTCAGATCAGGATCAAGTTCTAAAGGGAAATGTTTACAAGGCAAGATGGCTGAGTTACTTCAGATCTTCAATGCTGATGGTGAAAATGGTTTCAATCTAGGTGAGAGAGAAATTAAGGGTTCTCAAACCTAGACAATGACTGAAAAGGTAAAGTTCAATCGAAACTAGGGAGAAATTAAGGGTTCCTTACTCTAGATATCAGTGGAAAACATGTAAATGATAAGCAGTTCAAGACAAAGTGCTTTTAACATATTCTGAAATAAAAATTTCTGATTTATCATTTAGATTTAGAAAAAAATACAAGTATTGATGAAAAACATAAGAAATTGACAAAGAAACAAGCGAAAACACTTCACTGTAGTGGCCCAACACATGAATCGTGTAATATGATGCTTTATTTCTTTAATCCAATCTGCTGACTTGAGATTGATACAATCACCCTTCGGTTCATAATAGTACAACTATAAAAATGTTCAGCAATTCATCCACACTCAATACTTATAAATGAGAATTATTTATAAAAAAATCTTTACAAAATATCGTAAAACAAACTTAGGAATTATTCATCGAAAAGAAATATCTTCATGCAAGAAGGTAGTGAAAAATTTCTAACTAATGTTAGGTGTAATTGTTTTTATTGAAATTGTTGTTTGTTTTCTTTACTTGTTGATATTTTCTCTCTTTGATGTCGAACGAAGGCTACAACTAGACAGTGAAGTGTCCTTTATGCTGGCAGTTTTATCTATGCTTTGTAATTTTTTATTTTACTTTACACTTTGACTTTGAACTGATACTCTTTCACCTAATACTCTTTCATTGATAATCTTTCAGTATTTATTGTCCCAATTGTAACTGCAAAACTGTAACTGTAAATGTAAAAACAAAATCCTCTCTTTTATTTTTACTGCTCTGTGCTCAATGTAACCTGATTTTACAGTAAATCAATCATATTTTCCAAGAATTTTGTCTTTGGAAATTTTATATTCATCATCCTTCTAAAAATCTCATCAGCTTCAGTATACTTTGAGAATGTGGGCTTGTTGATAAACATGTTTTTCATGTCATGTTGTAGGTAAAACAAATTCTCCAAATTTTTGTAGATTACCTTCCATGTTGGAATACCTTGTGAGGAAGGCATATTGGCCTAATCCTTGACAAATTCTATCATTTTCTTGTCATATTTATCCTACTTCATTAGTTTTTCATGAATAACTAATGGATTTGGAAGGCCTTTCTGCATTAAGACATTAAATTTCATCAAAAACCTTGTGATAGTGACCTCCATGTTTTGGCATTTCTCCTATAACTATATCATCAAATTACTTTTAGAAGCTACTGTAACACCCCCAATTCATGTGATTGCATTTTAAAGTTAGATACTTGAACTTTAAATCCTAAGGGGAGTGGACCCCAAAGGATAATTATTTTGTGAATGCAATTAAACATTTAAATGAGGAAATGAATAAATTATTGTGGTGCAGATTGACCAAAACGAGATGATGAGATCACTTGCTAAATCTTTGAGGATGGATGCGGCAAATATTTCCCCACAACCTTTCAAAAATCCTTGAAAGACAGTAAGTTTTAAATTTAGATTTTTGAGGAAAAATCTGAATTTCCCCAATGACGAGGAAAGTAGTTGGGAAGAGGTAAAAATATGGAAAAGCTGAGGAAAAGCATAAAACAGCTTTAAAGAATCCCTAAATTGGGAATCCTAGGCAAACAGGAAGAAAAGCATCCTGAGATTTTGGACGCATAATTAGAAACATGCTTTGGGGAACAATAGCTTAAATAAGCTACTCTTGTACAGATTAGGGGTTGATCTGTTCCAGGAGGTGATCTTAGCTCGGGGGTGAGTTCTAGGAGACAGAAGAACTCTAAGGTTGGGAGGTTGGTCTACTGCACAAGTGGTATGTCTCTGAGTTAAATTGTCTTTCTGTTTATTACGGCATCAATTGGCTACATATAAAAACAAAATTTGTCTTTAAAGTATTAAATTTTAGTAGTCTACATTTAACAGAATTTAATCCTCAGGCAGTAACCTGATAATTCTGTATAGTTGTAGAGGAAGATCCTGTAAAGTAGAATTCCATAGAAAGTCTAAACCAAGGTTGGTTTAAATCTGAGGAAAACTTGTTCTTTGAGGAAAAAGTTGTGAAATTGGTTTAATCTGCTTCTGTTTCCTAGCATAATTTTTATATAGCTACAAGAGAGACAGAAATTGAATTCACTGTAGTATACTGGATTAACAGCAGGAAATGAATTAAATTTTATACTGTGTATGAAAGAAAGGAATGAGAGACTTTATAAACTGACCTCAGGGTCAACCAACCATTCCATTATAATTCCAGAAAATTAAATGGTCTAAATCAACAAGGTTGTATATAAGCCACACTTATTCTAGTGGAGAAAAGGAGTAAATATTTATAAAAAAATAAACAAAAGAGTTATCTGAGACAATGGCCTCATGAAACTACTCTAATATTATAGCACTGAAAATGATTACATAGAGTGCAGAAATTATGATTAAACAGTGGGAGGTATAGGAGCAAAGAGTCAATTATTTTCCACAGTATATATATTAACATATATGTGACCACTATTTCCCTTGAACAAGAGGAAAAAGGGCATGAATTCCAATCCCATAACCAGCTCTACAGAAACACCTACCATCAAACACATAGATAGACAAGAGCTGTATATGGAGATAAGTAAATGGGAAGAAACTGGCAGATAGGAATGTATATATATATATAAAAATTTGGAAAATAGCATAATATAAATGCTAGCATTTTATACATATTAACCCATATGTTTATAAATGAGAATGGACTCATAATTCCCTGCATGCCATTCATATGTCTAGACAGATAATGGTAAAACAAGTTCAATGTAACCATGAACAGAGGAAACTGTAATGATGATACAAGTACCAGAGTGGAGATTTCTACCCGCAGATAAGAATAAATGAGGTACATCAGAAGAAGAGATAAAAATCACATGTAACTCTTTGGAAATTCTGATGAATGCAACTAAGAAAATCTGGAGCAACATTAGTATTACCGAGAACCAAATATTGTTCAGACGAGCAAACTAAACAAAGCAAAATTTCATGATATGAAATCATATACATGAATCATACAGTCCATATACAGTTATACTGTGGCATAGTATATCGAATTCGAGCTATGACAATAGGGAATACATATATGTCCAAAAAAAAAATATCGAAATTCATGCTGAGCCTATCAGGGTGGGGTGTAAAACTCACAACCCCTATCTCAACAGAACAAATTTAAAAGAGTGCCATCCAAGAGTGACAACGATAACAAGAAAAAAAAAACAAAACCACGACTCTGATAGAGTCTCGTTCCTCAGGGAACAATGCGCAACTTCACAAGAGAACAACGTTTCGACGCCCACGAAACAACGCAACAGGAGAGGGGAGGTAGTCCCATAAGAATACCAACCTGGACGACCAAGAGACCGATTGTTAGGATCCATAATGATTGAAAGGGTTACTAACTGCTTTCATAAGCATGCAAGAGCTCTTCGGTTACCTGTAGAAAACAAATTCAAACCCAAAATGGGAATTAGCCATTGCGCCATCGTGGGGAAACAAGTGAATGAAGAAAATACTTATGATGTTAAAAACACTACCTGTGGAACGCAAATCATAGATGCGCAGAGCCCTGAAATCGAAAATTAAACAGAGGGATTAATACGAAACACCCTCGAATATAATATGGAGGAAGCAACAATTATATGCGGAGACTGGACGAACAAGACCCCACCTCATCAAGCTCCACTGAATAGTAGACGTCCGCCTGAAGAGATGCGAAGCACGCTACACAGGAGGCATAAAACAAATCAATCTCATTTTATGAAATCGCGAGAGTGGGGTCGACGATAACCCTGAAATTGGAAACCAACCACACTTTGCGCTGAAAGTATAACTTGAAAATCGTAAAACAAGATGCATTAACCTTACTGATGATTGAATATATATTCAGAACCGGCGTATGGCCAGTTACAAGCAACTTTCTGAATCATTCAAACCTTCAATAGGAACAAAAATGAGCGCGGAGGTAATTACCTAACCTTGTATGGGTGAAACAGAGGTGCCATAATTCTTCGCTGCAACGAAGAATCACAAACCCTCGGTAGAAGTATAATTGTGCAGACGCAGAGCAGCACAACAAATTGATGAATGCAGAAAACTGACTTAACTCTACACCCAGGGCTTATATAATTCTTCGAAAACAACCTGAACCCTAACCGGACTTGATCGCCATCGTCCACAGAGAAACGATGCACAGAGAAACCCAAATCAATTGTGACTATACACTCTACGTGTAGAATGATCCCAATGGCCAATACCATATCTTAAATCGATTAAAAATCTTATGTACAATGATGTGTGGTCATATCAACCCAGGCGTATATACATGTTAAGGCCAAATGCATGAAAAATTCAATTCATAATATTATGTACATCACATTATATGAAAAATCGATACCCCTAAGTCTATACCCATGTACATGGCGTAAAAATCGTAACGAGTGATAGTGGAAGGGTCGAAAATGCCCTTAGGGCAAAGGCTCATTTAAATCATGTTATATAATACATGTTCATGGTCCATATGGTTGATTTTAGATTCAATAATTAAATGAGATATGTGACCCTTAAGTCAAAGGTGAGTCTCGAGGTTATGCGAGACCCGTATAAAGAATAAAGTCATATAAAATTATCCTCACACTTGGAGGAAAAACAACATAAGGTAAGAAGTAGTGGTAGAAGGTTTACTTGCGTCATTATGTGATGATGAAAGGTATCATGGTGAAAAAAAATTGAAATGTCATAATAAACCTATGCTTAAAAGCCTGAAGTCGTGAAGGAAAAGTTTTTTTTTCTGTGTGAAATTTGGAGGTGTGACAAGTGGTATCAGAGCCCAAGTTATAAAACTGGGCTGGTGACATTGTGCTCACAATTGCTGTGTACTCACTGTGTAATTTTATTGCTGTAACAAAAGGTTGTTATTTTTGTTGTTCTTTTCTTTTCACTGACTTGTGCTATGTAGTGTACAGTGGGCAGTGGGGTGATAGAATGGAAGAAGGTGGAGAAATTTATATAGATCTGCGTGGTGAGACAGATCCCAATGCGGCCATGATGGCTATGTTGCAAAAATTGCAACAAGAATTGGCTGAGATAAAAAGCCAGAATGACAGATTGTCAATAGCCAGTGAGGAGCAGGAAAAGCTCATCAGGGAATTAATCTCACAGAACAGCCAAGAAGGCGAAGGTTCCGGAAAGAGGAAAACTAAGGAAGCTGATGAGGAAGATGCTATTAGGCATCAGAATAAGCAGAAAAAGGAATTACAAGGGGAGTTCCGAAAAATAAAACCTCCCTCCTATGATGGGGAGAAGGAGGAAGATGTTGAAGCTTGGTTGTTGAATATGATTAAGTATTTCCAGGTTTATGAATATGAAAGCAATCTGAATGCCAGATTAGGTGTTTACTAGCTACAAGGTAAGGCTACCTTGTGGTGGGAGGAGACAAAGATGGTGCATGCCATAGATGAAAAGACAGTTACTTGGGAAGATTTCCAGGCTAAATTCAAGAATCGCTACTTGAATGAGCGATACTATGATGACAAAGCAAAAGAATTTCATGAGCTTAGATTGGGACAGCTCACTATCGATGAGTTTGTTACTAAATTTACCAATCTATTAAGATATGTACCTTACATAAGGGAAGAAAAGGCAAAGGTACAGAGGTTTCTGAATTTTTTGCCTGCAGTATACAAAGAGAAAATTGAGTTTGACAACCCAAAAACAATGGACGAAGCTGTTAGAAAAGCTATTTTGTGTTACCAACAGTTCAAAGGAAAAACTGATCAAGGGAAAAGTTGGGTAAATAAGAATGAATTCAAAGGGAGAAAAAATAAACCAGCCTATCTGAAGAATTTTGGGAGAGATCATCAGCGGAAAAGGTTTAGTAAACCCAAAGAGAGTCAAACTGCACAGTCTCAAGTGGCTTCAAAACCAATAGATGGAGACAGTAAAAAGGAGGGGACAGTCAGAATGAAGGAGCCCTTGAAATGTTGGGGCTATGGAGAACCCCATCTTCTGAGGGACTGCCCTCATCGAAACATTCATATGCTCATGAGGGATCAAGAAGCGACAACAGTAAATGATATAGCCAGAAACATACCAACTATCAGTGCAGCCCTGGAAAATCGGCAAGCAAAACATCAAGCAACCATGGTGGAAATGGAGGGTAAGATTTCTGACCTACCTGTTACTGTTCTGATTGATCCAGGTGCTTCTTTTAGTTACATTAGTCCAAAGATTGTAGAAAAATGTAACTTGAAAAATGAAAAATTTCAACAGTCATGGTTGGTACAGCTGGCCACTGGAACAAAAAGAAAGGTAACACATAAACTTCCCAGAACAGAAATCCAATTAAATGAGTTTCAAACAGAAGTGAATTTGAACATTCTACCCTTAGGGTCATATGATCTATTGATAGGAATGGACTGGCTGGAAAAGAAGAGAGCTTTGATGAATTGCTGGGATAAGACTTTGCATTGTGTAGATGAGGAAGGGAAAATTTTTATTCTCAAAGGGAAATTAAAACCTATTTCTGTAAGACAAATTTCAGCATTGCAATTAAAAATAATAGCTAGAAAAGGACACCAAGTTTATGCAGTGCATGTGGAAGAAACAGAACAGAAAACTAAAGAAGAATTACTGGATGCTGCACCAGTAATAAGAGAATTCAAGGAACTTTTTCCAAAGGAAATCCCTCATCTTTCCCCAAAAAGAGAGATTGACTTCTCAATCGATCTGGTGCCGGGAGCAACACCTGTTTCACACGCACCTTATCGAATGAGTCCTCCAGAACTTATGGAACTGAAAATGAAATTGCAAGAACTGCTAGATAAAGGGTATATCAGACCAAATGTGTCTCCTTGGGGAGCACCAGTGCTGTTCGTGAAAAAGAAAGATGGAACTTTCAGGATGTGCATTGATTATCAGCAACTGAATAAGTTGACCATTAAAAATAGATATCCTTTGCCTAGAATTGATGATATTTTTGATCAAGTTAGAGGAGCTTCAGTATTCTCGAAAATTGACTTAAGAACTGGTTACCACCAGCATAGAATTAAAGAGGAAGACATCAGCAAAACAGCCTTTCGAACCAGGTATGGCCACTACGAATTTGTAGTCCTACCTTTTGGTTTGACAAATGCCCCTGCCACATTCATGTGCCTAATGAACAGTCTGTTAAACAAGTACTTGGATAAATTTGTCCTTGTGTTCATAGATGATATTTTAGTTTACTCAAACAGTGAGGAGGAACACAAAGAACACCTGAGGATAGTATTGCAAACTCTAAAGGAAAATCAGCTATACGCTAAATTTAGCAAATGTGAGTTCTATAAGGACAAGATCCAATACTTGGGTCATATTATTTCTAAACAAGGCCTTGCTGTTGATCCGGAAAAGATAAAGGCTATAAAAGAATGGCCAGTACCCTCTGATGTTTCGGCAGTTAGATCATTCATGGGGATTGCCGGCTATTATCGCAGATTCGTGGAGAGATTTTCTGCCATAGCACATCCCATCACTTCCTTACAGAGGAAAGGTGTCAAGTTTGAATGGACTGAAAAATGCCAAAACAGTTTCGACAAATTGAAACTGAAACTTACCACAGCCCCTATACTGAAGATTGCAGATCCTGATAAGGAATTTGTGGTATGTACGGATGCATGTAGAGAAGGATTGGGAGGAGTTCTTTTGCAGGAAAATTCAGTGATTGCCTATGAATCTAGGAAACTGAAGATACACGAACAGAATTATAGTGCCTATGATTTAGAATTAGCAGTTGTTATTCATGCTTTGAAAATGTGGCGGCACTATCTTCTTGGAAAAAAATTTACATTGATGACTGATCATATTAGTCTCAAATATTTCTTTTCCCAAACTGATTTGAATGCCAGACAAGCCAGATGGCTGTCATTTTTAAGTGAGTTTGACATGGACATAAAACATATTAGAGGGAAGGAAAATAAAGTTGCTGATGCATTGAGCAGAAATGCTTGTCAGAATATCAATAATATTGGAAGTAGTGCTCAGATTGATGTAGAAGAATTGGTGAATAAGGCAGCAAACCAAGACCCAAATTATGAAACACTTCTGGTGCAATTACAGAAAAAGGAGAAAACTGATTTCACTCAAGACCAAAAAGGGCTGATCTGTTATAAAAACAGTTTTTATATTCCCAATGTAGAGTCCTTAAAAAGAGAAATTCTGGATGAGTACCACAAACAACCTTATGCAGGACATCCAGGATATCAGAAAATGTTAACAACCCTGAAAAAGAAGTTGTTCTGGCCAGGAATGAAGAGAGATGTAGCAAAATATTTAAGTAGATGCATGGAATGTCAGTTAGTTAAGGTTGAACATCAGCATCCTGCCGGCCTTCTGAATCCTTTGCCCATTGCAGAATGGAAGTGGGACACCGTTTCCATGGATTTCATTACAGGGTTACCCAAAACCAAATACCAACATGATTCTGTAATGGTAGTAGTGGACACTTTAACCAAAGCTGCTCACTTTATACCAGTGAAATCTACCTTTGGAACAACTCAAGTAGCGAATGTGTTCCTGAAGGAGGTAGTAAGGCTCCATGGGGTTCCTAAAGTGATTGTTTCTGATAGGGATGCTAACTTTACAACAGCCTTTTGGAAGGGATTATTTGGAGGGATGGGCACTAAATTGAATTTTAGCACTGCCTACGACCCTCAGACTGATGGTCAAACGGAAAGAACTAATCAAATTTTGGAGGACATGCTGAGAATGTATGTGATGGATAGACCCTCAAAGTGGGAAGATTTCTTACATTTAGCTGAATTTGCCTATAATAACAACTATCAATCCTCCATCAAAATGAGTCTGTTTGAGGAACTGTATGGAAGGAAGTGTCGTACTCCTTTGAGCTGGAGTCAGCCAGAAGACAAACTAATGTTGGGACCAGATGCTTTACAAGAAATGGAAAGAATTGTCAAACAGATACAAAAGAACATCAAAACAGCACAAGATAGCCAGAAGAGTTATGCGGATAAGAAAAGAGTGCATAGAGAATTTAAAGTTGGGGAGCATGTATATTTGCGTATTAAACCCAAAAAGAGCACCCTTTATGCTGGGAGTTGTGCAAAATTGGCCCCTAGATATTGTGGTCCCTTTGAAGTATTAGAAAGGGTGGGACCAGTGGCTTACAAGCTGGCCTTACCACCCCATGTTAGAGTTCATGATGTATTTCATGTTTCATTGTTAAAAAGATATGTGCATGATGCTTCTCACATAGTTGATTGGAATGTTGTACACGTGGAACCAGAACCGGTTTTTCTGCCAGAACCGCTTCAAATATTGGAGCGGGAAGAAATTGAATTGAGAAGCAGAACGATAGCAAGAGTAAAGGTGCAGTGGAAGCACTTTACTGCTGAAGAAGCTACCTTGGAACGAGAGACTGAAATGATGGAAAAATATCCATTTCTATTTGCAAAATGAACTCTAGTAGTTGAATAACAACACTGAGGATGGTGTTTATTTTCAGAGGGGGAATATGTAACACCCCCAATTCATGTGATTGAATTTTAAAGTAGATACTTGAACTTTAAATCCTAAGGGGAGTGGACCCCAAAGGATAATTATTTTGTGAATGTAATTAAACATTTAAATGAGGAAATGAATAAATTATTGTGGTGCAGATTGACCAAAATGATATGATGAGATCACTTGCTAAATCTGTGAGGATGGATGAGGCAAATATTTCCCCACAACCTTTCAAAAATCCTTGAAAGACAGTAAGTTTTAAATTTAGATTTTTGAGGAAAAATCTGAATTTCCCCAATGATGAGGAAAGTAGTTGGGAAGAGGTAAAAAGCTGGAAAAGTTGAGGAAAAGCATAAAATAGCTTTAAAGAATCCCTAAATTGGGAATCCTAGGCAAACAGGAAGAAAAGCATCCTGAGATTCTAGACGCAGAATTAGAAACATGCTTTGGGGAACAGTAGCTTAAATAAGTTGCTCTTGTACAGATTAGGGGTTGATCTGTTCCAGGAGGTGATCTTAGCTCGGGGGTGAGTTATGGGAGACATAAGAACTCTAAGGTTGGGAGGTTGGTCTACTGCACGAGTGGTATGTCTCTAAGTTAAATTGTCTTTCTGTTTATTATGGCATGAATTGGCTACATATAAAAACAAAATTTGTCTTTAAATTATTAAATTTTAGTAGTCTACATTTAACAGAATCTAATCCTCAGGAAGTAACCTGATAATTCTGCATATTTGTAGAGGAAGATCCTGTAAAGTAGAATTCCATAGAAAGTCTAAACCAAGGTTGGTTTAAATCTGAGGAAAACTTGTTCTTTCAGGAAAAAGTTGTGAAATTGGTTTAATCTGCTTCTGTTTCCTAGCATAATTTTTAGATAGCTACAAGAGAGACAGAAATTGAATTCACTGTAGTATACTAGATTAACAGCAGGAAATGAATTAAATTTTATACTGTGTATGAAAGAAAGGAATGAGAGACTTTATAAACTGACCTCAGGGTCAGCCAACCATTCCATTATAATTCCAGAAAAATAAATGGTCTAAATCAACAAGGTTGTATATAAGCCACACTTAGTCTAGTGGAGAAAAGGAGTAAATATTTATAAAAAAATAAACAAAAGAGTTATCTGAGACAATGGCCTCATGAAACTACTCTAATATTATAGCACTGAAAATGATTACATAGAGTGCAGAAATTATGATTAAACAGTGGGAGGTATAGGAGAAAAGAGTCAATTATTTTCCACAGTATATATATTAACATATATGTAACCAATATTTCCCTTAAACAAGAGGAAAAATGGCATGAATTCCAATCCCATAACCCGCTCTACAGAAACACCTACCATCAAACACATAGATAGACAAGAGCTGTATATGGAGATAAGTAAATGGGAAGAAACTGGCAGATAGGAATATATATATATATATACAACTTTGGAAAATAGCAGAATATAAATTCTAGCATTTTATACATATTAACCATATGTTTATAAATGAGAATGGACTCATAATTCCCCGCATGCCATTCATATGTCTAGACAGATAATGGTAAAACAAGTTCAATGTAACCATAAACAGAGGAAACTGTAATGATGATACAAGTACCAGAGTGGAGATTTCTACCCGCAGATAAGAATAAACGAGGTACATCATAAGAAGAGATAAAAATCACATATAACTATTTGGAAATTATGATGAATGCAACTAAGAAAATCTGGAGCAACATTAGTATTACCGAGAACCAAATATTGTTCAGACGAGCAAACTAAACAAAGAAAAATTTCATGGTATGAAATCATATACACGAATCATACAGTCCATGTACAGTTATATTGTGGCATAGTATATCGAATTCGACCTACGACAATAGGGAATACATATATGTCCAAAAAAAAATATATCGAAATTCATGCTGAGCCTATCAGGCTGGGGTGTAAAACTCACAACCCCTATCTCAACAGAACAAATTTAAAAGAGCGCCATCCAGGAGTGACAACGATAAAAAGAAAAAAAAAAAAAAACCATGACTCTGATAGAGTCTCGTTCCTCAAGGAACAATGCGCAACTTCACAAGAGAACAACGTTTCGACGCCCACGAAACAACGCAACAGGAGAGGGGAGGTAGTCCCATAAGTATACCGACCTGGACGGCTAAGAGACCGATTGTTAGCATCCATAATGATTGAAAGGTTTACTAACTTCTTTCATAAGCATGCAAGAGCTCTCCGGTTACTTGTAGAAAACAAATTCAAACCCAAAATGGGAATTAGCCATTGCACCATCGTGGGGAAACAAGTGAATGAAGAAAATACTTATGATGTTAAAAACACTACCTGTGGAACGCAAATCTTAGATGCGCCAAGCGCTGAAATCGAAAATTAAACAGAGAGGGATTAATACGAAACACCCTCGAATATAATATGGAGGAAGCAACAATTATATGCGGAGACTGGACGAACAAGACCCCACCTCATCAAGCTCCACTGAATAGTAGACGTCCGCCTGAAGAGATGCGAAGCACGCTACACAGGAGGCATAAAAAAAATTAGTCTCATTTTATGAAATCGCCAGAGTGAGGTCGACGATAACCCTGAAATTGGAAACCAACCACACTTTGTGCTGAGAGTATAACTTGAAAATCGTAAAACAAGATGCATTCACCTTACTGATGATTGAATATATATTCAGAACCAGCGTATGGCTAGTTACAAGCAACTTTCTGAATCATTCAAACCTACAATAGGAACAAAAATGAGCACGGAGGTAATTACCTAACCTTGTGTGGGTGAAACAGAGGCGCCATAATTCTTCGCTACAACGGAGAATCACAAACCCTCGGCAGAAGTAGAATTATGCAGACGCAGAGGAGCACAACAAATTGATGAACGCGGAAAACTGACTTAACTCTACACCCAGGGCTTATATAATTCTTCTAAAACAGCCTGAACCATAACCGAACTTGATCGCCATCGTCCACTTGGCAGGATCGTAGTAGCTAAGTCATGGATCGAAGGGTAGCAGTGGAGAGTTAAGACCGTCGTATAACATTGATGGGGGTAGATCCGAATTGAATTCATATGTCCTGTGCATATACCGGCGTGAGTGTTGTACACCACGTAGGCCGAACATGCCAGCGACGTGGATTCACACGTAAGCAAACAAAGGGGTATGGAGAACCACATAAACCATACAATACTCATTTAATTATCATGACACCTGACGTGGATAAAAATTTCACCGCGGTGATGCATAGAGAAACCAAAATCAATTGCGACTATACGCTCTACGTGCAGAATGATCCCAATGGCCAGTACCATATCTTAAATCGATTAAAAATCTTATGTACAATGATGTGTGGTCATATCAACCCAGGCGTATATACATGTTAAGGCCAAACGCATGAAAAAGTCAATTCATAATATTATGTACATCACATTATATGAAAAATCGATACCCCTAAGTCTATACCCATATACATGGCGTAAAAATCGTAACGAGTGATAGTGGAAGGGTCGAAAATGCCCTTGGGGAAAAGGCTCATTTAAATCATGTTATATAATACATGTTCACGGTCCATATGGTTGATTTTAGATTCAATAATTAAATGAGATATGTGACCCTTAAGTCAAAGGTGAGTCTCGAGGTTATGCGAGACCTGTATAAAGAATAAAGTCATATGAAATTATCCTCACACTTGGAGGAAAAACAACATAAGGTAAGAAGTAGTGGTAGAAGGTTTACTTGCGTCATGATGTGATGATGAAAGGTATCATGGTGAAAAAAATTTGAAATGTCATAATAAGCCTATGCTTAAAAGCTTGAATTCGTGAAGGAAAAGTTTTTACGTAATGAAATTCCCAGGTGCTTGTGACAAATGGTATCGGAGCCCAAGTTATAAAACTGGGCAGGGGACATTGTGCTCACAATTGTTGTGTACTCACTGTGTTATTTTATTGCTGTAACAAAGGTTGTGTTTTTTTGTTGTTCTTTTCTTTTCACTGACCTGTGCTATGTAGTGTACAGTGGGCAGTGGGGTGATAGAATGGAAGAAGGTGGCGGAATTTATGTAGATTTGCGTGGTGATCCAGATTCCAATGCAGCCATGATGGCTATGTTGCAAAACTTGCAACAAGAATTGGCTGAGATAAAAAGCTAGAATGACAGATTGTCATTAGCAAGTGAGGAGCAGGAAAAGCTCATCAGGGAATTAACCTCACGGAACATCCAAGAAGGCGAAGGTTCTGGAAAGAAGAAAACTGATGAGTCTGATGAGGAAGATGCTGTTAGGCATCAGAATAAATAGAAAAAGGAATTACAGGGGGAATTCCGGAAAATTAAACCTCCCTCCTATGATGGGGAGAAGGAGGAAGATGTTGAAGCCTAGTTGTTGAACATGATTAAGTATTTTCGGAGTTTATGAATATGAAAGCTATGAAGGCCAGTTGGCTGTTGTCCACTACAAGGTAAGGCTACCTTGTGGTGGGAGGAGACAAAGATGGTGCATGCCATAGATGAAAATATAGTTACCTGGGAAGATTTATAGGCTAAATTCAAGAATGGCTACTTGAATGAGCGGTACTATGATGACAAAGAAAAAGAATTTCATGAGCTTAGATTGGGACAACTCACTATCGATGAGTTTGTTACTAAATTTACCAATCTATTAAGATATGTACCTTACATAAGGGAAGAAAATGCAAAGGTACAGAGGTTTCTGAATTGTTTGTCTGCGGTATACAAAGAGAAAATTGATTTTGACAACCCAAAAACAATGGACGAAGCTGTTAGAAAAGCTAGATTGTGTTACCAACAATTCAAAGGAAAAACTGAACAAGGAAAAAGTTGGGTAAATAAGAATGAATTCAAAGGGAGAAAACAGAAACCAGCCTATCATAAGAATTTTTGCAGAGATCATCAGCGGAAAAGGTTTAGTAAACCCAAAGAAATTCAAACTGCATAGTCTCAAGTGGCTTCGAAACCAATAGATGGAGACATTAAAAAGGAGGGAACAGTCAGAATGAAGGAGCCATTGAAATTTTGGGGCTGTGGAGAACCCCATATTTTGAGGGACTGCCCTCATCGAAATATTCATATGCTCATGAGAGATCGGGAAGCGACAACAGTAAATGATATAGCCATAAAAATACCAACTATCAGTGCAGCCTTGGAAAATCGACAAGCAGAACATCAAGAAACCATGGTGGAAATGGAGGGTAAGATTTCTGACCTACTTGTTTCTGTTCTGATTGATCCAGGTGCTTCTTTGAGTTACATTAGTCCAAAGATTGTAGAAAAATGTAACTTAAAAACTGAAAGATTTCAACAGTCGTGGTTGGTACAGCTGGCCACTGGAACAAAAAGAAAGGTAACACATAAACTGCCTAGAACAAAAATCCAATTAAATGAGTTTCAAACAGAAGTGAATTTGAACATTTTACCCTTAGGGTCATATGATCTATTGATAGGAATGGACTGGATGGAAAAGAAGAAAGCCTTGATGAACTGTTGGGATAAGACTTTGCATTGTGTAGATGAGGAAGGGAAACCTTTCATTCTAAAAGGGAAACAAAACCTATTTCTGTAAGACAAATTTCAGCATTGCAATTAAAAATAACAGCTAGAAAAGGATACCAAGTTTATGCAGTGCATATGGAAGAAACAGAACAGAAAACTGAAGAAGAATTACTGGATGCTGTACCAGTAATAAGAGAATTTAAGGAATTTTTTCCAAAGGAAATCCCTCATCTTCCCCCCAAAAGAGAGATTGACTATAATCAAAGTGCGAGTGCGGGAAACAACACATTTCCATGGCGCACCTTCTCCAGATGATCCTCCTAAACTTATGGGCGAAAATGCCAGTGACTAGATAAAGGGTATATCAGACCGAGTGTGTCTCCTTGGGGAGCACCAGTGCTGTTCGTGAAAAAGAAAGATGGAACTTTCAGGATGTGCATTGATTATCGGCAACTGAATAAGTTGACCATCAAAAATAGATATCCTTTGCCTAGAATTGATGATCTTTTTGATCAAGTGAGAGGAGCTTCAGTATTCTCGAAAATTGACTTAAGAACTGGTTACCACCAGCTTAGAATTAAAGAGGAAGACATCAGCAAAACATCCTTTCGAACCAGGTATGGCCACTACGAATTTGTAGTCCTACCTTTTGGTTTGACAAACACCCCTGCCACATTCATGTGCCTAATGAACAATGTGTTAAATAATTACTTGGATAAATTTGTCCTTGTGTTCATAGATGATATTTTAGTCTACTCAAAAAGTGAGGAGGAACATAAAGAACACTTGAGGATAGTATTACAAACTCTGAAGGAAAACCAGCTATATGCCAAGTTTAGCAAATGTGAATTTTATAAAGATAAGATCCAATACTTGGGGCATATTATTTCCGAACAAGGCCTTGCTGTTGACCCTGAAAAGATAAAGGCTATAAAAGAAGATGGCCGATGCCTAACGATGTTTATTTGATTTAAGATCATTCGTAAGGAGTTAAAACAATATCGCAGATTTGTGGAGAGATTTTCTGCCATAGCACATCCCATCACTTCCTTACAAAGGAAAGGTGTCAAGTTTGAATGGACTGAAAAATGCCAAAACAATTTCGACCAATTAAAACTGAAACTTACTACAGCCCCTATACTGAAGATTGCAAATCCTGATAAGGAATTTGTGGTATGCATGGATGCTTGTAGAGAAGGATTGTGAGGAGTTATTTTGCAGGAAAATTCAGTGATTGCCTATGAATCCAGGAAAATGAAGATACACGAACAGAATTATAGTGCCTATGATTTAGAATTAGCAGCTTTTATTCATGCTTTGAAAATGTGGCGGCACTATCTTCTTGGAAAAAAATTTACATTGATGACTGATCATATTAGTCTCAAATATTTCTTTTCCCAAACTGATTTGAATGCCAGACAAGCCAGATCGCTGTCATTTTTAAGTGAGTTTGAAATGGACATAAAACATATTAGAGGGAAGGAAAATAAAGTTGCCGATGCATTGAGCAGAAATGCTTGTCAGAATATCAATAATATTGGAATTAGTGCTCAGATTGATGTAGAAGAATTGGTGAATAAGGCAGCAAACCAAGACCCAAATTATGAAACACTTCTGGTGCAATTACAGAAAAAGGAGAAAACTGATTTCACTCAAGACCAAAAAGGGTTGATCTGTTATAAAAACAAATTGTATATTCCCAATGTAGAGTCCTTAAAAAGAGAAATTCTGGATGAGTACCACAAACAACCTTATGCAAGACATGCAAGATATCAGAAAATGTTAACAGCCCTGAAAAAGAAGTTGCTCTGGCGAGGAATGAAGAGAGATGTAGCAGAATATTTAAGTAGATGCATGGAATGTCAATTAGTTAAGGTTGAACATCAGCATCCTGCCGGCCTTCTGAACCCTTTGCCCATTGCAGAATGGAAGTGGGACACTGTTTCCATGGATTTCATTACAGGGTTACCCAAAACCAAATACCAGCATGATTCTGTAATGGTAGTAGTGGACACTTTAACCAAAGCTGCTCACTTTATACCAGTGAAATCCACCTTTGGAACAGCTCAAGTAGCGAATGTGTTCCTGAAGGAGGTAGTAAGGCTCCATGGGGTTCCTAAAGTGATTGTTTCTGATATGGATGCTAAGTTTACAGCAGCCTTTTGGAAGGGATTATTTGGAGCGATGGGCACTAAATTGAATTTTAGCACTACCTACCACCCTCAGACTGATGGTCAAATGGAAAGAACTAATCAAATTTTGGAGTACATGCTGAGAATGTATGTGATGGATAGACCCTCAAAGTGGGAAGATTTCTTACATTTAGCTAAATTTTCCTATAATAAAAGCTATCAATCCTCCATCAAAATGAGTCCGTTTGAGGCACTGTATGGAAGGAAGTGTCGTACTCCTTTGAACTGGAGTCAGCCAGAAGACAAACTAATGTTGGGACCAGATGCTTTACAAGAAATGGAAGGAATTGTCAAACAGATACAAAAGAACATCAAGACAGCACAAGATCGCCAGAAGAGTTATGCAGATAAAAAAAGAGTGCATAGATAATTTAAAGTTGGGGAGCATGCATATTTGCATATTAAACCCAAAAAAGAGCACCCTTTATGCTGGGAGTTGTGCAAAATTGGCCCCTAGATATTGTGGTCCCTTTGAAGTATTAGAAAGGGTGGGACCAGTGGCTTACAAGCTGGCCTTACCACCCCATGTTAGAGTTCATGATGTATTTCATGTTTCATTGTTAAACAGATATGTGCATGATGCTTCTCAAATAGTTGATTGGAATGTGGTACAGGTGGAACCAGAAGGGGAGTTTCTCTGCCTCTACCAAGGTGTTATCCAACCATTTAGATTAATTAGATAATCTCTCTATGTCTGGTTTCTTTTCATGTACATAGGGAGTGAGTTTGCACTTAACTCTCATTTTACTTATCACTCCTAGGGGATCATAATACCACAGAAAATTTTTACTGAATTTAAATTCCTGTAAACATTTTTCAGCCTCCTGGCCTGCATCATTATTGTTACAAATAAAGGGACCAACCTGATTTTTCAATTTGAACTATGTCTTCTTCTTTGCTACCAAGAAATTGCGTCTGAATTAAAAATCTTCCTTATGTAATCAAGGGAAAATAACCTCATAGGGAGGTATTTGGGTAGTTTACATGGAACAAGACTTGATCCATATACTCTTATCTCAGTATGATTTTGGTACAAGTACCAATCACCTGTCCTATTATGCTTTGACAATTGTAGGACCTTCTTAATCTCTTCACTAATTCTGGGTTGCCTGCTACTGTTCAGAAAATTGACCATATGATGAATGAAATAATTAGTAAAATCCATATAAGTGAACTCATTGGAGTATTTCCTTATCAAGGAAGTCCAAAATATGACTATTGTGGGTTTCCTTCTACATCAAGATTTTGAAGGTTTATAGAAAATTTATCAAACTGAAAGTATAAAAACTTATGGAATAGGAATGAGGAATACTTGAAAACACCTTCAGAAGGCATTTTGACCAACTGTTCATGAATATTGTCGGCAAGGTATTGGGAAAATTTAAAAATTGTAGCAGGAGGCTGACCAGGTGTAAAAGTAGACAAAAAACCTAACACTGCAACATCAACATGTTCATCTGTGAAATATCCAAGAATAAAAGAAAACATGTAGATGATATGTCTGGTTCTTTAAGAAAATTTTGTTGATGGGTAAGGAGGATTTATCTTGGGAATTTCTACAGAAGAAGGCATGAAAGTTTGAAATATCTTGAACCTCTTGGGGAAGTATAGATTTAGGTATAGCTGAGTGAGGGCCTCAATGGATAAAGGGATTTCATTAGGCCTGGGTTGTATCAACAACATCTGATTGATTGACTCAGCAGTAATGGTAAATAGAATTTTTTTCAGGGTTTATTATGGCTCTCTAATCATGGAAATAACACAATTGACAGATTCTAATCACTTATGGACATTGGAATGTATGTGGGACAACATATTTTGGCAAATTTGACTCCCAAATAAAAACTTCATCAACCTGATCTACGAATTTTTCTTCGCTCCAGTAGTGGAGCTCAAGAAGGTTAAATTCTGTGACTGTGTCAGTAATCTTGATGTCTTTTTCGGCTAAGGGAATGTGCTCTACATCTACAATAGGGGGTTGTAGAGGATTGACAGCTACAATGTTTTTGGAAGCCATTGATTTGCTCGATTTATCAATTTTATTACTCTTTTGACATAGAAAAACTAATTTAGGCTTGTAGCAGCACATTTGAAATTTTATAATAGTTTGCAGGAGGATTTGGATAGAACAGGGGTTTATCTATTGTCTACAAAAAGGTTTAAACTTATACAATTAACCAAACTGTAATCTCTGTAACAAAAGAGAAATTTTAGGACTTTAGAGTTTCTGCAAAAGTTGTATAGGGTCTATATGAAAGGAATGGAAGGCAAGGAAGTCATATTCAAGTGTATAGAGGCTTTAAATTTATTCAATTATTCAATCGCTATGATTTATAATGGTCTAAGGCTTCAAAATATGTGAAAATATTTCTTAGGGTATGCAGACAAAGATTTTGGATGGCAAGAGGGCTTTCTTGGTCTTCTAGTAATCTTAATTTGATTCAATTACTGATTATGTTTCTTTTTAGATTAAGAACATGCCTTTTCTTTGAAGAATACCTGGGAAAAATGAAGATTTTCTTTGTAGGAGGGTTTTTGAGGCAGCAGAGGGCTTTTCTGAAGCTTCAGAGTTCTTTAAAACGCTCCATTTTGGTTCTGCGATGTCTTGTAGCAGAAGAGGTCTTGAATTCAGGTGAAAAGGCTTGAAATATGGTCGCTTTAGTGATCTGGTTGTTCAGAAATAGGTCAGCAGAGCTTATTTAGTGCAAAATATAACAAAAAGTGGTGAAAGAATTTAGCAAACGACAATTATATGCATTTTTTAAACAAACAGTGTTTTGCATTGATGGTGCGGCCATTTCAAATGCGCAAGTGGTTTGCGTGCCTTGGAGAAAAATGATCAGTGGTTTTAGAAAGCTCCAAAGGAGGTTGGTGGTATAGTTTTGATTGGTGCAATCGAATAGAAAGCCAACACGTAGCGGGGAGCGAGACTCGGAAAACTGAAAATTTTACAAGGTTTGGGGTGTGTTAACTCTCGTTCTATAGGATGTGTGACAAGGTTTGGTATTTTTTATATCTAGTGGTTATGATTTAACAGATGGGATAATGTGATGAATATACTGATATTGATGCCATGGGGCCCGAGGCATATGCTATGAAATTGGTTAGACATACTAAATGGTCAGGTTTTATCAATGTGATTAAAGCAAGTGGGACTAGTATATATAAACGAGAATTAATATATTCAATAAAATAAAGAACTAATGGGATTAGGGAAAACGAAACTTTTTTAATAGGTGAGGATATTATATGTGGGTAATATTAAAATATATGTTTAAATAAAATGTATGGGTGGGAAATAATACATATAAAGGAATTAATAAAAATACGGGGTAAAGATTTATAAGGGATTTTAATACATTATGTCAAATTTTAATAATGGAATGTAACTGCAGGATGTGAAAATACACTAAGTATATTGTAAAAACTAACATCGAGGGTCTATATTTCTTGATTATGGGTCCCGACATATCACCTTTTAAAGAAATACTTTGGATAAAGGTATTTTTTGGGTTTTTTGGGTATTTTTTGAATAAAGGGGAATTAGTAAAAGTATTTTTTACTTTTCCAAAGGAAAAAATGTGTTTTAACTTAGGAAAAGGGGCTTTCTGCAAGGGGGAAAGGATAAAAGGAGAAAAGAAAAAAAGTGAAGGGGGAGAAGGTATTTTTACAAGGGAAATGATTTTTTATGGAAGTTAGTAAATGAAATAACCAATTTTCTGTTATCCATGCTTTTGAAAACTGATTCTTCCTACCCATCTGCTTCCCTAACATTTTTTTGCTTCATTTTCATGGGTGCATTTGATCTTGCAAACCCTTATTCATTTTTCTTTTAAACAAAAAACTAACTAGTTCTATCATTATTTATTCCAAGGGATTAGATTAAATTTTTGAGCTCCTTGTTATTCTCTACCTAACTATTGATCTGCCAAGATTAAACTGTTTGGCGAGATCTTTATTCTCTATCTAACAGCATGAAATTTAAAGCATGAAAGGTCAATATTAAGCAGTTTGACCTTCATGGATTGTGGAATTTTAACAAGTTGCACACAATCTTTAGTTTGCAATAAAATTAAATAGCAGTGGCATTTGGATTTTCATCACTTTCATGTTTTATTTTTATGTCTTTTTTTTTTGTTCGAGGTCCATTATTATATTCTTTTTGATATTTTTTCTTTCAAGTCCTTTGATTTTTCTTTTAGGACTTTTACCCTCTTTACAATTTTTTTTATTTTCCTAATATGGGAAAAAAAAATTGTAGAAAGAAAAGTATGTACATATTATAAGACTAATCAAAGTCAATTCGAAATTATGAATCTTGTTATTATAGGACCCTAACAAAGCCATTGAATTCTTGAATTTTGTTTCCATAGTATTTCCTCTTCCAGTCATCTCTCATCTAGTTTGGTGAGGAGGATATTTTCTTGGAGATCCACAGAGTCTGGTATACCCTCTTGAATGATGCACAACTATAGATCAGACATTTTCTGCTCCAGTTCCTTTTGATGCTGGAAGATGTTCCCAAAATTGGAACGACTCCATTTCTTGAGAGAGTATTTGAGATGTTTAAGTTTTTTTTGGAATTGATACATTTTGGAGCCAGCAAGTGGAGTGAAACCGCTCCACCAAGTGGTGACCCAGTATTTTAAGTCCAGATGAGAGAACTAGAAAGGTTCAAAATGGACTGGTCGATTGTTAGTAGCTCCAAGACGTGACCGCTGCAAGAGGAATGGCTAGTGATTAGAACGAATAGATGGAAGAATGGAGGAATATATTCCGCCTCCTAGCTGAGTTGCATTGTATGAGATGAGGAAACGGTCCAATCTTGAGGCTATCTACTCTGAGCCAGATCTTCTGTTGTTCCAAGTATGCATACCATTAGAAAAGGGAAGATCAATCAGCCAATTTCTTTGAATGGAATATTTTAAGCTGAGATTGTCCCTCTCAAGCCTGGGGTGTCCTCCTTTTTTTTCCTCAAGCTTAGTGATCATGTTGAATTCAACTCCAACGATCCAGAGAGGATGGCGCTTGGTAGAGTTAAGTGTGTTAAGGGAGTTGATAATGGCTATTTTCTGAAGAGGGGCTTGAGGGAAGTACACATTTGTGAGGTGACCATGGATGTTGGTGCCAATCAAGTGAAAAGAAGCCTAAATGAAATTATGAGAAGCATGAATGTCAGAGAGAGATATGAGCATGGGATCCTAGGCAATGGCCAAACCACCCTAAGCACCTGAGGCATCAACCACTGTGGTGCTGCACCCATACCATAACTTGGTGATGATGTTGTTGAGGGTGGTACTAGTACATTTGGTTTCCTGCATGAAGAAAAAAATTGCTCTATCTTGCTTTATAATGTTCTTGATCATTTGGTATTGTGTGGGGTTGTTGAGCCCTTGGATGTTCCAGGAGGTAAGTTTCATTGAGAACTGTGGGAGACTAGCCGAAAGAGCTTGGTCATCTTGGGGTATCGCCCAGATTCAACTAGAATTTCTCCCACAATGATGGTTATTTGTAGATCAGTTCTCTGTCCTATTTTCTTTGACTCTTTGATGATATTTTTCCATCCCAAGGGCTTCCTGCTTGAATTCCCAGAGATTTGTGTTGTTGATCCCAAAAGAGTACGACTTCAAGGCTTTCGATCTGCCTAGGGGGTATCTTGTCATATTCCTTGTATTTACATGCCGTCTCCAGGGCTAAGATGTCCAGATCACCTAGATCAATACTATTTGGTTTTTATTCTATGTGGCTAGGTAGATTCATTTGTTCCTTAGATCCTTCTTCCTCAGATACCTGTTGAGATTTGTCACCAATCTCCATTAGAGTGGGATTCCAAAGGATAATAGATTTTTCTTTGCTAGCCTGGCTATATTGAGGGGTGGACTTCTAAATGACAGAGTGAGGGAGAGGGGGGATGGGGATGAGCAGAGGAATGATAGAGGGATCAGGAGAGGAAGCTTTGGGGGTTTCAGATGAGGGACGTGAGGATTCCCCTTGCAGGAGAGGATGGTTTGCAAGTATACCGAAACAATTGCTAGTACGGGGGGTAGGGGAGACTTTTGGGATGGCATTAGGTTTCTTTGAGTTCTTTTTACCGTTGGGAACTTTGGTGAAACCTTCAACATCAGTATTTTCTGGGCTAGGGGCAAGTTTATGAGTTTTATTTAAGGGGAAGTCTTTGAATAAATTTCCATGCTCATGGAATTTTTGACATTGAAAAGCCACATGCTTATAATCTATGGTTTGAGCCCATTCAAAATCATCATGAAAGAGACTTACCGAATCTTATAGTGCTTTAGCGAGGTGCATGTAGAAACAGATCCTTGCATAGGAAGTGTAGCGTCTGACTTTGGTTTCTTTGTCGATCTTGATGAACTCTCCCAATCCATTTCCAATATCTTTTAAGGATTCCTCATCCCAGTATTCCAGCGACAACGAATACATTTGAATCCAGGATGGAGCCCAGTTAAAGTCCTCCTTGTATGGGTCGAACCTTTCAACCCAATCTCTCAGATACAGGCTTGCAGATTTGAAGAAGTATGGACCACCATCCAAGATGCGATTTTTGTCTTCGATGTAGTTGAAAATGGCATTGAAGAAGCGCTTTGGTCCAAGATGTAGGATAACATGCCCCTTTTGTTTCCATTTTGAAATGATCCGGCCTCGAGAGCTTTCTCATCAGGCCAGAAGCCTATGAATTTACTATGAGGGCATGGTCCTTCATATATAGAATCTTTGCATTGATGCGATGTCTAGGTAAGACAATTTTTGGGTGGTCGACTGCTATCAGTATGCACGTAGCAGGGGAGGCTGTCTTCTACTCTATATTGGCATTCTGGCTCTCCAATTAGTCATTTTGTTCAGCATTTCGATCTGTCTGCAGGCCTGTGGAGTCAGAGGGTGGGTTCTGATCATTAAAAGTAGTATTAGAAGTGTCAAGTAGGGAATTTTTAGGAGGAGGAGGGGTGCTCACGCCCCATTTGGGAAGCCATTAACAGAATGCAGAATCAAGAGGATATGTAGAGCCTTGAGAGGCGTGTGGTGCCATCATGAGGGCAAAGGAGAGCCCTCACGGCTCCCGTTGCAGGGTTACAGAAACCCTAGGACTCCATGGGGGAGGCTTCGACTCTCTCAAGTGTCTGTCAGTATTCAAATAGTTACAAATCTATTAACCCAACATAGTTAGATCATTATTCAACCATAGACCCAATATTATAAATGATAATATTAAAGTATAATTTATTTAGTGTCACAATGTGACATTGAATAAATTACAATCTAATGTATCTCTGCGATATTGATTCTCACATTGTGATATATATATATATATATATATATATATATATATATATTAAAACCCAATATTATAAATGAGAATATTAAACTATTATTTATTCAATGTTAGAATGAGACATTGAATAAAATATAATCTAATGTATCATTGTGATAATGATTTTCACATTTCTTGTCGCATTGTGACAATGCTTTGTCACAGTATGACACTTTATATATATATATATATATATATATATATATATATATATACTAAAACACTATATTATAAACTGTAATATTAACCTTATATTATAAACTCTGTATTATGACCATAATGGTTTACCATGGTTGACTATGGTTCACAATGGTTGATAACGATTGATCTTGGTTGACAATGGTTAAACGTGTTCGATAATGGTTTACCATTATGGTTAACCATTATGGGTGACCATATTGGTTGACCATTATATATGAACATTATGGATGACAATAATAGTTGACCATCGATGGCCATACAATTATAAACTTTAATATTATAAACCCTAAACCTAATTTTATAAACGAGAATATTAAACTACAGTTTATTCAATGTCACACTACAACATTGAATAAATTACAATCTAATGTATCATTTTGATAATGGTTGTCACATTGCTTGTCGCATTGTGGCAATTATTTGCCACATTGTGACATTCGATGGATATATATATACATGATAAGCCCAATATATATTAAAAATATATATTATAAACTATAATATTAACCTTATTATAAAATGTAATATTATAAACTCTATATTATAACCATAATGGTTGGTGAATATGATTGAACATAATGGTAGACAAGTTGTGACCATAATGGTTGACCATATAATCAACCAAGTTTGATCGTGGTTTACTATGGTTCACAGTGGTTGATAACAGTTGACCTTGATCGGAAATGGTTAACTGTGGTTACCATTATGTTTAACCATTATGGGTGACCATATTGGTTGACCATTATTGATGGCTATAATGGCTGGTAATGGCTCACCATTATGGTTTACCATCATTTCCCATTATGGTTAACCATTCTAACCATTCTAGCCATGTCGATATTGATTGACCATAATAGTTGACCATAATTGACACATTTATGAACATAATGGTTCACCATGGTTAACCGTTATGGTTCAACATGGTTGTCAAGGGTTCACGATGGTTAACCATTGTTAACCTAAGTATATCATGGTCAATTATGGTTGACCTTATGGACATTGGTTGACCATTCTAATCATGTTGATCTTCGATGACCCTGCTAACCATTATTTTCTTTGGTTGACCATCTTTGCTCATTTATATATATACCACATTAGTATAAAGGTTGACAGTTTTCAACCATAATCAAACATGATCAATATTATACCATGTTCAACCATGATCAACCATGATTAATATTATACCATGGTTAGTCATGATCAACCATTGTTGAATAACATCAACCATGACCAACTATGTTTGATTATCTCTCAATAATACGGTTCACTATGTTTGATTATTAATACTAGGGAATAATATTAATAAACAATTATTTTTGACCAAAGTTGAAAACTACTCATTGTTAAACATAATCAAACATAGTCCAACATAGTCAATGACATTAGTAAATGTGGTTGACTAATTTTGTAATGTCACATTGCGATGTTGGATAAATTGCAATATAATGTAACATGACTTATATTATCAGCAACCCTCATACTATAATTAATGTTAAGTTAAATACTATTTATATTATCAATATTAATATTCATATAATTAATATTGTTAATAATATGAATATAATGAGTATATTTTTTAAAGTTTAATGTTTGTTAATAATTATATTGTGTATTAGTAGAAAGTAAATATCAAATTTTTTTATTTATGAATATTAATATTAATACTGCTTTTTTAACAATATTAATGTGATTAATAATGTTACTATTATTATGTCAATATTATAAGGAAATATTATTAAAAATATTAATGTTATTATGTTAAATAAATGTCAAAAATTGAGAGGAAAATGGAGTGTAGTGGAAGAAGTCACTCTAGTCTAGGTTTTCTTGGCGTTGAGGCTACTGACAGACTTTTGGTTAATCGAGGAGAAAGGTATCGACTCTCTCTAGGGAGAACTGGCGACCACTACCCAATGTCGCAGGTGGGATACTTCTTGTTGGTGGTCAATGGAGGGGTGGCGATGGAAATGGAGATGCCTCCCTTCTTCCCCTGCATTCAAGATCCTCTACCGCTGAGACAAAATGGGATTTTGGTTCCTAAGGACTGCCATGAAGGGGGAGATCAGAGGGGATTTACGGTAAAAAATTCCAACAATATCGAGGCTGATAGAAAAATGCCTTTTTCCTCCTGGATCTGTGGGGTTTTGGTTACAGAGCTTAACCGACTTGTTGAGCGTTGGGTGCTATCTACAGAGCTGAAGGTCTCTAAAGGGTTCGAAGAGGGAGGAATTTGTAGGGGCAACCCATTACTCCTAGTGCTAGGCCTTATTCCAGGGGTGGCTTATAGCACTCGCGATGAAAGAAGACATAAGGGCATGACGACTGTTGGATTTTTTTCCCCGATGCTCAACCCCTCCCGATGCTTGGCCTCCTCCTCTTCGACATGGATGCTAATAGCCTACTCTGTCTGGGTAAAAAAATCATAGTGTTTGGTATTTTTCATTACCTTCCTGTTTTTCAAATTATATTTCAAGGAACTTGAAGATTGGTGTTTTCCGCTGGGGAGGGCGACCTCGAGTTTGGCTCCTCTTTCTTTGATTTCGTTGTTTCCATGGAGTGGGGAAAAGCCCTCCCTTATGCATTTCTTTCCTATTCACCTTACACCTCCTAGACTACCCTCATCCCTTGCAAGTGCTATATACCCCTGGGGGATATGCACAATTTTCCCATGTTGTGTTTTTGGTGGTGGGAGCTATGCCGCAATACCAGATCTCCATTAAATCTATAGATGAGAAGACAATCATTCTATGGGTGAGGGACTCTAGGGCTATATCGCAGCTGAAACAAAAAATCCATGTTTCTACAAGCATCCCAGCTAAAAAAAAAAATTTGATATTCAGAGGAAGATCACTTCAGGAAATATCTCAATTAAACGAATACCAAATTCAAAGAAAATCCACTATTTTTCTGAACTTAAGACTTAGAGGTGGTGCTCCAGGAACAAAAAAAACTATTATATCAACACCAACAGGAAAGGGAATACCCTCTTTCAAGGATATCCTAAGAGGGAAATCCCCCACACAGGGGAAAAAAAATCCAGAACTGTCATTACCAGCACCATATATTGTAGAAAAGACATAGAACATTCCAAATTTGGTAGTAGAAATACCAGAGGTAACCGGGTTGTTTGATGCATTACAATCAAAAGCTGTGATATGGCTCTTCAATGGATATTGGTCGAAATGTGAAGAGTTAAATGAATGGATACACTAAAACTGGACTCGAAACTGCGCTATTTATCTCTCTGAAAAAGGATTTTTCATGGTTCAATTTGATAATATAGAGGACTACAATTTTTCCACTATTGAAGGACCATGGCTCTGGGGAAGAGAAGACCTCTTTGTAACCCCATGGTTCCCTAATTTTGATTCAAATTTAATGGTGGTTAATAAAATTTCTATTTGGGTGAGATCACACAACCTCCCGCTCCCTTATTGGCACCATCAGGTCCTAGAAAACATTGGGAACTCTCTAGGAAGGTTCATAATGCTGGACTGAGAGAGAATGGACATAAGGATTTTCACATTTGCACGTATCTACATCGAGATGGATCTAAGAAAAGGTATGCCAGATTGCATACATCTAATACACAAAGACCTCAAGTGGTCACAATCATTACATTTCAAAAACATGACTTTCAGATGCAGGGTGTGCCATCAAACTCATCACTTACAAAACACTTTTACACTAACAAAGAAAAAAAACCAAGAAGCCGCAAAAGAAGAAAGGCTTGAAATTTCCAAAGGTGCCACTATTAGATGAGGAGGAAGAATAAACGAAAGAAAACCAGAGGCAAATAGACACATAAAATCAACTAGAAAATCAACAAGATTCACTGGAGAAGGAAGTAGGAACTATGGAAGAAAAAAAGGAAATCCTTGAGAAGTCATCTTCTCCTACAAATGCAGAACCCCAACAGGATGAGAAGATTGGTGATTGAGGTGTGGTGGGCACCAAGCAAGCACATGTATCTGAAAGTTGTGATTATGAAAAAGACTTCCAACTCTATTCCAGCATGGAGTTGGCAATTATCCACTCTCCTTCTTCACTCGATGGCTCGTAGAAAGTTCAAAAGAAAAAAAGGTAAAAAAGATAAGTCCAGTCTTTCTGGCATTGTGTAATTTTAGTAGTGGTTTCAATATCCACACAATCCCTATTTCTAATAGAGCAATACTCTCTTATGGACTACTGTGGCATCTACGATGTAACTTTTTGTAATTTTTTTATAAAAAATTCGATTTTTTTTCGTGGAAAAAAAATATAATTTTTTAAAAAAAACGTATTAAGATTAATAATATTACTAATATTTTTTTAAGCATTATTAATATTGAATTTAATGATATAAATAATAATATAACTTTTAATATTAATTTCAATGTTATTGTTATTTTTATTAATATTAATATATTTAATAATTAATATTAATAATATATAATAATTAGTATGGTTATTAATAATGTTTAATGTGAAAATAATAATAATAAAACTATTATTATTATTAAATCTAATATAAATTTTAAATTTTTTTCAAAATTTAATATAAATTTTAATAGTATAAGCATTAAGATTTAATTTAAATATAATAATATTATTAAATTTATTTTTTGAAAACCAATATAAACTTTATCATAAACCTAATATTCCTAATACTCCTAATGCTTAAAACAGAACACTTAAAATCTAAGATGAACAGCTAAAGTTAAAAGCTATAACTTAAACGTACGTTCCACATTTTACGTGGTCATGCACCAAATAATCTATACCAAGTATTTTGCATATAATTATTGCATCACTGAAATCATTGCATTTAGCTATTTTTAAGTTTGTACAAATAACAATAATTCGTTATTATTAAATCTAATAATAATTTTAAGTATTTAAAAGCTAATTATTATGAATTATTATTTTATAAATATTTTAATCAATTTTATTTTATTAAATTTTAATCTCGTAAATAGAAAAACTCATGTGGATTTAAATATAGTTTT
Organism: Pinus albicaulis; assembly: GCA_034641835.2. Classification (NCBI taxonomy): domain Eukaryota; kingdom Viridiplantae; phylum Streptophyta; class Pinopsida; order Pinales; family Pinaceae; genus Pinus; species Pinus albicaulis. The sequence goes on from CM076579.1 coordinate 432,684,120, forward strand.
AATAAAACATAATTAGTTGATTTTGAATAATTTAATAGAAGCATATATCTTATTATTCTCCTAAGATTATTTAGGGCTTTCATAATTACATTTCCACAAATTATGATATTGGGTCTATATCATAGGGTGAAAATTGAGGGTAAAACCTATGAGTAATTACCAATGTTTCATCTTGATATATTACATTATGTCTTGATGTGTATGTTTAATATTTTATAGGAGTATGAGAAATTAATATATGTAAAGAAAGGTGTATATAATTATTACATATCTTTATATTTAGCTATTTTAGCTATTTAGTAATATTTTTGAATAAAACAATTATGTTAGATTTCTTAATCACATTGAGGGAGAAAGATAAGCATGTACTTTCTTTTCTTTCTTTACATGTGAATTGTGTCCCACTTTTATATCTGAAAATGAATTGTTGTTTTTATTATTATTATAGTATTTATTTTTGTAATGTATGATACAATTTTAATTGATTTGAGTTGAAACAAATCACTTTTCTTGTTTTAATCCATTATCACAAATAAAATATTTATAGATCCAATTTATATATATGAGGAAACTCATATAGTTGTAAATACATATTTCAAACCATGGCCCCCTACATCCAACTATGCTTATCCAATATAAGTAGTACACTAAATGAAACAGTCGCAAAATCCAACTATGCTTATCCAATATAACTAGTACAGTAAATGAAATCGTCACAAAATCAGAGAAGTAATAGAAAGCAGAGAAGAACTACAGACAAATTAGTTTGTGCTTCTTGTCTGGCATTTGATAACAAAATAATTTGTAAAATTGACACTCTGATGGGTCTTCTTTGTACATTGTTCTAAAAAGCTACTAGGTGCTACTAGGTGCACTATTATATGTACATCATATATTGTTTTCCTATTAGTGCTACCCTATAAGGTATGGTAAATATATGTACATGGTTCTAAGAAGCTACTCGGTACACTATTATATGTAATACATATATTGTTTTCCTATTACTGCTAACCTATAAGGTATGGTAAAGGTATGTTTTACATTGAAATGGATATTGTGTGCATGCATTAAAGAAGATGTAAATTAAGTAGATCGAATGAATGAACTTGACCAATTGAGTATGCATTGATCTTATTTCCTGCTTTCATCCAAATCGAAAAGTTGATCTTGCATAAATTGTCTCTTTAACCTAATGCAACCAAACAATCGCTCTTATTGCATGATCCGATCAAAATCGAAGAGTGGATCTAAATTGTCTCTTTAACCTAACACAACCAAACAATTAGGAAACAATATAATTTTGGTAAGGCTCGACTTAGATTTTTTGAAATTGAGTGCGCTCTGAGGTTAACCCTAAAACTAGAAAAAAATTATTAATTTAAAAATAATAATAATAATCAATTTCTGAAAATTTCAAAATTACCAATTTGGCCCTAATAATATCACTCTGAACGTGCACAGATTTAACGAAGGAAAGTGATAATTATTCTAGCCTCTAATAAAACGACCTCATTGGAAAGAAAAGTAATGAATGATACAATATGTGGATACGCTGCCATGACAAGGAGTGTTGTGTATCCCATTGTATTTTACTCATCACCATTATAATTTACTGAGGACCTATGAAATTTACAGAGTTTTCGGGATCCATGTCATGATCAAAAAAATGTGTAATGAAGTGAAATATGAGGAATCCAAACGATCTTTAGTACGGTGAAAGAGAGTGTGGAGCAAAAGAAAAATATGAAAGGGATTCGTTACATAATGAGGCCACATTTACGAAAAGGTTAGAATTCTATGGCACAAAATTTTGTCCTCATTCCTCCATGTTGTCATCTATTCTTCCATGTTACAATAAAATTTAAAGAGACATTTGTTTGAAAGGTATATTTTTAATGGTATTTTAGTACAAAAATTAATTTAAGTAGAGTTTCATTTCGATGTGCAAGTTTCAATTCTATTTATTGATGAAGTAGTAAAAACTAAAATATATTAATATTTTTCAATTTATATCTATATTTTTGATAAAAAAATTAATTAACAAAATGATTAAAATGGCTCATTCCAATAAAAAGACGCCTATCAGCTTAAATATAAACAGACCCTTTGTAACATATGACCATATTCATATTTTGTATGTATTATAATTATAATTTATATCGTATAGGTCTCGCGATTTTTTATATATAAAAAGTACCATCCAATGAATATAGATATTGTAAATACAAAACATAAAAAATGAGGAGGCAAATAAAACGTGGCAAACACATAGGTTTATTTGACCATCATATATGAGCATAACTACGTAATTTATACTTATGGCCAAATAAGTACGCTTGTTCATTTTGAGTCGAGAAAGCCACGCAATCCAAAGGATCTTGAGACAAATACGATTTAACTTTGCAACGTATTAAATGCTTATCACTTTGATCTCATGACCACCATTTTTCCTTGATAAAAACGCGTATTCTATATGTATTCTATCTACCAAAAGAGGCCATGCATGTAATTCATTTTGAGTCGAGAAAGCCAAGCAATCCAAAGGATTTTGAGACAAATACGATTTAACTTTGCAACGTATTAAATGCTTATCACTTTCATCTCAGGACCACCATTTTTCCTTGATAAAAACGCGAATTCTATATGTATTCTATCCACCAAAGGAGGCAATGCATGTAACCATAACATTATTAAATAAACAAGGATAACATTATTAAACAAGTGAGGCTATGAAGCACCAAGTCCCTGCCACTAATTAAAGGAAAAACAACAAGTATGGGAGTTACTGACTCTGAAGCCAAGCCAGAATACTCCAAACACTCCTTGAATAGGTATATGAGAAGAGGATTATGGAAAAACAACAAGTATGGGAGTTACTGACTCTGAAGCCAAGCCAGAATACTCCAAACACTCCCTGAATAGGTATATGAGAAGAGGATTATCTGAGAGTAATACAGATTTATAATTTTGTTTATACAGCTTTCAGCTAGAATTGGCAAGGTGCATATTCCAAAATAAAGGGTTAATCAATGATGATATCCATACAAGAATTTCCTAAATTAATGATAATACAAAATAGGTACCACTACAGCATTGTACACAGAGGCATATCTTCCTCATTAGTCTCGCATTAATCTCTTGCTCATTAGTCTCACATTAAAGAGATTGAATATGATGATATCCATACAAGAATTGCCTAAATTAATGAGAATATAAAACAGGTACCACGGCAACATCGTACACAAAGACATCTCTTGCTCATTAGTCTCGCATTAAGTAGATTGAATATTAGAACAAAAATCATAATACATGGAAACGAGAAAATGATTATATAGTATATGATGCATGTACTACGTTTAATATATATAGACACACACCATTGCTTAATCCTCTCAGTTGAAAAACCAAGATCAAAGTGATGCAATTTCTACTAATAATGCTAATCAAATATGGAATGGTATTAGGGAAACAAAGAAAAGATGATGAGAAAACTCACCTTCCATTGAAGAGTATAACATGGGTAAGTGTTGCAGCAATCCTTGCAAAACCAAATCGAGTGGAGAAAGCAAAAAATGTGCTAATATACATTTTGTTGTATTTATGTTGTATTTATCATAAGCCTCAAAGTTCAAGTCAAACTCTGGTGTGAGAAATTTCCACCCTCTACCTTCACAGTGGCATGCAAAAATCATGGTATGATGACTAACATAGATTTATATAAGTCTGTTTTTTAGGAGAAATTAACCAATGTAACACCCCTAGTTTATGTTTTTCTTTCAAAGCTAGACATTTGAACTTTAATCCTGAGGGGAGTGGACCCCAATGGACAAGTAGTTTGTGGATGTAATTAAATATTTAATTATGAAAAATAAATAAAATAATTCTGTGTAGATTGACCAAAATGAGAATTATGAGATCACTTGCTAAATCCATGAGGATGGAAAGAGGCAAATATTTCCCCAAAAATCTTTCAAAAAAATCCTTGAAAGAATTTATTTCCAAATTAGATTTTGAGGAAAATCTAGTTTCCCCAATGATGTGGAGAGTAGTTGGAAAGAGGTAAAAAGCTGGGAAAAGCAGAAAGCAGCTTTAAAAATCCCTAAATAAGGGAAGCCTAGGCAAATAGGAAGAAAAACATCCTGTAATTCTAGACGCAAAATTAGAAACAGGCTTTGGGTAGAAAAAGCTTAAATAAGCTATTCCTGAACAGATTAGAGGTTAGTCTGGAATGGAAGTGATCTCAACTCGGGGGTGAGTCCAAGAGATAGAGGGACTCTATAGTTGGGAGGACTAGTCAAGTACCAAAGTGGTATGCACACAGTATTATGGATGAATTTACAATTAATTGTTGTTAAGTAAAAAGGTTAATGAATGTAGCTGTATAATTCTTGCAATGTTTTGTTTGTGCTGGTGTTCCATACATTTACAGAATGGTAGAGTAAATACACTCTGTCAGTCCTACATAGTTGTAGGAACCAGAAATATGAGGACAAATCAGCCAGAAACTCTAAACCAGTTCCTGGTTTAAATCTGGAGATTATGTTACCTCATAATTTATAACTATGTAACTTTAATCTGTTTCTGTGAAAATTAGAATTAATTCAGTAAACATTATGGAAACCCATAAACTTGTGGGTAGGAGGAATTAAGTACATACATGGCAGCCATATAGATTTCTGAAGTAAATAAGTGAGGTACAGATACATAGATTTCCAAAATAGCATTGCATGTCTATTTATAAATTTCCCTTCTATAATAAGGACAAAATGGAAGAAAATATACTTTAGTACCATGGAAATCTTCAGATAGCAATGAAATAGAACTAAATATAATTGCCAAACTTGTACATAATTATGAACTGAGAGTTATGTATAAAACTGTATGACTAACATCCTTTACCAAGGAATGATAAAAAATGAATACTTATTGGAAAAATAAGAAGTGCATGGAAATTTATATAAAGGTTTGCTAACTATATAAGCTGTGGAAGGTAGAAATTACCAGTTTATCAGATCTATAAAATATGAGAGCTAATAATGCTAGTTAAACTGGAACTGTGACCCTATAGAAGGAATTATACGTATATAGCTGTAGATAATAATTGGCTTGACATAAGCAACTCTTACAATGGAGTTTCAAACCCATTCGTATAAAAGGAATTCCCTGTGGGAGTCACATAATACACCCAAAATTTTAGAGCCTGTGGAACTTGTAGTTATTCATTCACTGAACTACAATAAACTTGAAGACTCCTGAAAAAAAAAAGGGACTTATATTCATTCATGATATGGTCATGAAGAGAACTCGAAAGGAAAAATAAAACAAATGAGCTTATTGTTCCTTCACTTAGATTTAAGCAGATATTTACTGAACAAAAAAAAATAGAATGAACAATAATAGGGACTAGAAATTTGTACACCATTTGTTATTGATAATAGAGACAAATGGTCAATAAACGTATGTGGGAAATTCTGAAGACAAATTATGGAATTATACTATCATGTTTCCTAATAACAATTCAGAGCTTAATTACTTCGAGAATTTCAGTGCCTGGATAAAAAATTTTAACAGTCTCAGTCTCAGTCTCTGAGGAGAAATATTCCCTATCATAGAAACTGTGCGACAATAACAATTTAAATTGTCTGAACAATTTGGTCTAATAACGTGAGAGAGCCTGGTCACACTTTGACGCAGGACGCATTGAAACCGACCTGAAATTCTAGGATGTGCCGATATCAGTTTGAGTGAATTCCAACGCCACCAAATATCAATTGAGAGAAAACGTCAAGAGATTCGACAATACCTGTAACAAACCCGAGGGCAACATGAGATTTCATTATAGCAGGACATATGAGAAAACCCCAAAATTTATGTACACGAACTACGCACAAAAAAAAAGGTTACCTTTGAGATTGGACGGTTGAGTCTCCAGTTTCAACCCGTTGAACAAATATATAAGTAAATTAAAAGCGTTCACCAAAATGAAAATACAACCCACGAATAAATTTGTACCAATGGATCAGTGGCTTACCTAAGGTGGTTATTGCTCGCTTCGAGCCAGGACAAGTCGACAAATGAATGAACGACCTCAGCAAAGTCACGAAAGACAAAGAGGAATATGTTCCTATCCAGAAACGATGGGGTATTAGTATTACACATCGATAATAGGAAACGAAAATCAACATAATCGATGGAAAAACCTTCATGAAACTAATGCAACAAATTCTCGACAGTAAACAAGATTATGGGAAGAAATCATTGCATTTAAACTCAGCTCGAGCAATGTCAATAGAGTGTATTACTATTTCAAAAAAAAAAAAAAGCAAAACATATAACAAGAATGTAAGTCTCACAATTGAAATGGTAAAGTGTTCAGACTTCCATACCTGCATATTAAACGATTGGGTGATGGATAAGTTCGCAGCTGGGGAGAGACGACACTTCATTATCTCAACGAGCAGAGTCTCGACGCCGAGAGGCGATCAGAACAAGTGAGGAGAGAAATAACAACCTCGATAATGAAATGAAAGTTTATACAAATGCCTCCAAAGAAAAACGCACGAAACCCTAATTGGACAGGAGAAATCTCCACCGTCCAAGTGGCTTAAATCTATGGCGTGTACACGGATCGGTTGGCGGGATGGGCATTTAAGACATAGCCATCTAGCATTAAATTAAAAATCTATGAAATTGATTTCACAGTACCTCCTATCATGTCGTATGTTCTGTGAAACTTCAAGAGCAGCCTGGCGTGGCAACACATAATGCCAACGTAGCCACCTACAATTTGAGCGTGAACAAAATGAAAGCCAACAAAGTCGAAAATCAATAGAGAACCATCGAGTATAGTGACGTGGAGACTTGACACGATGTTTAATTGCCAAATTCCATTAAATCGACTTTGCCAATGACGCAACTCGAGTACATTGCAGTTAATGTGCCTAGCTTACAGTAAATTCAACATAAATAACATGTATGAGAGATAGCATCGATGATCCAGAATCACACATTGTATATTCGAAACCCAGGCCACGCAAGTATCATAAATTCATATAAATGACAATAAGAATTGAATTAGGAATAAATCCTTAGTATATGGAAGAAGTCGACATTCGACCAGAGCATTGAAATTCTTGGAGTTATATAAAAACGTAAACTATACAAATACCATATTTAAACCATACGAAAATACCCCCAAACTCCAAAACGTAGGTATGATGAGTCTATACATGATGTACAATAACCGTAATGAATAAATTGATAAGTGTAGGGACAATATAGATATGGTAGTGTATATGTAGGTAATTCACATCATGCAAAGATAAACATGCATAGGAGTAATGCAACCATATAGTGGAGAGTGTGATATATATAGGTAAGTTACATGAGCCAAAAAACATTTGTGGAAAAAAAAAAACAATAACACTATACCCACAAGAGTAATAGGAAGAATAGGAAACTCTATCCCACCACATATCATAATGGGCAAAATTTGAAAGTAGAATTGAACAGATGTTGCCAAAAGAAGCACAAAACTAAAATATGAATAAATAAAAAAATTTGATGGGGTGGAAGGAAGAGAAGTTACAAATGGTATCAGAGCTCATGTTATACAAAACTGGGCTATTGTTGTGTGTGCTCACTGTATAAATGATTTACTGTTGGAAAAAAAAATAAAAAAAATTACTGATATGTGTTGTGTAGTGTACAGTGGTGCTGGAATGGCAGAAGGTGAGGGAATTTATGTCGATCTACATGATGACAATAATACACCAGATCCCAATGCTCCGGTGATGGCTATGTTGCACAGTTTTCAATGAGAAATGGTTGAGCTAGGAAGCCAGAATGACAGATTGTCATTAGCTAGTGAGGAGTAGGAAAAGCTCATCAGAGAATTAACTTCGTGGAACAGCCAAGAGGGTGAAGGTTCCGGGAAGAGGAATAATGATGAGTCTGAGGATGATGATGTTGTTAGGCATCAGTATAAGTGGAAAAAGGAATTACAGTGGGAATTCCGAAAGATAAAACCTCCCTCCTATGATGGGGAGAAGGAGAAAGATGCTGAAGCCTGGTTGTTGAACATGATTAAGTATTTCCAGGTCTATGAATATGAAAGAAATCTGAAGGCCAGATTAGCTGTTTACCAGCTACAAGGTAAGGCTACCTTGTGGTGGGAGGAGACGAAAATGGTTCATGCCATTGATGAAAAGACAGTTACTTGGGAAGATTTCCATGTTAAGTTTAAAAACTGCTATTTAAATGAACGTTATTATGACGATAAAGAAAAAGAATTTCATGAGCTTAGACTGGGACAACTTACTATTGATGAGTTTGTCACCAAGTTTACTAATCTATTGAGATATGTCCCTTACATTAGGGAAGAGAAGGCCAAGGTACAAAGGTTTTTGAACTATTTTCCTGCTCTGTACGAAGAGAATATCGAGTTTGATAACCCAAAAACTATGGACGAGGCAGTGATGAAAGCTAGATTATGCTACCAACAGTTTAAAGGAAAGGCTGAGCATGGAAAAGGTTGGCTAAACAAAAGTGAAATTAAAGGGAAGAAACAGAAACCAGCTTAATTAAGGAATTTTGGTAGGGACCATCAGAGGAAAATTTTTAATAAACCAAAAGAAATCCAAACAGCTCAGTCTCAAATTGGTTCCAAACAACTAGATGAAGGAAATAAGAAGGAAGGCACAGTCAAAATGACGGAACCTTTGAAATACTGGGGATGTGGAGAACCCCATATTTTGAGGGATTGTCCCCACTGAAACATTCAGATGATTATGAGAGATTGAGAAGCTACCACAGTAAATGACATAGCAAGAAATATACCCACTATCAGTGCAGCCTTGGAAAATTGACAAGCAAAACACCAAGCTACCATGGTTGAAATGGAGGGTAAGATTTTTTACCAATCTCTTACTGTTTTGATTGATCTGGGTGCTTCTTTGAGTTACATTAGTCCAAAAATTGTAGAAAAATGCAATCTCAAAACTGAAAAATTTCAAAAATCTTAGTTGGTCCAGCTAGCCACTAGCACCAAAAGGAAGGTAAGTCATAATTTACCTCAAACACCAATTAAATTAAATGATTTTCAAACAAAAGTAAATCTAAACATTCTGCCATTAGGTTCATATGACTTGCTGATAGGAATGGACTGGCTGGAAAAGAGAAAGGCGATGATGAATTGTTGGGATAAAACTCTGAATTGCATAGATGAAAAAGGGAAACCTTTTATTCTCAAGGGAAAACCAAAACCCATCTTTGTAAGACAAATATCAGCACTACAATTAAAAAGAACAATGAGGAAAGGATACCAAGTATATGCAGTACATGTAGAAGAGACAGAACAGAAACCTGAAGAAAATATGTTGGATACTTTGCTAGTAGTGAGAGAGTTTAAGGAAGTCTTTCTAGAGGAGATTCCTCATCTTCCCCCCAAAAGAGAGATTGAATTTTCAATCGATTTGGTGCCGGGAGCAACACCTGTTTCCCGAGCCCCTTATCGAATGACTCCCCTCGAACTCATGGAACTGAAAATGCAATTGCAAGAATTGCTGGATAAGGGCTATATCCGACCGAGTGTGTCTCCTTAGGGAGCACCAGTTCTATTTGTGAAAAATAAGGATGGAACCTTTAGGATGTGCATTGATTATCGTCAGCTGAATAACTTGACCATTAAAAACAGATACCCTTTGCCCATAATTGATGATATTTTTGACCAAGTGAGAGGAGCTTCAGTATTTTCAAAGATTGACTTAAGGACTGGTTATCACCAGCTCAGAATTAAGGAGGAAGACATTAGTAAAACAACTTTTCGAACCAGGTATGGTCACTACAAATTTGTAGTCCTACCTTTCGGTTTGAAAAATGCCCCTGCCACCTTTATGTTCCTAATGAATAGTGTGTTAAACAAGTACTTGGATAAATTTGTACTTGTGTTCATAGATGATATTTTAGTTTATTCCAAAAATGAGGAGGATCATAAAGAGCACTTGAGGATAGTGCTGCAAACTTTGAAAGAAAACCAGTTATATGCCAAATTTAGTAAATGTGAATTCTATAAGGACAAGATCCAATACTTGGGACATATTATTTTTGAACAAGGGTTGGCTGTTGACCCTGAAAAGATAAAGGCTATTAAAGAATGGCCTGTGCCAATTGATGTTTCAGCAATAAGATCATTCATGGGGATTGTAGGTTATTATCGCAGATTTGTGGAGAGATTTTCCGCCATAGCATATCCCATAACATCACTACGAAAGAAGGGTGTCAAATTTGAGTGGACTGAAAAATGCCAAAACAGTTTTGAACAATTAAAACTAAAACTCACTACAGCCCCTATACTGAAGATTGCAGATCCTGATAAAGAATTTGTTTTATGTACAAATGCCTGTAGAGAGGGGTTGGGAGGAGTCTTTTTGCAGGAAAATTCAGTTATTGCATATGAATCTAGGAAACTGAAGACACATGAACAAAACTATAGTGCATATGATTTGGATTTGGCTATTGTTATTCATGCCTTGAAGATGTGGTGACACTATCTTCTTGGAAAAAAATTTACATTTATGACAGATCATATTAGTCTTAAATATTTCTTTTCCCAAACTGATTTGAATGCTCGACAAGCCAGATGGATGTCTTTTCTAAGTGAATTTGATATGGACATAAAACATATCAAAGGGAAAGAAAATAAAATTGCTGATGCTTTGAGCAGAAATGCTTGCCAACACATAAACAACATTGGAAGTAGTGTAAAATTGGAGTTAGAAGATTTAGTGAAACAGGTAGCAGACCAGGATCCAAATTATGAAAACCTACAGGTGAAAATACTAAAGAAGGAGATGGCTGAATACACTCAAAACCAGAAAGGATTGATCTGCTACAAAAACAGATTATATGTTCCCAATGTAGAGTCTTTGAAAAGAGAGATCCTAGATGAATATCACAAATAGCCGTATGGAGGGCATCCTGGATATCAGAAAATGTTAACAGCTTTCAAAAATAAGTTGTTTTGGCAAGGAATGAAAAGAGATGTAGCAGAATATTTAGCTAGATGCATGGAGTGTCAACTAGTTAAAGTTGAACATCAGAATCCTGCTGGTCTTTTAAATCCTTTGCCGATTGCATAATGGAAATGGGATACCGTTTCTATGGATTTCATAACAGGATTAACCAAAACCAAGTACCAACACGATTCAGTGATGGTAGTATTAGACACTTTAACCAAAGCTGCACACTTCATACCGGTGAAATCTACTTTCGGGACAGCCCAAGTAGCGGATGTGTTCCTCAAGGAAGTAGTAAGGCTCCATGGGGTCCCAAAGGTGATTGTTTGGAATAGAGATGCTAAGTTCACCGCAGCTTTTTGGAAAGGTCTGTTTGGGGGCATGGGCACTAAGTTGAATTTTAGTACTTCCTATCACCCTTAGACCGACAGTCAGATAGAGAGAACTGATCATATTTTGGAGGATATGCTGAGAATGTATGTGATGGATAGGATCATAGTGGGAAGACTACCTGCATTTAGCTGAATTTGCCTATAATAACAGTTATCAATCCTCCATTAAAATGAGTTCGTTTGAGGCACTCTATGGAAGGAAGTGTCGTACACCTTTGAGTTGGAGCCAACCTGAGGATAAGCTAATGTTGGGACTAGATGCTTTAGAAGAGATGGAAAGAATTGTTAAACAAATAAAAAGAAACATCAAGACAACAAAAGATCACCAGAAGAACTATGCTGATAAGAAGAGGGTACATCGAGAATTTAAAGTGGGGGAACATGTGTATTTGCGTATTAAACAAAAAAAGAGCACACTTTATGCTGGAAGTTGTGCAAAATTGGCTCCTAGATATTGTGGGCCTTTTGAGGTGCTAGAAAGGGTGGGACCAGTGGCTTACAAGCTCGCCTTACCACCCCATGTTAAAGTTCATGATGTATTTCATGTTTCATTATTAAAAAGATATATGCATGATGCTTCTCACATTTTTGATTGGAATGTGATACAGGTGGAACCAGAAGGGGAGTTCCTTCCAAAACTGCTTCAAATATTGGAGCGGGAAGAAATTGAATTGAGGAATTGGATAGTAGCGAGAGTAAAGGTGCAGTGGAAGAACTTTACTGTTGAAGAAGCTACCTGGGAAAGAGAAGCTGAAATAATGGAGAAATATCCATTTTTGTTTTAAAAGAAAAATGAACTCTAGTAGTTAGATATCAACACTGAGGACGGTGTTTGCTTTCATAGGGGGAATATGTAACACCCCTAGTTTATGTTTTTCTTTCAAAGCTAGACATTTGAACTTTAATCCTGAGGGGAGTGGACCCCAATGGAAAAGTAGTTTGTGGATGTAATTAAATATTTAATTATGAAAAATAAATAAAATAATTCTGTGCAGATTTACCAAAATGAGAATTATGAGATCACTTGCTAAATCCATGAGGATGGAAAGAGGCAAATATTTCCCCAAAAATATTTCAAAAAAATCCTTGAAAGAATTTATTTCCAAATTAGATTTTGAGGAAAATCTAGTTTCCCCAATGATGTGGAGAGTAGTTGGGAAGAGGTAAAAAGTTGGGAAAAGCAGAAAGCATCTTTAAAAATCCCTAAATAAGGGAAGCCTAGGAAAACAGGAAGAAAATCATCCTGTAATTTTGGACGCAGAATTAGAAACAGGGTTTGGGGAGCAAAAGCTTAAATAAGCTATTCCTGAACAGATTAGAGGTTGGTCTGGAATGGAAGTGATCTCAGCTCGGGGGTGAGTCCGGGATATAGAGGGACTCTACGGTTGGGAGGACTGGTCAAGTACCAAAGTGGTATGCACACAGTATTATGGATGAATTTACAATTAATTGGTGTTAAGTAAAATGGTTAATGACTGTAGCTGTATAATTCTTGCAATGTTTTGTTTGTGCTGGTGTTCCATACATTTACAGAATGGTAGAGTAATTAAACTCTGCCAGTCTTGCATGGTTGTAGGAACCAGAAATATGAGGACAAATGAGCCAGAAACTCTAAACCAATTCCTGGTTTAAATATGGAGATTATGTTACCTCATAATTTATAACTATGTAACTTTAATCTGTTTCTGTGAAAAATAGAATTAATTCAATAAACATTATGGAAACCCATAAACCTGTGGGTAGGAGGAATTAAGTACATGCAGGGAAGATCTATAGATTTCTGAAGTAAATAAGTGAGGTATAGAGACATAGATTTCCAAAATAGCATTGCATGTCTATTTATAAATTTCCCTTCTATAATAAGGACAGAATGGAAGAAAATATACTTTAGTACCATGGAAATCTTCAGATAGAAATGAAATAGAACTAAACATAATTGCCAAATGTGTACATAATTATGAACTGAGATTTATGTATAAAACTGTATGACTAACATCCTTTACCAAGGAATGATCAAAACTGAATACTTATTGGAAAAATAATAAGTGCATGGAAATTTATATAAAGGCCTGCTAACTATATAAGCTGTGGAAGGTAGAAATTAACAGTTTATCAAATCTATAAAATATGAGAGTTAATAATGCTAGTTAAACTGGAACTGTGACCCTATAGAAAGAATGATACATATATAGCTGCAGATAATAATTGGCTTGACATAAGCAACTCTTACAATGGAGTTTCAAACCCATTCATATAAAAATAATTCCCTGTGGGAGTCACATAATACACCCAAAATTTTAGAGCCTGTGGAACTTGTAGTTATTCATTCACTGAACTACCATAAACTTGAAGACTGCTGAAAAAAAAAGGGGACTTATATTCGTTCATGCTATGGTCATGAAGAGAACCTGAAAGGAAAAATAAAACAAATGAACTTATTGTTCCTTCACTCAGATTTAAGCAGATATTTACTAAAAAAAAACAAATAGAATGACCAATAACAGGGAATAGAAATCTGTACACCATTTTTTATTGATAATAGAGACGAATGGTCAATAAACGTATGTGGGAAATTCTGAAGACAAATTATGGAATTATACTATCATGTTTCCTAATAACAATTCAGAAAGTAATTACTTCGGGAATTTCAGTGCCCGGATAAAAAAAATTTAACAGTCTCAGTCTCTGAGGAGAAGTATTCCCTATCATAGAAACAGTGCGACAATAACAATTTAAATTGTCTGAACAATTTGGTGTAATAACGTGATAGAGACTAGTCACACTTTGACGCAGGAAGCATCGAAACCGACCTGAAATTCCAAGATGTGCCGATATCAGTTTGAGTGAATTCCAAAGCCACCAAATATCGATTGAGAGAAAACCTTAAGAGATTCGACCATACCTGCAAAAAACCCGAGGGCAACATGAGATTTCATTATAGCAAGATGTATGAGAAAACCCCAAAATTTATGTACACGAACTACGCAAAAAAACAAAGGTTACCTTTGAGATTGGAAGGTTGAGTCTCCAGTTTCGACCTGTAGAACGAATATATAAGTAAATTAAAAGCATTCACCAAAATGAAAATACAACCCAGGAATAAATTTGTACCAATGGATCGGTGGCTTACCTGAGGTGGTTATTGCTCACTTCGAGCGAGGACAAGTTGACAAATGAACGAACGACCTCAGCAAAGTCACGAAAGACAAAGAGGAGTATGTTCCTATCCAGAAAAGATGGGGTATTAGTATTACACATCGATAATAGGAAACGAAAATCAACATAATCGACGGAAAAACCTCCACGAAACTAATGCAACGAATTCCCAACAGTAAACAATATCATGGGAAGAAATCATTGCATTTAAACTCAGCTCGAGCAATGTCAACAGAGCCTATTACTATTTCAAAAAAAAAAGCAAAACATATAACAAGAATGTAAGTCTCACAGTTGAAATGGTAAAGTTTTCAGACTTCCATACCTGAATATTAAACTATTGGGTGATGGATAAGTTCGCAGCTAGGGAGAGACGACGCTTCATTATCTCAACGAGCAGAGTCTCGACGCCGAGAGGAAATCAAAACAGATGAGGAGAGAAAGAACAGCCTCGATAATGAAATGAAATTTTATACAAATGCCTCCAAACAAAAACACATGAAAGCCTAATTGGACAGGAGAAATCTCAACTGTCCAAGTGGCTTAAATCTATGGCGTGTACACGGATCGGTTGGCAGGATGGGCATTTAAGACATAGCCGTCCAACATTAAATTGAAAATATATGAAATTGATTTCACAGTACCTCCTATCATGTCGTATGGTCTGCGAAACTTCAAGAGCAGCCTAGCGTGGCAACGCATAATGCCAACGTAGCCACCTACAATTTGAGTGTGAACAAAATGAAAGCCAACAAAGTTGAAAATCAATAGAGAACCATCGAGTGTAGTGACGTGGAGACTTGACACGGTGTTTAATAGCCAAATTCCATTAAATCGACTTTTCCAACGACACAGCTCGAGTACATTGCAATTAATGTGCCTAGCTTATAGTAAACTCATCATAAATAATAGGTACGAGAAATAGCATCGATGATCCGGAATCACGCATTGTATATTCGAAACCCGGGCCACGTAAGTATCATAAATTCATATAAACGACTATAAGAATTGAATTAGGAATAAACCCTCAGTATATGGAAGAAGTCGACATTCGACCATAGCATTGAAATTATTGGAGTTATATAAAAACATAAACTATACAAATACCATATCTAAACCATACGAAAATACCACCAAACTCCAAAACGTAGGTATAATGAGTCTATACATGATGTACAATAACCGTAATGAATAAATTGATAAGTGTAGGGACAATATAGATATGGTAGTGTATATGTGGGTAATTCACATCATGCAGAGATAAACATGCATAGGAGTAATGCAACCATATAGTGGAGAGTGTGATATATATAGGTAAGTTACACGAGCCACAAAAAATTTGTGGAAAAAAAAAAACAATAACACTATACCCACAAGAGTAATAGGAAGAATAGGAAACTCTATCCCACCACATATCATAATGGGCAAAATTCGAAATTAGAGTTGAACAGATGTTGCCAAAAGAAGCACAAAACTAAAATATGAATAAAAAAAAAATTGATGGGGTGGAAGGAAGAGACGTTACAACCACACGTAACCTGTTGCACTAGTTTGCCAAACATGTTTTTTATAAGTTTTTTATGATTATTTCTATTCAAGTATATCCAATCACTCACTAAATAGGAATCAACATATGTTTACATGTCTACAATTAGATCAACCACTAATCAGTTTATTCTGCACATTAAGACAATCCTCAGATGAAAAATTTATAATGGAAACTGAAACTAATGACAAATCTATCATGCAAACAAAGAACAAAGGGATTTGTGTGTGAAATTTATTTTAATATTACAAATAAAGAAAATGAAATAGATGCCAATATATAAAGGCTTGGGAGCTTAATGGAACGAGAGATAACAATGAAGGAGAACATATGGAGAAAGAATGTGCCATAAAGAAATTTATACCAAATATTCTCAGGAATTCAACTCATCTATTTGAAACAAAGTAGATTCAACAAAAGATATATTTTTAGCTACACATTGATTTGTGGCAACAGAAATGCACAAAACATATATCGAGTTTTTTTTTTTTTTCTAAATACACAAGTTCATACCTTGAACATTGTAACCTATAATCCTACATTGGATCTGGTAGTTTTGATACTTAAGAAGACTAATATATTATAGGTGTGCATTGACGGAATTGGAATAATTATGCACATAGATTTCTTCATCTCCTGCATTTTTCTGTAATTTTACTAGAAACATATGCTTGCATATATATTTCACATTTGTAAATATCTCATGGTGTGTGATTGGCACTCAAATTTCATATCCAAACCCGCAAAGGTAAGCGTGAAAGCTAACTATTTCAAATATAAAAAGAGTGTTTAAATATTTAGAAACAGAAGTCATGAAATTGCCACAAGAATTAAACAACTTTAATACCATCTAAAATCGTCATTCAAAATAGACGAATTTCATCATATTCAAACCACGAATTTGTAGAGAAATATTTCTTATTTATTCAACTGATGTTGCCCTTGAAATGTCATTCCACAAAGTAGCTAACACTATATGAGTTCTACACTTCACATCCTTTATTCAAGGCCAACAATTTCCAAATCAATAAACACTATTAATGAAAGAAGATTTCAAATGTTTGACATTACCATTAATGATGCTTCGAAATGGATAAAATCACAAAGTAACTCCAAATTCATGTAATGTTAATAATTTTGTAGTCACTTATTTAGGGGGAAGAAACCTTCAGTATACTTTATCATATTAAGTGAGGAAATATGAGGAAAAAATTACAAAAGGTAAGTAGCTTTGGAAATATTGAAGGTCTCTATAATCTTTCTCCAAAGTATAGTCGTGGGAGAGGCATTTGACTGATTGAAAGAAGCACCAATAGCATAGCTAGAGCTAGTTCAAATCACAACACTATTGAAGCTAGGGTAGATATGGTATCTTTCCTGATTTGTTAGATATGGTAGTGTGCCAGCTCTCGCCTCCTTCTGCTATTGTAAATGCTTTTAGAATAAAAGAAACAACTCAAAAATTACCCTCAAACATTATTAATCAAATGCACTTATCATAACATAACTAAGAATTCTAATTTCCTTTGAACCATCTGCACTACGCCATCTAGATCATCTTCTACAGTAGTGGTATTGACAAGCCCTGCTTCTTTCAAATCCTCTGGAAATAGGGATTCAAACCGCTTTGTTGCTGCCTAGCTATGCATGAAGAGGATTCCATTAAGGAGCATCATTTTCAAACCCAATACTCGCTACTCACAAATCTACCACCATATATTCGCAAGTGAAGGATAATTCAAAATATCATTTAAAAGAAAGGGCAACGCTACATCTCTAAACTCTCAAAATACAGGAAATAAAAAAGTGAGCATTAAAAGTAGCTACTATGAGAAAAAGATATTGTGAATGGGAAGAGGCTTAGAGAGTGGCTGACGCAAGTGATAATTGCAGCATTAGAATGGCAAGTCTTCCTTCTTTAGAATGGTAGCTTGGTAGATATGTTAGTGGTGGTTCAATTGCTTCAACTGAATCTTCTACTGATGCGTTCATTCGATCAAATGCAACCATCACTACCACTGGTGACTCGTACTCTACAACTTATGCTGTGGGCTCTATCTTTTCCTCTGCCTCTGATATCTACCCAATGCCTTTATATACGAGGAATTCGTAACTAAAATTACAAAGAAAAGATCCAGAGCTATGCAACTAATAGACATTTGGATACACTCACGTATGTGATGTGCTCATGCCATGTACTTACTATTCTCGGTTTAATAGCTGAAAAATAGAATCATGTGAGACTCCTTCGAAAAGAAACACTATATAAACAATTGGGAAAAACAAGTAGTTTGCAATATATGTATGGATTACCACCTAAAATATCATTCAAAGATTTTTCTTCTTGAAACCCCTTTGTTTCAAATTCTAGGCATAAATGTGGTATCATTTGATCCTGTAATTGTGTTTGCAGCTGATTCCTAAAAGAAAATCTTGAAGCTGCCTGAATTGTGTTCCTCTGCAATTGAAATGAAAGTCATATTTTACTATTTGCTAGAAGTTTCGTATTAAAAAGGGAAAATATGTACATTAAATTTTCCTGAACACAAGCTGATTTGAAACATATTAATTAAAGATATCCTAGTCCTACTTGTGCCATGTACAACTAAATTTGTCATGTTACCTATGAAATATGTAGTCAAACCCAACTATGCAGTCAAACCCAGATTGAATAACATGTGGAAGATATAAAACATCATTTTGCTAGTATTTTGAGCATACAGGTCTCCTTACCCAACAATGGGCATAGTGGTAATGGAAAAATAGATTGTAGTAACACAACGAATCCATAAGATTTCATTAGAAAAATCTGGACTTAGAGCACCAATCCATGTCGTGGTCGGATTATGATATCTACACTATTTAGTACGTTTCAATGTCTCATAGTTAGTGAAATTGATTCGTCCAACAGATTTAAAGTTGCTCTGGAAGGGAATCAGCTGATATAGAAGCATCATATTGCCCCACTGGTATATTTATCCTTTGTTTTGAATCTTGTTTTTTATATAATCTAGTCATTGAAAACTATCAAATAATAAAGAGTTGAGTGCATATAGTTAGGACAGGAAACAAAAAAATGATGGTCGGGAGTTATAGTCATCCTCCCACGGAGCTAGATTAGGCTAATCTCTAGGCAGAACTACCAATAATTCAACAACTATAGCAACTCGAAGGAAACCGTTGGTGCGAGGTGGGTATTCAATAAAAGGTTCAATTAGTAGGCATGCAAATTCAGAGAGTTCCATAGCCCCTGCACTGATTATTGGAAAACTTAACTAACTAGACAACTTGAAGTGCAGCGCATGTTCATAAATTATTACAGGTAGGTGGAGCACCATAATCTATTTCACTTTTCTAATACGTGAGCCCCATTTTACTTGTCTCCATGATCACCATGAAAAATTACATATGTGTGACCCACCTGCATGTATGACACATGCATCTTTACAGCCTATTAACCTATCCTTTAACAGACCAGCCTAAGATGTTGTGATAATATTTTTTGAAATCTTTAATACCCTTGCTTGTTCAATACCCAACCTCTTTTCTGATATATGAATTGATATGAATCAAAGAAATTCAATAATAAATCAAGTGAAGGGGGCCAATATCTAGTGGATTAGATCCAGATACAGAACTTATCATGTCAGAAAAGTTGAAGAAAGGTCAAAGAAGGATGTCGAGATCTCTCTGTGCATAACACTGCTCATAGTGAAATGGGGTCATCTTCTCTTCTTTCTCTTTTACCAGGGCTATACAACAGGGTTAGTCCTCTTTAAGTCTGCTTCCGTTTCCATTTATAAGCGATGAAATCCTTGGGATAATGTGAATCCTAACAAGCACAACCAGTGAGCCACTTCGTCATGCTGCTAGTAAGATATCAAGTAAGCCTCAATAAGATAAACAAGCTTTTCCTTGTCTCTCTTCTTCTTCTGTTGGATTCTCATTTTTAGGCCTTGATTCCAAATCTCCATTGATTCCAAATCTCTTAGAGTATCCTCCAATTCTTGTCTCAATGCTTCCATACCTCCTTTTAGCCTGGGTGCGTTAATCCAAAAGGAACGAGTTTGAACACTTAATAGCCTCAAAGTAGGGTTCATTTCCTTTGCAAATGTCCGTTTTGAAATTGGATCGACTGTTTAATCAGTAGAAATAACTAACTCACAAACTACGTAGCATCGACAAGTCATAAAAGAAAGCAGATCACCAAGGCTACATAAATTCTTGGAGTTTCTTTGGCTACATTCTCACCGTGGCAGCTCCTTTTATGCTATGATTTCCAAAACTGCAAACAATGTTACATGCACAGTGAACAATAGATACAATATGGCTTCAAATTCATTCTGGATTAATACTATTTCGAATTATAGATTTCAAATACGACTTCAAATTCGTTATGGATTAATACTATTTTCAATTATAGATTGTGTATGGTGTTCCACATAATTCAGGAAAAATAGGATTCCTGGTGTTTAAATTACACAAATTATCTTTACACATCCTATAAAAAAATAGTTGAATAGGATATCTTTCTCAAGTCTTGCGAACAAATTACTTACTCCCCTTAAACGCCAAAGGTGCAACATACTAAGAGCACCAAAAGAGAACCCCAACCCAGGTTTTCTTTTGAACATTAGACTAATTGTTGAAAAAGGCATTATTGAACAGACATCAAAGAGGAACCATATGGAAATATACATGTCTCACCCAAAAAGATAATGATATGACCTTTTATAGTAAGTGGAATTCCTATTTATCACAGGTTCCAAGTTTATTCTACATCAACATAACGTACCTGAATTACATTCTAATATAATGGACCCATAAAAACTCATCCATGGGCTTGCCTCTCAACAATGAGACCCTACCTATCAAGTTTCCTTCCATATAGAATATGCAACAAGTCCACTCTCCACTCATTTCTTATTTAAATCGGTAAGAGCCATTTCAAGATTTTCATGTGATACCCATGTACATGAAAACCCTTGGAAGGCTCAAGGGAAACCATGCCCATGAAGTCTCAAAGGAAACCATGCCCATGAG
This sequence comes from Pinus albicaulis, assembly GCA_034641835.2. Lineage (NCBI taxonomy): Eukaryota > Viridiplantae > Streptophyta > Pinopsida > Pinales > Pinaceae > Pinus > Pinus albicaulis. The sequence goes on from CM076579.1 coordinate 432,705,272, forward strand.
CATACATGATAGCTTAAATGATCAGACGAGATATCACCATGATCAGATGGAATAGCTTAAAGAGGCGATAGATTAAATGATCAGATGGGATATTAAGGTGTTTCCTTCCTGCATACAACTATTGAATATGAGATAAGGTGTTGAGGTTTCACTTCTTGAGGTTAATATGGTTAGTTCATTTTGTTTCACTTCATGAAGCAGAGCAAGGTGAAGCAGTGATAAGCCCATGAATAGATGAATAGGTGTGAGAGTAATAGTGAAAGGGCTTTCGGTTTGATGGTGAAGATATAATGGATGAATAACTGAGTGTGAGAGTAATAGTGAAAGGGATTTTGGTTTCATGGTGAAGATAGTGTGTTGGCTAGTACATGCAGTCGCGATGTGGTCCTGGGGCAGCCAGCGTAGCCATCATGCTTCTTTTCAGACATACATGGTATATACAAGATAAACTATAATTCCTAATCCTAAACTAATTCTAGCATTAGTTTCTCTAGCATTTACCAGTTTCAAATTCAGAAACCAAAATCAAATTTAACCTATGTTTTTTCTCCCGTGCATTGGGAAGAGGCCGATAAGATGGTGAATTGATGTGCAAGAAAAGAAATTTTATAAAACATTGTTTATACAGAAACACGAATTTATGTGCACCAAAAACACTAGTTAAACACTAAGAACATGGACTAAGAACCTCATTCACTAATGCTAGCATCGCCCTAGGTGATTACAATAGTCCCAGTCATACCTGCGGCAGGCACTAATAAGAACAACCTTTACCAAAAGAGGCCATGCATGTAACCATAACATTATTATATAAGAACAACCTTTAACAATGACAAAATCGTATGATCTCCATAATTAAGATTAATTTGTTAATTAATGGAAAATGAATCGTAAGTTAACTAAACCTAAATGGCCTTTGTGACAAAAATTATTGCTTAGAATTCGATAAAAGCATAAGAAATTTCTTCATAATAGGCGCATAATAGAAAACCCTAAGCTGCATAAGTGATTACATAAAAATACTGAAATTGAACCACTATAAGGCTCAAAAAATAAAGGAACTATGATGTCTTACCTAAGAAAAACTTATCGTCAAGTGTTCAAACTTTGCATACAAACCTCGAGCTACACAAATATGATAAACACTTAAATTAAAAACTGGAATTTTTGATGTAAACCATACCATTACCCAGTATGAAAAGGACTCATCAATGAGATTAGGAATTTCATTGTTTTCCTTACTTGGTAGGTCGAGGCCAGCATTTGAGGAATCTGTAAGAAAAAATTTCTCCAGCCATCATTCAAAATTGAGAATTAAGTCTAGAAAACTGGATAGGGATATAAAGTTAGTACCCATCACCCATCCAAGACCTGGAAGAGGAAGGTGACGATAACGCCAACTGACATAATATCAAGCTACATACATTACTTTTTATGTAGTTTTGTTTATGTAGTTTTTATAAAGAAATAAGACAAAAATAAAATAGAAAAGTTTATTTTCTATTTTTTTTAAACTTCATATCTCTTATATTATTATTTTAACTATTATTTTATTATTTTTGTTACGGGGCCATTTTATACCTAAAAATTCCCCTAAATATTTTTACTTGAAAGAAAATCTTCTAATCTATTCTGAAAATTAGTCATGGAAATTTTGTCAAAATATTTTCAAAAGTCAATAAAACAACACATAAGGTTGATTGTATTATTATGGCACAATGATCTTAATCATAACAAGGTGGCTTGTAGTTCAATGATAGGTCATAAATATAGCCTATCCATTAGCTCCTTTTCCATGTATTTATACTAATACGCTAATTTTATTTTCAAAAATAATTCTGTGTCACTTGAATAAAAATGGGATAACCATAATGGTCCTATAATTAGAGGGATTGTTTTTATACTACATTTAAAAATAGATATTATGAGCACTTGAGTATAGGGTTTAAGAAATCCATCACACATATATGTTTGTTAAATATAATATGTTATATATTTGAGGGATAAAGATCTGTTCTCCAATATTTAATATTTTTACTTGGTAGCTTTCAATGTCCTTTGTTTTTCCTCTTGTGAGACACTCTAAACTCCATGTGCTCTATGGAAAATGGTCTTCCTATGTAGAAAGGGTATGAATGTTGTCCACAACATCAGGAGATTCATAAAAAATTCCAAGTTATGAATTCTAGTACCTAAAGAGAATGATAGTGTTTCTTTTAGTTTTATCCAAGTTTACTTGGGAGTGGGAGCTCCATTTTCAAAAGCTCCCGGTTCTGGAGTGTTTCAAGGAGCATTTAAATATATATATATATATATATATATTATAATTTTTTTATATTTTGATGCATATATGTCAACAAAAGCATGTAGAATGATGAATTAGACATAAAAAATAGAAAAACATAGATTGAACCATATAACATCAATCATATAGAAGTGATAATATTCATCAACGATGTCCATAAGTTAGAAACATACAACATATTGACTCTTGAGTCTCATGATTAATCAATATTAAATTTTCAAGCTTTCAGAATTCAATATATAATAGTTATCATCATTGATTCATTGATGACCATAGTTTTACTTGTAAGCTAAGTGTAACCACTACAACAAATAATATTTGACATGAAATGAAATGTTATAAAATGACACGAAATGAAACAACTTTCAACTTTCATAAAGAATAATATTCATAATTCATAATGACTTGTAAACTTATAACTGCTAAATTCAAAGTTTCAAACTTCAAACTTAAATTTTCATATATTTTTTACAAAAATATCTTCCATTAAATATGAAAGAGTCAAGTTTCAACAGTTATAAAAAGTTAAAAAGTACTAGAAAATAGAAAATACTAGTAAAATGTAAATCTATTTTATCTATCGCGTGGCCTCTTGCCACGAGAAATGTATAATTTATGAATAGCTCATGGTAATGGTGGTCTTCCATCAGTATCCTCGTGTGAATTGCCACGACCATGACTAGAATCCCCTTTCCCTCCATGTGAGGATGTAGGTGGAGGTAGCAAAGGAATCATAGTTAGACCTCAAACACTGGCACTAGCACTACTACCGGATGGTGGGTGTGGTGATGGCATTCCTGCTGCTGCTTCATCCTCATCCCTCAAAATTTTTTCTTCCAATTCTTATAGATGTATAGTGTCATCCACCAAACTATCATCCTTTGGGTTGTTGTCCCAAATTTTTTTATGAGAGATCCTCATAAGCCCAATCACAATAATGACTCAACAACCTCAAGTTGTATTGCACATAAACCAAGCTTTCTGCCTAGTTTTATTTAAGTATGTTTCTTCTCACATTATGGATGAAGTTGTAGGTGGTCCAACACCTCTCTGCAAAAGAAGTATTTAAACCTATGAGAGAATTTTTTTTCCAATTTTGGAAAAATTCCCATGCCACCATATGTATCCCACCATTTGAGAGAAGAAAAACTATATCTATTGATCCAGGTGGATATTGGTGGTCACTCGCCTATTCCACTTGGGGCTCCACCATTGTCTATTTCAGTTTTTCAGTTTCGGCACAGTTTACTATTTTTAGCAGTTTTTCGGGTCCTAAACTTCCGGAGCCGTTTTGAGGCCCTAAACGACTTTTTTTGGGAAAACAGAGGGCAACATGGGTCCATGGACCGATGTTGCCCGTTCCAAATTTGTAGTCCTCAGATAGATCTTTCTAACGAGGTATGGTACGCGTCAAACGGAGATCGTATGCCAAAGTTACGCCCCTGGGAAGTTGAAACACCAATTTGCCCAAACGGGGCCCATAGTTTTGGCGCTTCATCTCCTAGGGTTAGGGTTTTGGCTGTTTAGGATTTCCCATTGTTTCCTAATGATAAATATGCCCTCGAGCCTCATTGTAACACAGTTCAGAGGCCTGTAGCCGCCACATCTCTTCTCAGAGATAGCTACCAGCGCCCTAGCTAGTTTTATTTCCATTCTGTCTGTAAGCAAATTTCAGTTCTTTGATATTAATGAAATGAAGTGTTATTTCCGCTGCATCTCTGTATTTATGTTTATATTTTTATTCTGTTGCGTTCCTGCATAAATCCGGATCAGTGGTATCAGAGCGGTCTGCTTTTTCTCGATCCTTCTTTGCATGTCCCCAACGAGGTCGGGGTATAAGGAGCTAGGGCTCGATCTGGTGGAACCTTTGCAAGATCAGCCTCGCAAACCTTGACGGACGCCCATGGGAGACGAAAAGAAAGATGAGGGAGCAGGAGATCCTATCAAAATATTGCTCGAGGAGGCCCTCGAAAGACAAAGGAACGTGATGATGGATAACTTTGCTCAGATGCTTCAACGGCTACCCACCGGCGGCGCATCTGCATCCAGCAGCCACTCTGGAGGCGCGACTCCTTTTAAGGTACAAGTAAATTTTGACATTCCCATATTTGAGGGTCAAATAGACGCGGATGCCGTAGATAGATGGTTGAATCTGTTAGAAGGATATTTCTCGGTTCATGACTTTTCAGACCGGGAGAAGATTATTTTTGCACTCCTCAAAGCTACCCCCCATGTTAAGGACTGGTGGGAAACCTACTGTGAGAACAAGGACCAGACAGAACCCTCTCTGTTCTCGGCAGTACCAACTTGGAATTCTTTCCGGAGATGCCGTCAAGGAACAATACTATCCTGTGGGGAGCTATGAGGACAAGTACATACAATGGACCACGCTGCGACAACAAAGGGATCAAGATGTGCATGAGCTGACGAATCTGTTCCATACCCTGCGCACGAAGTTGGGTATCAAAGATTCAGAGAAACATCTGGTGCTAAAGTATCGCAGCTGTCTGCACAAATACATTCAGGAGGAAATGGAGTTCCTTGACATCTCCTCGCTTGGTACGGCATATCGGTATGCTGCCAAGATTGAGCAGAAATTCAAGCAGAAGAAGCGAGACTTTGGATCTGCGAATCAAAAGCAAGGGAAAGGTGCTTCCAAACCACAGAACAAAGGACCGAGCCAAGGCATGGCGGCTAAAGACAACTCATCGAAGGCACAAGAAAAGAACAGCACCGCAAAGCCAAAGAAGGACACGGGAAAGTGGTGTGAGTTCCATAAGAGCTCCACTCACAACACAAGTGAGTGTCGGGCCAAGCAGTCGCTAGTGGCCGAGATGAGGGCTTCTGAGTCGGATGCATGCTCCGACTCCGAATCAGAACCTGAAAAGGGGAATGAAAAAGGGAAACAGATTATTGATGCGGAGCCCAACGCCACTGTTGCCACTACAAAGGTCCAGAAGGAGGAACCGGAAGATCCAGAGGAGGAGGAACGTCTCTTCCACTCCCACATGTGGGTAAAGGGCTCCCCTGTACAGTTCATTGTCGACAATGGGAGCCAAAAGAACCTCATTTCAGCAGACGCCGTGAAGCGGTTGGGCTTGCCGACCACGGCTCACCCACATCCATACACCATCGGGTGGCTTCACCAAGGACGAGATCTCCGCGTCAGCCAGCAGTGCCGCCTTCCCTATAGCATCAAGCCCTTCACGGATGAGGTATTATGTGACGTTGCTCCTATTGATGTTTCTGATGTATTATTAGGACAACCATACTTGTGGAAGCGTCATGCTGTGGATGAGTCTCGGCCTCGTGCTGTTATTGTTACTTTGGGAAATAAGTTGTACAGGATACCAGAGGTACCACCTCCTGCTGCTATCTCTTTGGTTACTGCAAAACAATGTAGTAAGCTCATTTCCCAAACCAGGAAATTCGTTTTCCCGATGATCCGCCCCCAGGGCAAGAAGAAGACTGTGGCCACGACCTCCAGACAGGGCCCCTCTGCACGACAACAACAAATGGATAAGGTTGTGGAGGAGTACGGGGACATATTCACCTCACCCACAGGGGTTCCTCTGCACTGTCAGGTCAAGCACCCGATTGATCTGACCCCCGGTGCGCCGCTACCTAATGGACCGATATATCGGCGCTCTGTTCTAGAGAATGATGAAATCAAGAGGCAGATTCAGGAGCTGTTGCAGAAAGGTCACATCAGACCAAGTTCATCGCCCTGTGGGAGCCCGATCGTGTTGGTACAGAAGAAGGATGGAACGTGGAGACTCTGTATTGACTATCGGGCGCTGAACAAGATCACTGTCCGGAATAGGTACCCAATCCCACGGATTGATGACCTTCTGGACCAACTCAAAGGTGCAAAATATTTCAGCAAGATCGACCTGAAGTCTGGGTATCACCGGGTACCAATTGAACCCTCGGATGTGTGGAAGACTGCCTTCAAAGCCAAGGAAGGCCTTTTTGAATGGTTGGTCATGCCTTTCGGGTTGACGAATGCTCCCGCAACCTTCATGAGGATGATGGACGACATCTTGCGGCCATTCACCAACTCATTTGTAGTGGTGTACTTGGATGACATTCTGATCTTCAGCGAGACTTGGGAAGAGCACCTTCACCACATCCGACAAGTCCTCCAAACACTGCGGCAACACAAGTTGTGTGCCAATTTGGAGAAGTGCACTTTTGGCATGACCGAGGTTCAATATCTGGGATACATTATTGATGAAAGGGGGGTGCATGTGGATCCGGCCAAGATCCAAGTCATTCGGGATTGGCCAGCCCCGACCACTATAACAGAGCTTCGCAGCTTTCTGGGTCTTGCTAATTTCTATCGGAGGTTCGTGTTGGGATTCTCTCATATCACTTGGCCCTTGAGTCAAGTCACCAAGGGAGGAGCGAGAGCAAAAATTTTTTGGTCGGAACCTCAACAGAAGGCATTCACAGAATTGAAAAATCACCTCTGTTCTGCCCCAGTGCTCACTTTACCAGACTTGCAACAACCATTTGAGATCGAGACAGATGCCTCTGACTATGCTATTGGGGCAGTTCTTACTCAACAGGGACATCCGGTGGCATTTCACAGTGAGACATTGTCTGACACAGTTCGCAAGTACCCCACATATGACAAAGAAATGTACTCCATTGTGCAAGCTTGTCGACAATGGAAGCATTACATTTTGGGGAAGGAAACAATCATCCATACGGACCACAGGCCCCTGCAGTTCATACAAACACAAGGGAAGTTGCAGAATGATCGCCATCAGAAGTGGTCTACATATCTGCAACAGTTTCATTTGAACATCAAGTATAAGAAGGGTAGCACCAATCATGTTGCAGATTGCCTCAGCCGAACACCGATCGTGGCGCTCACCACTGTACTCAACGCTTGTGGGCACGAGACTTCTGATTGGCCGCTTCTCTATGAGAGTGACCCAGAATTCGGCCAAACTTACAAGGCACTCATGGGGGGTACGCAAGTTCCAAATTTTCACCTCCAAGATGCACTTTTATGTCACATGGGACACCTTTGTGTTCCTTCAAGCGAGCGTGCCAAGATGATATGGGAAGCACACTACGGTCGAGTCGCTGGGCATTTCGGGGTCGAGAAAACAGTAGCAATCCTGCAGAAGTATTTCTATTGGCCGAACCTTCAAAAAGATGTTGAGAAGCACATCAGATCCTGCACTGCTTATGCCATTGCCAAACCGACCATCAAGAAGCAAGGCCTATATACTCCTCTACCTACCCCTAGTCGACCTTGGGAATCCATCTCCATGGATTACATGTCGGGCCTGCCTTCTACTAAGCAGGGAAATGACTGTGTTTTTGTGGTCGTCGACGGATTCTCGAAGATGGCCATTATGGCGGCCTGCAAGAAGAATATCACAGCAGAAGCCACTGCTAAACTCTTCTTTGAACGAGTGTGGGTGCACTTTGGGATCCCACAGTCTATCATATCAGATCGGGATAGCAGGTTCCTCAGCACATTTTGGTCCAGCCTCTGGTCGATGTTGGATACCAAGCTCACCAAGTCCACAGCTTTCCATCCCCAAACGGATGGCCAGACAGAGGTCGTCAACAGAATGATTGTACACATTCTGCGCATGTACAATTCAAAGCATCCACGCACATGGGACGAGAGCCTCCCTTATGTACAACATAGTTATAATTGGGCTCTCCACAGTTCAATCGGCCATAGCCCCTTTCAGGTGGGCTTGGGATTCCGGCCACTATGCCCCATTGACGTAGCCATGCCATTTGCAGCTGCTCAGGCCAATTCAGCTCATGTCCAGTCTGAAGTTGACAAAGCCAGTAGCTTCATCGAGCGCATTCAACACATCCGCCAACAGGTTCATGATATATTGGACAGAGCCAATGCCAAGTACAAGCAACGCCATGATCAACACCGGGTGCCACACAACTTCCGGGTGGGTGACAAAGTATGGCTACATTTGCAGAAGGAGCGCCTCACTGGACCCCACCGCAAGCTTCGCCCGCTCCGATACGGGCCGTACACCATCACCAAGGCTGTAGGGAACAATGCCTTCGAGCTCAGTATTCCACCATTCCTTGGTCTGCACCCAATCTTCAATGTGGATCGCCTTCGTCCTTACTTCCCACCTCTACTGGACACCTCAGACATTGCAGAACAACTCACACCAACAGAGTTAAATCCAGACTGCATGGAACAGGCCACCACAGATTGTATCATGGACATGCAAATCAAGAACACTCGCCAGCATAAGATCCAACTATATCGGGTTGTCAAAGCTGGCCAACTCCTGCACCAAGGAAAGTGGTTCACCAGGGACCAAGTTCAGCAGAAATTTCCTCATCTCATGGAGGAACTTAACGCAATGGGGACCATTGCTTCCTAAGGGGGGAGGAATGATCCCGGTGGATATTGGTGGTCACCCGCCTATTCCACTTGGGGCTCCACCATTGTCTATTTCAGTTTTTCAGTTTCGGCACAGTTTACTATTTTTAGCAGTTTTTCGGGTCCTAAACTTCCGGAGCCGTTTTGAGGCCCTAAACGACGTTTTTTGGGAAAACGGAGGGCAATATGGGTCCATGGACCGATGTTGCCCATTCCAAATTTGTAGTCCTTAGATAGATCTTTCTAACGAGGTATGGTATGCGTCAAACGGAGATCGTATGCCAAAGTTACGCCCCTGGGAAGTTGAAACACCAATTTACCCAAACGGGGCCCATAGTTTTGGCGCTTCATCTCCTAGGGTTAGGGTTTTGGCTGTTTAGGATTTCCCATTGTTTCTAAATGATAAATAGCCCCTCGAGCCTCATTGTAACATAGTTCAGAGGCCTGTAGCTGCCACATCTCTTCTCAGAGATAGCTACCAGTGCCCTAGCTAGTTTTATTTCCATTCTGTCTGTAAGCAAAATTCAGTTCGTTGATATTAATGAAATGAAGTGTTATTTCCGCTACATCTCTATATTTATGTTTATATGTTTATTCTTTTGCGTTCCTGCATAAATCCGGATCATCTATACTCCATTGCATGAAAATAACCAAACAAACCAGTGCAATTGAAGTATATGCCTATTTCAAGGTGAAAATTAGCACACTCCTCCCTGTCAGGGACTAGCCTTTCTAATGCTTTTATGTATCCCTCTTATACCTCTGGATAAGTATGAGGTTTGATCCTAACCCCACCTCGAGGTGCAGGTTGCCCCAACCAAGATGGATAGTAGTATTTTGGCATAAGGATATATGCCAAAGCATGTAGTGGAGCATTAAGTTTATTCCACTATTCACACACACAATTGTGAATCATTGAACACACGTTTGCATATTTTTCCTTAACAACATATTTTATTTTCCCCAACACGTTATCCATCTCCTCATACACCTCCCCAATCACTATTTTATATGTATCTGCAAAACGAATCATTTTATAAATGGGCTTGGTGAAATTCAAAATTTCCCTCACATGTGCCCAAAAAAAAGGATCAAGAGCGATCCTCCACCTATTCAAAACCTTGCCTCTCAACTGATCTTGTTGCCCTATCCTTTAATATCTTCCAGTGTGGACTTGATACCATGGCAGCCGATTACTCTATTACCTTCAAAAGGTGCCTGAAGGCGAGGTAATAGCTAGAAAATATAGTCCTTTTTATCTTCAACAACTCCAATGTTGATTGACTATGGAAATACCATGGGTATTTATATGATGTTGTGAAACCAGCTCCAAAAATAAAATAAAAGATATACCAATGCCTTAGAAATAAGCCACTTTGAGGGGGAAACCTCCAATACATTACATGAATGAAAAATTCTTGGATGATACAAATTACAAAACCTCCTTTCTATATATAGGAGTCCATGGGGCCACAATGTAATCCTAGTGGGGCCAAAATGTAATCCTAGCCAACCTAACAATAATAATTTAAGGGCACAATAATAAAAATATGAGGGTTATAGGGGTACAATAATAACAATAAGTGGGTTACAATAACAACAATAAGGGACTATACTAGTAATATAGGGACCTAACATGCCCCTCTCCTTCAAAAAAGTGTTGTCCTCAATGCTTGAGTAGGTCTGGGTGCTTCCGTATAAAATTCTCATCCTCCCATGTAGAATCTTCAATGGGTAAGTTCTTCCACTTGATGAGATACTTTGAAATTGATCGATTCCGTAGCTGTCAAGTTATTTTTTCCGTGACCGCTTCAGGTTCCAATATGATTTTTCCTTCCTCATCAATTTCTGGCAATATTGTTTGAATTGGAAGATTTTCACCTATAACCTTCTTTAAGCATGAAAAATGGAAAACTTGATGCACTCGTGAAGAAGCAGGAAGCTCCAATTTGTATGCCATAGTACCAATCTTTTGCAACACCTTGTAACAACCATAGTACTTTGGCGATAATTTATTATCCTTCTTAGCTTTCTTGAGGGACATTTGTTTATATGGTTGTAGGCATAAAAATACCCAGTCTCCTACATCAAAACTTCTCTTGCTGCGATGTTGACCTGCCTGTTGTTTCATTCGATTTTGTGCCAAATTCGGGTTATCCTTTAAGAGTTGGAGAACTTCTTGTTGATGGTCGATGTGATCTTCCACTACTTGAACGTTCAATTTTTCTCTTAAATATTATGTGATGGATGGTGGATGATATCCATAAAGTGCCATAAATGGTTCATTTTTGCTGCGGTATGGAAGGAAGTGTTATACCACCATTTAGCGAGAGGTAACCACTTGACCCATTGTGTTTGTTTATCAGATACAAAACAACAAATATATCCTTCCAAACATTTATTTACTATCTCAGTTGGACCATCGGATTGAGGATGATAAGATGAGATATGAGCTAATTGAGTACCCAAACAAGAAAATAACTCCGTCTAAAAATTTCCAGTAAAAATGGGATCTCTGTCACTCACAATAATCCTTGGGTTCCCATGTAGCTTTTGAATTGTGTCCATAAATTTAGTAGCAACTGTACTTGCTTTAAATGGATGAGATAATGCCCAAAAGTGTGCATACTTGGTAAGTCTATTAACTACGACCATGATGACACTATTTCCTTCGGAATTAGGTAAACCTGTGATAAAATCCATTGAAATCTCCTCCCAACGTTGACTGGGAATGGATAAAGGTTGTAGAAGACCCAAGGTCTTAATTGTATCAACTTTATTATGATGGCAAACCAAACATTCCGCCACAAACTTTTGAATATCAGATTTAAGGCCATCCCAAAAAAATTCTTTCTTGAATCTGTGGTAAGTTTTTAAAAATCTTGAGTGTCCTCCTAAAGGAGAAGTGTGTAATTCCAAAAGAATATTTTTTTTTAGTTGGGAATTCTTACAAAGATATAAGAAATATTTGTACCATAAGGAATCATATTTCCAACTAAATGTATCACATTTACTAGGATCTTGCTGAACTTTTGAATGAGTGTCCACAATTCTTCATCCTTATTCCATTCATCTCTTGCTTCAGTTATCCAATCTGGTTGGATAATAGAAATGGCACAAAGCAATGCTTCCACCTCTTCATTGTTTCTTGAGAGTGCATCTGCAACAACATTAGCTTCCCTTTTTTGTAGATTATTTTAAAGTCATAACCCAACATCTTTGTGACCCATTTTTGCTGCTCTTCTGAAGATAGTCTTTGTTCCAAAAATTGTTTAAGACTATCATGATCAATTTTTACGTTGAAGTGTCTTCCCATTAGGTAAGCTCTCCATTTCTTTAGTGCATGTAGTATTGCTAACATTTCATTCTCATAAATAGGTTTCTGTAAATACTTTCATTTGATTGGACATCTTTCAAAAGAAATGGGTCTTCCTTCTTGCATTAAAACAACACCAATTCCATTTCCTGAGGCCTCACATTCCACAATAAATGTTTTTGTGAAGTCTGGCGTGGCTAAGACTAGTGCTATGCAGATTCCCTATTTAATATGTTCAAAGGCATTAGTTGATTTAGGATTCCATGAAAATGAATATTTCTCCAATAATGTTGTTAGAGGTGCTGCTATTCTCCCATAATTCTTAACAAACTTGAGATAATACCCTATTAACCCGACAAATCCTCGCAACTTCTTTATGGTTGTGGGTACTTTCCATTCCTTAATGGATTTAATTTTGTGAGGGTCTACCTTAACACCCTCGTGAGATACAATATGACCCAGATATTCCACCTCTTGTACTCCAAAGAAACATTTGGATGTTTTTGCATATAATTGTTTCTCCTGCAATATTTTGAGCACCTTGTCAAAATTTTGAACATGATCCTTCCAAGACCTGATGTAGATTAGTATATCATAAAAAAATACTAGCACAAATTTTCTAAGGAAGGGTTTGCAAATGGAATTCATCAACCCTTGAAATGTAGAAGGTGCATTGGTAAGGCCAAAAGGCATGACAAAAAATTCATGATGACCCTCATGAGTTTGAAATGTTGTTTTTGCAATATCTTCAGTCTTCATTCTAATTTGATGATATCCTGAATGAAGATCCAACTTTGTAAAATAAATTGCTCCATGTAATTCATCCAATAATCCATCAATCACAGGAATGAGAAATTTATTTTTAATGGTGATCTTATTGAGCTCCCTATAATCTGGACACATGTGCCATGATCCATCCTTCTTGTGTACCAATACTAGAGGAGCCGAGAAATAACTTTGACTAGGTTGAATTATACCTGCCTCTAACATTTCTACAATCATACGTTCAATTTCGCTCTTTTGGACATAAGGATATCTATAAGGCCTGATGTTTGGAGGAACACTTCCTGGAATCAAATTTATAGCATGATCTTGATCAAAAATAGGTGGGAGCCCATTGGGAGTTTCAAACACCTTGGAATGATTGTCCAATACTTTTTGGAGATCTACAGAAATATATGATTTTGATGTTGGAACTTCTAGTGAACATAATTGTGTAATTACGCCTCATTGTTATTTCTTTAGAAGCTTTTTCATGACATTAGAGCTTATTATCTTTCTCGGCTTCCCTACAATACCCCGTAATTTGACTTCCTTTCCTTCTGAAAAAAATTTCAAGAAAAGTTCTTGAAAATTAAAAGCTCTTGTCCCCAAAGATTGTAACCATTGTACTCCTAGTACAACATCAACACCTCCCATAGGAATGGAAAGCATTGGACTATTCAGCCCATATTCCCCCATGGCTAGCTTATTATTATGGCAATATTATGGCATTTCCACGAGAAATTATAGTTCCTCCGTTGCAACCATCACTTGACATTAAGTTGCTGTGAAACAATTCAATTCCTTACTTTCCTTACAATGAATAAAATTATAGGTGCTACGAATCAATCAACACTATTTTCTTTTTCTTCTTGATATATTAACCTATATTGAGAGTTTGAGGGTAGTAACTCTTTCCAGTATTAGGATATGGTTGGACTCATTTCTTCCTCTTCTAGGGCTGGTTCCTAGTGTATATCCTCTTCTTGTTCATTTTCTTCTTCCTCTTCACAATCTATGTAAAATAATTTCTTCTCGACACACTTATGACCTTTAGTGTATTTGCTATCACAAATGTAGCAAATCACTTTTTCTCTTTTTTCTTCCAATTATTGTGGTGTCAACCTTGTGGGTTGTGGAAATCTAGGAGTAGCAACACTTCCATCTTTATAGAAGTGAGTGGTAGGCTTCCTTGTTGCCATAATTTTACATTCAATTTTTTTTTCCAACCTAAATGCCTTCTCTAATGAATCAGGTTCCAAAATGCGAACTTTATGTTGGATGTTATCCTTTATAGTACCTATGAAGAGATCAATTTTGTGTTCCTATGAAATATCAGTTACCCTTGTATTCAATTTTTGGAATTCCTCAATGTGCTCCCCCACTGAACACTTTTGTTTGATATTTATCAATTGGCTAAAGAAAGTGTTGCTCTTGGTATCCTCATAATGTGCTATCATTTCCTCCTTAAAATTGACCAAGTAACAATTTATTTATGGGAGCAAAGCCATCGATACTATACAAATGTATTTTTTTCTAAATGTAAAGTTGCAATGTGTACTTTTTGTGTGTTTTGTACATTATTGAGATCAAAATATTGCTCCATATGTAGTATCCATGTTACAGGATATTTTCGAACAAACTTCCTCATATCCATTTTTGGAATATGGTGGTTCTTCCCTCCAACATTAGAGTTTATGAAATCACGATTAACATTTATTTTATTCTCGTCATGAGTTTCCTCTACTATCTTTTCACCACTAGGAAACATTTCTTGTATCAACTTTGTCAAATCTTCCATGTATGTTTTTAGATCATTCTTCATGTTTTCCAACTTAGCTTCCATGTCATCCATATTAGATTCCATGCCAGCTTCCATGCCATCCATCTTAGCTTCTATGCCATTCTTCAAACCATCCATGCCTTTCCTCAAACCATCCATCCGAGTTTCCACGCCTTTATTAAAAACTTCCATGTCATTTTTTGTTGCTCTTTATGAGAGAGAAATTTGTTGCACTTGCTCTTGTAATTTTGATATGTCATGTTGCCATTCTTCGTCTTCATGAGTCATAGTAGAGCCTTCTAAAGGCATAATGGGTGCTAAATTCTTTTTAGGGGGCATTTGAAAATAAAATACTGATATCTATTCTATAATATGCCTTGGAATCAATTCAACTTGATTCTTCAAACAAGACTTATGAAATTCAGAAAAAAAATACACATCTTTTACTTGCTTTTGTGGAGCTCGACATTAAAATTGACTTATCTATATACTTGCATATCCTCAATATCTGAAATTTGGCCCTGTAGTATTCCTAACTTCTTTCAAATTCCACAGGTCTGACGTGATTTTGATTCTTTAAGGAAAAGTTATGTCCAACCTCCCAGAATGACCTAATTATGGACTAGTTCAGTAGAGCGAAATCTTACGAATTGCCATGTGTCACTATTTTCTCATTTCGCTCAGAAATTTATAGAAAGGAAACTACAGTCCGTGTAATTCCAGTCACTTTTTATGGAATTTGAATCCGATGCTCACAGAGAGAGTTATGAAGCTTTTCCCACAATCACCCCTTTGAGATGAAATTCGGGAGCCTAAAAAATACCTAACTTCCACAGGTCATATGTCCAAAAATATTACGAACCAAGCTCTGAAATTTTGCGACGATGGTTCTCAGGATTTCAGCTTCGCGCTCTAAAAATTTCATCTTTTCAACCTTTGTATAAAAAAATTTATAGCGAAAATTCCACGATGACCGTTTTAAGTGAAATTCAGGAGCCTACAAAAAGACCTAACTTCCACAGGTCATATCTCCAAAAAATATTGCGAACGAAGCTCTAAAATTTTGTGATGATGTTCCTCAAGATTTCGGCTTCGCACTCTAACAATTTTAGCTTCTGAACCTTCGTAGAAAAATAGTTATAGCAAAAATTCCACGAATGACCTTTTTGGAGCAGCGAAACCCTAGAATCCAAAGATCTAATACCAAATGTTGTGAAACGAGATCCAAAAATAGAAGAAAAGAGATATCAATGCCTTAGAAATAAGCCACTTCGAGGGGTCAACCTCCAATACATTACATGAATGAACAATTATTGGATGATACAAATTACAAAACCTCCTTTCTATATATAGGAGTCCATGGGGCCACAATGTAATCCTGGTGGGGCCACAATGTAATCCTAGCCGACCTAACAATAATAATTTAAGGGCACAATAATAACAATATGGGGGTTACAGGGGTACAATAATAACAATAAGCAGGTTACAATAACAACAATAAGGGACTATACTAGTAATATAGGGACCTAACATATTATTTGTAACAAACCTTATCATTTTTTCTCCTCTCTTATACCAATCACCAAGCTAGTTGTATTGAGGTTGTTTTTTTTAATTATATCACATGCATCAAAAGGTTTATTGTGTAAACCAAACACCCAAACCAAAATATGTTGGGGTATTTCTCCTTAATAATTGCTTCTGTTGCCTTGCAATTAGAAACATTATTAGTGATGACTTCGATGACATTTTATGGTCCAATACGTTCAATTGTTTCAAGTAATGGCTCTAAAATGTTGATGATGGTCTTGAACTTATCTAAATAATTATATGGTGAAAGGAATATTGCACCACTAATAGACACAGCAAGAACACTTATCAATGGCTTACCTTTTACATTTTTCCATCCATCATATACAATGGACACCCCATGCTGAGTCCAAGAACTTTTCATTCTACTCAAAGAATGAGTTATTTTTTCTTTTTCATGATCAAGGCTCATAGTTCTAGCCTTATCATACCCAGGGCTATTGTATCCTTTGGGGGAATAATTAATGGCAGAAACCATTTCATGCCAATATGGTGAGCAAAGAACATTGGATGGTACCCCACATGCATAGAGAAATGAGAAAATTTTTGAATCCACATAACTCCTGGACCCTTCATTAAGGAAATCAAATATGGTTCTATGCCTTAAAGAGATTTTTGGTCTAAGTGTGCCTCCATATCCACTGCCATGGGTGGAATTTGATGGACTTATTTTTCCATGTTGTGATGATGCATAAGATTTAATGAAACCCTTAGATATTTTAGATTTTTATTGGGTTTCCTCCTCCTCCCTTATGTATTTGGCTCTATCTATTTCTGACACACTTACACAAGTTTTTATTCCTATATTTTTATCTTCGACCCATGGTATTTTCCCACAAGGGTGCGTTCTGGCATGGGTGTATGAACCTGTGTATTGTGTATTGCAATGGGGGCATATAAATTTAGTGGTTCAACCCCCTTTCCCTGCTTCAGGCCTAGTAAAATATTTCCACAATGGTGTTTGGTCAATTTTAGTTGGTGTCACTATGGTCTCATTATCTCCTCTCTCCCCTAAGTCCCCTTCCTTCTTGGGTTGGTAATCCTCTTCAGGATTTTCATCATATCCACTGTAACCCACCTCTTCATCCTCTTGTTCTTGAATAGGGCTCTTTCTCCTTCTCTCCAACACAATAATAACAGAAAATAGAAACAACATGATGAAAATGCCAAGAAATATAGCCATGTCCACGACGTTTCAACTTTCAAAGTTTAAACTTTCAAGTTTTTAACTTGCAAAACAATGGAGGAATGCCAAATGCGGATAGGAAAAAATGCAATATAGAAAATAAAATTCAATTTTTCATTTTTCAAGAAGTTAAAATGCAACGTATAAATAAAAAATAATATTTTTTTGTCATTTCTAAACAAATGAAAATGAAACATAACAAAAAAAAAAGACATTTTTTTCATTTTTCAACAAGTTAATTATCATACATAGAAAAAAAATCAAATTTTCACGTTTGAACAAATTAAAAACACATAGAAAAAAAACTATATCCTTGGTGATTAGACTCTCCTACCTCTTTTTTCTTCATTTATTTCGATGATTCAATCACAAGTAGAAACCTCCAAGCTTCTTGTTGGTCAACTTGTCCTTTCTCTTGCTCTCTCCTCTCCTCTCCTCTCCTCTCTTCTCTTCTCTCCTCTCCTCTCCTCTCCTCTCTTCTTCCTCTTTATCCTCTATTATTTCTCTCTTTCTCACAAATGAGAAATATAATAGGTGGGAGGGCTTTTATTCATTTCCCTCCCCTCCCCTACCTTCCATTCCCTCCATTTTTCGGGTCGTTGGCCACTTTTTTTCTTCCACTTGCGGACGTTACATGAGAGCGCTTTTTAGCTCTCGGGAACGAAAACTTCCTGAGCACTCCCTCCTTAAAAAAAAAGCACTCTCAGAGCATATTTTTTAAGGAGGGAGCACTCGGGCAGTGTTTTCTCCCGAGCGCTCCCTGCAGCCCTCTTGAAAAGGAAGGGAGAGTTTTCAGGAGTGCGATCCCTATGTGTTCCAAAACGCTCCCGCTCGGAGCGCATTTTGGGAGCGGGTTTGAGAGGGCTGTGGCACTCACCTGCAACCTTGGTTTTATGAGTTATAAGTGTCTTCCTAAATTTCTTAAGGTCCCACTTAGAGAGGTGAAAAGACTTCTCTTGCATTCTATTTAAATAGTGCCTTTTTTTTCCTTTTTAATTAGATCGTTATACCTTCTTATCTTTTCATATTTAAAGGAAATTTTAAAAACATCCAAAAATGTTTTCTAGTAATATTTTACTCTTTATCATATTAGGGATTGGTTGTTTTATTTTTCTGTTTAGTCCCACCTAGATAGGGAACTTGCTACTAGAAGTAGAGAGGATCATTGTAAAATTATGATAACTAAAATTGTAAAATCTTGATAACTAAAATCGTTGTAAGATTGTATTAGGAAAATTGCTAATAGAAGTAGATAGGGGAAGGAAGTCAAGGAAATATAACCATAATTTTCAAGAATAACCTGGAAATGAGTTTCATGTTTTGGACACTTTTTTATAAAAATTTTAATAAAAAATATTAGTTAACCTAATAGTCATGTACCTTATTGAAACTGGCATATTAATTAATATGTGGAACCAAATTCAAATGGTATCATTTAGATCACAACCTCGACCAAATTTTATGAATATGATTTCGTCACCTTTGAATATAAAAAAATGATATACATTCTTTATTGCAGATTGTCATTATATTGAACTTACGTGTAAGTGGAGAGCAACATCAATCCATTGAATGTGATGAGCAATACAAATCTAGCGAGTGCGATGAATCTCTCACAAATTTTGTTGTGACAATGTCTCAGAGCTAATATCAATTTTTTTTTTGTCTTAATGAATTCTTAATTATTTACTTATATCATTATGTAAGTTATTATTTAAGTAGACATTTTTATTTATTTATTTTTATTTTATTTTTTATTTTAATTTTTAATTTTTATTTTTTTTTTCTTACGTTAGTGAAATTTCAGTCAAACGGACAATATTACACATTCGCCCCATACTGGGTTGTGTAATGAAGCTCTTGTTGCAATGAGAATATATCTATCTGGATATGGATCTATCATGCATCGAGAGGGATCAAATCCCTCGAAGTGGAAACCTTCTTTTTGGAATGTAGAATTTGAGGAAAGGTTTGCACCTCGAGGGATTAGATCCATCTTGATACATGATAGATCTAAAGTTAGATGGATCTAGTCTAGTTTGAGTTTGGGGAAACTAGATTAGAAATTTACATGATTAGAAATACAAAAAGTAACAAACAATATCAATGAAACAACGTTTAGTGATAAAAAAAAATGAAATAATTATTAATATATTGGAAAAAAAATACGTTGATCATTTACTTTACATGTGATGTGAAGAAAATATTGAGAAACACATAAATCACTTAGTATTTTGTATTAATATCTCTTCTTCTAGTTTTCTCTTAGACAAACCGGCACAATTTTCCATATTAGAATCAATCTTATAGAAAAGGAGGTTGAAATCAAAGTTCATCCAAATATTTAGCTCGAGATATCATTGTAAAAGTAAGACCTTGTCTCTCTATCCTTCCAATATTAAAATTTTTCTTCTCTATTGTCAATCCGTGAGACTTATGAATGTTTAATCCCCAAGCAAGTCTTAATGGAATTTGTCTATTATGACGTCATTCAATTGGTATAACAGGAACGGTATGAGGGGATAGTTCATCCCATGGGACTCTAACATAATTATCAAATTTTACTAAAACATATGTTGGAGGATCAGGAGATGATGTTCTAGGATTATACACAACATCTTGAACTACTCCAAGGGAACCATTTCCAAGTCCTTCATTAGTCCATAAATTCGAGGTAAGAATAAACCTAGCTCCAATAGCAGGAAGGAGCTCATTATCCAAATTTTCCTCATCTTCTTCAATGGTGTGGTTTCTATTTGATATTGTGGCAACAATGTGTGTAACAGGATGATTTAGGGACATCAAGAAATGATTATTGTGATTGTGATAATCATCATTTGTTGCAAATAAATGTATAGCCTTATTAAATGACTCTTTTTTTGAAGCATCCAAATTGGAATCTGTATTTTCCATTAATTATTTCTAGTCTTATATTGTTGGAATCGAATCTCTAATGTTCATTAATAGATGACGAAAACATCTTTGATCATTGCTTTGTCCATATTGCATGAATAGTGTATCAAGAATTACAACAATTGTGAATAAATTACATAATTATTTTGCATGACATCTTACGAAATTAGGAAAATGATGTTTTGCATACTCATGAACCTGCACATTTCTTAGTCATTGTTGTAACTAATCAACTTATCCTCTAAGGAACAATGTTGGAAATGCCATATCAAATAACCTTTCAATGTTATACTCATTTATGGGATATGAACCAATTGTAAGCCTATTAATGACATTTGTAGTTTCACCATCTGGTTGGTTTTTTTCTTCATTAGGATTATTTACCCATGCTCAAATAAGTTCAATTTCCGTAGGTGCATTTGGAGGCCTTGCAGAAAAGGATGGTGTGTCAAAATATTCTAAAGCATCTTCACGACTTTGAGATCCTTCCAACATTGCAAAGTTCATCTCATTGTTGATATGTGGTAGTATAATAGAATTAATCATATGTGGCACATTTTGTTTTTCTGGTAACTCTTCTCTAGAATTCATATCAATTTATACACCTTTATAATATGGATCATTTTGAATCCTATAGAGTAATGCATCTAGTACCTTTTTCCTTCTAAGAGTAAGATCATAGCTTGATCCTTGATGACCTTTTTTTTTCGCACAACTATCATTAAATCTAAATATTTAATATGTCGAGGTAATTTCTTGGCAACATCTTTGACACCTTGAGGAAAATTGATTGTGTGTCCTCTATATTTGTACTGGCCACCTATTGAATGAATTACCTGCAAAACTTGACTCGCTCGTGCTATCAACATTTCTTCAGCTTGCGTAAGACTTCCAAGGATCAAATGCTGCAACCTATCATTCATATGATTTTATGATGAAAATATATTCTTATTACCCTCTCTCTTACATCTTTTACACATTGGACCTATGTTACTAGTCAGCACTTGAATGCCAAGATATGACTCCTCACACACATGTCACATTTGAGAATGAGCTAAATTATTAATTCTTCCAAGAAATATTTTATGTATAGTAACTTCATCTTCATATGAAACTACTAGTACCTTGGACATAATTTGAATTTTATGATTACATTGCTCCATTGTTTGATAATTTTTAAGGTTCATACCCACTGGTACACTGGACATAATTTCATGTTCATCATCACATTGCTCCATTGGTAGATGATTTTTTAGATTCATACCTATAGGAGATAAAGGTTCAATTATTGTCCTTATAGCATTGAGACCTCTCAATTATTTTCTTCAATATGCTCTTACTTGTTCTCTATTTTGACTTTTGTGTTCTTCTTTTGCATCCTCATTCATTCCTTCAAATTTCAATCTTTTTCTTTCAAAATTATTTTTTTCTTTCTTCTTCCCTTTCATCCTTAGACTTGCTTTGTTGTTTCATCCTTTTTCTTTCATGATCCTTTCTTCATTCTTCTTCCCTATCATCCACATTATGTCTTTGTCATTCCAACCTTTTTCTTTCTCGATCCTTACTTCATTTCTCTTTCCTTTCATCCTCATTTTTCCTTTGTTGTTACAGTATTTTTCTTTCATGATCCTTTCTTTGTTTTTATTCTCTTTGATCATGAGTCATTTGCTTCATTCTCAATCATTGTCGCTCATTTGTTTCTATCATTTTCTACTCTATTTCCATATCAATTAATTCTCTCATATGATGTGTTCCTTGTATTCTTGGTCTTTGTACACTTCTTATTTATTCAATGTTGTTATTATTAATTTCTCCAGTACTGTTACTCATGATGTTATATTCCTGTACAAAAAAAAAAACAAACTTATAAGATAACCATATATATATATATATAGAGGAAACAAAATCTATATTTTTTAATGGGGAAATAAATTATACACAAACTATATTTATAGCATCAATAATGGTCCCACTACTTGTGATAATAAGGACAAAGAAGAAAGGAAATATTAATAATAAGTAAATTAGTTTGAGTAAAGTAATTTTTTAATATTTTATTTTTTATGTTTGGTAGGACTACATCTTCAACATGTCCAATTTATCACCGTGATCGGAGTAGGGAATTGAACTAGTGACTTTACATCAAGGAGTATCTTAACAAAGCACCCAATCACCATCTATCCAAAACCCCATGAACAATAAAAATAAATTTTATTAAATCTAAAAATAATAATTAAAATAATTTCCAACAACTCTTAATTATCACATATATTTTATAAATATAAATATATTACATTTTTTTTTTCTAATTATGAGAAGAGAAGTTATCACATTTTTATATATTCTCAAAATTCAAATATATTTTAAAATAAATTTATATTAAAATTTACATATTTTTTAAAATAAAGTTATATACTAAAATCTACAATCAACCCACTTTCATATTTTTTAAAATAAAACCGGACCTGAACTATTTTAATAAGTTTAAAAGTGTGAATAGATTTATGAATCTTGAATTATTTCGGAAAAATGTATATTATAATTAAAGTTTGTATTCTAAACAGTGTGTTCAAATAATGCGTAATTCTATCCCAGATTAAGGAAGGCAGATCGGCAGATTTTGGAAATCTCTGACCGCTGCATTCATTTAAGATTGTCTCAACGGTAGGGCCAAAGGTTGAGAACAATTCAAAATCAATTAGCCACTACTCTCTGAAAGGACAAAAAAAGATGGACCGAGCATATTCAATAACCTTTAGAACATGCAAGTGTACCTGGAAATAAGTAGAACAAACTTCATTTTTTCACGTTTTATCTTTGTCTGCTCTACAATATTTGGAATATACAGTAGTATGAGAATTATCGTTCACTTTTTCTAGTATTTCAGAATATTTTTGACAATGCCGGTGTACAAACGAACGAATACCAGTAGAATACATAAAGAATCTTTTACGTTTATGTGAACCATTTGAGATGATAATCCTTACAGCTCATATCACAAGCTTTTTTTAGCAATATAAAACCGGATGAATGCTATCGGTAAAAGCAATAAATTAGTTGTAAATCTATGGTTCTCCTATGTACAGATGAACACAACTGGAATATTAAACTGGAATATTAAAGATGGGTTGTACCTCATCGAGGTTCAAATTCCTATGACTCGTACCATTCAATCAGTGGAAGGGAAGGAAATGTAGCGGCATTGTTCAGGAATAACCTGGAAAGCACAATTTTTTATAAAAAAATTAATAAAAAATATTAGTAAACCTAATATCGTTGTACCTTATTGAAACTGGCATATCAATTCATATAATGTGTGGAACCAAATCCGAATGGTATTCCTTAGATCACAGTGTCGACAAAATTCGATGAATATGATTTCGTCACCTTTGAATTTGGAAAAATAATATGCATTATTTAGTGTGGATTTCTATTATATTGAACTTTCCTCGTAAGTGGAGAGCAACACCAATCTAGCCAGTGCTATGAATTTCTCAAGGATTTTGTTGTGATAACGACTAATAAGTAATATCGAAAGAATTTTGTTGTCAGAATGAATTCTTAATGGTTAATTTATATCGTTATGTAGCTTATTATTTAAGCTCATATTATTTAGATTTAGCTTTTCGTTTATTTATTTTATTTTATTTTTATTTTGACAAATTTGGGATAGACAAATTTACACATTTCTCCTATTGGGTTGTAGAATGGCAATAACTAAAATTGTAAAAACACGATAACAAAAATTGTTCTAAGATTGTATGAGGAAACCTACTAATAGAAGTAGAGAGGATTGCTGTAAAATTATGATAAATATCTTCAATATTGTCCTTATTTATTAAGAGATTGAATTCATTATTTAAATATTTTAAGAAAAAAAACATCTTTATTTTTGTGAAAGATTAAGAACATGGTTATCAAAATTCTCTTCAAAGGGGTTTTGTGCATTGCAAAGTTTTGAGTTAGAGTTAAAGTTCTATGATGCAAGTATGATATATATTCATTTAAGATGTCAAAATTTACTAAATATTTGGTTCTATACAAGGATATTAGGTATCACATTATTTATGAAATTTCCTCAAACCTATGCATATTGCTCACCTAATTAGATATGGACCACTTCATTACACCATTTCAAATTATTACATCTTGAGAAATGTAGCGCATCTTTATCTTGGTACCAAACAAATTTTGAACCAAGTCTTTTGAGTTTAATTTGTATATGTTTTCTAAAACAAGGTTTTTCATCTAGTTATAAAACATTAGGGTTAAAATGATTGCTTAAAATAACAATTGTATTAGTTGTTCTTCTAGCATGAACTCTTAACAATATGACATTGTTTTCATTTATCAAACTATAAATATCGAGCCATTGTGAGGACAATTTTATGAATTGCTTTTCTTATAGAAAAAACAATTAATGAGAAAGAAATAACATAATGCACATATGTTAATTGAAAGGGTTGTTCTTTTTAAGTTTAGTATGATGAAAAATGTTCTTTTTATGTAACAAATTATGCCTCCATTTCTTATACAATGGGATCTCTTGTTCCACAAAGACCACAAGAGAAATTCTTTATGTAAGGGACCTTAGATTCTTCATACCATTAATTTTAAAAAAACAATATAATATCAATTTCACTCAAGGTCCAACTTAATGTTTGTCCTTGAATTCATGAAAAGTTGTGGTATTTCCAATAGATAAATCAAAGTGTTCCAAATCGATATTTATTATTATATTTTTTGTTTTTACCCCTAAAAATACCTTTTTTTTCCTAATTATTATCAATTTCGTTTACTTCCCAATTTCTTTTACCATTTAAATTTACTTCATATTATAAAATGAGATCTTCATTTATAAATATTCTTGACTCTTTGAAATTCAAATTTTTAGTAAATATTTCGTATTTATGATTATTATAGCTTTCCTTAACATCCATTAAACTATTTTTATGCTCAATTATTTTACCCAACCTTTTAGATTTTATGAAATATTGTGTTTCAACATGTAAGAACACAATATTTTGTTCTTCTACATGGCGTAATGCTAATGTATCATAACTTTATTCTTTTTTAACTCCAAAATTATTATGCTTAACACTCTTTTCATAAGTTTATGACTAAGTCTGTAAAATTAGTTATAAAATTACTCATTTTCCTCTTTCATAAGTTTCATATTAAATTTAACTTCCAAACTATTTGGATTCAAATTGTTATTTACCTTTTCTTTTAACTTTTCACTTATATTACTTAAACTAAAATTTTATAAATTATTTTCTTTTTCTTTTGAGAATTTTTTTCCTATTTTTATTAGTTTAATATTCAAATGATTTAAGATCATATTGTTATTTATTATTTTTTAATTTTTAATTTATATTATTTAAACAAAAAATTTACAAATTATTGGTTTTTCATTTTTTTAATTTATTCTATTTTTTTATTTTTGTTTTTATATTAATTTAATATTTACTTTCTGCAACATAAGTAATAACTTAATTTTTTATTTTTAATTTGTTTTTTAAAAGATCAAAATTTATTTCACACCTTAATTTTAATGAAAAAAATAGTAATTGATTTATTTATATTTAAACATTTTTGGGAACATATACACTACCAAAATAATTTAAACACAAGTGATAGTTGAATAGTAACATAGTCTCTATCTTTTTCGATAGTTATCGATTTGTTCACATGATTAAGGTAGTGTGGGATTTGTGATTTTTCATTATTTTAGAATACTTTGTTCCCTACTCTCGCATCTACACACTCTGTGCAATGTAAGCTTCATTTTCACCTCCACACTTCGCAGAAACCTAATAGTACAATGAAAGCTTCAGTCACCATTAGTATCCTTACATCCAAACATTTTCCAAAGGTGTGTAGGAAGCATAATGAAAGCTCCCTTTGCACCTCCATAATGAATTTTTTCTTATGCTTGGTCATGCTCACAAAAATTCCTTTTCTTTATATATGATTTTTTACAGTAGTTGTGGCTCTTTGTTATGGGAAGAGGTAAATATAATGTCGATTCCCATATAAAAATATTGTAAATATGATAACTCTTCAACTTTCAACTCTAGAAACAGTTATTTGTCTCTATAATCTATGATGAGTTTATATGTCATGAACTCACCATAATTACAGGACAATAAGTGATATGTCATTATTGATGTGAGGGTTTTAGTGTAATAGAGTGCATAGGTTCGGGAGTGTGTAGAAAGCACAATGGAAGCTTCCTTTGGACCTATGTGATGCATTGTTTCTTATGGCTAACCATGCTCATGAAATTACCATCGCTTTATATCTAATGTTTTGCAGTGGTTGTGTCTCCTTAATATAGGAAATGGTAAATCTAATATCCATTTCCATATAAAAATATTATAAACAGGAAGATTCTTACTTTCAACTCCATAAAAAAATATTTCCTCTATTAACTATGATGAGTATATACTATACTTGTAGGACAATAATTGATATGTCGTTATTGATGTGAGATGGTTTTAGTACAACAGAGATCAGAGGTGTAGGTGTGTGGAGGAAGCACAATAAAAGCTTCATCCACACCTCTTCAATTCATTGTTTCTTATCGTTGACCATACTCACCAAATTTCCTTCAGTTTATATCCAATGTTTAGCAACAGTTATGGATATTTTATATGGGAAGAGGTAGAGATAATGTTAATCATGGAAGTAAGGGGAGAGTTATCCTTGCCCTCAAAGGGACAAGCATCTTATGCACCTTTTTTCCATGTTCAAATATCTATATAATTCGTACCTACCTTCTGTTAGCGTCCAAAATGTCACAAGGCTGAAAGGATATCGGCGGAGGTAACCTCAAACCAAGATTTTAGTTTGTTAGTTAATCCTACCAAACCAGAGAGGGCTCTCTCTATGAAAAACACATCCAATGATCTTACTTGTGCAAGAGTAGATTTTAGGCTAGATAGCTTAGCTCTAGGTTTTTGAAAGATTTAGGGTTTTTCTCCTAGATCATGGATGAAAATTAGGTAACTAGGTCAAAGTATGAAAGGGGACAGGTTCAAGAGATATGGAGGAGCAAGATACCTATGTTTTTATGATGGGATTAGGAGTTTGTAAGTGTAGTGTACGTTTTGAAAGACAAAGAAGACCTTAATGAGCATGTGCACCACGAATTCATTAATCGAGAATGAAAATTATACAAAATGACATTCCTAACAAAACAAAACTTTCACAAAAACAATTCTTCTTTTAAACCTCTTAGGAAAATCACTAAAGAAGGAACATATGGAAATGAGACATGTATATCATTCATATAGAATTATAATAGAGAGAAAACAACATCACAAACTCACAATATGAGAATTTCTGAATAATAATTGCAATTGGTCCTTTGATTCACTATATAAAAATATGAAGTAAAATCTATAAGAATTCCATCCTCTGATGCCCAACCTTTTTTTTCTCTATGAAAAACACATAAATATATACCAAAAACCATTTCGCCTCTCTCAGGGGTCAAATAATAGAGTGTAGGAAAATTTTACATGAATTCCTCAACAAAACCCGAATGACTAGGGAGGTTAACAAACTCTCATCACAAGAGAAAAAATGATACATTTGAACTTGAAAAGAATTTACAAGCATGAACCTACCTAATTTTCTCTTTAAACAACATATTTACCATTGATTACATCATGAAAACATCATAAATGAGTAATTATATCAAGAGAAATAATTTTTTACTGACAAAATGAGAAAATAGGCTTCTAGGCAAAAGTGCGATGAATTGACACGAAAGAGCAATGTGCGAGGTGTAAGATGTATTTGGAGGAGTTCCCATGCTCTAAAAATGGATCTGAAATATGATGAAGAAATATACACCATAGAACCCTCAAAAAATGAAAATGACTTCTCCAAGACCTCTAAAACTCAATTCTCCCAGAACTACTCCAAAAGCACAGTGTGCCTCTAAAAAAACAGGAAGGAAGTTCATTTTTTGGTAGTTCTTTTACCTTTTCACCCTCTAGAATGTGTTGAAATGTCTCTCCCAACAGTTGAAGGTTATGTATAGGTAAAAATCAATCGACAAATGAAAAACATTTGTCACTTGGATGCCCCCAAAAAACGCAACGTGAGGCTTGCCATCCTTTTGGGCCAAGAACTGTGCAAAATTGCCAAAATTCTCAAAAACATCTAAATTTGTGAGTTTTTTTCGAAATTTGCTCAAAATTATTCCAAAATTTCTCCTTGAAGTGAAATAAGGATTTTTTAGGCCATTATAGAGGCCTTAGCTAACAAATCAATCCTATCCTTCTATTTTTGCCTCATTATGGTTTCTTTGAGCTTTTTCTTCAACTACTTGATTCTTACATGAGACACCTGATTTCTTATGTATTAATGCATGGCCATGTGTCTTTGCAACTTATTTTTCCTATTTTCCTTCTTACTAAACATTTCCATTTGGAAATTCAATCCATCAAGCCATCCTAACTTATCTTTTTTAATTTCTACCAGGATGAACTCACCAACTATCATTTGAGTTCTTGGCATAGATGCTTCTTTATGTTGCTCAAGTGCCCACTTGAGGCCTCTTTTCCTTGGTATATTTCTTCTAACATGTTCTTCCTGATCATTTGAGTCCTCAGTCTCATCTATGGATTTACCCTTTAAATCTAATTTTTTCAAATCAACCTTAGGCTTATTAAGAGTAGTTGATTTACCTTGAATTGCATATTCTCTTGTTGCAAGGATGAAACAAAAAATTTGGCCTTTGACAAGATATCCTTAAGTTCTATCATATTAGAATCCTTCTCCATGATGATCTGTTCTGGTGTGTTGTTCTCCTCATTCACCTCCAAGCATGCCATGTCAGTGTCAAGATGGAATGGCTCCTCATATTGTCATGGCGTTTCATGATGTGATGATCTTTCTTTCTCACCTGATGTAGGCTTGGCCCTTTCAACAATATTTGGAGAAAAAAAAAGCCTCTTTTCACTTTGATATCTTTGAGTCACCTCATCACTACGTCTCCTCTTGACTGAAATTATGCTAGATGAGCCAACCTCCTTTGGCTTGGATGGTGCTGATGATGTACTTTGGCTAGTAGGCTGACTAGAATGGGGAAAAAATATAATGGATTAAATTAATACCTCCCAATAAATTTTCATCTCTGTAAGCTGGTTTAAGACAATTATTTTGATGAGGCCATGATGTAGAAGACTAGCTTGGTTATCACTCTCTTTATGCTACACTTTCTATTCCATTTTAGCCAAGATTTTGTAGAGATAGTTGGGTAGGTTGATAGTTTCTACACCTGTGAAATGCATAAAAAATCTGACATGACATTTGTGAAACCTTGAGAATATACCCTCACATATGAAATACCTCATTATGGCCTTCATCAATGGAGAAAAATTGTCAATCAATTGTCCAAAAAGAAAACATTTCTTGATGGCATCTTTATAATTACTTTTAATGAAAGCTTTGTAATTTTGAATGTAAAAGTCTGAGTTCTTGAACCACTTTTCTCCACTATTTGGTATCGTTGTAGTTGTGGCTATGGCTTGAGTTGAAATTTTAAAAATCACTCCTACAATGGTGATCGTATCTCTCCTAAGGTTTGTGGTAAACAATCTTGTTAACTTGGCATGATATCCCACTTGTAGGATTTTCCCACAAAACCCTAAACATCCTACAATTTGAAAAAATTATTTGGCTAATGATGAATACATCAACTCCTACATGCTAAGTGGCTCAAACCTTAATGATTTTTCTCCTTTGCTGTATGGTTTCTTTCCTCCCTCAATTGTTTACAATTGAAAAGAAAAACCCTCGTGAGAGAAAGTGGAAGTCAGTGAGACGATGAAGGGATTAGGGAGAATATATGTGGGTAGGAAAATTTTGGGAGGTATATAGGTGTATTAGGAAGCTTACAGAGGTGGAGAATGAAAAAACTAGTGTAGGGAATGAAAACGCAATCCTAACCCTGAAACGGGTCAAAACCACAGCGTAGGAGCTAGGCTTAGGTGAATGAATTAGGAAAATAAGGGTGAGAGGGTTGTCAAAAAAGTATTTGGGTGTCGTGAAGGGTAGACTATGTAGTGAATTAGGTATTTTTTCCTACAACTCAAACTATGGATCTCACCCAAAAAAAACGTAGGGTGGGGACTGAGGGAGGTTTTATTACTGAAACGATGAAAAAAATGCTGATAGGAGGGGAAAGAGATTCAAACTATTTTTCAACGGATTAATGGAACCTTCATTTTCCACTAAAAACCCTTGAAGATTATTTTTTTCCTCTAGAAGTGAAAACGTAGAGAAGGGTCAAAAATGCAGCATAGGAGTTTAAAATGTAGGGTGGTTGCCTGAAGAGGGTGCCAATCACCTTTTTAGAGTGTCATTTGATGCTTTCCATGCTAATATAGTCTTTTATGGTGAGTAGTGTTCAATGCCAATGGAATGAGTAAAAGAAATTCTTGTATGGTCCTTTGTGGCTTTTGGAAATTGAATTCTCCTCATATTGGTGTAGTGGCCCCACGATGTGTTTTTTTTTTTTTTTTTGCATTTTGATTTAAAAATATAGCTTTGGAACATTGATAAACATATTAAATTCGTACTTGAAATGAAATTACACTTAAAAAGACCTTTTTTAGTATTTTCCATGTTACTACTCCTTCAATGTCAGATTTATTGGTGAAATGACATATTTTTTATGATTTTGACCCTAAGACCTAATGGTGACATTTCATGAAATGAGTTGAATGATGACCATGGTGGTATGATTGAGATGATAATGGATACATTTCTGTGGTGACTCATCCAACTGAATCATGGCAATGACAAAAACATGAATTTTTTGAAAGGAGTAGTATCAGACCCAGACACACTAGCCAATGACCAAATTTTTATTTTAAGACCTATTGAAACCATAAAAATTTGACTAAGACCATAAAAAAAACCTTGTAAGCTCATATTCGATCATTGGTGACTAGCAGAACTAGAAGACACTAACTCCTTCCATTTTCCCTCATTCTTAGGGATAACCACTAATTGTGACACTCATCCACTATCCAAGTAAATTAAAATTATGTATAAAAGCTTTTGGATCTCATCACAAACCATCTCTAGAGTGGAAATATATCTCCTTGTAGCATGGAATGTGATAGGATGGTAAAATATCTTAATTTGTTTGATCCCATAGGTTGGAGGTTGGAAAATAGTGAAGGAAAAAATATAATAAAGAGGAAAGAATATATGAAAATATAATATAAAGGCATAGGAAGCTTAATTTACTTATCCATAAATAACAAAAAAACCAAAATAATTTTACCCAATACCTTTTTACAATAGAGGTGCCCATAGTCAATATAGTAATCCTCTAATTATAGAGCCAACTCCCATGGCTATAGATTCATCACCTTGCATGACAATCTATTGATCCTAAATTTTGTGAGTTTTTTGTGTCGTTGTTATGTTGTTACTATGATATTTGTTCCAAAATGTGGTTGTGTTCAATCCCATAAATACAACAGTTCATTATTATCTTACGCACCATATATTTTGATGGAATCACAACGAGTAGTAGAATTCATGGTGAACTAACCACTAGCTCCACGACCTTTGACTAAGTAAAGGATCTCTTTTTCTAGTTGGAAAGCCTATATAATAACACTAACAAGCTAGATCAAAGTAATGGTACACTACTATGCTAAAGTAATACTAGCTAGAACATAAGAAACAATAACTGGCTAAATGTTTTGAATTAGATAATAAACTAATATATGGATATACAACTAATAATAAAATCTAGTAGCCTTGCTATCGAAACTAATTAGATATTAACTAATAACCAGAATTTCAACAAATCTTATAATATTCAATTTACCTATATTTGAATTGTCTCACTTCGTTGCATTTATTACCCAACAATACTACATTTAGAATATTACATTGATAATATTGTAGCCCCAATGGTTGAGGCAATGTTGAGGTGCAGAGGAATCTTTGAATGTGAAAATTTTTCTATGCACCTCCGCACTCCACATTATGAAATTATTAATTGTGCATAAGCTTTCTCCTTGTGTGGAACTAGGGACAGAACTAGCAATGCAATACCATTCTCAAGGGGCATGCCCTCTCCTTCCAAGTCACCTGCAGTGTTGGCTGAACAATTACTTCTTACAACATGGCTCCCTGTAATTGTAAATTTGGATATATGTTCAAAGTAAATCAATTCTAGAAGTAATACGGACTAGACTCTCATCAAATCTCATATTCTAAGCAATATGCAATGATATATAAATATTTCTAAGGGCAAAAGTGTGTTCAATCCAAGCAACAACTGAAGCAAAGTAAATATAGATATAATAAGATGGTGTGATACTATAATGATGATATATGGTATGTGTTCTTATGATATATGTTCATTCATGACTTTGTGTTAAGAACACTATAATCAAATGTTTGTTTAAAATAAGAAATGAATACCGAATTTCTTTGCATTCAAAAACTTGAAAATGTCGTTGTATTTTCCCCATGGTTGAAATAGATTCTTTTATTTTTTATGTTTTTATGTTTTGTATAAGATTTCATTGTGCAGAAGGTTTGTCACTGTGTTGATTGTGGAGGTGCAGAGAAAACTTTGCACAATGAAATCTTTCTCTACACCTCTACACTCCACACTGCATAAACCAATGAGGCTACAATATTACCAATGTAATATTCTAAATGTCATACTTTCATGTAGTAAATGTAATGAAGTGGGATATGTTAAATACAAGTAAATTGAATACTATAAGATATGTTGAAATACTGATTATTAGTTAGATAGATAGTTAGTTTAGATGGAAAGGTTAGTGTATTTTATTATTAATCGTATATTCGTTTATTATCTAGTTCATAACATTTAGTCACCTATTGTTTCTACTAGATTCTAGCTAGTATTATTTTAGCCAGTATTGTATCATTATTTAGATCTATCTTATTACTATTATTATATAGCTTACTTAGTGTTATTATTATATTGATATCTTGTTATTGATATCCATTATTATTTATACTAGTATTTCTTTATATATTGATTATTTTCCAGATTCATTATTTTCCAGTATGTGTTTAAATAATTATTAGATTTATTAGTTAGTTCATAGGCCATTCTTGCTTCTAAGAAGAGTTGCAATGGTAACTCAATCGATATTTTTATTTGTACTTGGCTGTCAAAATAGTGGAAAAGAGATCATTTACTGAGTCAAAGGTCATATCGCTAGTGGTTATTTTTTCGTTAATGCTACTAGTAATTCTGATGTGAGGAAAAGTTACATTGGGTAAGCAAACGATGAAATTTTACATCGATGGGATGGAACATAATCACATGTTGGAACAAATCTCCTAGTAACAACATAACAATGACACGAAAAACTCACAATATCATGTACCCATTTTTGTTGAAGAATATAACTAGTATCAGTCTTCATAATTATAATTGAGTCATGATGTAATGTATTTGTAAAAAGAAAGAAAAAGAAATGTTATTATTAAATAAATGGACTTATTAAAGCATGGGTTCCATGATTGGGTCAATTATTTTTAATTAAAATCCTCCATTGAATGCATCTAGGGCTTATGTCAACTGTCCTTGTCCATGTCATAATGCAAAAGACACTTCTTCAGCATTATTTGTCAAGAAAGAAATTTATTTTATTAAAAAATAGGTCAATTAGGCCTCCTCCACCATGTCAGCCTCAAGAAAGGACCAGCCGGCCTCAAAAAGGTAATTGGAGCAACTCAACTCATTTGGAAGCACATCACTCACAAGTTCAAATTTTAGTAGCTGGAAGTAGTAAAAGGTGTGAAATTCAAGGAGGAAGAAGGATAAGGATACCAAAGGAGAAGGAGTTCGTTACCTAGCTAGATAAGTTGAATTTTTTTATTTTTTTTGTCTCACACATACGAAGGAACTGAAGATGTAGGAGAGTCGAAATTGTGGTCTTGAAGTTGGGATGAAATTTTGATGCAGTAGGGTCGAAACATTTCCCTTGATGCAGTATGAATGCATTATTGAAGCAGTGTTGATGCATTATTGGTACATAATATTGAAATAGTTTTGATGCATTATGTGTATATTTCATGCACTTATGACCTTTAGATAGATTATTTGTAACCATTGGAGGTGCAACAACGCAATTCTTTCCATATGTATCATTTGAATGGCTTTCCTTCTGCAATTACTTTGTAGCTTTAGCACTTGACCTTTTTGAAGTGTGTCGATTCAAGGAAACATGTATAATAATAATGACATATACCTTTGTTTGAAGTACAATCAGATCACAGCAGATCAAAGGTCGTGTTCTTTCCCAAGACCTATGCTTTTGGATTAGCAATGCTTAGGAAATAGAATAACTCAGGGCTTCGATTCACCTTCGCTTTAGGAAACCTTCAGAGAATTTCGATGAATGACTTTATAGCTTCACTCTTGGGGCTCCTCTTGCAATCTAGCTCTCCCTAAATCAATCAATCTAGGGAGTGTGCCAACATAAGCATTCAGCTAGAAGCCATTAGCCACAAGGAATTGACTATAAGCGTCTCACTATAATTCTTTAACCTTTTGACTGAAGATCTTGAGGTAAAGGGTGTTTCATAGATTTTGTACCCTACTGACTAATATTACCCCTTTTCTTGTGAAATCTGAATGAAAAATATTAGGTTTATAGTGCTCCCATGACATGTCTCTGCATTCAAAAATTGTATCCTTCCCTTCTCTTCTAACTAATTCTTATGACTAGCCTAAACTCACCCGTTGAGTTGCTGGAGTCTGGTGCTAAGGGTAATGGGTGCACCCACCTGACCCAAAATATTGGGTTTCTTCCACTATGGTTCACAAATGCACTCGAGAAAGATCGACAAACAACCCCCACTTTTAGGATCCCAGGTAGTTTTCATCCAACGGGAAATTCGAGTGTTGAGGCATAGATTCTTCAACGTGATATATGCAACGTGAAAAAAGGATAACATGCCTAATTATAAATTGGTATATTGTTAGAAGGATAAGTCATTCTTGTGGACAACACAGACCTCCCAAGTGTCCTACAGACAGCTAGCAACAAACAGACAAACAAAAAATATTTTCTCTAGATAATATTTGATTCATTAATTAGCTAGAATAGGGGTTTTGAAGACCTACCTGTAGTCCAGCACTATTTGTAATAATGTTCTTTCCAGTTGCTTGAAAGAGTCATCTTCAAAGATTTTCAATCACAAACATGGCAAAAATCAATAGCACCTGCATAGAATAAACTAATTCACGAATTATATATCTATCAAGATGATCAAGGAATCCAAGAAACAAGCTAATTAATTAAATAAATCATTTATAAAACATGATAAACAAGATACTTAATTAAATAACTCATAGAGAAAATGGTATTCATTCGTATTATCTTTAATAAAGAAGAGCCTTACAACCATGTCCGCCTTGATGTCGTACAAGCCTTCCTAGGGTCCGGAACAGGCATTTCCTTTACTCTGACAAGATTTTCACTCTATCAGCTAAAATACACATGGGTGTGTAATAATTCCCACATAATGATCAATTAAGAGAGTCTGAGTCTATACAACATTTCTCCTAAAAAATTCTCAAAGTCTAACTCCCTAACTAACTTTTGAAGCTGCACTATGTCTTCAATTTATAGGAAAAGAGAGGAGGTTATGGTTCCACATAAGAAGGGATAGAATTCTCTTTTGAAGGGATTGAGATCCATAAATAAAGGGGTAGGCTCCCATAACAGAGGAATCAACATACATGATAGGAGCGAACCTTCGATCGGATAGTTGCTTCTAGAAGCTTCCAAATTTGACTGCTGGGCTTCTAAATGTTACTTTTCGTCTTCATTTTACCTTTTACAAGGGTCCACACCCTTAATTAAAAAAAAGTGTGTTTAGCTCCGCATGCTTTAGATTAAAAAGGTGCAGCACCGCAGGCTACGTTAAGAGAAAGTGCAGTACAAGTATTTTTAAGACTTTATGAAATTTTCTCTCAATTTCAAGGGTTGATTTTAGGAACTTTAATGTTGTAGACTTCTAATGGAGTACTAAAATGACGCAAGCCTAGAGCTTGCAATACCCAGGAATTTTTTTCTCTGCTATATACAAATGCATCATCATCATATGACCAAATCAATTTCAGTAATTGGCAAATTCATACCATCTCATTTCAACATCTGGAAGCTTTCTAATATATGGCTCAATATCATTTCAATCTCACATCCACTCACATTCAAGACTTTTTAATAACTTTTGAACCTTCAAACAATGTTCGAAGGCCTCTATAACCATATCAATGCCATCATTTACGTGGAATTACATACATCATTCCAAACTTCAAAACCTGCAATTCCAATTCAGGTTTACACACTTCCATACCACATATACATTTATTCAAACTCAAATCTTGTTTATGCGCCTTCAATACCAGATTCAAAGACCAATCAAACAAATGCGCCCACATTTATATTCAAACATCACCATTTTAATTAATTTTGGGCCTGCACAAGACTTCAAACTTTCAGCATAGTCAACCAATTCTCCATAGAACTGCGCCCCTCCAATTTTGCTTATCAAAACTTATGTCAGTTTGTATGACAACAATCTGCTCTTCAATTACCTACTTCCCACAACGTTTTCACTGCAATGTATTGATTTAAACGCAGTCTCATACATTTTTAATTTATTCATTTGAATGACGCTGACTCATTAGAAAAAATATCAGCGCTATCAATTCAACCAACGATCTACTCATAGCTTACCTCAACGTTGGTCAATCTGGCCCACGCAACTCTTTACAAACCTGCATCCGGTTTCCACTTACAACTTTTTTACAAATACTGCGTCTTCAACACTTCTGATACTCCGGCAAACTGCGTCTTTAACACTTCTTTCCACGCTTCTGGCATGTTATTTCTGCATTATCAAAACGTTGTTCCTCTCCAGCAGAAAACGTTGTTTCCTTTCCAGCAGAATCCTGATGATCGATTTCCAAATGAATCGGTACATTCTTCAGCATCCAGAAAACCCGTTTCACTACTTTTCCCCTGTGTTTTTTTAAATCTGTGATCCAATTCTTGTCAAGCAATCAAACAACGTGTGAAGGCATCATTATTAATTCAAATTTACATACAGTAACACCAGTTTAATGCTACAGCAAAGGTTTAATCGGTCTTGATACACATCGACTTTCCCACAGTACCAATCAACACGTATTCAACTGAATTCAACGTGTTATATTATCAATCAACAGCGCCATCCATGCTATTGAACCCAATTTCTGCAGTTTAAAAACTCAACATGATTTCAACATTTTTTTATAACAATTCAACTCAGTGTTTGTTAAACAATTGTTCCTTCTATAAAATCGACTCTCCAAGTCGATGTGCCAACGCATTCCACAATATTCAATATATAAAACAGTGATCTATTTCCGTCGACTATAATGCCAAATAGTCTGCAATTTATTGACTTTCTAGATAGAAACTTCAAGGCTGACTTTAATCACTGCTGTAACACTACGGCATTACCCATTTTAAACATCAATGTAAACTTACCAGACTTGATTTCAACACATTCACTGTCAATTGAACACACAGTTCTTTAAATCGGACTCCCTTTGATTGCTTATAAGCTTATGATTTTATATTTACTGGGCCCTCTCAACCCACTAACGAATAGCAATTATGCTATCGACCCCTCAAGATTACAAAAGCTTGACACTACAGACTTGTATTAAAACGCTGGTGCTCTCCTCTTTTCATTTGCAATTAATCGAATTCAGATCGATATAACAAAATCATTCATGCACAGATAACAAATGTTATATTAATCCCTTGTAGCTTGGACATCTCACAATTTCTTTCATTACAGGTTTCCTTTGGTCGATTTTCCAACAATCATTTCCTCATATATAAACATTTAACCAGAAATAATTATAACTTTCACAACCAATCACCAAATGTATATATATAATCTGAAATCAAAACAAGATTACTTACACACTTTGTTTGGCCTGATATTCCAGATTGATGGCCCTTACAATTTACCAAAGGCTCACAGCCTTGGTTGTTACCAACCAGCTCTCTACTCCTCTCACTATTCTCAATGTCTTTTTCTCACAAAACCCCTTCCTACTTATACAATTTTTAAAAATCATTTAATTAAATGCTCAATCCCTTAAAATCCTCAACAAACCCCTAAATTTCTCAACATCCCTAAAGGATAGGTTTTTATCCCTAAAATCCTTCAATTTATTAAATTTCCTCATATCCTTTTATTAATAAAAAGATATTTACATAAATCCTCACCTTCTCCTATT
This sequence comes from Pinus albicaulis, assembly GCA_034641835.2. Taxonomy (NCBI): domain Eukaryota; kingdom Viridiplantae; phylum Streptophyta; class Pinopsida; order Pinales; family Pinaceae; genus Pinus; species Pinus albicaulis. The sequence continues at coordinate 432,743,855 of CM076579.1, forward strand.
TAATTCAAATTAATTAATAAAATATTAAAAATCATCACACCCCATTTTTACAAATTAATATTATCACACCCCATATTTACAAATGGAGAAAAAGGTCTTGATGCTCCTGCATCAGACTCCCCATGTAAGAAAATTCATGACCACCTGGTCATAAGTCTGGATATCTCCTCCTGGATCCCAAATTTTATTTTGTAATCTTCCCGTGCTTGTCGATTGCTTCACTACTGTTGCTATCTGTTGTTGTCTTCCAGGTTTCCATATTTTGTGCTGTAGTGCTCCACTTGCTCTGCTCTTGCAATCTTTCACTGTCATTCTCTTGTTGTTGCTCCTTTTCTTTCTTTCAGCTGTCTTTCTCTGGGATGTTTTTATCATTAACCTTCTTATCAACTCAATTTCTCTGTCCAGTATGTCCTCTGTCTGCTGATTGTTTCCATCCCTTGATTGCTGAACTCTCATTCTTGCTTGTTCTTCACTTGTTTTGATCACCTTTTCTGCTGCTGATACTATAAATGTTGCCTCACATGTTGCTCTAGCTGTCATTATGAATGTTGCGGCCTCCCAAACTTCCTTTCCCTCTGCAACATTCCTTTTCTCACCATCTGCAATTTCTTTTTGATTATTATTTATGACAACTGCTTTGTCATCCTTCTTCAGCAATCTATTCTGGACATTCATCCTCTGTTCTTCCAATTTCTTCCTTTGGAAGTCTAATTCTAGATATAACTCAATGATTTTACTTGGAGTGGACTTCAGAAACTTTACACGATCTTCCATTTCCTCATTTGTTATTGTCTCATTATCACATGGTCTTTCTTCTGCAAAATCTTCCTTAACATCCTTCAGTAGATGTTCTTCCTCTTCTTCCAAACCTGCAATCACACACAAATCATTAGTTTTAAAATCACAAGACCTTACGGTCTTATTTGATGCTTCAGTCATCAAGTCCTCGGACTGCTTCGAATCATTCATATGATTCAACTCTTCCAGTTCTTCATCACTTTCAAAAAGTAATGGTCCACTCTCTGGGTAACATATCGAAACTTCAACATCTTCTTTTTGCTGTAGCTCAACTGTTTCGAGCTTCTCTATCCTCTGTCTGGCATCTATAACCTGTTCAAGTTCCCTTAGTTCCTTTATCAACTGCATATTCATCTGATGATTCCACTTCTCTTGTAGTCTCTGCCACCTCAGCTTCTTTCTCATGACATAACCATGCTTCTGGTCTTCCTCATTTCTTTGCAACATCTCCATTAACACCTCAAGCTGAACTGTTATCTCAGCCTTCTCCCTCTCATATTCCTCTTTGCTTAACTGTCTTCTACTGTGGTTTATTTCAGAACCTCCGTTATGACTGTCACTAGTCATCATCTTTTCCATCTCTATGAGTTTCTTACTCACTTTACTATGAGTTGTACTAAAGCCTCTTCAGCAGCAAGTCCTGTCCTGCCGCCACTTACCTCACCAAGCCCTCCTCACTCGGTCTTTTGGCAAGCAATTGGTTCTATCTCTGGAACCTCCTTTGAGCACTTCCCTTTGCTCTTCCTGGGCTTCAACTCATCTGCCTGTTCACAACTGTCTTCCTTATCCAATCTCTATTGGATTTCCTCAAGGTTCTGCCACACTTATGCTTTCACTAGTTTTCTGTTAGCAATTTTAAACATGTCTTCTATGGATTTTCCTTTTGGGAGTTGCAAAAATACTTCTGCTTTAATGCAAATACTACAATCTTCAAATTCAAATAAACCCAGATCACCTTACCTTCAAGATCTCAGCTGATCTTGTCTTTTCGTTTGCCTGTACTTTTAAATGGTCCGTCCTTCCCACTAGCTGTCAGCTGTGTCTTCAAACTCTTCAACTACCTTCAGAATCTCACCACTCCTGCAAATCTATTTCAGCAAATCTTCTCGATATTCAACCACTGTCAATCAAATTTTAAAATCTGATTCTCTCTTCCAATCTTGGGGCTTGATCGACAAACTTTGTGGCTATAGGCGGCAATTCCTTCTTTCTTGGGATTTCATCTTCTGTTGCAACCATCAAACCTCAATCTGTTTCTTTTCAGTGCATTTAAATCAAAATTAGCAAACACAATATGACTCTTCATTCCTTGGTACACAACACTACGGTGCTGTCTTTAAGATTAAGAATACGAATCTCACCACACTTTGTCACCTGTAATTTCTGTGAAGTCTGTAACTGCATTTGATTTTTAATCGATCTTATTCATTAACATCTTTGCTTCAGAAATACATTTGGATTCATAGCAAACCTTTGTCTTCAAACAAACATATTTTCAACGAGCCAGCTACGATACATAAATGTGGCATAAAGCCTAGGCTTTATTTTAGGAATTTTTTCTATTATATGGTACATCATCATCATATGCCCAAATCAATTTCAATAATTGGCAAATTCACACCATCTCATTTCAACATGTGGAAGCTTTCCAATATATGGCTCAATATCATTCAATCTCACATCCCTCACATTCAGACTTACAATAGGATTTGAACCTTCAAACAATGTTCAAGAGCCTCTATATATATCAAAGCCATCTTCCGCAGAATTACCACATCATTTCAAACTTCAAACATAAGTTCAATTCGGTTTACACACTTCCATACCACATATACATTTATTCATAAAAATCTTCATTTATACGCCTTCAATACGGTCGAACCAATCAAACAAATGCGCATTTATATTCAAACATCACCATTTAGTGTTTAGGCTGCACAGACTTAAAACTTTCGGCATAGTGTTAATTCTCCATAGAGGCACAACCCCTCCAGTGCAGCAATAAACTTATGTCAGTTTGTATGACAACAATCTGCTCTTCAATTACCTACTTCCCACAACGTTTTCACTGCAATGTATTGATTTAAACGCAGTCTCATACATTTTTAATTTATTCATTTGAATGACGCTGACTCATTAGAAAAAATATCAGCGCTATCAATTCAACCAACGATCTACTCATAGCTTACCTCAACGTTGGTCAATCTGGCCCACGCAACTCTTTACAAACCTGCATCCGGTTTCCACTTACAACTTTTTTACAAATACTGCGTCTTCAACACTTCTGATACTCCGGCAAACTGCGTCTTTAACACTTCTTTCCACGCTTCTGGCATGTTATTTCTGCATTATCAAAACGTTGTTCCTCTCCAGCAGAAAACGTTGTTTCCTTTCCAGCAGAATCCTGATGATCGATTTCCAAATGAATCGGTACATTCTTCAGCATCCAGAAAACCCGTTTCACTACTTTTCCCTAATTTTTTTAAATTCATGATCCAATTCTTGTCAAAAAATGATCAAAAAGCATGCATGGGAAACATCATTATTAATTCAACTTTACGCTTCAGGTAACTTACCAGTTTAATGCTAAACTTTATTTTAATGGCGGTCTTGATACACAACTTGCAATTGCCAATCAACAGTATTCAAGCGTTCAACGTGTTATATTATCAATCAACAGCGCCATCCATGCTATTGAACCCAATTTCTGCAGTTTAAAAACTCAACACGATTTCAACATTTTTTTATAACAATTCAACTCAGTGTTTGTTAAACAATTGTTCCTTCTATAAAATTGACTCTCCAAGTCGATGTGCCAACGCATTCCACAATATTCAATATATCAAACAGTGATCTATTTCCGTCGACTATAATGCCAAATAGTCTGCAATTTATCGACTTTCTAGATAGAAACTTCAAGGCTGACTTTAATCACTGCTGTAACACTACGGCATTACCCATTTTAAACATCAATGTAAACTTACCAGACTTGATTTCAACGCATTCACTGTTAATTGAACACACAGTTCTTTAAATCGGACTCCCTTTGATTTCTTATAAGCTTATGATTTTATATTTACTGGGCCCTCTCAACGCACTAACGAATATCAATTCTGCTATCGACCCCTCAAGATTACAAAAGCTTGACACTGCAGACTTGTATTAAAACGCTGGTGCTCTCCTCTTTTCATTTGCAATTAATCGAATTCAGATCGATATAACAAAATCATTCATGCACAGATAACAAATGTTATATTAATCCCTTTTAGCTTGGACATCTCACAATTTCTTTCATTCAGGTTTCCTATGGTCGATTTTCCAACAATCATTTCTTCATATATAAACATTTAACTGGAAATAACTATAACTTTCACAACCAATCACCAAATGTATATATATAATCTGAGATCAAAACAAGATTACTTACAAATTTTATTTGGCCTGATATTCCAAATTGATGGCCCTTACAATTTACCAAAGGCTTACAGCCTTGGTTGTTTCAAACCAGCTCTCTACTCCTCTCCTATTCTCAATGTCTTTTTCTCACAAAACCCCTTCCTACTTATACAATTTTAAAAATCATTTAATTAAATGCTCAATCCCTTAAAATCCTCAACAAACCCCTAAATTTCTCAACATCCCTAAAGGATAGGTTTTTATCCCTAAAATCCTTCAATTTATTAAATTTCCTCATATCCTTTTATTAATAAAAAGATATTTACATAAATCCTCACCTTCTCCTATTTAATTCAAATTAATTAATAAAATATTAAAAATCATCACACCCCATATTTACAAATTAATATTATCACACCCCATATTTACAAATGGAGAAAAAGGTCTTGATGCTCCTGCATCATAAAACATCATGGCGACAAATTTCAGTGTAAAAAATGGCCCCCTAAAGTGTGAAGTCTGAGAGCACTCGAAGAGTGATGTTCTTTATCATTTCAAGGATTAGCCTGTGGACACCCCTGTCGGAATCTTGTAAAAACATTCAATGCAAAACATATATATACATATCATGACTAAGGTAGGCATTCCCATACTCAGATCAAAAAATAACTAAACTTGTTCTGATACAGAAATGATTTTAATATTACATCAATATTGTAGACACGACATGGATGCAGCCATCTGTAATGAATAGTCTACTGCATAATGAATAATAAAACTTCTCGAAGCTTGGGTGGTGGAAACTAGATCCAGGGTCTTGATTTTTGCTTCCTAAACTAGTACAGTTCTATCCATGCGATTAAATGTGTTGAAGTCGAACATGGTAGAACCCACTTGATTACCATTCAATGATGTGAATTGTTAAAAAGTGTGAGAGAAACCACCAATAATGAAAATGGCTCTCAAAATACTTAGTACAATCCATGAAATGTGAATAAGTGATCTGAAGTCAAACATTTCACGGAATCGTTCGATCGAAGGTCAATGATGAAACCTGTCATCAAAGGTGAGAAACCTGCTATTAAGGCATGCAGATTCCAAGGTACTGATGGATTCTAGATCAACTTCCTAGATGATGAGTTGTCGTCAATAGAAAGTGATCTGTCGTAAGCAAGCTCACGACTTGAAACCAGAGATCAAGTTTTAAAGAAATTTTTTGCAAGGACTGGCTCAGGGATGGTCAACACGAATGGAGATAAATGTTTACAGATGAATGGTTTGTTTGACTATCCTCTTGAACACATAATGACATTGCAGATGGTTTGGTAACAGTTTCTCTAAGCTAATGCCTAGAAACTGGCTGAAGACTTTCAATGTGGTTTTATTAACTTGATAGGCAAAGGATTTTCCCAACCCAATTAGAAGTGTGACAAAAAGTGTCATGTTCAAGAGTGGTTTACCGCTTTTAAATCAAAGTGTAACAAATGAATTCGTTTTCTCTCTTTTCCCCCACCATTTCTGGCAAGTACCTCTTTATTTTTGACAAGCTTGAGGAGGATAAAATTTGCTTGTTTATAAGCTCATCCTTTAGATGAGTCCAACTTAGTTTAAAATTGAACCCTAAGGAGTGGTCCATTCCTTTTTGTAATCGACAGGTCCATTACTGTTAAATTTTAACGAGTCCAGTATAGGAAAAACTCGGTATTTTTCATTTTTAGGGAGTCAGAAGAAAAAACTTAAGAAAATTCCATGGGTGTACTTTTTCGTAGTTTTACTCTCTCAGGCCTGAAAAAGGATAAAATAATGTGGGAGAGAACTCTATTGACCATGATTAGTCAACGTATACCTTTTTCGTAAATAGTCCATTTCAGTCCAGAAAACGGTAAACTTATACTGAAGGGACGACTGTTCATTTCCTTTAATGAATTCAAATAGTCAAGTACTCGGCAACCTTTTCATCTTTAGAGAGTCAAAAAAGGGCTTAAAAGAGAACTCCATGGTTTCGCTTTTTCGTAAATTTTAAAGAGCCCGAAAAAGTGATAAAAGTATACTCTTTGTCAAAAATGACCATTTCACCTGAAAAATATGGTATTCTGCACAAAAACTCAAAAAATGAAACATACCTGCTTCAATAATAAAAATATTTTGAAAAACCATCTTTTTAAAGTGAAAAATAAACAAATTTAAATTAAATTTATTCAAAAAAACTTATAAAAGGGATTTTTCCAAATTCATTTTTACCATTTTAGTTCAGAGTGAAAATTTTAGAGCTTTTGGAAAAAAGCACTCCAGAGAATATTCCAGACAAACCGACCGTTGAAATAAAAAACCGTCTACTCTAGGTAATCCACACCCTCTTTTCCTTGCTTTTCATCCATTCATTGCCTTAATTTAGGGTTTAAAATTCATTTCTGGAGAGGAAATAGGTTCAAAATTTTGCCCTCGGGGGTCTACAGGTAAGACACACGGTACCTGCAGACCCCGACATTTTCTTACAAAGAAAAATGTCGTGGTCTCAGACTTTTAGCACAGAACCTGTGCAGAGCTACGCATTGAAAAGTGCGGGGGCACCGTGAAGAATTTGAAAACATAATTTCTTTCCAAATTACCAAAATTTATTTTTTTAAATGATTTTAACCTTTCATTTTGTTCATTATAGGATAATTACAATGCTTATCTGGCAGGAACGTGAATATGAAGAGGTGGATGAAGCTGCAATGATTCATCCGCCTACATTACAAGTTTAAAGAGAATGCGGGCTAATTAAATTTTGGGCTATCAGTGGAATGAGAGCTCAAGTAGACCTTCTCACTTGGTTGGTAAACAAGTTGGATGTACAGGACCAGTGTTTTATGATCGAAGGCAACCGGCTCGAAATTGAGCTGGAGGACACATATTTTTTGACTGGTTTGTCTAAAAGAGGTGAACCACTTTCTTTATTTGGGGCTAGGCCAAGTGGTCAGTCTGTCGCCAATGATGAGGCCAATCCTAAAGGAAAACGGATTGATATCAAAACTATCATCTGTCCTGTGTTAAAAGTGGTTGCATTTACCGTAACCAAGTTATGTGGAAGTGCTGCTTTGCACGTTTCTATTGGATCTCAAATGCGGATTGCAGTAGATTATTTCCGAGGCACCATATTCAATTGGTGCGAGGTAGTGTTGGCTAACATCAAAGGCCAACTAACTAGAGCAAATAATGGGAAGTTAAATAACTTCGGATATGGATTGATCATAGTTACTTTTTCTCTAGAGAGGATTCCTCTATTGGCCCCACAACATATTCCAGTTGATGCTGGTAGACCTCAAGAGCCTCGGATGGCTCGATGGGTTACTTTGATGGCCCGTCACAGCGAGGGTGGAGAGATTGTTCGATTTCCCCCGGCATACTTTTGTTGGTTAGAGCACCAACTCTTTGTGATAGACGATTTTCCTTATGCGGGTATAGATTTCCTCGGCGACCGATATATGCCACTTCCTCCAGGTGTTCAGTGGGATGAGTCAAGTAAAAAATCTTTTTGACATGCTCTAATTTCTAATTTTTAATTTTTTTTAAATCATCCAAAACTGATAACAAAAATTTCAAATGCAGATGTGGGTCCATGCCGACCAGTCACTCTCCGCCCCTTTGAGAGGAGGCAAAGGGATGCAGCTGCAGCAACACCACCACCAGAGGATCAGACATCAGAGATCCTTACTGATTTGGAACACCATGTGGAGCGGCGGACTATGGACATCCCTGAGACTACCATAGATGACATTCCACTTTGTTTGCAGAGATATTTCATTGGTCTTTTTGGACCATTCAGGAGAATGCTGAGTAGAGTGGCACGAGATGTAGTATATTATCATCATCATTACCATGGATAGTGGATGATCGATTATATAGACTCATATCATTTTTTTATCACTTTTTTTACAATCATAAGGCGTTTTGATCCTGTGATCTAGGATGATGTACTATTTTTTGAAGCACTACTCTATACTATGATATACTACTATTTCAAGTTACCTGATCAACATATTATCGAATGTTATTTTGATTTACTACTTTCATTATTGCAAATGTCTATTTATAACACTAGAAGCTATTATATCTGCTAATGTGTTTAATCTTCTTGGAATGTGTTGATACTCAATATAATCAAATTCTCATTCCAAGAGACAAATTTTCAAAAATAATCTTAACAAAACTGGGTTTCTAATTGCATATACTCGATTTAATTATAATACAACGAGCTGAGAATATAACCTAACGATAAAACTCCGAATTCCAAATGAAATGGATTCAGAAAATAATTCAATAAGTGCACTGTATTCTGCAATATTGTTTGTCGTTTGACCGAGGCTTACCCCATGCATAGATACTAACTCGTGAGTGGGTGAATAAATAACCCAAGCTTCGGAAGAAATGTTCCGTGTACGATGACAAGCACCATCAGCAAAACCAATGTATGTTTGAAAAGACGTCGACATCTGCAATATCAAGAGTAATCCAGATAAGTAGGAATAGCAGTAAAAGAACTCTTAAGCTAGGCACCCGTTTCTAATCTACAACACACCAGCTAAAAACTAACTAATATACAGGAAATATCTTCACGCAAAAGTCAAGCGTAATATTTCTTCAAATAAAACCCATTTCTAGGTTTGCCTAAAGAAACTCCGTCAAAATCAATCAATTCATAGGCCCCTTTTGTAAGCTGTCGCTTGACAATATAAGGACCATGCCACATGGGTTCGAATTTCCCAGCCCCTAGCTTATTGTGAGCTTGATCATATAGCAAAAATAGGTCTCCTTCTGAAAAAATACAAGGTGTAATACTTCTATCATACTGAGCTTTCATCCGTTTCGCATGAATCTCAGTGGCTAATGCAACAGTACATCGATTCTCATTTAATTGAGCTAAGTACAAAAATCATTTTTCCTCCTCAGAGGTAGTTGGTAATAACTCTATGGCTAGTTTGAGTGACGATATCTTGCATTCAATTGGTAATACCGCTTCTAAACCGTAAACCAGTTGAAAAGGGGTAAATCCTATTGATGTTTTTCCTGAGGTCTGATATGCCCAAAGTGCTAAAAAAAACATTGTATGCCAATTCAATTTGTGAATTTCGATGATTCGTTTGATCATGGTGACTAAAAATTTATTAATTGCTTCAACCAAACCATTAGCCTGTGGATAATAAGGTGTAGAACTATCATGGCGTAGGCCAAGTTGGTCAATAAGCTCACTCATCATGATGTTTCGAAAATGACTCCCATGGTCAGTAATTATCACTTGGGGTACACCGAAACGAGCAATCACATGATTGAAAATGAAAGTAGTTGTAGTTTTTCCATCCGCCGTAAATGTAGGCATTGCATCGGCCCATTTGGTAAAATAATCTACTGTGAGAATAATATACACATGCCCCCCGGCTGAGTGAGGGTTACATGATATGAAGTAAATGCCCCATTTTGCAAAAGGACCAACAACAATTATAGGATGAAGAGGAGCGGATGGTGCAGGCATATTTCGATCAAAAATTTGACAATTATGGCATATTCAGACTGCATAAATACAATATTTAAATAAGGACGGCCAAAAATAACTAGCGTGCAATATCTTTTGGGCTGTGGCATGCCCAGACATATGGCTGCCACATGCTCTAGAGTGACAGTCATTTAAAACCTTTTTCGGCTTCTTCATGTGTGAGACAATGTCGAAAAACAGAGTCTGCACCATGACGGTATAGTGTGCTGCCAACAATATGATATTGTTGAGACTAGAAATGGATTTTACGTAGTTGTGATCGTGAACGTTCGGGCCGAATAGATTGGGTCTGATGATAGACAATTATATCTCCATACCAAGGATTAATTGTACAAATAAGAAACAAGGATTCGTCTACAATTGGTTGTTCCACCACAGTTTTTGTATCAGAACTTGGGAAGTCACACATAAGTTTAGCAAATATCAATGATTTCTTCGATTTGGATTTTTCAAATTCTAAGTCAAACTCCTGTAGGATAAAAATCCATTTGGAGTATTTTCCCCCTAGCAATTGTTTGGTCAAAATATACATCATAGGGTTACAATCAGAAATCACTGTTGTTTTGCGTAAAAGTATGTAATGATGAAAACGTTCGACAACTTGGACAACTGCCAAGGCTAGTTTCTCCACATGTGAATATTTGATTTCAGTCGGATGCAAATTTTGACTAAGATAGTAAATCACATGTCCAGTATTGAATTCATATTCCTGAACTATAATCATTCCTATCATGGAATCGGAAGCAGCGAGGTACAAAAAATAATCTTGGTTGTAATTGGGAGGATACAGTAACGGTGCATGGGTCAATGTGTTTTTAAGAGCATCAAAAGATTGATCAGCGATCTCATCCCAAAAGAAAGGAATATTCTATTTTAACAATCTGGTAAAACCTTTCATTAACTCGGCGTAGTTAGGAATGAATTGAGGTAAAAAGTTTGCTTTCCCTTGCAAACTTTGGAGTTGGTGAAGAGTAGAAGCAGGAGGTAAATTGATGATATCCTCAACCTTCGACACGAATACCCGCCTTTGAGACAATAAATCCCAAAAGTCATCGAGATTGTACGGAAAAAAAAAATTTGTGAGGATTTACATGAATCTTATAATGCCTACATCGTATAAAAATGGCTCATAAATGAGTAATATGATCTGCTCTGTGTAAGGAATGAGCAGGCAAATCATCGAGGTAGGGTTGCACAATGTGTTTAATATCATGAAATGCATAATACATTGCCCTCTGAAAAGTGGCGCCAGCATTCTTAAGTCCAAAATATGATTTGCGATAAGAAAAAGTCCCCCATGGACAAATGAAAGTTGCTTTAGGTTGATCTGCAGGGAGTATGTTGATTTGATTGTAACCGGAAAATCCATCCATGAACGAAAACATTTCACTTCCAGCACAATCATCAATAATTTGATCGGTATAAGGGGTTGGATAGTTTTCTTTTGTACAATCTTGATTTATATCCTTATAATCGATGCATACTCATATTGTTCCTTGTTTTTTATTGATAGGAACAATATTAGACACCCAATCTGTTAACGGAATCGGATAAATAAAACCTGCACGAAGTAATTTTTCAACTTCTACTTTAATAGTGGCACCTTTTCTCAGATGTATCTGACGTAATCTCTGTCTGACAGGTTTAGCATCCGGGTATGTCTTAATTTCATGAACAACAATTGACAGATCGATTCCTGGCATTTCTTCATATGACCAGGCGAAAATGTCGCAAAATTCCTGAAATAGGGCTTTATATGCTTGGATTTCGTTAGGTGTACAATAAGCACCTATATGAATGTTTTAAAAAAAATTGGGTTTTACTGAAATGTTAATGGGAACCGTTATAGAAATTTTTTCTAAATTCAATTCAGAATCGGAAGATGAGATAGGATTCTGAGGTTCTTTGGCGTAATTAGTAGTAAAAATAGAGGAAAAATTATTCTCAAAATGATCAAGATCAGGTAAAAACGAAGACCTATGATGTAGATCTTCCCATGGTAATTCATCGACAGACAAGAACTCACGAATTTGTTCATAAGTATTGAATACGTGTTGATGAAGACCTGGAATTGATGTCGAAGCTGAGCTTGATATTGAAAATGACTCCTCATTGATCACAATAACTAGATCTGATTCAGTTGGAGTATCAGAAAATGATTATACAGTCTAATATGCTAACTCAAAAGGACTCAAAGGCATCGCACCATCGAAAGGATCCAGTTCTGTTTCTGAAAGTACTATGCAAGTATCATTCAAGGAAATAGTACTTGATGTAATCATATTGATATTAGAAATAGGAGGCTATACGTTGGGAGCAGGCAAGGAAAAAGTTCCAAGTAAAGCAGAATCTTTAATTAACCCTACCCCAACATCCTTATAAGGGATAGTCGATTTTCTGATATGTTGGATAGTATCAGTAGAGGGTGGTTCAGATGAATAATATGAAAGCTGATCTATTTTAACAATCTTTCCTTTATGAGGAAATATGATGAGACGAAAGATCAATGATACAATAGCAGTCATGGCATAAGACCAACTGCGACCCAGGAGAAGGTTGTAATCCAGAGGGGCATCAACCACTTCCACATCCAGATTAACGGTTTTTCCTTCGACTTCTATTGGTAGATCATGTAAAATACCATACGGCTGAAAACCTCTTCCATCAAAATCTTTGAGGATAGCGGGTGATTGGTTAATTGTCAGAGAACCAAGTTATTTCCAACATTTTAATGACATAATGCATGCGGAAGCCCCTTCATCAACAACAGTACAAAAAATATGTTTGTTTTTACTATTACCAGAATTTGAAAAGCCATTTGATGAGGTAGGCGAGGTGTAAAATTCTCTAAATCAAAGATCATGAGGTTCGAATCCTAGAGGTCTACGGCTCCTAAGGCTGACAATAGTAATTTTATTTGGGCTGGGCATGATTGCAGCACTTCCAAAGCTGACATTGCTGAAGGGGAAATTGCAAAGTCTTCAACAATATTGTAATTTTGAGCAGCTCTCGCATGTGGATTGAAAGCTGATTTACAAAGTACACCTTTGATAGGCAGTTTGACTACTAAGTCAGGATTTTGTTTCTCGATCTGTAGTGGATCAGAAACTGAGGGAGATGTAGTTGATCCTGCTTATCAAAAAAGTTTCACGATTCCCAATGTGCATCCAATTTGATCTGGAATAAAGACCTTCACTAAACGCCTCCTACGTCTCCATTCATGAATGTGATCGGATATGTACGTAGACATAGATTGTTTTAATGAAGTTAGCAATTCTATTCCATTGTCTTATCTAACAGGAAACTGAAAATGAGTTAAGAAAGTAGTAGCTAGTGCATTAAAATTATTAAAAGAACCTCATGGTAACTTGATTGACCATTTGGCAGCTAAACCAATCAGACTTATCTGAAAAGGATGCAAATGAATCAAATCATCGATTAGTGAATTGGATGCACACCAGAGGTGATAAGTCATAACATGATTAGATGGTTCCTCTCCTAACTTACCCTCAAACTTTGGAATATCATTAGGCAACTTGCTAGGCATCAGCGGCCAATATGGAAGATAAAAGATAGGATCATTTGTAAGGTGCAATAGATCAGGTAAATCTAAAGTTGCTATAAACGGTAACCGATGGCTAGGGTCTTGATAATCTTGTGTGATAAAACCAGTTCCAGGAGGAGGATATCGAAGATATCCTAGAATTGGATGCGCATTGGGAATTGTGAAACCTTTTGGATAACTAGGATTAACCAGACCATACTGGGGTTGTTGAGGTATTTGATAAGTATACCCAGGGTACAGCTGATACTGATATACTAGATTTTGTGTAGCTTGTCCAAATGGATACTGTCCCAGGTACGGTTGATAAGTAAATTGTGGTTGACTAGTAAGAATCATACTTGTACGAGCTTGTCCTATAGTTATCTGGACCGTATTCTGAATTGTAGGTCCTAACTATGGCACAGATACTTGAGGAATTTGCACTGATACAGGGGTAGTATAAAAAGGAGCTAGAAATACTCCAGAAATAGGTGTGGTAGGTTGAACAGAAGTTGCAGCAGTAACAAATGTCTGAGGTGGAGTCTGAGGTGTACTAGGCCCAGGCTGCTGAATCGAACCAGGTGCAGGGACTTGAATGGTAGGATGGTCAGGTTGCTGGGTTGGACCAGAACCTATGGGTTGTCCAGGTTGATTAGGTAACTACACATTGGGTTGCATAGTCTGTTGAATTTGAGATGGATCCCATGCTATATTCATTCCGGGGTATTGACCCATAGAAGGTTGTGCATATGAAAGACCATAACCAGGTTCAACATATGTTTGATAATTAACTGGCACAGTTCTGGTTCCTTGTAACAATGGTTGACCTGAAGGAGGTTGAAATCCTTGAGCTGGGTATTGACCTTGAGGTTGATAACCTTGAGGCGTGTATTGAATCTAGGGTTGGTATTGACCTTGAGGAATAAACTGACCCTGGAGTTGACCCTGAGGAATAAATTGACCCTAGGGTTGACCCAGAGGAATAAATTGACTCTGGGGTTGATCTTAAGGAATGTAATGTCCTTGAGGTTGTTCTCTAGGCAGATAATATTGTCCTACAGTTTGTCCTGGTAAAAAATTACCTTGAGGTTTCCCCCCAGGCGATAACTGACTTCCTTGAGGTTGAGGATTTGGAATATTGCTAGACATCAATCTATTATGTGTTCAACGTTTCAGTGTTAGTTTCATTTGTACCAGATGATAGTACTTGTTCAATTGGTTGAGTAGTTGCCAAGGATAATTTTAAGGATGAAAAATTATCTTGAAGTTTAAAAAATTGGCAAATCTCACTAGTCCCTAATATGCAGACTATAAAAATTTTATTGATGTATTGTAAAAAAATTCAAATTTATAATGATATTATATATTTTTTCTATATAATCTTGGCTATTTTTAACGTAAAATAATTTTATATTGTAAAATTTGGGCGAATCATTTTTATAAAAAAATGAAAATTGGCAAATCTTTGTTTTGGAAAAACCATGGAAAATTAGCCCACCCGTGAATATTAGTCCCTAAAATTTTCCATGAGAGTTTCCCCCGGGAAAGTACCAGAGAGCAACTGGTATCCCGAAGGAACAGATAGACCCCCGTATAAAAATGTTTCCGGAGATTAAGAAAACATAGATGACTCACCCGACATAGTTGATGAAGGATGATAACCTCTCAGTGTAGGGTGAAAAGGAATTCAGGGTGGTGAATAAGTAAGACCTGTGTTTTGTAAAAAATCTATCAATGATAAATACCAAGCATAAGTTCTAAAAGGACTGTAGAATATTGATTCACGTTCCCTAAGATTCAATGTTTCTTGGTTTTCGGGAAGAACTACGTCTTCATCTGGACCAACAATTTCTTCATTACATATGAGATCAGAAGGAAGGTTTTCAGTAATGTGATGTCTTACCCTAGGTGAATCAAGATTACTAGAAGTCGGAGTAACAAATACTGAAGATGGTTCAAACACATCAAGTTCAGTTTCGGGCTCAGAAATTTCAGGTTCTTCAGCTAATTCACTGGTTGAAGAAATACTACCAGTAACTTCGGAAATTGAAAGTGGCTCTTAAATATATTCGACTATTTGTGATTGATAATCAGGATGAATAACTATGGATAATTCTCCTGGTTCTGTTGATCTAATTCTACTTACACTAGATGGTACGAATGCTCGCAGTCCTTCAAGTTGACTTAGTGTATACTCAGGGGGTTTCCCCTGGAGTCTATGCGATTGTATTGGTAATTCAGCCACGATTGAAAATTATTAATCACAAGCAAGAAAAGAAAATTTCAATGAAAACTCCTAGAATCACTAAGGAAACAAACAAATTAATCAAATGCCTAAAAATCTAGGAGGTCAAATCACACACAAACAATAACTTCCCACACTAAAAACACTAGTTGGTGATGAAATCCAACATCGTAGTATTTTAATGTAGAAAGGGCGGTTGGAACAGTTACCTCGACAACCTGCTTAATGAAACAGACCGGTGCAAGTTTCTCCACTTAAACCATCTCTAGTGAAGATAACCCTCCAGAGAGTCCAAGTGAGTCTAGTCGACGTCTGCTCCAGGTACAGTGGGATCTTTCCTCCACCGTCACCTTGGGAAAGAATCGTAAATATTATGGCCACTAAGGTTACCAACGCAACTAATATACGTGGGGGAACAGTATACGATATGACATACGCGCAAGAGCAGAGTAACAAAGCTCAGTCCACTCGAAGGCTCCTTGACATAATCCAAGGTATACTGACAAGTGACCCCATGCTCCTCGACAATGGTCTATCCAAGGTTTACTGTTGTAAATATGCGCACATCTTCTATCTTTCCCAATGAGATAGAATTGATTATCCCACTAGTTCGGATATGACCTCGTGCTTGACTCCTTTAAAAGGAGCTTCCCAGAGAATACAAGTGACTATTTTATTTTTCCTACGGCAAGATGAACTACTTGTTTGTTTTAATTGTCCTAGAGAGTTAATTACTCCCTACTCCAAGACACTAGCTGAAGCTATATTGGTGAAAAGAGCCCTAGAAATATAAAAATTACTAGATTGATTTTAATTTAAATTTTGATTTTAATAGGTTGTTTCTTAGGACAATAGGTGCGAAAGTGAAACAGATGATATGTAGTGACCCAACTCAAAAACACATTAAAAATGCATCTTATATGAGAAACAATTCCTTTCCTTTCAATGAATTCTATCGAAAAGAAAGAGTTGAGAAATGCAATATTTTAAAACAATTCTTTCCTTCAAACAAGAATAAATGAAAAGAAATCTAATTTCATGAGAACTCAAAAATGATCAATTTCTCAATAAAAAAATCCCTTTATCATTCAAGATCGAAACTACAAACAAAATTTTCTCCAAAAGAAAACTACAATTTTCTAAAAATAACACTGAAAACTAAAAAACACTAATTTTGAGATCTAAAAATTCTAAAAATTAAATATGAACTAAAACTTTAAATATTTTGAGGATGTTTTTCTTAGCTTTTTATCTAACTAAGAAATTCTTTGCTTAGATTAGCAAGAACTCAAAAAATATCGAATTTTGGTTTTTTAAGTGAAATTTCAAACTTATCAACAATTTTTTTTTTTAAATATTTTCAAATGAGAAAATGGGATCTAAATCTCATAAAACAATTCCTGCTATGAAGTCAAACTCAGCAAGAAAGCAAGAAAATATCGGTGATCTAAAGGTATACCAAGGCTTCTAATCTTTGAGTGGGATAAAGACAAAGCAAAAATTGCTATAACATGCAGATATTTCAGAAAATCATTCAAAACCTAAAAATTCTGAAATAAACTCTCAATCAAAGCTTTCTGATAGAAAATACAAGTCTGGGTATACACTGCGAATCTAACGAACTGATTCAAAAAAGAGAATTTTAAGGTTTTCTAAAAATTTTCACAGGGTTCGCAGTTTCCAGTGTAAACAGGTGCAGTCCCATACTATTTATACAAGAAAAGAGCGAAGATGCCCACATTGTTTCTAAAATAAAAATGCAGATACCAGAAAACTAAAAGAAAAATAAAAAACTCTAAAACATTTCTCACGGATTCTACAGGGATAAACTTCCCAAGCCAGTATAAATCAATCAAAATCAGAAAAAATAAATTCACAAGTCAAAAATAAAAGAAATCAAAGTTCAAGATTCAATCCCTAGCAGAGTTGCCATTTTTTTGGATGGATAAGTCATTCTTGCGGACAAGACAAACCTCCCAAGTGTCCTACGGACAACTAGCAACAAATAGACAAACAAAAACTATTTTCTCTAGATAATATTCGATTCATTAATTAGCTACAACAAGGGTTTTGAAGACCTACCTATAGTCCAGTGCTATTTGTAATAATCTTCTTTCCAGTTGCTTGAAAGAGTCGTCTTCAAAGATCTGCAATGACAAACATGGAAAAAATAAATAGCACTTGCATAGGATAAACCAATTCACAAATTATATATCTATCAAGATGATCAAGGAATTCAAGAAATAAGCTAATTAATTAAATAACTCATGGATAAAACATGATAAAAAAGCTACTTAATTAAAGAACTCATTGAGAAAATGGTATTCATTCGTATTATCTTTAATAAAGAAGATCCTTACAACTGTGTCCACCTTGATGTTGTAAAGGCCTTCTTGGGGTCTGGAACAAGCATTTCCTTTACTCTGACAAGCTTTGCACTCTCTCATCTAAAATACACATGGGTGTGTAATCATCCCCACATAATGACCAATTAAGAGAGTTTGAGTCTATACAACATTTCTCCTAAAAAATTCTCAAAATCTAACTCCCTAACTAAATTCTGAAGCTTTACTATGGCTTCAATTTATAGGAAAAGAGAGGAGGTTATGGTTCCACATAAGAGGGATATAATACTCTTTTGAAGGGATTGAGCTCCATAAATCAAGGGGTAGGCTCCCATAATGGAGGAATGAACATACATGATAGGAGCGAACCTTCCACTGGATAATTGCTTCTAGAAGCTTCTAGATTTCACTGCTAGCATTCTAAATGTTACCTTCTGCCTCATTTTACCTTTTATAGGGGTCTGCACCCTTAATGAAGAAAAAGTGTGTTTAGCTCCACATGCTTTAGATCAAAAAGGTGCAGCACCACAGGTAATGTTAAGAGAAAGTGCGGTACAAGTATTTTTAAGACTTTATGAGCTTTTCTCTCAATTTCAAGGCTTTATTTTAGGAACTTTAATGTTGTATACTTCTAAGGGAGTACTAAAACGTCATGGTGACAAATTTTAGTGTAACAGATATCCTTTTAATGATTCTAAGCAAAGGCTTTGAAGACTCCACAAACTTGGGTATAAATCAGTGTAAATAACCTAACCTAAACGATCAATATTGTATTCTAGAACATTGGATGATAAATAACCATTCCCATTACATGGGCTCCATCACAAGAAGTGTAAACATTGCATAAAATTAAAAAAGCCAAAATTAAAATGGGAATCCACACTTTGGATAAAACTCAATTTGGATGTGAAAATTTTGCAACCCTGCAATAAGACTTCAAAAAGGAAACTTCGAATAAAACCAAACCTTTTGATAAATATCAATGGTTAAATGCACCAATCAAATTCAAAAATAAAACTTTTAATAAAACCAAACATTTGGATAAAATCATTTGTTAGATGCACCGATCAAAGAAAATTAATATCGATTCAACCCCAAATCGATCGCTATAATGCCACTGCCCTAAGGAAGGACTAATAAGTGTTCCTATTGATCTATCTATTGATTAATTGGATATTGTGAAGTGTGAAATTATATATTATAGTAAATATAAACAAAATTAATCTACAGTGAAATTGTGATTCTTTTATTTATATTGATGAATTCTTTGTTATTGAAAACCTTAAACGCAAATTTTTTCTCACACTGACATAATTTCCATCCTATAAAAATGTTAAAATATAAAAAAAAATTAAATTCTAATATTATTTTACTGAACTAATAAATTATTGATCAAATAAAATATTAAATCTCAATCTCAATTACCATGATAATGTTAAAATTTCATGTGTAAGAAGACACAACCCCTTTATCAAATTATTTCAATTTAAAATAAAAAAATAAATACGGATTTGTAATTATTTTGTATACAGAGAAGGAATGAGAAGTGTTGAGATTAATTACACCTGTTAATTCAACAACTTATCGGCACCACCTTACTTCCCTCACCTCCTGGACCATCTCAACATCGAAGGGGTGCCACTGCCTTAACCTCTTGAGCATCGAAGGGGCATTAGCCGACTTATTTTTTGTAGAAATGTAGATCAATTATAGAAGCAAGAGGCATATCCTAGATGTAGAGTTCGAGTTGTAAAGCAGCTGTAGCTACAGAGTTCGTTGCTTGAAGTTATGTAAATTAATCTTTGATTTGATGTTAAATTAACACAGCTAGGTCTTTCATTGTTTCCTCTCTGTTTTTCAATTGGTATCAAAGCCATGGTAGTGAGGGCTCAGTAAAATGAGTATCTTCATTCAAGTAGTTGTGTTCTTTTGTGCTCTATTTCAGAGACATGGATTGAGTGTATTACAATTGTTGTGTTGTGAAGGTGGAGGTAGAAGAGCTGAGTGTTTAAGTAGCTATTGTTTTAAGTTAAAGACAGTGGAAAATTGTGCCTATAAAATTGCGGAAATAATGTGAGTTTCTAGTTAAATTGAGTTGCATATGAAATTATAATATTCCAATTGTTTGTGTTGATTCAAATGTGAAATATGTTGTTAAATGTTTTCTGCAAGAGTGATATTCTATATGTGGAACTGATTTTTTTTTGACTCATTAAGCTCTGTGAGTGAGAAGCTACTTACCATTGAATCAGTTGCTTGAAATCAGATGATATTAAGCTCATGTTCTAACTGTTGGAGTTGTTGGAAAAGGTCGTCCTTGTAGCCCGTGGTGAGTGAAATGAGCATGGTGGAATCTATTTTTAAGGGAGAGGCTCAGTGAAATGTTTATAGCCGTTGGAGAACTATGTTTGTTGCATAATAGACGATCATGAAATATTGAGCATTTGCATCACTGTTACAAGTTGTAACATTATCGAGTGATTGTGTCGAAGGAGAAAAGTTACCTGAGGCCTCCACTATCAGCCACATTTTGTCGCTATCTCTTTTGTGAGTAGCCCTTTATGATGCTTTTTATATAAGATCTGTTGACGGTGAGAAAGTTTTAAAAGCAGATTTTTTATTGGAATTTTTTTTTAAAAGGTGGCAAGTTCAAAGTATTTTGGAACAAGGACAATGACCTATAAAGTTTTTTTTTTAAAGCCCCTCATGCATATAGTGAAAAGAGTTAAGCTATAGAATGTTTTTTATTAAAAGAATACTTTTTAAGATTCATGTGTGGGTAAGATATTAAAGGATTATCAAATATTTAAGTAAAGGTTGCATGGATATTCGAAGGGCTTCTTTCAAAAAAGAGTTTATTAAGTGGGAAAATTTTGGTGATAAATTTTTTAGAAGTGTATGTTGCATGGTAGGAAGGTTTATAAATAATTTCATGAGAAGATCTTTTAAAAAGGAGAAAAAAATAGATGTTTTGAATTGAAAAGTGTTCAGGGCTTTGTAAAGTCTCTACTTACAAAAATTATTTGGCGTTTTGTGAAGAATGAAAGTGTTTTGGCTAAAGTTTGTGCCTTACGGCGTTAAATATTGGAAATCACATTTTGTTTTTGGGGGCGATATGAAAGATAGTCACATGCAATTGTGTAAACAACTATAAGACTGAAAGAAACACTTTTTTCATGGATCTCAAAGCGAGACTGAAGAAGATAAAGAAAAGGAAACAAAACGAAGAGGCAGAGATGGTTGCCATGTTTAGAGAGGTTGAGGTCGGATCCGAGGAACTCAAAGGTATAGTAGAAGACAAAGAAGAGATCGAAGGTGACTGGTGTATCTTTGATCTGCTACCACCACCTATGTTTACTAGTAAAATTTTTGATCTTTGGGTTATCATAAAGCTAAATTTTCTTCGAGCTAAATATTTAATTGAGTATCACTCTAATAACCCATAAGATGAAGTATGTGATGCTTTAGCATTTTATTTTATCAAACAGGTATTGGATGAGATTTTTTTCCATAAGGTAGCAATAGCTACAACTTCCAAGGAAGTATGGAAGATCCTAGAAGTAGAATTTTTTCCAGGGGGGAGTAATCAAGTCGAATATCATAGCACTGTATAATCTGTTGAAGCCATGTTTGAAGATGAAATTGAAGGTGCATCTGTAGTAGCCAATCTACAAAAAGAGGAAGATTTTGGTGAATTTCACTTGAAAGTGGATCACAATATTAATGGTATGTTACCAGCTCGAGTTTATTTTTGCATAAATAATGTTGCAAGTGGTGAAGAAATTTATTCAGTGGATCCAACAATTTCAATTGCTGATTTTAACTTTGATGAAGATGAATGCACTGGTGATGAGTGGTTGTGGATGGTGCAACAGGAACATCTTATTGATACATTATTATTCAGCGATAGAAACCCACTTGTGCCTCAAAAGAAAGTGGAAGGAAACATGTTTTAAGAAGCAAAGGTGAAGAATCTAGATTATGAGGCATCAATAGAGTCAAAGAAGGAAGAAGAGAAGAAAGCTCTATTCCAGTGCAGAATGAACAGAACTAATATGGTTCTGAATATGTATTTTCATATAAACTTAACATTGATTTTGTGTGTGCAGATGTTAGAAGAAACCATGAGAAGAAGCAACCAAATATGAAGAAGAATTAAAATTCCTTGAAGCATGGCTTGAAACACCATGCGTTGATGATGTCCACATAGAATTTGCATCAATGGATTTTCAAGATAACATAAACAATGTTGAAAATTAAAATTTCAATGAATTTTTTATGTATTGGAGTCCTCAAGAGATAAAATTCTATTATGAACCTATGTTGTAGCAAATTTATAATCAGAATATTGATGATGAAGAACAAACTATAGAAGATCATATGTGGCAGCAGTCCAGATATGAGCAGATTTATGAAGATGTAAAGGGCATCCATGGACACTGTGAAATGATTTTTTATGTTTTTATGATAAACAAAGATTTAATGATGAACGCGCTACAAAAACAAATGAAGAAACTGGAATTTGGACCCTACGTCAAAAAGACAAAGATCAAGCAATTGAGAGGATACATAATTTGGAAAAGGAGGAAAAATAAATTTAACTAAAAAGTTCATGTTGTCATAATTTCTGAGTCATTGCAAGCCTACCTGAGACTTAGACCAGCATGCATGTTTAAGTTATGTTAATTCATGGTTAAGTTTTCATTCGTAATTAAGAGGGACTGTTGAAATTAATTATTCCTATCAATTCACCAACGCACCACCACTGCCCTACCACCTTGACCTCCTTGACCGTCTCAACACCTTAACCTCTTCATCATTGAAGGGTGCCACCGCCTTAACCTCTTGAGCATCGAAGGGGCAGTAACCGACTTATTGTTTGTATAAATTTATATTAGTCATAGAAGCGAGAGGCATAGTTTGGACGCAAAGTCCGAGTTGTAAAGCAGTTGTAGCTGCAAAGTTCGGCGTTTGATGTTATGTAAATTAATCTTTGATTTTATGTTAAATTAGAACAACTACATCTTTCGCTGTTTTCTCTGTCTCTTTCAGGGAGTCGAGTCCCATTCTAGGTTGGGATTCAAGTCTCTCTCTGACTTCCCGGTGTGGTTCAGCTCCATTCTAGGTTGGGATTCAGTTCTTTCTCTGACTTCCCGGTGTGGTTCAGCTCCATTCTAGGTTGGGATTCAGGTCTTTCTCTGACTTCCCGGTGTGGTTCAGCTCCATTCTAGGTTGGGATTCAGGTCTTTCTCTGACTTCCCGGTGTGGTTCAGCTCCAAAACCCTACCCCCTGCAAGTAGGGGTTGGGAAAAACACAGGAAAATTCAAAAGCTTAAAATCCCACTTCTGACATTCAAAAATAAAAGATTCTTTTAAAAGTAAAACTATCAATGGAATCATCGTTTTCACTAGTATAGATTTAGATAACTAATAAAAGATTTGATGGCTACATTTCTTTAAACAACTCATTCTATTTCAGTTTAATAATTTTATATTAATAAAGTTATCCAACTTTACACATGATTATTTTAAGATTTGTAAACTATGTTGATTGTCACTTGCACGCAATAATTTAATAATTGTTAGTTTCATTGTGGAGAAAAATACAAATCATTTTAAATATTTATATTTTTTACTAGGGGACGTATGCTTATTCTTTTCTAAAATTTGATGAACGATAGATCGATATAGATCGATATATATGGCCATTTAAATAAATTTATTGACAGTGGAATTGTAATGATGAATTTGGAGAGCACTAAGACAGAGAATATAACTTACTCAGAGTGGTTTGCAAATTCGTAAAGCTTGCAGATTTCAGAGAAAATGGTAGGATAAATTTTAGCATCACACACTCGAATGCCTTTTAGGCTAACCTCCCTTGCGTTTATAGAAATCTGCATGGTTACTTGTAGGGTTTTGAATTTGTTTCAGTTTCATCTTCTTTCCACACAACATAAGTGGCAGGTATGTCTAATTTAGAGACATCTTTACTTCTAGTTTAGATTTCGAAAATATTTCCAATTCCAACGAACAATAATGAAGTAAATTTACTCCCATTTTAATATTTTAATATTGGTACTAAGAACACCACTAAATTTATTTTTTAATCTTAATGCTCAGCTGCTCGCATCCTTTCCTGGAATGACTCGCCAAAGAACCTTCAGTTACACATTGTTTATCCAGATAATCGCTATCCTCCATAGCAAAAATATAATCACCATCTTTCTTCGCCCAAAGTGACCTTCCATGGAAAAGCCCCTTCAACAAGATCCTGAAGTTTGATGCAACTGTGCTAAGTTTCCATTACTTCTGAAAGATGATGCATTTTATTGAAATTAGGACTTTACCATAAATAATTAATTGTGCTAGTAATGTTTAACTTGAACGGCGACAATCTCAAAACATTGAAATTCTCACTCTCTATATTCATGTAGTCATTCTTCAAAGAATGTTTATAACACTCGTGTTTTCAAAATCGTTATGGAAATATTAGTAATCTTGTTTTATTTCAAAATTAAATAATTGTTCCTATTGCACTATTTACCGATATTATAGTAAATATATATTTTTTTATGTTATTAAAGACCGTAAACCCAAAAAATTTCTCACATGAATAGAATTTCCATCTAATGAAAATGTTAAAATATAAAAAATTGTTTAAATTATAATCTTATTTTACTGAACTAATAAGTTATTGATTAAAACAAATACTAAATCTCAATTTCAATGGCCATGCTATAGTTAAAAAAAAAAATTGTGAAAAGTGAAATTATTTTTTATATAAATAGGGAGTGAGGACTCTGTCCCACTCTAGCTGGGGAGTGGAGTCTCTCTCTGCCTCCCTTCTGTGGCCAAACTCCAAAGCCCTTCCTCAGGCTATTCCGCTTCGGGCAAGACACAAAAGGCAACTCAAAAGCTTACAAAACCCACTTTCGAGTTTCCAAAATAAAATACTTTTTAAAAAGTAAAACCACCAACGGAATTATTGGTTAGCTAAGAAACTAATTAAATATTTGATGGCTAAGTTTCTTCAAACAACCTTTCTATATCAGTTTAATAATTTTATGTTAATACAGTTATAATATTTTGCATATAATTATTTTAATATTTTTTAAATTATTTTATTGCTTTTGATGGGATGGCTTCGAAATTTATCAACCATGTTTTATAAATAGAATACAGCAGAGATATTATGTACACAACACAAATCATGTTGAATGTTTTATTGATCACGAGAGATACAAATATAAAGGACATAATACACTGACTTCCACAATCTAGATCGTCACTCTAACTCATAACTAACTTATAATATAGGAATCAACTACTTCGAGACTCACACTTGAGAACTTGCATTGAAAAATCACAGTGACACATGGAAGAATTACTTCCAACACCCTCCCTTAATGCTTACATGAGAAACACATATTACAACAACAAGGATAATATGTCTCACTAGTCTTCATTAGCACTCACATCCACTCTAAAATTTTGCAAACACCACTCTTTCACCACCACATCTTCGAGTTGTCAATTAACCACCATTTTAAACATAACTTCCTCTGACCATCGTTAATGAACTTTGCAAGATCAATAGTATTGACAACTTGGCTCGTCATGACTTCTGCGATAAGAGTCGTCAAGTAATGAACCATCCTAATGACCAACTACCATTTTTTTGATATTTCGCTTTTGACTATCCATTAGTTGCCAGGATGGAGTTTTGGATACTGAATGTGTTGAAAAGATGAATAAACAACTTGACATTACACAAGAATTGATGGTTCAGACAGTGAAGCTTCCAGTTTCAGAATGACCAACCTTTTTTTATAGAAAAAAAAAAAAAAAAAAATTATTCACAGGACAAATGCACACAATAGAAGAACTTAAATCACTTTTTTTAGGGTAGTTTGAGAGGTGATTCTGATGCCACTCATCACTATCTGATTATGATATTTCATCCAAGTTGGCAATGTTTGCAGTTTCCTTGTCATTCAAAAGATCCCTTGCAAAGGTTCTACAATTCCATGATGTATGTCCATATTTATGACAATAGAAGCATTATGTTGAATCCTTTTTTTCTTTCATTTTTCCTTTTGAAAATAGTACAAGTTCATGTTGAACACCAACATCTAAAGCTTCTGTATTTTCCCTTAATTCCTCAGCTAAAAGTGATGCTACCATTCCTTCTAATGTTTGAGAAGACATTTTCCTTAATGTAAAAACAATGTTGCTATATTTGGGAGATAAGCTATTTAATAGAATTGATTTAGCATCATCTGTTTCTACCTTGGCAGCATCATCTGTTTCTACCTTCGCAGCAATTTCAGCCAACTTCCCAAAGAGAGAGATTAACTCATTTATATGATTAGAGAGAGGTGTCTCATCATGCATTTTGAGACTAAAGAGTTGTAGCTTTAAACAGAATTTTGGGTTCATAGCTTTTGCCCCAAATATCTTACTCAACTGTTCACATATTTCATGAGATGATTTTGCTAAATCAATCAAATGCATTTGAGTGTCTCAAAGAGCCAATCCAATTATCACCTTAGCCTTGTCTTCTTTATTTTCCCATTCAATTAAAATCTTGGCATCAGTAAGAGCTTTTTCGGTTCCTTTTACTATACTCCATAGGCCTCTATTCATAAAATGCATTTTTATTTAAACTTTCCACGTATGGAAATCGATGTCATTAAACTTATATAAAGGAAGAGATTCCATGCTACCTTATTTTCTTCTTTCATATCTGAGATCTACAGATCTGATTTTTCTCCCACACTATTGGCAACAACTTGACCTACAACTCAACAAATCTCTATACTCACAACAACAATAGCCAAATATCTATACTCACAAATCCAGTCAACAAAGCACAACAACATTCAACAGATGCATCGCCCCATGTTGAATTTTGATCCGTGTGATGTGATGTTGTCTCTTACGCGCTCACAATGTGTCTAGCTGACTTGCAACTCTGCATAGATCAGATTTGCTACTCAGCAATCTTAAACTGAGACGCAGATCGAGATGAGAAGATCAATAATGGACGATGACACCCGCAGATGAAGAACACAAAAAGATCAAACTCTGTAACATCGGACTAGAGCTAGACTCTTCCAGCTTTTAACAAAGACTGTTCTGCAAAATTGTGTCAGTTCCTCACAAATACGAGATCTCGAGCTTCACTGGCGAATAAAAAGTCACACTCTAAACTAATCTGAACTCCCGAGCGGCATATATTCAATCACATTTCGGGTCTGCATAATCGTCAACATAGATTCATCGCTACTTTTGTACCATTGCGATTTCACCTTTGATTATCCAGTGTCGCCCTTGTGATTACAGAGTTGTGTTTTGGCGAGAAATGATTCTTAAATAGCACAAACCAGATAATAGTATTTTTAAAAATCCAGATCTGTCAACATGCCTCTGTGATATTGGCTTTCACATATGACTCTGACACCATGTGTGATAAATAGAAGACAACAGAGATTATGTACACAACACAAATCATGTTGAATGTTTACTGATCACAAGAGATACAAATATAAAGGACATAACACACTAACTTCCACACATCTATATTATCACTCCAACTCGTTTCCAATTCATAACATAGGAATTAATTGCTTTTAGACTCACAATTGGAAATTCACAATGACAACTCACAATAACACAGGAAAGCATTACTTCTAACAAACCATTTATAAACTATGTAGATTGTCACCTTCATGCAATAATTTATCAATTATTGGTTTCATTATCGAGAAAATTACAAATCATTTTAAATATTTCTATATGGGATATACTTATTCAGCTCTGAAATTTTATGAATGATGGACCTCAATATAAATAAGCACTAATCATGTAGATATGTATAATGTGGAAAATTATTGCTTTACCTCAATATAAATAAGCACAAATAAGCACTAATCATGTAGGTATGTATAATGTGGAAAATTATTTCTTTTTAATGATAGCTACTTTTTGTGCATTTAAGTAAAGAGAAATAAGTGTTAAAAATAATATTTTAGATTGTATTTAAAAAATATGTTATGTTGACACTCTATCAAATATGATCCACAACACGAATTGAAAACTACAAAAACTCTGATTTTAAATTAATGTTATCTCAACTTTATAAACTTCAATTTTAACATGTTTTTTTGTTTGGAACTCGGTTATTTTTTAATTTTTATAAGAATCTCACCATCTCAATTGATCTCCTCAAATTTCATTTAGAAAATTTACAATAAATGGTTTTAGTGTTTCCGGCCTTATTTTCCCTTTAAAAATGTCATTTCCTATCTCGCTATGGCACTTCCCTTTTTCTTGCACCACTCGTTTTTATTTTTTATTTACGAAGGCTGTGTGCCAGAGAAAATCTAAAACACTCCAAACCTCTCGAACAAGACTTTGTGTATGTAATATAAACTACATTGTATCACATATATATAACTTAATTGTAAATATTTAATACTACTTATTATACATGATATATTAATTTAATTTATATCTATATTGTATTAAATTATATTAATTTATATGTAACATATTGTAGGTATCAATATCTTTATTATACACATACATTGTAAATATTATGACTAACACAACCACATTTTCCAATATGATTAGTATAAATCCATAGGCATATATCCACCAACCACCACATGAATAATTATTATATTTATATTCAGAAAGAGAAATTGTTTGTTATTAATAACCTTATAAATAATAACAACCATATCAATATTATTGTATATTTATATATTTATGTTTAGTTATATTAATATTAATTTATCTATTAATATAATATTATGTTAATACATAAAAATTTATTAATATATTAATAATTATATTTCAAGTTATTGTACCGTTCACATATATCATAATAATAAATAGTATTGATAAAACTATTTAATTATTATTAATACTACTTATTTATCTCTCACCATTATCGTAAATAATTATTACATATTTATTAATATAATTGCCAATATGTTTTATGTTTTATGTATTTACTTGCAGTATGTAGTAATTATAATAATAATATACATAACAAACACAAAATATTAATATTATAAACACAAGGGATTAATAAACACAAAATATAAATATTATAAACATAAGATATTAATAATACAAACCCTTGGGATTCATATTATAAACCCAAAGAATTAATAAAACCAAGGGATTATTAACATCATAAACCGGAAGAATTAATAGGCATAAAGAATTTTTAATATTATAAACATAATGGATTAATAAACTGAATGCATAAATATTATAAATCAAGGGATGAATAAACCCAGTGCATTAAGAAACCGTAGGAATGAATATTTTAAATCCAAGGGATTAATATTATAAACCCACATAATTAGTAAACCCAAAGGATAATTTTGATAAGCATAAGGGATTACTAATATTATAAACCAAAGAGATAAACAAACTCAAATGATTAATATTACAAACCCAAGGGATTAATATTATAAACCCGAAGAATTAGTAAACTCAAGGGATAAATATTATAAATCCAAAGCATGAATAAACTCAATGGATTAATATTATAAACCTAAAGGATGAATAAACCAAAGATATTAATATTATAATCTTATAAGCTCGACACATTAATGAACCCAAGGGATTAATATTATAAACCAAAAGGATTATAAACCCTAGGATTAATATTGCAAAATCAATATATTAATAAACCAAAGGGATTAATAAACCTTAATAATTATTAAATCTTCACCTTGAAAACCCTAGGATTAACATTATAAAAAAAACTTATAATATGTGGCTGACCATGGTTGAGCATATTCAACCACATTTGACCATTGTTGACTATAGTTCACAATGGTTGATAAAGGCTGACCATGATCAAACATGGTTGATCGTGGTTGTTAATGGTTGATAATTATGGTTTAACCATTACGAGTGACTATATTGGTTGATTGTTATGGATGACTATAATTGTTTTCCCTGGTGGACCATGGTTTCACATTATGGTTGACCTTGTTTGACCATTGTAAACCATGGTTGACCATTCTAACCATGTTGATATTGATTGACCATAACGATTGACCATAGTTGACCAATTTATGAACACAATGGTTCACAATGGTTAACCATTATGGTTATAAATCCAAGGGATCAATAAACCCGAAGGGATTAATATTAAAATCCCAAGGGAAAAATAAAACCTAGGAATTAATATTTTAAATCAAAGGGATTACTATTATAAACTCGAAGAATTACAAAAAACAAAGGATAAAATTTATAAACCAAAGGGATAAATAAGCTCAAAGTATTATATTAAGATACCAAGGGATTAATATTATAAACTCAAATAAATAGTAAGGGACAAATATTATGAATCCAAGGCATGAATAAACCAAATCGATTAATATTATAAACCTAAGGGATGAATAAAACCAAGGGATTAATATTATAAACCAAAAGGATTATAAACCCTCTTATTAATATTATAATACCAAGAGTTTAATAAACCCAAGGTATTAATAAACCTTAATAATTTTTAAACCTTCATCTTCAAAACCCTATGATTAACATTATAAAAAGACGTTATAATATGTGGTTCACAATGCTTAAGGATATTCAACCATGTTTGACCATTGTTAACTAAGGTTCACAATGGTTGATAACCGTTGACCATGGTTGACCATGATTGATCATTATGGATGACCATAATGGTTTTCCATGGCTCACCATTATGGTTTACCATGGTTTCCCATTAATAGTTTACCATTTTTGACCAATTTATGAACATAATGGTTCACCATGGTTAACCATTATGGTTCAACATGGTTGTCAAGGGTTCACCATGGTCGACCATTGTTGGTCTAAGTTGATCATGGTTAATTATGGTTGACCTTGACAACATAAGTAGACCATTCTAATCATGTCGAACTTAGAAGACCTTGCTAACCATATTTGACCTTGGTTGACCATCGTTGATCATTTATATATAAACCACAGTAGTGTAAAGGTTGACAATGGTTGATCATGTGACCATATTCAACCATTGTAAATGGATAACAAAGGTTGACCATGGTCAACCATGATCAAGCATGGTCAATATTCTACCATGGTCAACCATAATCAACCATGATTAATATTCTACCATGGGCAACCATGATCAATCCTTGTTGAATAGAGTCAACCATGACCAACTATGTTTGGCTATGTTTGACTAATGTGGTTAAACTAAAGTGTTAATCAATTTGAGGGATTATTAGTATTATAAGCCCAAAGGATTGATAAAACCAAGGGATTACTATTATAAACAAAATCTATTAATAAAACCAAAAGATTATTAATATTATAAATCCAAGGGATTAATGTAATAAACTAGAGGGATTAGTAAACCCAAGGGGTTAATATTATAAACCCAGTGGACTAAAAACCCTAGTATGAGCATTATAAACCATACAATTATAAACCCCAATATTATAAACCCTAAACCCAATATTATAAACCATAATACTAAACTATAATTTATTCATCCACGATTAATATTCTACCATGGTTAGCCATGGTCAACCCTTGTTGAATAGCATCAACCATGACAAATTATGTTTGACTATGTCTAACTAATGTGGTTAAATCCAAGGGTTAATAAAGCCGAGGGATTATTAGTATTATAAGTCCAAGGGATTAATATTATAAAGTCATGGTATTAATGAAGCTAAGGGATTATTAGTATTATAAACCCAATGTATTACTAAAGCCAAGGGATTGATATTATAAACTTGAAGGATTAATAAACCCAAGGGATTAATATTATAAACCAATGGATTGAGAACCATATGATTAACATTATAAATCATACAATTATAAACCTTAATATTATAAACCCTAAAACCAATATTATAAAACAAAATATTAAGCTATAATTTATTCAATATGCCAATGCGATATTGAATAAATTACAATGTAATATATCATTTTGACAATGATTGTCATACTTCTTGTTGTATTGCGACGATGCTTTCCGACACTCTCACATTGGATATATATATATAAACTTTAATATTAAACCCTATATTATAACACTAATATTACAAACCTAATATTATAAATTCTATACAATGACATAATGCTTGACGAATATGATTTAACATAACGGTTTACCACGTATGACCATAATGGTTGACCTTGGTTGATAATGGTTGATAATTATGGTTAACCATTATGGATGACTTTATTAGTTGATCATTATGGATGACCATAATGGTTTTTCATGGCTTTCCATTATGGTTCACCATGGTTTCCCATTATGATTGACCTTATCTGACCATGGTTAACCATGATTGACCATTCTAACCATTTTAATCATGTCGATATTGATTTACCATAACGGTTGCCCATCGTTGACCAATTTATGAACATAATGGTTCACCATCGTTAACCATTATGGTTCAACATGGTTGTCAAGGGTTCACCATGGTTGGCTATTTTTGGCATATGTTGATCATGCTTAACTATGGTTGACCTTGTCAACATTGGTTAACCATTTTGATCATGTGATCTTCCATGACCTTGCTAACTATCATTGACCTTGGTTGACCATCGTTGATAATTTATATATAAACCACATTAGTGTAAAGGTTGACAATGGTTGACCATGTGACCATATTCAACCAGTGGAAATGGCTAACAAAGGTCCACCATGGTCAACCATTTTCAACCATGGTCAATATTCTACCATGGTCAACCATGATTAATATTATACCATGGTTAACGATGAATAACCATTGTTGAATAATGTCAACCATGACCAAATATGTTTGTATATGTGTAAATAATGCAGTTAAACCCAA
This sequence comes from Pinus albicaulis, assembly GCA_034641835.2. Classification (NCBI taxonomy): domain Eukaryota; kingdom Viridiplantae; phylum Streptophyta; class Pinopsida; order Pinales; family Pinaceae; genus Pinus; species Pinus albicaulis. The sequence continues at coordinate 432,776,562 of CM076579.1, forward strand.
GGGTTATTAGTATTATAATTCCAAATAATAAATAAAACCAAAGGATTAATATTATAAATACAAGGTATGAATAAAAAAAAGGGATTCTTAATATTATAAAGCCAAGCGAATACGAAATCCAAGGAATTAATATTATAATCCTGAGGGATTAATAAACCCAAGGGGTTAATACTATAAACCTAAGGGATTATTAAACCCAAGGGGTTAATATTATAAACCAAATGGACTAAAAACCCTAGGATTAACATTTTAAACCATAAACCCGATATTATAACCATAATATTAAACTATAATCTATTCAATGTCATAATGCGACATTGAATAAATTACAATCTAATATATATATATACCCTATATTATGACCATAATGGTTGACAATGGTTGAGCATATTCAACTAGGTTTAATCATCGGGGATTAATATTATAAATGCAATAGACTATAAAATGTAGGATTAACATGATAAATCATACAATTATAAACCATAATATTATAAACGCTAGACCCAATATTATAAACAGAAATATTAAACTATTATTTATTCAATGTGAGAATGCGACATTAAATAAATTACAATTAATGTGTCATTTTGATAATGATTGTCACATTGTTTGTCGCATTACGACAATGATTTCCCACACTATGACACTTGATATATATATGAAGAACCTAATATATATTAAAACCCTATATTATAAACTTTAATATTAACCTTATATTATAAACTCTATATTATGACCACAATGGTTGATGAATGTGATTGAACATAATGGTAGACCACTTGTGACCATAATGGTTGACCATGGTTGAGCATATTCAAGTAGGTTTGAACATGGTTGACTATGGTTTGCAATGGTTTGTAACAGTTGACCTTGGTCGAAAATGGTTAGCCGTGGTTGATAATGGTTGACCATTATGGTTAACCATTATGGGTGACCATATTGGTTGATCATTATGGATAACAATTATAGATGACCATAACCGTTGAACATGGCTAACCATATAATTATAAACCTTAATAATATAAACCCTAGACCCAATATTATAAACAATAATATTAAACTATAACTTTTCAATGTCACAATGTGGAATTGAATAAATTACAATCTAATATATCATTGTGATAATGATTGTCACATTTATTATCGCATTGCAACAATTCTTTGCCACACTGTGACATTCAAATATATATATATATATATATATATATATATATATATATATATATATATATATATATATATATATATATATATATATATATATATATATATTAAAAAACTATACTATAAAATGTAATATTAGCCTTATATTATAAACCCTAATATTATAAACTCTATATTATGACCATAATGGTTGGCGAATATGTTTGAACATAATGGTAGACCACTTGTGACCATAATGGTTGACCATGGTTGACCATTATGGATTTCCATTGTTTCCCATTATGGTTGACCTTGTCTGAACATGGTCAACCATGGTTGACCATTCCAGCCATTCTAACTATGTTGATATTGATTGATCATAATATTTGACCATCATTGACCCATTTATGAACATAATGGTTGACCATTATGGTTCAACATGGTTTTCAAGATTTCACTGTGGTTAACCATTGTTGACCTAGGTAGATCATGGTCGATTATGGTTGCCCTTGTAGACATTGGTTGACCATTCTAATAATGTTTATATTCGATGACCTTGCTAACCATTTTTGACCTTGGTTGACCATCTTTGATCATTTATATATACAAAATTTGTGTAAAAGTTGACAATGGCTGATATTCGTTGGCAATGGTTCACCATGATTTACCATGTGACCTTAATCAACCATTGGCAATGACTAAAAAAGCTTTACCATGGTCAACCATGATCAATATTCTATCATGGTCGACCATGATCAACCATGATTAATATTCTATCATGGTTAATCGTGATCGACCATTGTTGAATAACATGAACCCTGACCAAGTATGTTTAACTATGTCTCACTAATGTGGTTCACTATGTTTGATTTTAATAATATGGAATAACAATAGTAGACAATTATGTTTGATTGAAGTTGAAAACTACTCATTGTCAAACATAATCAAACATAGTCCAACATAGTCAATGACATTAGTAAATGTAATTGACTAATATTGTAATGTCACATTGCCATGTTGGATAAATTGCAATAAAATGTAAAATTATTTATATTATCATCAACCCTCATACTATATTAATATTAAGTTAAATATTCTTTATATTGTTAGATCTAATACTTTTTTGATCCATAACGTAGATAGAAATATCTTTCGAAATAAACACATCATCAGGATTAGGTCAATTGATAATATAAATAATTGACCTAATTATTTATATTATCAATATTAATGTTCATATAATTAATATTGTTAATCATACTACTAGAATATATATATATTATAAATTTTAATTTGTTAATAATTTTATTTTGCATTAGTAGAAAATAAATATTATTTTTTTTTTTTATCAACATTAATGTTAATAATATTTTTTTAACAATTTTAATGTGACTAATATTATTACTATTATTAATTAAATATTATAGTGTTAATATTATAATGAAATATTATTATTATAAATATCAAAAATTTTAAAAACTTATTAAAATTATTAATATTACTAACATTATCTTTTAAAAATTATTAATATCATTATTAATATTATATTTAATGATATTAATAGTTATATAATTTTTAATATTAATTTTATTATTATTATTATTATATTTATTAATATTAATGTATTTAATTATTAATATATTATATAATTAATATTACATAATAATTAATGAAAATTATTGTGAAAATAATAATAATAATAATAATAATAAAATTATTATTATTATTAAATAAAATATAAATTTATATTTAATTTAATAATAAGATTATATTTAAATTAAGTTTTAATGTTTATATTATTATAATAATAATATTAAGTTTAATTTTGTTTTATAAACTAATAAAATTGATCATAAACCTATTCCTAATGCTTAAAACATAACACCTAAAATCTAAGAGTAAAAAGCTAAAGTTAAAAGATATAACCTAAAGTATGCAAAGCACTTTGTATGTAATTATTACATCATTGAAATCATTGCATTTCGCTATTTTTAAGTTTGTGGAAATAACAATAATTTTTTATTATTAAATCCGTAGTTAATTTTAAGTATTTAAAAACTAATTACTATGAAATATTATTTTATAAGCATTTTAATCCATTTTATTTTATTAAATTTTAAATTGCAAAAGTCATGTGGTTTTAGATATAGTTTTAATAAAACGTAATTGGTTGATTTTGAATATTTTAATAGAAGCATATAAATTATTAATCTTCTAGCATTATTCACAGCTTTCATATTTACATTTCCACATATTGTGATACTGGGTCTATATCATCGGGTGAAAATTTAAAGTAAGACTTATGAATAATTACCTATATTTCATTTTGATATATTACATTATTTCTTGATGTATATGCTTAATATTCGAGCAATTAATATATAAAAAAACAATGTAAATAATTATTACATATTTCCAATAATTGCATTTAGTTATTTTAGCTTTTTAGTGAAAATTTTGAATAAAACAATTAGGTAGATTTCCTAATCACATTGATTGAGAAAGATGAGCATGTACTCTTTTTTCCTTATCTACATGTGAATTGTGTCTCACTTTTATATCTGACAATGAATTGTTGTTTTTATTATTATTATTGTATTTTTTTTAAACGGCTAATAAATTTTTAATTTATTTGAGTTAAAACAAATCAGCTTTTTTGTTTTTCAATTTTTTTTTAATCCATTATCAAAATTATCACAAATGACATTTTTAGAGATGTTATTCATATATGAGGAAAATCATATCATTGTTGTTGCATATTTGAAACCATGGCCCCCTACATCCAACTATGCTTATCCAATATAATTAGTATAGTAAATGAAACCATCACAAAATCATAGAACTAATACAAAAGAGAGAATAAGTACAGACAAATTAGTTTGTGCTTCTTGTCTGCATTTGATAACAAAAGAATTTTTAAAATTGCCACTCTCATTAGTCATCTCTTTGTACATAGTTCTAAGAAGTTGTTGGGTGCACTGTTATATGTAATTCATATATTGCTTTCCGACTAGTGATACTCTATAAGGTATGGTAAGGTATGTTTTACATGGAAATGGAAATTGTGAGCATGCATTAAAGAAGATGTAAATTAAGTAGATCAAATGAATGAACTTCGACAAATTGAGTATGCATTGCCCTTATTTCCTTCTTTGTTCCAAATCGAAAAGTTGATTTTGCATAATTTGTCACCTAACACAACAAACAATCGCTCTCGCTCTTGTTGCATGCTCTGATCAAAATTTAAGATTTGATCTAAATTGTCTTTTTAACCTAACACAACCAAAAACTTAGGACACGGTAGAATTTTTGTAAGGCTCAAATTAGATTTTCAGAAATTGAGTGAGCTTTGAGGTTAACCCTAAAACTAGAGAAAAGGCTGTAATTTAAAAATAATAATATTCAATTTTTTAAAATTTCAACATTACCAGTTTGGCCCTAACAATATCGCTCTGAACCTGCACACACTTAAGGAAGGCAAGTGATAATTATTCTAGCCTCTAATAAAATGACCTCATTTGAAAGAGAAGTAATGAATGATACAATCTGTGGATACACTGTAGTGACAAGGAGTGTTGTGTATCCCATATAATTTACTCATGACCATTATATTTTATCATTTACCGAGGAAATATGAAATTTAGAGAGTTTTCCGGATCCATGTCATGATAAACAAATTTGTAATGAAGGGAAATATGAGGAATCCAAACGATCTTTAGTTCGATGAAAGATAGTGTGGAGCAAAAGCGAAATATAAACGGGGTTCGTTACATAACGAGGCCACATTTAGAATTCTATGGCACTAAATTTTGTCGTCCTCATTCCTCCGCATTGCCATCTATTCCTCCATGTTGCAATAAAATGTAAAGAGACATTTGTTTGAGAGGCACACTTCACATTAAATTTTAATTTTATTCCTTCAAAATAATTTAAGAAGGGTTTGATTTAGATATGCCAGGAATTTATCGGTTTCAATTTCATTTATTGGAGTAGCAACTACGAAAATTTATTGGCATCTTTCAATTTATATTTTTAGTTCAAAAATATTAATTAACAAAATGATTACAGTGGCCAATTCCAATAAAAGGACGCCTATCACCAGACCTTTTGAAACCCACCCGATCATAGGTTTGCAATATATGAACTAGTGCAAAAGATAAACAATTCAAAACACACACCAAATTTTATTGATTAAATCACACTCCAAAACATTGATTTTTCCAAAAGATTACATGGTTATTTATTTAGAGGAGAGAAGTCTCTCGAATCTCTTCAAGAGAAACTTCCTCCTATATATTTGGAGGAAGTTGAGAGTTATCTTCTCAACTTTAGGATTTTATCCTAACTTCCCTATCTCCTAGTTAATTCTACAATAACTCACTAATTATAGAAGCTCCTAGACTCATTAATTAAATAATTATATAACAATTAAACATGAGATTCTATTGGATACAATCATATGTTTTTCTCCTGGATACAACCATAATTACTACTGGAGAAGAAAAAGATACAATCATATGTTTTTCTCCTCAAGTTATTCAATGCTTTTACCATATTTTGAAATCTCAGTTGTTGTCATCCAAGTAGCATCTTCGACTGGCTGATTCTTCCATTTGATCAAGTACTAAATATACTCTTTCTTTCTGGTCATTTTAGCCACTCTTTGATCGATGATGGATTCAATCTGCTTTGCTGGGGTTGAAGGTAGCTGCTTCTCCCACTGAACTTTATCATGAACAGGTGCATCTATAGAATCATCCATTGGATCCTTAAGGGGTAAAGATCGGAAACATTAAATATTTGTGAAATATCAAATTTTTTGGGAAGCTCTATTTCATAAGAATTCGAGGAAAATTTCCTCAGAATTTTGCATGGTCCAAACTATTTCAGTTTTAACTTATTCTATTCCCCTTTAGGAAATATTTCTTTTTGAAGATGTGCAATAACCAGGTCTCCAACATTAAATTTTAAGTATCTTCTTTCGGAATCTGCTCTTAGTTTATACTTGTTGCTTTCTTGTAGTTGTTGCTTGACTGTGTCCTGTATTTCCTTTATACTTGCTCGAAAATATTCACCATATGCACTTTTGAGTTGTTGTTTTCCCACATTCCTCAACTCATAAATACCTCTTGGATGCATCCCATAAACAATTTTAAATGGACTTAATCTAGTGCTTTTGTTTGGTGAATCATTATATGCAAAATCTTCCTCAGAAAGAACATGATCCCACTATTTGGGATGTTCACTTACCAAGCTTCTCAAGATATTTCCAAGGCTCCTATTTACCACTTCTGTCTGACCTTCAGTATGGGGATGATATGTTGAGATAAAACTGAGATTAGTTCCGAAATTTTTCCATAGATTCCTCCATAAATGACCTATAAACTTAGTGTCTCTGTCAGAAACAATGCTTGTAGGTAATCCATGAAATCTAACTATTTCTTGGAAGAACAAGTTTGCTATGTTTGTTACACCATTTTTCTTTTTACAAGCTATAAAGTGTGACATTTTTTAGAATCTATCAACAACAACAAATATTGAATCACTTCCTCTTTCTTCTTTAGGCAAACCGAGTCCAAAACCCATGCTTATGGAGTCCCATGGTCGATTTGGTATTGTTAGGGGTTGACAGAGTCCAGTGTTCTAACTTCTTCCTTTTGCATATTGGCATATCTTGCATCTTTCAAAAAAATTCTTTACATATGTTTGCATGTGAGGTCAATAATAAAATTCTTGTAACTATGCTATAGTTTTGTCTTTCCCAAAATTACCTGCTAAACCCCCACTATGTTTTTCATTCAACAAAATTTCCCTCATTGAACATATTGGAATGCATAATTTTTTTCCCTTTTGTAGAACTCCTTCCTGTATCATGTAGTCTAACGATGGAGTTCTATATCTACTTATAGGATTTTCACAACATTCATAAGCTTCTTTACAATTTGGATCATCTTTATACATATATTTCAACTTATCAAATCCTAAGATATTTACCTAAAATTATTGAAAAATTGAATTGATTATGCTTAATTCATCTGCCACTTTGTTTGATTGCCAACTTTTATGCTTGATTACAAATGTAAATTTTTTTAAGAATTCAAACCATTTAACATATCTTTGACTCAATTTTGTTTGATTGTTGATATACTGTAAATCATTATTATCTATGTAGAGGATGAACTCGTTTGGCATAAGATAATATCTCTCCTTCTTTAAAGTTTGAATGATGGCATAAAATCCTTTATCATAAGAAGAGTATTTTTTCTTGGCCTCATTAAGTTTTTCATTGAAGTACTCAAATATTTTTTCTTCTTGACTTAAGATAACTCCTATTGCAGTCCCACTAGCATCAGTCTCAACTTTGAACAACTTATTAAAATATGGAAGTGCTAAAGTAGGTTGTTCTATGATCTTTTTCTTAATAATTGGAATTTTTTATTAGTTTCTTCTATCCAATGGAATGGTTTATTTTTCTCTTTAATAGTTTCTACAATTAGAGCACATATGCCACTGATTTTTTTAATAAATTCCCTATAAAAACTTTCCAATCCATGAAAAATTCTTACCTATGAAATTCTTCTAGGAGTTAGCCAACTGATTATGGCCTTCACGTTCTCCAAATCCATCTTTAAGCATTCTCTTGAAATTAAAAAACCAAAGTATAGTAGTTTTGTCTTCATGAAACTACATTTATTTAGATTGATTAGGAATTTATCTTACTATAGTTTCTTAAAAACCATCTTAAGATGTCTTAGGTGCTCTCCTTCTGATTGACTATAAATTAAGATATCATCAACATAAACTATAACAAATTTTCCAATGAATTCTTTTAACACTTAATTCATTAGTCTCATGAAAGTGTTGGGATAATTGCTAAGTCTGAAGGGCATTGCTAACCATTCATATAAACCATTATTAGTTTTGAATGTTGATTTCCATTCATCACTTTCTTTTATTCAAATTTGACGATATCCACTTTCTAGTTCTATTTTATAAAAATATGTAGCACCACTTAGACAATCTATAATATCATCAATACGAGGTAATGGAAACCTTTACCTGATTGTGATTTTTTTGATTGCTCGAGAATTTTTTCACATTCTCCATTCATCATCCTTATTTGGAGTTAACACTGTTAAAAATTCATACAGAATTAAACTTTCTCGAATGAGACCTTTATCCATCAATTCCTGCACTTTATTTTTAATTTCTTCATTCTCCTTTGCAGACATTCTGTAAGGTGCTTTGTTAGTAAGGCTAGCACTTGTAATGAGATCAATATGATGGTTGATACTTCTAATGGGAGGAAATTCATCATAAAATTCATCCACTATAATATCAATAAATTCATTCAACATGTTTTTAATTTCTTCTAGAAGATCATTCAAATTTGTACATGTGAGAACTATCTTTAGCTTACCAATCAATGAAAAATTTATCTCCTCATGCTTGATTTCTTGGATAAATTCTTTCCCACTAAGAAACATTACATTGGATTGGTCTTATTCTGGTGCTTATTCATTCTTCAAAGGAAAAATTACCTTCTTTTCACCATCCTTCTAAAAAGTGTAAGTATTGTTCCTTCCATCATGCATTTATTTCTTGTCATAGTGCCATGGTCTTCCAAGAAATATATTACCCACATCCATAGGCATAACATCACAAAGAAATTTATCCTTATAACATCCTATTTGAAACTCCACTTCACATTGTTCATTAACTAATATTTAATGTCCTTTTTGCAACAATGAAAATTTTTAGGGAGCACGATATTTAGTTTTCTTTAAATTCAACTTTTCTACCATTTCTGTAGATACTAAATTATCAGTACTCCCACTATCCATAATGATTTTACAACACTTTCCTCTTTATTTACAAATAGCTTTGAACAATGTTTTTCTTTGTGTGGGTTCCTTTACTTCTTCAATAACTTTTTATAAAGTTATTTTCATCATTAAAGATTCACTAGTTTCAGGTGCATTTTCATGTGTATAGATTGTACACTTTTTATATCATTTTGTGCTATATGTGTGCTTCCTTGATTAGAAAATATTTATGGATACTCATTATCTTTATGACCAAATTTGTTACATATATAACATATTACCATAAAATATTGTCCTCTACCTCTTTGATATGGTCTTTGTCCTCTGAAATCTCCTTTTGATAGTTCTGCGTGTTGTGAATTGCTTCCTTCTCCTCTTTGAATCGGAAATCTTCCACTAGAATATCCTCTTCTTGATTGTCCTTGACTTGATGATCCTCTACTTATTATCATGCTTCCTCCTCTTCCTCTTTGACTCTACTTTCTTGCCCATTTTTCTTCAATTTTAAGGGCTATTTGGTAAGCTTATTCAACATATTTTAGAGACAAAATATTCAATTTATATTGTATTTCAAATCTCAAGAAATTAGTATACCTTGATAACTTTTCGTCATCTACTTCCATATGACCAGATCTTATACTAAATTTATAAAACCCTTATGTATATTCTTTTACAGAAATAAATTTATGCTTGAGATTGTGCATTTGGCGAAAAAGATTCAACTGATAATCTCTAGGAAGAAATTTACCTTTGAGCTTGGTCACCATTCAATCCCAACTAGTGACTTCCCTTTGTTTCTATTTCTCCTTTCAGCTTGCACACTATCTCACCATAGTGCAGCATGTCCCTTTAATTTGGTCACTGCAAACTTGACTTTATTCTCGTTGGATACATTTTCATAGTGGAAATATTTATCCATGGTACTTCTCCAATTGATCAATTCTTTGAGATTTAAATTCCCTTCATATATAGGCACGTACAATCTTGTCTTGGTGCAAATTCCTGCAATCATTTTTACCACCTTCTCTTCTGGAATTTCTTCTTGAGCTTCTTCTTCTTAGCTTTCTTCTGCTTCACTAACATCACCGATGTCAACATCTCTTGGACGTGTTGTCTCCAATGCATCCAATCTAGTTCTAGTATGTTCTGCTTCATCAAATAAGACTTTATTTGTAGTTGGTCTTCCTCGACCAATTCCCACGCCTGTGGCTCCTCTAACTCCTCTAATTCTATGGGAGATTCTTATATTTTAAAATAAGAGCCAAAAATTTAGAAATTTTCATTTAAATTCTCCCTTTAATATGTGATAAAAATAAAACCTTATTTTGGAATTACCCTTTTATTACTTCAAATATACTCCTCTTAAAAAATTAATAAAATATTGCAAGTTCTCTTCTTACTTAAAATTTTCAGGTACTTTATAGCCCACATTTTACATATATATTTCTAATTAATATGGAACACTTTCCATATATTTACCATCCTTCAAAACGCTATATTAATTTTTAACACAGTAAACTCTAATTCTGGTTCACTTTTTTTTTTTATGTTTTTTCCTTTCGCAAAATAACTTCAAAATAATAGCGTTTCATCGACATACTTCACGAAACTGCAAACTTATGAGGAGTCGTTGTGCTCAGAAGTGTCTATTTTCTGAACTGTGTCTCTCTGCGTGTTGAGGTAGATAAATACCAAGCTAAACTACAACTACAAACAATCTACAACAAGACAAAGTACTAACCAGCAATCTGCAACCGTGTGGTGTTGAGGAAGAAGTGTGTGGCGGAACAATGGGTCTTCATAAATGTGAAATACTTCTCATGATTCACCCAACGAAATAATTTCAACCTTTAGTGACACCATTCACATGTCTCTTTGGAACTATCTAATTCCAACGATTGCAGCTTCCTTTGAAAGGAATCAATTTACTAGAATATGCCTTTAAGAATAAATACTTACCACTCTTTACGTTGTAACCATCATACGACCTGATCCGCAATATACAGAACAAACCGTTGGTCATCCAGGATGTGCAGCGAAGAGTTGTAATATTGTTCTGTTTACACATGACTTTCCAGGCAAATTTTCTTACAGCAAATAGAACCATAGAGATCCCCACTCAACTCTTCAACTCTACTTTAGAATTGAAACTACTTGATCTCGGATACCAAGAAAAATGCAAAGGATAAACAATTCTAAACAGACACCAAATGTTATTGATTAAATGACACTCCAAAACATTTATTTTTCAAAAAGATTACATGCCTATTTATTTAGAGGAGAGAAGTCTCATGAATCTCTTCAAGTGAAAGTTCCTCCCAGATATTTGGAGGAAGTTGAGAGCTATCCTCTCAACTTTAGGATTTTATCCCAACTTCCCTATCTCCTAATTAATTCTACAATGACTCACTAATTTTAGAAGCTCCTAGACTCATTAATTAAAGTATACATAAAAATTAAACATGAGATGCCCCCGCTTCATGAACATATTCATATTTTGTATTTATTATAATTATAATTTATATCATATAAGTCTCATGATTTTTTATATATAAAAAGTACCATCAAATTAAAATATATATTGTAAATACAAAAAATAAAAAATGAAGAGGCAAAAAAAATGTGGCAAACACATAGGTTTATTTGGCCATCATATATAAGCATAAGTACATAATTTATACTTATGGCCAAATAAGTACGCTTGTTCCGTTTATGTCGAGAATGCCACCATAATTCTCCTCTTCCCTCATGTTCAGACGTAGACCCTAAAAACCACTTCATTCTTCAACACACCTCATCATCACTTTAACGAATTATAAGTATTTAAATAAGATCGTCTATCCAGTAGCAACCCAAAAATCTTAAAGAACATCTTGAGACAAAGACGACTTAACTTTGCAACGTATTAAATGCTTCATGTAGAAAATTCGGTGGCATTCTCCGTATTGGATTCTAACACAACTGTATATATGATTTGTTGAAGAGAAAATGGATCAAGCCAAAGAAGCATAATTTTAGAACACTTCCATGAGTCATGACAAATGAGTGAAAATCAGTTTGATCAGATGACCACCATTTTTCCTTGATAAAAATGGATCTTCTATCTACCAAAAGAGGCCATGCATGTAACCATAACATTATTAAATAATAAAAACCTTTAACAATGACAAAAACCTACGATTTCAAAAAATTAAGATTAATGGGTTAATTAACGAAAAATGAATCATAATTCAATTAAACCTTAATGGGCTTTGTGACATAACTTCTTGCTTCAAATTCGATAAAATCATAAGTAATTTCTCCATAATAGGCATAGAAGAGAAACCCCTAATTTGCATAAGTGATTATGCAAAAATACTAAAATTAAGCAACTATAAGGCTGAAAAAATAAAGGAACTACGGTGTATTACCTAAGAAAAGCATATGGTCATGTGCTCAAACCTCGCACTGCACAAATATGATAAACACTTCAATTAAAAACTAGAATTTTTGATGTAAACCCTAACACTACCCAGTATGAATGGACTCGTCAACGATATTAGTAATTTCACTCTTTTCCTTACATGGCAAGCCGAGGTCAGCATTCGAGGAATCCGCAAGAAAAAATTGGTCCAGCCATCATTCAAAATTGAGAATTAAGTCCAGAAAACTAGATAGGGATGTAAAGTTATTACCCATCACCCACCGAAGTAGAGGAAGAGGAAGGTAGCAATAACACCAACTAACATCACATCAAGAGACATGTTACGTTGTTGATGTAGTTAATATTAAGGGATAAGAAAAAATTACGTAGTTTATTTTCTTTTTTTTTAAACTTCATATCTCTTATTTTATTATTTTAACTATTATTTTATTATTTTTTTTGTGGGGCTCATTTTATACTTAAAAATTCCCCTAAATCTTTCTACTTGAAAGGAAATTTTCTAATCTATTCTAAAAATTAGTCATGGAAATTGTATCAAAATATTTTCAAAAGTAAATAAAACAACACATAAGGTTGATTGTATTATTATGGCACTCATTTTTCAATTATCTTAATAATAACAAGGTGGATCGTAGTTCAATGGTAGATCATAAATCTAGCCTATCCATTATCTCCTTTTCCATGCATTTATACTAATACACTAATTTTATTTTCCAAAATAATTCCATGTCACTTGAATAAAAAGGGAATAACCATAATGGTTCTATAACAAGAGGAATTGTTTTTATCCAACCTTTAAAAAAAAATGTTATGAGCCCTTGAGTATGGCTTTACGAAATCCATCACACGTATATGTTTGTTAAATAGAAGATGTTATAGATTTGAGGGATGAAGATAGGTTCTCCAATCTTTAATATTTTTACTTGGTAGCTTTCAATGTCTTTGGTTTTTCCTCTTGTGAGACACTTAACTCTAAACTCCATGTTCTCTATGGGAAAAAATATTCCTATGTATAAAGGGTATGAATTTTTTCCACAAAATTAGGATATTCATAAATAATTCCAAGGTATGAATTCTAGTGCTTAAAGAGAATCGTAATGTTTCTTTTAGTTTTAGGAGTTAGAATTTTCTTCCAAAATTTCTTAAGGTCCCACTTAGATAAGTGCAAAAACTTCTCTTTAATTATATTTACATAGTAACTTTTTTTCCCGTCTAATTATATAATTGTACCTTCTTATCTTGTCATATTTAAAGGATTTTTTAAAATCATCCACAATTTTTTTCTATAAATCTTTTACTCTTTATCATATTGAGGATTGGTTTTCTTATTTTTCCTTTTTAGCCCCACCTGAATAGGGAACTTGCTACTAGAAGTAGAGAGGATTGTTCTAAAATTGTGATAACTAAAACTGTAAAATCATGATAACTAAAATCATTGTAAGATTGTATTATGAAACCTACTAATAGAAGTAGAGAAGGGAAGGAAGTGAAGGAAATATAACCACGATGTTCAGGAATAACCCAGAAATGAGTTTTAGGTTTTGGATAATTTTTTATAAAGGAATTTAATAAAAAAATATTAGTAAACCTAATAGTGATGTACCTTATTAAAATTGGCGTATTAATTAATATGTCGAACCAAATTTGAATGGTATTATTTAGATCACAGCCTCGACCAAATTCGATGAATATGATTTTTTCACCTTTGAATTTGGAAAAATGATATACATTCTTTACTGTGGATTGTCATTATATTGAGCTCACTTGTAACTGGAGAGAAACACCATTCCAGTGAATGCGATGAGTAATACTAATCTAGACAATGCGATGAATCTCTTACTGATATTTTTGTGGTCATGACTCAACAATAATGTCAAAAGAATTTTTTGTCTTAATGAGTTCATAATTGTTTATTTATTTCATTATGTAAGTTATTATTTAAGCAAAAATTATTTAGATTTTAGTTTTTAGTTTTTTTTTTTTTTTTTGGGTGACATTACCGAAATTTCAGTGGGATGCATAAACCTACACATCTCCCCCATACTAGGTTGTATAATGTTCCTCTTGTCACAACCAGCCTATATCTATATTACTATGGATCTATCATGCACTGAGAGGGATCAATCCCTCACAGTGCAAACCTTCTTTTTGGAGTGTAGAATTTGAGGAAAGGTTTGCAACTCGAGGGATTTGATCCAACTCGGTGCATGATAGATCTAAAGTTAGATGGATATAGGTTGGTTCGAGTTGGGGGAAGAAATGTAATATTTTTACATTATCGTAATTATGTATATTTTTTTACATGTGCATCATAATTTGAAATTTACATTATTAGAAATACAAATAGTAACAAATAATATCAATGTAACAATGTTTAGCGATCAAAAAAATGGAATAATTATCAATATAGTGGTAAAAAAATACATTGATCATTTCATTCACATGTGATATGAAGAAAATATTTAAAAACACATAAATCACTTAGTATTTAGTATTAATCTCTCTTCTTCTAGTTTTTTGTTAGACACATGAGCACAATTTGCCATGTTTTCGTACTGATCTTATGGAAAAGTAGGTTGAAATCGAAGTTCATCAAAATATTTAACTCGAGACATCATTGTAAAAGTAAGAATTTATCGCTCTATCCTTCCAATATTACTATTGTCTTCTCTAGTGTCAATCCCTGAGACTTATGAATTATTAATCCCCAAGCAAGTCTCAATGGAATTTATCTATAATGACATCTTTCATTAGGTATAATAGGAACAGTATGAGGGCATAGTTCATTCCATGGAACTCTGACATAATTATCAAATTTTATTAAAACATATGTTGGAGGATCAAGTGGTGATGTTCCATGTTTATACACAATATCTTGAACTAATGCGAGGGAACCATTGACAAGTCTCGCATTAGTCCATAAATTCAAAGTAAGAATAAACCTAGCTCCAATAGCAGGAAGGAGCTCATTATCCGAATTTTCCTCATTTGCTTCAATGGTGTGGTTTCTATTTGATATTGTAGCAACAATACATGCAACAGGATGATTTAGGGACATCAAGAAATGTTTATTGTGATTTTGAGCATCATCATTTGTTGGGAAAAACTATATAGCCTTATTAAATGACTCTTTTGTTGAAGCATCCAAATTGGAATCTGTAAGTTTCATTAGTATTTTCTAGTCTTATATTGTTGGAATCATGTCCCTAATGTTCATTAATATATGACGAAAACATCTTTGATCATTTCTTTGTCCATATTGCATGAATATTGTATCAAGAGTTACAACTGTTGTAAATAAATTCCATAATTATTTTTCATAACATCATATGAAATTGGGAAAATATTGTTTTTCATACTCATGAAGATGCACATTTATTAGTCATTGTTGTAACTAATCAACTTTTCCTCTAGGGAATAATGTCATAAATGAAATATCAACTAACCCTTCAGTATAATCCTCATTTATGGGAGATGAACAAATTTTAGACCAATTAATGACATTTGTAGTTTCACCATATCGTTGGTTTAATTATCCATTAGGACTATTTACCCATGCTCAAATAAGTTCAATTTTTCTATGTGCATTTCGAGGCTTTGTAGCAAAGGATGTTGTGTCACAATCTTCTAAAGCATCTTCACGACTTGGAGCTCCTTCCAACATTGCAAAGTCCATATCATTGTCCATATATGACAGTATAATAGAATTAATCATATGTGACACATTTTTTGTTTCTAGTATCTCTTCCATAACATGCATATCAATTTCTACACCTTTATAATGCATCTAGAGTAATGCATCTAGTACCTTTCTCCTTCTAACAATGAAATTATAGTTTGATCCTTGCTGACATTTTTTTCGCACAACTATCATTAAATGCAAATATTTAACATGTCGAGGTAATTTATTTGTAACATCTTTGACATCTTGAGTAAAATTGATTGTGTGCCCTCTATATCTGTATTGGCTACCTATTGAATGCATTTCTTGCAAAAATGGACTCGCTCGTGATATCAACATTTCCTCAACTTGCGTAAGACTTCCAAGGATCAAAGGCTGCAACCCATAATTCATATGATTTTGTGATGAAAATATATGTTGATTACCCTCTCTCTTACATATTGTACACATTGGACCTATGTTAGTAGTCATCACTTGAATGCTAAGATATGACTCCTCACACACATGTCACATTCGAGAATGAGGTAAATTTTTAATTCTTCCACGAAATATTTTATGTACAGTGAATTCATATTCATATGAAACCACTCGTACCTTGTGTTGATCATTAGTTAACATCAGTCAATTTTTAAGGCAACCCTTGAGTAGTCATATATCAAATGCATGACGGGTGGTAAAACATTAAAAGAATGGTTGAAAGGAAACGATGATAAAACAAGTCACGTGCCTAAAAACAAAGCATATGTTCGGAAAGGGTACAAATATAAAGAAAAAAGGAAAAGCTATAAATTAAAAAGGTAAAGGACACAAAACGATATTATTAGAAAGGCTTGCCACTTTCATAATATGCACGAGACGAAACTCCCCATATGGGAAATTCTGAGGGGGTCAAGGAGTGGCAGGGGGACGAGACCCATACCCTCGCAGAGTTATGGTGACATAGCACGGGGCGGACCCAAGGTAAGTGTGATGTGGCAGGGCGGACCCAAGGTAAGCGTGATGTGGCAGAGTGAAGCGCGGGCCCTAGAGGTCTGTATGATGTGTATTTAACCAGTCTTACGAAGAATATTTTTCAAGAACCGGATGGCTTATGCAGCAGAAAGGTAAGGTAATTTTCTAGGTGAGCTGGAACCGAGGCCCGTACCAGTATTAAACCCCGCATGCGGTGTTCACCTGCTTCCAGCTGACACCCAATCCCTACACGCCGTGTGCTCCACTATCAGTGTCCTTACGACACTTACCCTACTTATTTCACCTCTGCGCCTTTTACATCAGAACTTTCAGTCTTAGATAACGGTCCTCCCGTATTTTACTGCAGTCAAATTTACAGGTCTTCCAACTACGGTATAAACTAAGTGGGAGCTTGTGCCAGGTCTACCCGGTCACTGTCAGTACCCCCGCGTCATTTTCCCAAGAAAATTCATACTTCATAGGTACTCCATCCCTCACATTCCCTCTGCTTTCCTTTCATTTTTAAAAATTTTTGTATGTGAGTCATGGGAAGGGGCACACCTAAGAAAACTGAACCAGAAACTCCTCAGGTCCGTGAAACCAAAAACCCTCCCAGGTTCGAGCCCTTCATTGACCTGCAAGCCGAAATATGTGATCCCCAATACCCTTTTCCCATCAGCAGTATAAAACCCAAGCTTTTTAGGCGACATGTCAAGAATAGGGATCGATATCGGGTGGTTGTATTAGGTTTATATCATCAAATTACCCCCCCAGTTTACCCAGTGCTCGATTTTATTTGCTTGCTCAGGGATGCCTACGATGAGAATCGAGGCACATTTACCTCGGCTCAGGGGAATAATATTTTTTCTCTTTCTCCCGACATCATCAGGCAAGCCCTCCACTTTCCCACCAGCGCCATCTATACCAGTTTCAATGAAATAACTTTAACTTCCCAGTTCACTAAATTTCCATGGGAGCAGCAAGAAGACTTCATTTCCTCTATAACCAGCAACCATGCTACATCTCTTCCTTATGTAGAGCCTTTCCCGTTGAGTCTGTTCAAAGAAGAAGTGCAGCCCATCCTAGCCCTCATCGCAGATCTTCTAGGTGTAGGCGGTTTGGGGGAAGTTTCCATGGCATGTGTTTATTTATTGTGGTTAATGTCTCAAAAGGGGGTAGTTATGGATATCCCTAGTTTCTTGGCTGCTAACATTTAGACCCAGTTCCAAGAGCTTTCGGAAACTAGTCACTTCCACTTTTGTTCGATAGTCTTCTACCTCTTCTTATATCAGTATGCTGATAAGTTCGAGGGTTTGGGTTTAGATACGGTATACGAGGTAAACTTTCAACCCCGACCAGTCTTCGACTGGAACTTTGCAGTGCGCCAATTACCAAATGGGGTGGGTTATTCCAGGTTTCTAAATGAGTTCATGCCTATTGTCTACACTATCATCCATGACTTCCCCTTGCCCAAGGTTTTTCCTGAAATGAAGAGCTGGCTACAAGCTAGTAAAAATCAGAGCACTATGGATTGTTATCTATTTGACAATTATACTGAAATTTGGGTCTATGGAGCGGAGCCCCCCCTTACCAGCTGCCTGTTTTTCCTGCTCGACGAGTTTACGCTCTGGAGTATATTCGGCAGACTCTCAAATCTGACCAACTCCACTTTATCCCTGCTAAGAAGGGCTTCATCCTGAAACTCCCTATCACTATTGGCCTGTTTATTGTAAATTCAAGACATGCCCTTCCTGTTGTTGAGAAGCTGTTGCAAGGCATGGACTTAAGATAGGGGAAGACTTGGGCCTATGATCCCCGAGGGATTATCTCTAACAGAAGAAGGAGGAACAAGTCTACTCCTTATACATATGAGTCGAGACCGTTTATAGAGTGGAGGACTAACATTGAAACTTGGCCTTTGATTTTGCAGATGGAGACAGATTCATCTGCCACAGGGGAAGAAGGAGAAGCCAAAAGAGGCCAAGAAGAAGAAGTGGGACCCTCAGGAATAAGTTCCCCCCTCCGCGAAAAGCAGAAAACAGTCTCAAGCGAGGCAGAGGTCATAGGGGAAGAATAGTTGCTTGAGCCATTTGTACCATATGGCCAACCGGACGGAAGCAAAGCGAGGCTCAAAGTGCTGAGAGATAGTATCACCTCCTTCGACTACTTTGAGGTCTCATAGGAAATTGGCGATAATGCTTCACCAATTGTAATTGAAAGGAGTCAGAAAAACAGAGTGATCAGGGACAAGTACAAGGCCACGCTGGAAGGTTATGTGGAAAAACATCATACCGGGGTTTCAGCTTCCATGAATGTGGACACAGAATATCTGGTATTGTCTATGGCTGAGGCCATCTTGGATCCTAATGCTAGTACCACTAGTTATAGGGTGCTTGAGTATGAAATTGACATGGCCAAGGTACCAGCCCTTGACAAATGCAACCTGTTCTAGGTGGTTGGGGACATGTTGAAGGATGAGGTAATGAGGCTCACCATCACACCGAAGAAGCTGGAGACTTAACATGAACAGGTGAGGGCGACCCTAAAAAATGAACAAGCCAATTCCTGGGCCTAGGCAAATCAAATACGCGTCCTCATGGAGTCGATCAAAAGAAAGGAAACTGGAGACTCCAACCCGCAGTGCTATGTGATAGATCAATTGCAGAAGGAGGTTACCAAATGCAAGGTCAGCATACCGGCATCCCATCATGTTCAGACGACTGAATTGGCACAGGCGGAGAAAGAAAAAGAAGACTTGGCCAATTCACTGGCGAAGGAGAAAGAGGAAAAAGAAAAAATGGTAGAGATAATAACTATTCTTCAGGGCAAGCTGACGGAGCTGCAAACGACTTGGGACATGCACAGTTGTGTGCTAACTACGACTCCATCGGAGACTAGTTCGTTGTCCGAGAAGCTAACTACAACAAAGGCTGCAAATGATGTACTAGAAAAGCAGGCTTCCACTGCGAGGCAGAGAATCACCGAGTTGGAAACCTCCTTGGCTAAGAATACCAAAAAAATAGAGATATTGCAGAAGGAGATCGAGCATGAAAAGAAGGCAAGAGCCGACCATCAGAAAACCATCAATGACCTCAGCAGCCACCTGAAGGGTAATATCACCCTCAGTGATGCGAGAAGGATAATTTGGTCAGAGATAATCTCGGCGGTGACAGAACAGTGGGGTTTCCTGAAAATAATTGGGTAAACCAGATCTGTTGTACTCTATCTCAACATGAAATTTTAGGAGGCAGACCTCAACTTGTCCAGTAGAGCCCAGCATGCCAGAAGCTATATTTCTTTCTTGAAAGAGTTGGAATTTGATGAGGTGGAGAATCATGGCATACCAAGTCGGTTCATGGAGGCCTTTGAATGCCAGAAAATCATCGACAAGGAGGTAGCCCGAGTTATAGCTTCGAGGGCCCTGCAATAGGTGGCAGCAAACGTGGAATTTTAAATCCATGCAAGATCCAAAGAGAAAAATAGGTTCCAGATTTTCAAAATAATTTTGCTGTGAAATAATTGTTGTATGCTTTTTGTTGAAATCTTAATAGAAATGCGAAGAGCCCGTTGGGTCTCAGAAATAAGGATTTTTACTTTAAAGTGAGGATTCTGGTCTTAACGTTTTATAGTGTGTAACCTTTCCTTATGTGATGTTGTTTTACTGTTCATTTCTCTGCTTCCACTTCTTTTATATCATGTTTTGGAGTGCGAGTGGCTCACTAGTTTTAGTATAAATTTATCATACTGATACTTATATTGAGCTGGTCAAGCGCTTTAAATATGGCTCAGGCATGGTATGCTATCTCACTTATCACTTCACTCATTATTCCTCTATATTAAATGCTGTGAGATGTTATTCTTTCAAAGCTATTGACATGTATGGATTCTTATCATTTTAAGCCCATCTCATATTCAGATATGTTTATGGAATTCCCTCTCATTAGTAGTTAATATCCTTTATGTACTTTCTACGCAGCAAGCTTCATTCAATTTTAAATCTCTGTAAAGCATTTTAGAACCCAGCCCTCCTTAAAGAAAGTTTTCTTTACGCTGTCTAATGCATCTATATTAAGGACTCACTCCTCGCCTCTACAACATCCTATTATTTTGCTGACTCTGAGAATATTCTAGTTCCATTTATATTACACCTCTTTGTAAAAGTTGAAGTAGTAAAGAGCCTCATGCTGTTAAAATGTCTTGAACTATATCTTAAGCTCCTTATTGTATAATATGTCCTAGGCACTGGTCTTCCACAAATCAAGGTTGTCTCTAGGATCAACAACATCTTTTTGGCGCCGTTGCCGGGGAACGAAGTTGAGAGAAATTAAAATCCCTGGGCCTCGACAAAATCTTATTCACTCTTCAATTAGGTGAGAATGGAGAGTTGAGAGTTGTATATCCCTCACCTTGGCGACTCCACATTCATTTTTCAGGTAGTTTAATTTGCAATCTTGGCTCCTTGGAAGCCACACCTGAGGTCAGATACGTCTCAGCCAAAGACACCCTTTGTGTCTGACCCAGAGAGAATCCTACATAGAAGAAATTGAAGGGAAAGACAATTCATCCATACTAAGATCCCACAATTTTCTTTAGAAGACTTTCCGTCCTCCTCTTCTCAAGTAGCTCAAGCCCAAGGCTCTAACTCTACTGTGGGAGAAACCAGTTATTACTCAAATAGTCTTCCTCAGGGAAACATCCAAATTAAGGACGAGGCTAAATCAATAGATACCACTCGTTATTCGTTCCATCCCACTCCAGAGACTAAAGAAGTCAAAGAAGTCACTGAAATATTTGTTGTTAATACTCCACCTTTTTCATCATCACCCCAAGTTGTTGTTCAATACATTCACATTGTCATTCACACCACACTTCCACCTCCCCCTCCTCTTACACATCAAACCCTTCTGTTACCTCCACCTCCTCCTCCAATGGCAAATGTTCCGAGCTTCTTGCTGAATAAATATGCCCCCCTGGCATTACCTCAAGTGTTGAATGATATTCCACAGGACTATCTATAGATCTTGTCGCGTTTCAATGGGGAAAACGAGATCGAAGCTCAAAAACACCTTCAGGTCTTCTTCTCTTTCGCAGAAAATTTTAATGTGGAACATCTCGACGTAGTCCTAAGACTGTTTGTGAAATCTCTTGATGGTGAAGCTAGAAAAAGGTTCAAGACACTGGGAGACCGTTCTGTCACCACTTGGGAAGGGCTGGAGGACACTTTCCTCAGAAAATGGGGAGAGAAGAAAGATCATGGACATTGTCTTACCGATTTTAATACACTCAAGAAAAGACATAATGAAGGGGTGGCCGAATTTATTAATAGATTTAACAATTTGTACCTGAGCCTTCCCGCAGATATGAAGCCTCATCAGACCACTGCCAAGGTTGTTTTCGTGGCAGCTTTTGACTCAGAATTCGGCTTCTCTCTGAGAGAAAGAAAGCCAACCACCTTGGATGATGCCCAGACAGATGCACTGGAGCTTGAGGCAAACTTTGCCTCCACTGGTAAATCCAAGGGAAAAACTGAACAGGAGACCAAAAGAAGGGGAAAAGAAGAGATTCAAAAAATGACAGGATTGAGGGGATGAACAAGATGATTAATAATCTATCAAGTAAGTTTTTTAAAATTGAAATGGAGGCCAAGAATTCACCCTCCAAGAGTTTCCAAAATGCTCCAACAGAGGCTATAATCCTCAATACAGGAAGCCACCCTTGCAGATACTGCAAAGGGAAAGGAAGGAGCAGCAAGACTAGGTACCACATCCTCTATATTTGGAAGTAAAAGTAGATGGTCCTATCGAAGACACCACTTATGAGCAAGAGGAGGCATACCTTGATTTCTCAAGCAGTAATGAAGTGGAATTCCCCTTACATGGAAGTGATGAAGTGGAGCTGCATGCACACACAGAAAGGAAAGCTAATGAAGACACTGAAGATCCTGAGATTGATGACTACTGCAATCAGTTTATCGATTTCATGCAAGCTCAGTTCAATAGAAGATATGACCTCAGATCTTCCGGGAAGAGAACTCGCACTCAGGATCAGGAGGAGGATACACCTCAAGAGGAAGCACCTATACAGAAAGAGGCAACAGCTCAAAGGACCCCTGACAAAGGTAAGAGGCCTCTTAACTAATATTTGCAGTCTGCTGATCAAATTCCATCATCTTCACAAGGAGCTACACTCCCTTGTGTCAAGCTAATTATAAAAGAAGTCAAACCTCTCCCCCAGAACAAAGACTCAAAAGACAAAGAATTAAAAGAAGTGTCAGTAGATAGGTCTTTCTCTGCCTTCAGTTTACAAAAGGAACTTGTGAAGGTAAAAATCCCAGTTCCCTTAACTGAATTGTTAAAACAACCTGCATATCAGTCTCAGGTCACATCCTTCATGCTACCCCCAGAAGTAATACATATTCCAGACAATCTGAACCTTCAAGAAGAAAGACCTATGGTTGTATTTGGCCCACATGTCGAGGAGTTAGATGTTGCGACTCCCCCTTTTTATGTGTCTTTAGTAATACATGACCTGCTACTGCATAACTGCATGTTAGACTGAGGAGCCTCTCATAACATTTTGCCCCCTTCGGTCATGGAACAACTAGGACTACAAATCACCCATCCGTACAAGGACCTTTATTCATTTGACTCCAAGAGAGTTAAATGCTTGGGCATGATCAAGGATTTGGTGGTCAATCTGGCTCAGATCCCAACAAAAAGTGTAGTGATGGACATAGTGGTGGCTGACATTCCAACTCGCTTTGGCATGCTACTGTCAAGATCTTGGGGGACTAAAATTGGTGTATCAATCAAGCTGGACCTGACCTATTCCACTATCCCTATTTTTGGTGGTCAAGAGAGGAGGCTGTGCCGGGAAACCAGATTTGTCAAGACAGTTACCAAGGCAGATGACTCAGTTAATTCTCTAGTTTATAGCAGGGAGGGAGATTTCTCATGTTTAATGTTTGAAGAATATCAAGAGTATGCTTATGAACCATCATTTTACCAGATAAAGACAGAGCAGTCAATAGAGAGTCCTAAATCAGAAATATGGACACTTCATTTTGATGGGGCAAACTCCAGGGAAGGTAATGGAGCTGGGGTATTATTGATTTCTCCTACAGGAAAATGGGTTCCTTTGTCTTTCAAGATGGAGTATGAAGCCACCAATAATGTGGTCGAGTATGAAGCACTTCTAATGGGGCTACAGACAGCCAGGAGCGTGAACATACAAAGTCTAAAAGTTCTGGGAGATTCAAAACTGGTAGTCAGACAAGTGAAGAATCAGTGCCAAGCCAAACATCCTAGGCTAAGGGCTTATAGGAACGAAGTTTGGGATCTAGTGCAGAACTTCTTCTTGGCATTCAATATCCATTTCATGCCCTGAGAGAAAAATAGGATGGCAGACTCCCTAGCAGTGGCTACCAGTACTTTTCATCCACCTTAGAATCCTCTCTTGAGATATGAAATCGAGGTACGTTATCGGCCATCAATCCCAGACAATATCAAACATTGGCAAGTGTTTGAAGATGAAGAACAGGTGAAGAGATTTTTGGAAATAGTTGGGGAATTTTCCAACATGGAGATTGATACTTGTGAAGAAGAGGAGGTTGGAAACACTTCAGGAGATAAATGGGAAGAAAAGGTGGCTGGCCACAAATTCCTGCAATTGAAAGGAAATGTCATTCCCTGAGGACTAGTGCCCTTAGAAAGGCTGTTTAATAAGAATGATGTCCCACTGCAGCCGAACAAAGTTGTAGAGGAGAATCTGGTAGAATATCTAAATCTTGGCACTGAGGCTGACCCTAAAATAGTGAAGTTGTCCAAGAACCTCCCAGGGAATATAAACAGCTCTACCAGAAATTATTCCAGTCATATAAAGACATGTTTGCATGGTCTTATCAAGACCTAAAAACCTTCGATATCATCATCATGCAGCATAGAATTCAATTGAAGGGAGATGCAAAACCACATAAACATAAGCTTAGACAGATAAATCCCCTGCTGCTACCCTTGATTGAGAAAGAAATTAAGAAACTGTTGAAGGCCAAAATCATTGTACCATTGAGATATTTTGAGTGGGTAGCAAACCTAGTCCCTATACGGAAGAAAAATGGAGAAATAAGGCTATGTGTTGATTTCAGGAATCTAAACATAGCATCCTTAAAGGATAATTATCCACTGCCCAAGATGGATCACATCTTGCAGAAAGTGATAGGATCTTCCCGAATGTCAATGATGGATGGATTATCTGGGTACAATCAGGTGGTTGTACTACTAGAAGATCAAAACAAGACTACCTTTACCACTCCATGGGGGACGTTTATGTATGCCAGGATGCCTTTTGGGTTGATTAACGTAGGGGCCACTTTTCAGAGGGCCATGGATATTGATTTTGTCGGAGAGAAAGATAAGTTTGTGGTGGTATATTTGGATGAAATTACTGTGTTTTCAAAATATGATGCAGAGCACATTGAACACTTGCGCAGAACCTTCGAGAAGTGCAGAAGGTATGGCCTCTCCCTTAGCCCACAGAAGTATTTGTTTGCACTGGAAGAGGGCAAGCTTTTGGGGCATATTGTAACCAAATATGGAGTAAAGATAGACCCTAAGAGAGTAGATGTCATAAATGGAATTTCCCTCCCCAGAAATAAAAAGGAAGTTCAGGTGTTCCTAGGCCGAATAAACTTTCCGAGGAGGTTCATCCCTAACTATGTTGAGATAGTTAGGCATATAACTGACATGCTGAAGAAGAATAATGAGGTAAAGTGGTCACAAGAATCACAAGAGGCCTTTTCCAAGATTAAAAATGCATTTGTTGAAGCCCCTTAGCTGGGCCAGGTTATGCCAAACCTTTTATGATATTTTCCTTTGCATCACCTCATACATTGGCAGGAGTTCTATTGCAGAAAAATGAAGAAGGGTATGAGCAGCCTATTTCCTTCTTCAGTCAGGTGCTTCGTGATGCTGAGCTGAAATATAACATATTGGAAAAGTAGGAAATGCTCTAGTGAAATCCCTCAAAGCTTTTCGTATGTATGTCATGCAGTCCCATGTCACTACGTTTGTGCCCACAGTAGCTGTTAAGGATATCCTTATCCAAGGAGATAATGAAGGAAAAAGAGGGAAATGGATCACCAAAATACAGGAGTATGAGCTAGACATCCGCCCTACCAAACTAATCAAGGGACAAGGGTTAGCCAAAATCTTCTCTGAATCGAATTGTCAGGCTCTGGGTATAAATCTGTCCATGCTGGCAAACGAGGAGTCTGAGAGGAAAGAAGAACCATAGGGAGTAGAGATAGCTTCCCAGAAGACACATATGAAGTACCTCATCAGCCCCTGGTATAAGGAGATAGTGGAATATCTCCTAACACTCAGTTGCCAACCCAGCCATGACAAAGCTAAATACAGGACATTGAGGTTGAGGTCACAGAAGTATGTGGTTTCAAACGGTCAGCTGTACTGGTGAGATCCCTCAGGCATCCTACTCTTGTGTCTCACAGAAGAAGAGGTAGAGAGTATAATGGCTGAGTTTCATGAAGGAATCTGTGGGGGCCGTTACAGTTGGAGAAATACTGCTCACAAAATCCTGAAGGTTGGATTCTTCTGGCCCAAACTCTTTGGAGATATCTTTGCCCAGGTCAGAGCTTGTGAGAAATGCTAAATACTTGCTGAAAGACAGAAGCTAGCACCTCTACCCATGATCCCTGTTCATGTAGATGAACCATTTCAGCAGTGGGGAATTGACTTTATCGGAAAAATACATCCTCCATCAAGTGGTCAACATAAGTGGATACTAACTTCCACAGATTATTTCACAAAGTGGGTGGAAGCTATACCCACTAGGAATGCAACAGACACTGTGGTAATAAAATTCATGGAAGAAAATATCATACCCAGATTTGGCTGCCCTGCCAAGATTGTGACAGACAATGCACAGGCCTTTAAATCTGCAAAGTTTTTCAGCTTCTATCAATGGTATAATATTGCACTAGGTCACTCTACAACCTATTACCCACAAGGAAACGACCTGGCAGAGTCTTCAAATAAAACGCTGGTGAGAGCACTTAAGAAGGCTATCAATGAAAACTAGAAAAATTGGGACTCCCAGCTGAAATTCGCTCTGTGGGCTGATAGGATTACCAACAAGAGAGCAACCGGGACGTCCCCGTATGAATCATTATATGGGAGGGCAGCAATTTTCCCTGTACAGTTAGCATTACCAGTATCTCGATTCATGTAGGAGAGCCAAGAAGAACCTGATGATGTGACTAGGAGAATCAACCAGCTGGTGGAGCTAGAAGAAACACGGAATCAGGTAAGCTAGAGGCTGATTGAATATCAGGAGAAAATGAAGGATATTTTCGATCAACATGCCAGGGACAAGAAGTTACAGGTGGGGGATTTAGTGCTCATATGGGACTTTCGAAGGGCTGATAAAGGGAAACACGGTAAATTTGACCCCCTCTGGTTCGACCCTTTTAAAATTGTCGAGCAAGGGGGAAACAATACTTTCAGGTTGGAAAATTTACAGGGAGATTTGCTTGATGCCCATGTAAATGGTCAGTTCCTCAAACCTTACTTCCAATTCTGATTCAGGCCAAGAAAGCCTGATGTATCTTATTGTATATTACTTTTTGTTTTTATCTTTGTTTGAATGATGCGTGTGTGCTGATGAATCATGAAGAGGAAAATTAAAAGGATGAAAAAGGTGAAGAGTGATTTCCATATAGAAGACAAACAGGTGGTCTGCGAATTTCTCGACACGCTCATGGATGAACGTGCCATCCCCAGGTGGAGCCAATGTTGATCATTAGTTAACATCAGTCAATTTTAAGGCAACCCTTGAGTATTCATATATCAAATGCATGACGGGTGGTGAAACATTAAAAGAATGGTTGAAAGGAAATGATGATAAAACAAGTCACGTGCCTAAAAACAAAGCATATGTTCGGAAAGGGTACAAATATAAAGCAAAAAGGCAAAGGTATAAAGTAAAAAGGTACAGGATGCAAAACAATGTTATTAAAAGGGCTTGCCGCTTTCATAATATGCACGTGAGGGATCTCCCCGTATGGGAAATTCCGAGGGGGTCAAGGAGTGGAAAGGGCACGAGACCAGTACCCCCGCGGAGTTATGGTGACATAGCACGGGGCCGACCCAAGGTAGCATGATGTGGCAGGGCGGACCCAAGGTAAGCGTGATGTGGCAGAGTAAAGCACGGGCCCTAGAGGTCTGTATGTTGTGTATTTAACCAGTCTTACGAAGAATATTTTTCAAGAACCGGATGGCTTATGCAGCAGAAAGGTAAGGTAAGTTTCTAGGTGAGCTGGTACCGAGGCCCATACCAGTATTAAACCTGGCACATGGTGTTCACCTGCTTCCAGCTGACACCCAATCCCTATATGTCGCGTGCTCCATTGTTAGTGTCCTTACGACACTTACATTACTTATTTCACCTCTCCGCCTTTTACCTCATAACTTTCAGTCTTAGATAATGGCCCTCCAGTATTTTACTGCAGTAAAACTTATAGGTCTTCCAGCTACGGTATAAACTAAGTGGGAGCTAGTGCTAGGTCTACCCGGTCACTGTCAGTATCCCTGCATCGTTTTCCCAAGAAAATTCATACTGCATAAGTACTTCGTCCCTCATATTCCCTCTGCTTTCCTTTCGTTTTTAAAAATTTTTGTATGTCAGTCATGGGAAGGGGCACACCCAAGAAAACTGAAGAAGAAACTCCTCAGGTCCGTGAAACCAGAAACCCTCCCGGGTTCGAGCCCTTCATTGACCTGCAAGCCAAAATCTGTGATCCCCAATACCCTTTTCCCATCAGAAATATAAAACCCGAGCTTTTTAGGTGACATGTCGAGAATAGGGATCGATATCGAGTGCTTGTATCAGGTTTATATCATCAGATTACCCCCCCAGTTTACCCGGTGGTCGATTTTAATTATTGGCTCAGGGACACCTACGATGAGCATCGGGGCACGTTTACCTCGGCTCAGGGGAATAAGATTTTTTCTCTTTCTCCCAACATCATCAGGCAAGCCCTCCGCTTTCCCACTAGCGCCTTCTCTACCAGTTTCAATGAAATAGCTTTAACTTCCCAGTTCACTAAATTGCCATGGGAGCAGCAAGAAGACTTCATTTCCTCTATAACCAGCAACCAGGCTACATCTCTTCCTTCTATAGAGCCTTTCTCGTTGAGTCTTTTCAAAGAATAAGTATAGCCCATCCTAGCCCTCATCGCAGGTCTTCTAGGTGTAGGCGGTTTGGGGGAAGTTTCCATGGCATGTGTTTATTGCTTATGGTTAATGTCTCAAAAGGGCGTAGTTCTGGATATCCTTTGTTTCTTGGCTGCTAACATTCAGACCCAGTTCCAAGAGCTTTCGAAAATTGGTCACTTCTGCTTTTGTTCGATGGTCTTCTACCTCTTCTTATATCATCATGCTGATAAGTTCGAGGTTTTGGGTTTAGATAGGGTATACGAGGTAAAATCTCAACCCCGACCAGTCTTCGACTGGAAATTTGCAGTGTGCCAATCACCAAATGGGGTGGGTTATTCTAGGTTTCTAAATGAGTTCATGCCTATTGTCTACACTATCATCCATGACTCCCCCTCGCCCAAGTTTTTTCCTAAAATGAAGAGCTGGCTACAAGCTAGTAAAACCCAGAGCACTAGGGATTGGTATCTATTTGAAAATTATACTTAAATTCGGGTCTATGGAGCCGAGGCCCCCCCTTACCAGCTGCCTGTGTTTCCTGCTCGACGAGTTTACGCTCTGGAGTATATTCGGAAGACTCTCAAATCTGACCAACTCCACTTTATCCCTGCTAAGAAGGGCTTCATCCTGAAACTCCCTATCACTATTGGCCTGTTTATTGTAAATTCAAGACATGCCCTTCCTGTTGTTGAGAAGCTGTTGCAAGGCATGGACTTAAGATAGGGGAAGACTTGGGCCTATGATCCCCGAGGGATTATCTCTAACAGAAGAAGGAGGAACAAGTCTACTCCTTATACATATGAGTCGAGACCGTTTATAGAGTGGAGGACTAACATTGAAACTTGGCCTTTGATTTTGCAGATGGAGACAGATTCATCTGCCACAGGGGAAGAAGGAGAAGCCAAAAGAGGCCAAGAAGAAGAAGTGGGACCCTTAGGAACAAGTTCCCCCCTCCGCAAAAAGCAGAATACAGTCTCAAGTGAGGTAGAGGTCATAGGGGAAGAACAGTTGCTTGAGCCATTTATACCATATGGCCAACCAGACGGAAGAAAAGCGGGGCTTAAAGTGCTGAGAGACAGTATCACCTCCTTCAACTACTCTGAGGTCTCACAGGAAATTGGCGATAATGCTTTACCAATTGTAATTGAAAGGAGTCAGAAAAATAGAGCGATCAGGGAGAAGTACAAGGCCGCGCTGGAAGGTTATGTGGAAAAATATCATACCAGGGTTTCAGCTTCCATGAATGTGGACACAGAACATCTGGTATTGTCTATGGTTGAGGCCATCTTGGATCCTAATGCAGGCACCACTATTTACAGGGTGCTTGAGTATGCAATTAACATGGCCAAGGTACCAGCCCTTGACAAATGCAACATATTCCAGGTGGTTGGGGACATGCTGAAGGATGAGGTAATGAGGCTCACCATCACACTGAAGAAGCTGGAGACTAAGCATGAACAGGTGAGGGCGACCCTAAAAAATGAACAGGCCAATTCCCGCACCCAGGCAAATCAAATACGCGGCCTCATGGAGTCGATCAAAGGAAAGGAAACTGGAGAATCCAACCTGCAGCGCTATGTGATAGATCAATTGCAGAAGGAGGTTACGTCATTGAAATGCAAGGTCAGCATACCAGCATCCCACCATGTTCAGACAGCTGAATTGGCACAGGCGGAGAAAGAAAAAGTAGACTTGGCCGATTCACTGGTGAAGGAGAAAGAGGAAAAAGAAAAAATGGCAGAGACAATAACTATTCTTCAGGGCAAGCTGAAGGAGATGCAAACAACTTAGGACATGGACAGTTGTGTGCCAACTACCACTCCATCAGAGACTAGTTCGTTGTCCGAGCAGCTAACTACAGCAAAGACCGCAAATGATGTACTAGAAAAGAAGGCTTCCACCGTGAGGCAGAGAATCACTGAGTTGCAAAACCTCCTTGGCTGAGAATACCAGAAAAATAGAGATATTGCATAAGGAGATCGAGTAGGAAAAGAAGGCAAGAGCCGACTAGCAGAAAACCATCAATGACTTCAACAGCCGCCTGAAGGGCAATATCACCCTCAGTGATGTGAGAAGGATAATTTGGTCAGAGATAATCTCTGCGGTGACAGAACAGTTGGGTTTCCTGAAAATTATTGGGGAAACCAAATCTGGTGTACTCTATCTCAACAGGAAATTTCAGGAGGCAGACCTCAACTTGTCTAGTAGAGCCCAGCACGCGAGAAGCTATATTTATTTCTTGAAAGAGTTGGAATCTGATGATGTGGAGAAGCATGGCATACCAATTCATTTCATGGAGGCCTTTGAATGCCAGAAAATCATCGACAGGGAGGTGGCCCGAGTTATAGCTTCGAGAGCCCTGCAACAGGTGGCAGAAAACATGGGTCAGTTCGATGCAGTTTGGGCCGAGATTACAACATTCGGACTTCCATCTTGCTGGCACCCAACCATTGCTTCCATGCTACAACCATTAACATAATATAAAACACGTCTCTAGGAAGAAAGAGACCGGATGGACATCTTGTCAGATAAAAACGCTCGGTTAAAAGCTGAGCAAATTGTTTCATCCCTCTGCCAAGAATTCATTCTCCTTCATTTGATAAAACACAAGCTCCCCACCGAGGCAAGTCTCAACGTCCTCATGAAGGCCTATATCAAGGTGGAAGGATTCGCTGCGATGCCTGAACCTTGAGTGGATAGCCAGAAAAGATACACTCAGTTTGCCAGCTAGATCGCCAGCTCGTCAGCAAATGTTCCACCACCAGTGTCAACGACTACCTAAACCCCTTCTCATCAGTGAAATACTGTCAACTCATGATTCGGCCCTAATGGCCTTTTTACTTTTTACTTTAGTTAATTACTTTTAAGTTTCAAGTGTAATTTATGTTCCACTCCAACATTTTACCCTTTTACAAGACTGTTGTTTAATATTTCGCTTCAGAACGGCCAAGTGCCTAATTGTAAATGATGAGAGGCCTTTATTCCTTGTCATAAGTTTTGGTTATTTTGATAAGGACCTCTAACAAATTCCGGGCATGCGAGGGAGATATTTTTCCAAAAATATATTCTTGCTCATGTACTGAGGTCTCTATATAAGAAAGATCCGAAGAGAAAAACAGGTTCCAGATTTTCAAAATAATTTTGCTGTGAAAGAATTGTTGTATGCTTTTTGTTAAAATCTTAATAGAAATTCGAAGTGCTCGTTGGGTCTCAACAAGAAGGAGTTTTACTTAAAGTGAGGATTCTGGTCTTAACGTTTTATAGTGTGTAACCTTTCCTTATGGGTGAAAATGTGAAGCTGGGTTACACTTTTTTCCCTTTTTTGAGAAAAAAATTTCATTTTTTTTGGTTCTTCAACTTTCTGCAAACTATAACAATTTTTCTGTGTAGAATTTCATTTTGCGATAAAAATAAAATTTGTGAGAAATTTTGTTAGCTTTCTATTACTTATTTTTTGAAATTCTTTTATGTAGATTTGATATGTCAACTTAGTGTTTCTTTGAGTGTGTTTTTCTTAACAATCAAAGGATTCATAAGAAGTCATGTTATGACGTAATGTTGTATTCATTGAAAATTTGTGTTTTTGAGAAAACAAAATGTGTTACAACAATCTAGACAGAGTCTACTTTGGTTTTGTCATATTTACAAAGCCAATGGATGCATATCATAATTACTAGAATTTTTTGAACTGGTCCAATACGAAAAACTGCGTATTTTGGATATGTTTTGCGTCGCAAGAAATTTCTTAACATATAAGTTATAAACTAAAAATATAAAAGCTACCCATTAGAGATGACGGACCAATGTAATGCCCCATAATTTTTTCAATTTTTTTTACAATATATTTTGGGAGATACAAAATTTTGATTTCACTGAATCACGACGACCCTCAGAAATTGTTTGCACATATTCTATTAGAAAAATAATTAAAATTAATAAACGTTTATGAAATTCCATAAAAGTTATATTTCCTAAAAGTAGATTCAATTCTGAAAATGCTTGTCTTGGTTGCAACATTTAGTTAACAACCTTTCATGGAGTTTAATCAGTCCAAAGTTGCAGAACCATTTTCAGAGCCTGCTTTTGTGTAATTGGTGACGCGTTAGTTTGGCCGAACTTTTAGTCCAAGTTCGGCCGAACTATGTTTTCCGCTTAGGAGTTGTTAACTCTAACGTCTTAATAGTTCGGCCAAACTTTTTAACAAAAGTTCGGCCGAACTATTGTATAACTCTCCGTCGGCCGAAAAGTTTTGTGGAGCCCCCTACTAAAAACACATTTTGCGTCAATATAAATTGCCGCGAAATGATTCACAATTTTTGCACATTTCGCACACTTCATCTCATTTTACAAAGATCTTGGTTTGGGTTCAAAAGCTTTTCTTCAAGGTTTGAGTTAAAGAGCATTTCTTGGAGGTTCAAAAGCTTTTCTTCAAGGTTTGGGTTAAAGAGAATTTCTTGGAAGAAAATTGATTTTACAAAATCTTGGTTTGGGTTCAAAAGCTTTTCTTCAAGGTTTGAGTTTAAGAGCATTTCTTGGAAGCCAATTGATTTTACAATTTTGGGTTTACAGAATTTTTTTGGAGGACATTTCTTGGAGGCGACGTGATTTTGGCAAAAATTGTAAAAAATTTCTTGGACGTACATTCAAAAGACATTTCTTGGAGGTATGTACGTGTTTTGAGTTAAAGTAAATCTTTTGAATTTCGTTTCATTTTTATAAGACATTTTTCTCTCGAATTTTTTAAAGTCTGTATTTTGGATTGGAGTATGTATTTTTTACAAAAAATTTACATTGAATTTTTTTAAATTAAATCTTTTGTGATATTTTTTGTAATTGAGTTATTGTCTAATTTTTTGAAGGAAATTTTTTGAACTTCATACCCTATTATCATGGGAAATCGAAGAACTTGTGCGAGAAAATATGATCGAAAAAGAGACCCTGAGACACGTAGAGAAGAAATGAGACAATCTCGCAAAAGAAAGTTAGAAGCCCTCTCAAATATTGAGGAGGAAAATCAACCTCAAGAGGAAAATAACCTCAAGTAGAAATTGAAGCAGGTATGTAAATGTAAATATTATGATCTATTGATATATATTTAAAATTTTCCTAATGTAAAATGTGAAGCTTAATTTTTATTTGATGAACTAGTTTGAAAAATATTTTGTTTAATGTAAATAGACAGAGATATTCCTCAAAATATTGAAGAAAAAAATCAACCTCAAGCAGAAATTGAAGTAGGTATGTAAATGTAAATATTATGATCTATTGATATATTTAAAATTTTTCTAATGTAAAAGGTGAAACTTAATTTTTATTTGATGAACTAATTTGAAAAATATTTTGTTTAATGTAAACAGACAGAGATACTCCTCAAAATATTGAAGAATAAAATCAACCTCAAGCAGAATTGAAGCGGGTATGTAAATGTAAATATTATGATCTATTGATATATTTAAAATTTTCGTAATATTTATTGACATATTTATTAATTTAGTGATTTATTGAATATGTACTATTTTTTCGAATATGTACAGATGAAATCATTATCGATAATGAGACGTTACAAAATGTTGACACTCATACATATGGAGATAAAAAACCTAACCATGTTATACGATATCGTGTCAACTGAATTTTTAAAGATGATTTCTTAAATGAGCGAGTGACAGTTCAAGCTCAAATGTTGAAAGGTCTCCTATCATCAAATAAATTAAAAGAAGCGACGACACTATTGGGTATTCGAAAATCAACCAAAGATAAAAAAAATGAAGGAAGAGGTGATAAAAAATGTGAGTAGGGCTATAAAGTCAATTAAGAGATCTAGAGATAAATATGTTTCAAATATACGTAGAGGAATATAGATGGCAATGGTTTCACCAAGTACTCAAGAAAATCGTTTGATAACATCTATGGCACGAGCACTGGGAACCTCGCGAAAAACTCTGCACAAACATCGAAAATTTCGACTGCAAATAGATGTAAATGATGAACTCGCTTGTTAGAGAGCTATTTGTAGGCAACCATACAAAGATATACTTGGAGAAAATGTTAAAAAAATAATATATGAATATTGGAAGAACAATTCGCGTGTTTTTCCAACTGCAAGGCATGTGATGCGAAGAAGAATAGCACGAAATCAGTATGAAGAACATGAAAAATATTTCTTGGAAACCACTCAGATAGAGTTATTCAACAAGTTCAAAGAAGATAATCATCAAATTCATGTTTCACTCAGTGCTTTTGTTCAACAAAAACCATGGTATGTAAAACCTATCACCGTACGCGACACTTGTTGTTTCCGTTATCATGTGGAATTTGAGTTATATTATGACACATTCCTTGATTTCGGTAGAACATTATGGATGGATTTACCTCCTCCTTCCACTATTCGTGAATTCATATCTCAAATTCTATGTGAAAGAGAAAGTGATGAACTATTTTAGAAAAAGAGATGTGTTGGTGGTAAAAAATGCAATGATTGTGGAAATTTGACTAAATTTCAAAACAAATATCGTATTGATATAAATGATCAATCATTGTCCAACATGAAAGTGAAATGGAAGAGATATGAATATATCGGTACATCGATTCAAGATGCAAATAGTGTTAAAACAATCGAATTACGAGAAGACGAAATTTTTCTGATAGACTTTTTGAGAAAGTTTGAGGCAGAAATTTACAAATACACCAAACATTCCCATAGAGCTCGATGGAAATACTTGCAATTCAAA
This sequence comes from Pinus albicaulis, assembly GCA_034641835.2. Lineage (NCBI taxonomy): Eukaryota > Viridiplantae > Streptophyta > Pinopsida > Pinales > Pinaceae > Pinus > Pinus albicaulis. The sequence continues at coordinate 432,812,546 of CM076579.1, forward strand.
AAATCTCGTGAATTTTTTCCACCAGGGACCATTTTGTCAGTGATTGATTTTGCAGAAAACTACACATTTGTTCCACAAAAAGAAATTCAGAGTGAATACTATCATTCTGACCAAGTCTCCATGCTCGTCCATATTCTATATAGAAATGCTGAACAAAATGTCGATCATATAGAAATCACGAGTGAAAATCGACATATCATTAAAGAATATCACTTTTATATCAGTGACGATCGTACACATGATACATGTTTTGTACAACATTGTTTTGGAAGAATTTATGATTCATTGAAAAATCGTGGAATAACATTCAATGAACATTGGATATGGTCGTACGGATGCGCAGGTCTATTCAAATCTGCACGATCATTCTTTTGGTTGTTTTTTCTTCATAAGAAAACCTGCATTAAACATTTTTGGAATTTCTTTGAGACTGACCATGGAAAAGGAGAACATGATGGTGCAGGAGCATGCATAAAACAAGTACTTCGAAGATATCAAATGAACCACTCTGCACGCTGACTTGTGAACGCTGAAGAAGTTGTTCAATGGTGCATCACTGCTCTAAGCCATGAAATTAACCCATCAAGAGAAGTGCGAAGGTACATTCAATTTAATTTATATTGGAAATCTAATTTTAAACATTGTACATTTATCATGCAATGATTATTTTTATTTGTATTTTGATATCATATTTACAAATTCTTTTTCTAATTTTCCATATAAAGGTTTTTCTGGCATATTGGAATCAGAGACGTAGATAGATCAATTGGAAATGACATTGAAACAATAAAAGGGACTCGAAAATTGCATTCAATTCAAACAAAGTTGTCCACCAATGTGTTTGCATTGGATAAAAGAAAATATTCTTGTTTTTGTGATGTTTGCATAGACAACACAAAATCCAATGACGTTTGTGAAAACAAAATGTACATGAACGATTGGAAACATACAGAGCTAAATACAAAGGGAAAAATCTCTGTTGCAATGTTTGAAGAAATTCAATCAGAGAAAACTACAATATCATCCGATGGTGATCGAGTTTCTGATCTTGTTAGAGAAGGTAACATTTGAATTACTTTCTAATGATTTAAAGATCTAGAAATAGATTTAAATATGCATAATTAAATGTTAAATTTTTATTTTATTGTGCAGGAGATATTTTTGTTGTAATTGCACCTATTGACAACGATGAAAATGTGAAGTATTATTTGATGCGTTGCACTGAACGAAAAATGAAATTATTACAAGACTATAATGATCACGGATTTCAGTATGACAGAGGGTCTATTATACTGAAAGGTTATTTTTTCATACAAACTCATCAAAGTGGAGACTTTGTTTACTTTGAAGACTATGAACCTGATTCCATAAGTTGTCAATATAGTCACTTGGTGTGTGCAGCACGCATAAAGTTGATAGAAGTTCAATCAAAGAAAAAATTGAAAATTAAGAAATGGAAAATGTCAAAATCCGATCATGAACAGATTATTGAGGATGGAATTCCATTAGAATTTTTTTGAGTGAAGTGTCCAACAATTTATTATCTTTGGATTAAATATGTTTTAGAACTTTCAGTACTCAACTAAAAATTGAGCTGCTTATGTTATTTGTGGTTTGCACATGTTACAAATTGTTTGGGTACAAGCATGTGCTCTAGTATCAACTGAAAGTAGTTTTTCTAAACATGTGCATTGATGAAAAATGTTATATGTATTGGATATATATATATATATATATATATATATATATATATTCTAGAATGAAATTAATTGTTCTTGTATATGTTTTCCGACCGTATGGTACAAATTATTTCACTTTATTTTGTAAGGTCAGATTCGGTCCCCATATGGCCTAGCCTCCAAGGGACGAGATAACAAGTGGTTATCCCCACTTGCCCGAATCTCAGCTTTTAAGTACAATTTTACTGTTTATGGCAGGCATCTTACATGATGTCCTAGCCAAGGATAGATTCTCTTTGTTTCAAGTTTCCAGTAAAAGTTGTCACCGAATGACCTACTACGATATTATAAATACTAGCTTTGTAAAATCATTTGGAATTTGGAAAAATTCGAAAGTCTTAGTCTGTCAATCGATTTAAAGTATCATTCACCCTCGGGAGTGTAAAATATTCAATGTAGGTTGGTGACGATGCTCACTCCTAGCTTGAAGCAGCTCCAACGACCAATTCTTTAATGAATTCCAATGCAGTAGACCAAAGTTGGTGACCCACTTGGTTTTTCACCCAAGAAATTCCAAGGTACTCTTCTTACCTTTGGCCCACAAAGATACAATGGAATTATAGGAAGGTGAAGAAAATTTTTTTCACTGATATGAATTTGGTCACATCCCTTATCTCCCCTTATCAAAAAGTTCCTATCTACTACATTATCCAGCATGTACTCAAGATCACTATTTCGTAATTAGAACATCACAATATCATAAGTTCTCACAACAATACATGGAACGCCATTACGACACTCATCTAACAATGGGGAGCTCAAAACCTAGAAAGCTCCTCGTCCCCTTAATAATAATGTGTTTAATTTAGTCTTTTAGGTGAGGATTAGGTGTGAATCTTGTTTTCGCATACAAAAATAATTAATTGTTTAATTCCATAAATTTGATTATTCACCAAAATACATGTCATATCCACTATTTGTCTCCCCTACAAATTCCCATTATTTTATTAAAATATATGATTTTATCTCACCCAACTATCACATGTTCCTAAATTTACTCCTAATTGTTCCCTATGCCCTAAATCTACTCCTAATTGTTCCCTATGCTTCTTTTCCCTTACTTATTTTTAGAAAGTTATTTTCATACATCCATCATAACTATGGATCTATCAAGCGTCGATAGGGATCAAATATCTAGAGGTGCAAACCTCTTTTTTGAGTGCAAAACTTGAAGAAAGGTTTGCACCTCAAGAGATTTGATCCCTCTTGGCACTTGATAGATCCGTAGTTAAGATGGATCTAAGTTGATTTCAGTCATGGGCAACCAAGGAAAAACTATCGATAATATGAGAAACATATGATTAATTTTATCAATAATATGTAAATACATCTAATATTAATATAACCATTTTAAATATGCTAAATATGTTTGAGATTTATCAAGTCATTTTAATTTTAAATTTTCTTAGTTACCTCAATTTGTTAAGATGATAAATATTGTAGAATAACGTTAATAATGGAAAATGATCAAATAAAATTTTTGAATGCAAAGTGACAATGTAATAATATTGAATGATAGAATGTGAATAATTAGAATGTAATCAATTACAAATAGCATTTATTGAAGAAAGGTTTGCACCTCAAGAGATTTGATCCCTCTCGGCGCTTGATAGATCCGTAGTTAAGATGGATCTAAATTGGTTTCAGTCGTGTGCAACCAAGGAAAAACTATCGATAATATGAGAAACATATGATTAATTTTATCAATAATATGTAAATACATCTAATATTAATATAACCATTTTAAATATGCTAAATATGTTTGAGATTTATCAAGTCATTTTAATTTTTAATTTTCTTAGTTACCTCAATTTGTTGAGATGATAAATATTGTAGAATAACTTTAATAATGGAAAATGATCAAATAAAATTTTTGAATGCAAAGTAACAATGTAATAATATTGAATGATAGAATGTGAATAATTAGAATGTAATCAATTACAAATAGCATTTATTGTGATCAATCTTAAACTATTCTCTTCTTCTATTCTTATTGTCACCCTTATTACTTTTGTCATCTTTCCGTATCAATTATATTAAAAAGAAAGTAAAAATCATAAATCATAAACCATTTAAATATTTAGCTCGAACTCTTGTAGTAAACACCATACCTCAGGTCTCTCTTGCTCTCCAATATTATTAGGTTTAATTATTATAACACAAAAATCGTTCTACATTGTCAATAATTTTTTGCGCTTACACTGAAATCAATGAACACTATTAATCCAATGACTTTACAAGTAATGTACCATCGTACATGCAATTATATCAAATCAGAAATCAACATATACAATGAAATCAATGGGGATTGTCTTGTTACAAGTAACATTTCAATTTACCACATGTGCAAATGTAGATTGAAACCATCCAAAACTTTAAGTTGTAGATTGAAACCATCCAAAACTTTAAGTTTTAAAACCATTTTGATTATATATTGTGAAACATTAAAACATTAAACATTTAAATTTCATTAAATATCACATGCAAAATGTAGATTGAAACCATCCAAAACTTGAGTTTTAAAAAATTCACATGCCATGCCAAAATTATAATTCAACTATCCAACAAAAACATTTAACATTAAATATCACATGCCAAATGTAGTTCAGATGACAACATTACTTCACATTCACATGCCAAAAGTACTAAAACCATCCAAAAATTAAATAAAACAAATTATATAATAACAATGTAATATAATATGTCCAAAAATTGTAAATCTCACTTGAGTATCAAACTGTATCAATTTTAACAAATTTTAAAACCATCTAAATTTTGAAATCAAATCTACTGTAACTCATGTCCATCAAATGGAGGATCTAGCGTCTGGGTCTCAATCTGCACCCTATCCTGTGAATAGGAAACCTACATACACAATGCACATGTACTTGAACATTAAAATTTGAAGTTTTAAAAATGAATGAGAATATATATATCTAGAACTTCATGTAAAAAACAAAATATAACAAAAAAATCATGCAATACCTCGTAAGGTTCCCTCTCCATTTGATGAACAGGTTCTACCATAGAAACATCTGCAGTGGTAAACTGTACAATATACATGTATAATTAAATATAAATAAATATATATATATATATATATATATAATTTATATAAATTAAAAACTTTCAAATGAAAATGCACGTGTACATATATAAACTTATTTTCAATAATATTAAAAAAAAGAACTAAAGACAACTTGTTCAAATGCTGTGGATGTTCCTATCTCCATCGCTAGAGTCCCTGGATTAAAAAAATATTCTACATGAACCTAAATTCAAAAAATTTTAAATAACTCAAAATATAGCTCTCTCTCTCTATATATCTCAATTTTTAATGGAACTTTTTGAGGTAACATAAATTTTGAACTTGTGAAAAATTGTCCATACTTGTGGCACATCTCCCAATGGAGTAGAAGGTATATCTCCTAAGGAAGAAGAAAGTATCGCCATCCCAAAAACATCAGACGGAATCGGTACCTGTTAAAACATTTTATCAAATTATATATATACATACATGTACATGTGTGGCAACAATTATTTATTTTAGAGTCACTTAAAAAACACTAACATACATGTGCAAACATATCATGATGGTCAGACCCATCTGCATCGTTTGAACCGGAGGTCCCGAACGTAATATTAACATTTTCATCACGCATCATGCCTGAGAACTGCAAATGGTGTTTTAACATATAATCATACATTTTTTTTAGATTAATGTACACATACAAATAAATGTATACATGTACATACACATGTATTTATTAAAAATTGTACACATGTATATGTAAATATAATTTCAAACCCTAAGGTCACTAACACATACCATTCCGGTGCCCTCTTCCTCACGAAAAATTAGGTCTTGCAGACCATTGCGACAATTTATTGCATATGTTCGGAGATCTTCAACATTCATGTTGTAAATCTCCTCATATGTACGATAAAAAAAATTGGCACGTGCATTTTCACGTGCTCTTTGTCGATTTAAACAAATATCGACTCCACTCAATCCGCTATGAACATTGTCGATCATAACATCTCTTGCTTCACGACTTATTTGAGAAGTCGCATCCATCTCTGATCGCAAGGTTTCAACTCGAAACGGTCGACTCACCAATGGTGGCTTAGGGCGAGGCAACTCCACATCTCGCTTAGCGCCCTTACGTTGATATAATCGAACTTTCCCCGGGCTAAAAAATTTTGAAGGAAGGTCATTGTAGTCGGGTTTCATACCCAAAAAAAATTCTGCATAAAACATTTCTGCAAAATAAACAGGAACCTCATCGTTCCATGGAAGCCTTCCAAAGGCCGCAAGATGTCGATCATACAAATAAGCAGCTTTGTCTGGGTGCTTGAAATATTGCACCTTCAACATTTTTCTTTTTGGCCCTTCCTTATAATTAAACATTGACTTGGCATCTGCTCTTGTAACTCTTTGTTTTATGTCCTGCCATTTATCGGGACCTATCACTGTTTCTTTTCTCTTTCTCATCAGTTCTACAAACAAATCAGTCATTGGCCCCAAATTTCTGTACACCTTTACCATTTCACCCGATGAATGTGTAACTATTTCGAGGCTTTGTCTAATCTCAGCAGGTAGAGACAAAGCCTCGAGATCTCTTTGCAATTTTGCATGAAGGCTTTGAAACCTTTGTAAGGTGCACTCTGCCATGTTCGTTTCCCATGGTATATCAGTAATCTCAGCCGGATAAGTTGTGCTGGGTTGAAAACCTTCTTCTTGAATGTAGCGCACTTCCCTACGTCTATTTTGACCACTGGCTCGAACATTTTCAGCCTCTGCATCAATATATATAAAATTTCGTATATTAGAAAAAACACGTGTAAAAAAAGTTGCACAAATTTAATGAAAAAATATTGAAATTGATGTCAACCTTGATGTTGTTGGTTAACATCATCTCCAACATGACCCTGCTGAGAACCAATCCCAGAATGACTCTGTTGAGAACCAGACCCACAGTGACCCTATTGAGAACCTACAGTTATTGATTGGCCTTCGGGGGAATAAATATCACCCCCTTCCCGCAACCTGCTACCACTCATACCTCGACCGATTGAACCTTGGCCACGCTCCATGGATGGAGTAGAAACCCTTCTCCTCTTGCCTCCTAAAAATTAAAATATGAAACTTATTAACAACTAATTTCACTCACAAAGTTAATAAAAAATTCAATTCCATATGTACACACATGTATGGAGATTTAAGATTATATTTAAATACCGTGAACATCCTCTGATCCCTGAACCTCCATATGGGATTCGGCTGATCTTCGTCTTTCATCCTCCATGATATATATCTATTGGTCGGCATTCACAAAATAGATTTCAAAAAATAAATTTGTAATTTAGTGTACACAAATTATGTAGAACACAACTTTCAAAGCAATAATTGATCATGTGTGAAACTAAATTTAATCGAAAAATATATTATAAAAATGATAAGTTCACCAAATTGCGCTTTACATGGTGGGAGCACACTTGGTATAAAATTTACTACTTAAATACACTTTAGTTTGTGGAAGAAATGACATGTACATAGTTTACCTTAAAGTTGTTGTGTTTTACGGATATTAAAATGAAGAACTTCTATTTAGATCCATTCCAAAGATTGACTGTAGGGGCATTTACTAGATATGTCATCTTTCATAAAAGATGAGATCCAGAGGCTACCTGGCCCTTTACAGACTCTTCCTATAGAACTTGTAGAAGTAAACACTAGAGGCATTAACAATATCAAAGAACATTTTCATGCTCAGACATGGGAATGTGTCTCTTTCCCTACGCAAAAAAATAGTTCAAGGCAGTTAATCTTCATAGACATGTCATCAAGCAAGTCAATGTGATCATCCCCAACTTACTTTTTATGAAATTAGGCTTGGAATCCTCTACAAACTGGTGGATGGAGTTGAATGGGAACTAGGTTGAATGGTTAGATTTGAATGGTTAGATTTATTATCTAATTAAGGCCTTGAATGTATTTTGATGTTTCATGAATTTCTTTGCAAATTCAAAGTATAGTTCATGTTGCATGAAGCAAGATGTTGAAAGTAGAGTTACGTTGACACACTTAAATGCAACAAATATGGAAATTTGTACCTGAGCTCTACTATTTGACTTGAGATTCAGTTGTTTGAAGACGCATGTTTTGTCAATTTGTGTTTGGTTGATGGTTTTGTACACCAATATGTAAGAGTACATGGAGATATTCACATGATGTGAATTTTTTTTCTTTGAAGGAGAAAAATGATATGTCAGCAAGCTATGTTTCTTGCATGATGTGTTTTCAGTTTGATGGTTTTGTTTGTGACAAGACATCACAATATTTTGGGAAGGTCCACTCTTGAGCGAGAGCCTCATGATTACAACCTAATCATGAGAATCAAATGAGAGTGCATCCTTATTTTGAAAACAAATAGGATTCTAAGCTACCTAGGACTCAAACCATCATTTTTAAATTTGAAATATCATGGTGTGTTGTTTCAATCCCTGAATCCACAACCCTAACATAAATTGTTTTATTCTTTTTTTGCAGGATTTAGTTGGTTAAATATTAAAAGTCAGTTGAATTTAAAATTCTTGGCTTAGTGGCATGAACCAAACATATTGTACATATTAAATGAGGAATTTCGCTCTCCCAATCATTTCTAAATCACCCATATCTCCAAGAAAACATGTTTTAAAAGAACATACTTTGGTATGGGAAAGACCTTATGTTTCAAATATTATAAGACTGGATAATTACATATTATTTTTCATATTATGTTTTGATGCTTATAGAGTGAAAAAACTGAAAGAATCAACTTGTAGGGTCATTTTAATGGTGGGTGGAGAATTGGGGCCACTAGGAGGAATAAGAGTTCCATTTTGTGTTATTGTATTTTGTTCCATAGTTGAAAATACAACTAGGAGTGTGAAGTTAGAGAGAAAAATGTATGAAGTTAAGTTTTTATAGCAACCTTACACGCTATTTAAGTCTTAGCTAACTCTAGAGAGATTACCTCTTTCTTTGTACTCACATATTTTCCATACCAAAAAAGAGAGAGTAGAGCATGTTTACATTTTAGTGTTGTTTTTCTCCCATAAGGATTTCCTAGGGTAAAGGAGTCTAGAGCATCATTACTTTTTAGGGTTGCTCGTCTCCCATAAGGATTTCCTAGGAAAATAATTGTGTTGATTGTCTAGAGATATGTATGTGTGTGTTTCATTATGTTCTCTATTTCTTATGTTGTGTTTCATTATGTTGTATATTTCTTACATTTCTGCCCTCCTATTTTTCTTTCCAATCAAGGTTTATAAAATAACATGAGAAGCAACATGAGACTTGGAACAATCATTTTCATTATCTATATGGAAGGCAAGAAGGATTATATACCCTTAAGCTTAAACTTAGTTTGTCAATTTTTATCATATATTTTTTGGTAAGGGTAAATGTTTTTTATCTATAGTACAAGTCATGAGTTCCCCAATTTTACCTTATATGTAAAGCATGATTCCAGGATTACTACAATTTGTACTTGGTTTTGTATTGTGATGATGCCCTGTCTCAATCTAGACATAAGTGATGATGGTCTTCTCCAAATCAATTCATGTATCCTCATTAAATTTATACAAACATTTCAAGTTCATATTTTCTTTCATAAAATTCTAATAATATTAGAAGAATCAGTAAAAAGTGAGATAACCATCTCAATATGCCCCCCATAATTCATTTTATAAAAGATAAATTTGTAAAATCCCTTTCGGTAATAATGGCCGTTATTAATTAATTAAAAAACATAATATATAATAAAAAATTGACAAATAAAATTTTTGATGAAAATGTGCTATGAAAGTAAAGGTTTAAAGGAAAACATGTACAAGGCATAGTTGAGTACAAGACATAGTTGAGCCAAATTATTATCTATTTATTGAACTAGAAAGGACATATAATTATTACACATGTTTAATTTACATTCAAATGCTTATTTGATTTATCTCCTATAGCTTAATGTATTATGCTAGATATATAATTTAAGTTGAAGGCCCGTGAGATAAATATGACTTCTATGTGACATTTGTATTGAATCATATATTTTTTGTGTTATACGAACATAATTGGTACGCATATCTAAAGAGTCCAAATGCTCATTCAAGACCATATGTAATTTCCTCATCTAACTTAGCCAGGGATTTGCAATACTATATTTGAGTTGGCTAGCTCCATTTCAAGATATTATGGTTATCCAAGAGGGGATATAAAAAATGAAAAGAAGGATATTGAGCTGTAGGTTATCCAAGTTGGACATAGAACCAGTGGAGAAACCTAAGGAAAAACTATGTTTCCAGGTCAAACCTTTGTAGAGGTTCCAGTACCTGAGAGTAAAATCCAGTTTGGGGCTGTTAAATTCTAACTGTACTGGTAATTGTGCTAGGGGGGAGAAATAGGATGTAATTTCCTCTTCTCACGGTTGGGAGTCTTGTTTTTCATGTGGATTCAACCAAACATATTGTATATATTAAATGAGGACATAATTATTACACATGTTAATTTACATGAACAAATGCTTCTTTGATTTATCTCCTATAGCTTAATGTATTATGCTAGATATATAATTTAAGTTGAAGGCCCATGAAATAAATGACTTCTATGCGACATTTGTTTTGAATCATCTATTTGTTGTGTTATATGAACATAATTGGTACGCATATCTAATTTAAATTACTAATATGTCATGATTCTTTAATTTATCTTTTATAGATGACCGGAGCATCCATTTTTAATCTATCCCTTTTGACTTCGGGTATGTCGGCAATATTAATCTGCATATTTTTCTATCATAAAACAGTGAGTAAAATTGTATTCCATTTGTGTCAATGTTAAGGTTAAGCACATGGATTAAAGTTTTATATATATTAGATGAGGAGGCTATGTATTACATATGGTCTTGAATTAGTTTTTAGACTCTTTAGATATATATCTAAAGAGTCCAAATGCTCATTCAAGACCATATGTAATTCTCATCTAACTTCACCATGGATTTGCAATACTATATTTGAGTTGGCTAGCTCCATTTCAAGATATTATGGTTATCCAAGAGGGGATATAAAAAATTAAAAGAAGGATGTTGTTGTAGATTATCCAAGTTGGACATAGAACCAGTGGAGAAACCTAAGGAAAAACTATGTTTCCAGGTCGAACCTTTGTAGAGGTTCCAGTACCTCAGAGTAAAATCCAATTTGGGGCTGTTAAATTCTAACTGTACTGGTAATTGTGCTAGGGGGGGAGAAATAGGATTTAATTTCCTCTTCTCACGGTTGGGATTCTTGTTTTTCATGTGGATTCAACCAAACATATTGTACATATTAAATGAAGAATTTCGCTCTCCCAATCATTTCTAAATCACCTATATCACCAAGAAAACATGTTTTAAAAGAACATACTTTAGTATGGGAAAGACCTTAGGTTTCAAATATTACAAGAAGGTTTTTGATATCGTTGAGAGAATGTGGAAAATAGAATCCATAAAAAAATTATTTTCAAAACGTATTACTTTCAAAGTATCACCAAGGAATGTACAAGGGTGTTCAATGAATTAACGCTATTTATTTAAATTCCATGATGTATATCTTACTCATAATTTTAACAAATTATTAAATAATGATCTGGATTGGATAAGTATATTATTTGTCATATATTTTGATGCTTATAGAGTGAAAAAACTGAAAGAATCAACTTGTAGGGTCATTTTAATGGGGGGTGGAGAATTCGGGTCTAAAACCTTTTGGAGTCATTTTGAGGTATTAAATGACATTTCTGGGGGTCAAATGATTATCCCTTGTGCCGAAATCTTGACCATTATTCTACACTTAAAGACATATATCGAATGCTACAAGAAAAACATCAAATGAAGTTCATTCAAAATTTATGCCTTTAGTAAGTTGACCTATCATGTTGACCACCATGGTACGAGAGAATGACATTTTAGCCCCATTACTCATGCATGGAAAGCTAGCTACATGTGGAATTTTAACAAGACTCTTAAAGGTCTAAAATCACAAACCTCGTTAATGGTTAACGAAGTCAAATCTTACACCTAGTTGGCTATCACGCTATGTTAAATACTTGGCCACTAGGGGTAAATGTTTTTTTATCTATAGTACAAGTCATGAGTTCCCCAATTTTACCTCATGTAAAGCATGATTCTAGGATTACTACAATTTTTGCTTGGTTTTTTATTGTGATGATGCCTTGTCTCAATCACTTGGCCATCTCTTGATGGGTAGTTAAATCTTTATAACAATACTTAATTAAAATTTATATCTATTTGTATTATGTGAAATTATGTAAAAAATGGTATACTACTTTTCATAAAATTGGGTTGATTTTATCATATATTTCAATGAAAGTTGATTAAATATGTTTTCTTTAAAAGGATCTAACAATTTTGGTAAGGTATGAATTTGCAATTTTGTGTGGCTCTCTATCAACCTTCACTTTCTCATTTCTAGAAAAAATCTACTTGATTGAATTCGTATACCCACTTTCTATTCAAATGCATGAGTTTTGAACTCTCAGTAACTATGTTTTTCCACGCAGGAAAATTATGTCACATTTTATACCAACTCTAAATATTATTTTGAAGTTTAAATTACTGTTATTCTTTTATATAATTTAACATTACATATAAGTTTAAATTGAAAGCTACTTAGATGAAATATAGCTTAGATATGGCATTTGCAAATTATTATCTATTTATTGAACTAAAGGACATAATTATTGCACATGTTTAATTTACATTCAAATGCTTATTTGATTTATCTCCTATAGCTTAATGTAATGCTGGATATATAATTTAAGTTTAAGGCCCATGAGATAAATATGACTTCTATGTGACATTTGTATTGAATCATCTATTTGTTGTGTTATATGAACATAATTGGCACGCATATCTAATTTGTATTACTAATATGTCATGTCATGCTTCTTTAATTTATCTTTTATAGATGACCATAGCATCCCTTTTTAATCTATCCCTTTTGACTTCGGATATGTGGGTAATACTCATCCGAATATTTTTCTATCATAAAGCAATGAGTAAAATTGTATTCCATTTGTGTCAATGTTAAGGTTAAGCACATGGATTAAAGTTTTATATAAGATACATTGCCACGATGTACATTTATATCTAAAGATTCCAAAACCTCATTCAAGACCATATGTTTTGTTGGTGTAGTTTGATTGGTTATATTGCATTGCTTTTGCAGTTTTTGCTGTGGGCCTCACCATCTAGTGATTTTAGGTAAAAAAATTATTTACATGGAATTTTTATGTATCCTAGAATGTTTATTATTTATCACTACTAGCCTTGGTGATTTAGTTGTTTGTTTTCATGCTACTTGGTTACCCATATTTAATAGTTGTTCATGTTTAATTCATTGTTAAGGCTTTTTATTGGCCTATCGGGATGTATTTTTCTCAAATCCATAATGGCTAAAAGAATGAAATTTATCTATGAAAAAGAGAGGTCATATGGAAAACAAATTGTTTGCAAGTGTTCTTTTGAACCCATAGAACTTGCAACCCCAATATGGATACAATACTAAGTAATACATAGCCTCCTCATCTAACCTAGTCAAGGATTTGTAATACTATATTTGAGTTGGCTAGCTCCATTTCAAGATATTATAATGTTAGATTATTATTTCTATAGATTTTGATTATGGTAGTAAAATGTTACAAAAAACCGGAAACTACAAATAATATTATTCTAGATATATGTAAAAAGGATATGGTAGAGAAAATCAACAATATTAAACTTTTCATAAATAGTTTCTAGATATAAAAACATTTTCTAATTTTGATTGTAAATTCCAAGGTTTAAAGCAATAATTTTTCTAATAATTTTTTTTAATTAATAAATAAAAAAGAAGCATTTTCAATCAAAATCACATCCAACATATAATAAAAATAATAAAAGCAATTTAAAAATTCATACACTGACATTACTATATGGTAAAGAGCATAAAAATATACAAGCATAAAATCCTTTTATATAATAATGGAGAGCTTCAAATATACAAGAAAAAAAATCTTTTAGTTTTAAACAATCATATTTTAAACAATTAAAACTTGGAGAAAATCATCTGTTTTTGAATTTCAATTATATAAAAAATTAGTCAAATATTTCAAATCTGTTTTTTGGCTAGTTGCAGAGCGTAGGTGCAGTTCTAGCTAGAGAGAGACTCCAAGAAGGGGTCATTATATCCGCATTTGAATAATGACGCAGATGATGAATACTCCTACCCAAGTCAAATCATGTTGAATCAGAAAACTATGTATTGTTGACTTATATACAACACATTAATATGTTCAAAAATTATTATGGAATAGAAATTAAGATAAATAAAAATCATCACACTATTGTATCGTGCACTAATTTATTCAACATGTGATAATGAAAACGTGAAAAACTGTTAATATAGTCACAGTTTTAGGTAAGAAACAAAATTTACTTTAGTTACCATAAGGTAGCATAATGGTTGAATTTATAGTTATCGAACCCCAAAAGATTTGGTGCCAAAAATTGTGACTATCACTTCTTTATTGACTTAGCATTGGATTAGTAGTCTTTAGGATGTTGTTCATTCTGTAATGTGGCTTTCAAGATTTTTCAAGGTTTTCCCAACCCACAGACAATGACCATGACTCTCATTACTCACTACTTTTGATCTTCCTTTCATGACAGAACTCTGTGTTAAACTTTAGTTGTCCTAGTTACTTCATTATCACTCATATAAGAAAATTTTTTAAGATGTAGTTAGCATATCCTTAAATGGATGCAATGATCTCACAATACAAAATTGGAGTCATAGTTAGCAAAAATTTCCTCAAGGTAACTTCCCTAGAACCTTAGTGTAATTTAATCCAAAACAAGGTCATACTAATGTGGCATGTATAGTTGTAATCATATGTAGTAAAATTGTGTACAAATACCTGTGTTAAGTTCTATGAATTAATAGTAATTTATAACCTATAATTTATTCAAGATTCAACCTATATGTGCATGATTAACAATGATAATATTAGTCCTATAATTTGGTATACACACTAGCAAAATAAAAATTCATAATTTCAGCTCTTACGACATATCAATGGTCCCTAGGAACTTTGCTTCATCATTTAAAATATTGTCTTCATCAACTAACAATGATTGTTGCAACAACATTTTCCTCACCATTTCCATGGATTGCAACGTTAAAACTATCCTTCCTATTCACATCAATTGTTAGTGGTAATGGCACTACCATAGGCTACCCAAAAGTGGAGAATATGTGCTCCATGTCATATTTCTTACTTGGAAAACACGAGTTATTCCAGTATGGTATCTTGGGAATCCTAAAAGGAAGAAACCTTTGACAATATGAGATCATTTCATATAACCCAAGAACAAATTTAGTTCCTAATATCTTCATGATTTAAAAAATACCAGGTAAGGAGGCTCATTACTAGAAATATAGAGATCCTTACTCTTAAGTTAAATAAAAAATTGAAACACAGGTTCTTATTTTTTGTAGGTTGGATTCTGTTGCATTTCCTTTATTTAGAAAAATATATTTATGTAGGGAGCATCAGTCACTTATGATCCATACCGATCCCTCTAATGCACATGAGTAATGTGTAAGAGTTTTTTTTTTTTCAACAAAGAAAAAATGTTGTTTTTATATTTATGTGAAAAACAGTCCATCAGTCTAAGAAATCTCCTCTGGTAGGAAGATGCCCTATGCTCAGGTGAATAGGGTAATCCATGGCAGAGGGGAGAAAAAGAAGCACATCCCCCTACAGGAACCTGTAAAGAGGCCTAAGGAGATCCAATTGATATCAGAAATACAATATAGCCCATGCCTACAAGCAAATAAAAGATACTATCCTGGCAAAAATACATCAGGTCGCAAATGACCCAATGAGAAAAGAAAGAAAATTGTGCAGCAGAGAATAAAGTGACATATATACAGACCAAAATGTCACAGAGGAAAAGAGAGCGCCCTGTACTCTATCATCTAGATTGATCCCAATATAAAAGCAACTCATCCAGTCATGACAGAAATGGGGACATCCTGTTGCGACCCAGAGTGAACACAAAAAGCAGTCAAGGCATGTATACCAGTTAACAAAATTTGGAGCTGATCAATTGACTGCTCGGTGAGCCGTTCAATAGAAAGAAATACCCTGTACAGATGAGGAGGGCTATACACCAGAAACGATTTAGAGAATCTGCAGGGTCCAATAGATAGAGAGACATCCAGCCACACAAGAATCCAAGGATATAAACCCAACTGTTGAGTGCCAAGTAGCATCCCCAGGAAAAGAAGATGTATAATGAAGGTTCGAATATCCTAAAACCAGCAGGCACGTTCCTGCCTCAATACGAAAGTCCCCATAGATACCCGGGAAGAAAAGGGTTAGTGAAACAGTCGACAAAGGCAAAAACCAGCCCCAAAAATAGATACAGAGACCAGTGTGTGGATAAGCAGCCCATCAATGTGAATTACACATAAAAATCATGATCAACAAAAATTATTGCAGGATATATTAATTCATAATGCAATTTATCTAGGAATTGATTAGATTTTATTGTATGTTTCAATCAGTAATTGAGTGACTGTAAATAATTGAAGCATGTTGCAAGTTTTGATTTTCCTAACTTATAAGGATTGCTAGGAATTACACACATAAATGGATATGGATTTATATCTACAATACTCGTCATGAATGCTATTTGAGCATGGGAATTCATTACAACAAGCAATTTAACGTAATAACAATTCATTACAACAAGATAATAACGACATTCGAGCCTTAAAGGCGCGGACGGCAGGAGCAATAGGGCGGTGACAGCAGCACCAGGGCGTCGGCAACAGCAACAACGCAAACACGAAGGCAATAATAACACACGAAAAATGAAACAGTAAACCATAAACATTCGCGGGTGATTTATTTATAGAAAATAGTTCGGCCGAACTATTTTAAAAGTAAAGTACGCCGAACTAGTGTCGAAAGTCGAACTCTAATTGCTTGGTTTTTCCAAACTCGGCGCAAAAATTTTGTTTTCCAAATTGCACGTCGGTGTCGTCAGTTGTATAACGGAATTCCAGAGTTCGTCAGGAACTTCTTTTAATAGTTAGTAGGAACTTTTAAAAATTTTCGGCCGAACTATTGTTGGAAAAAAATTTCAGGGCCCCGATTCTCACAAAAGTGTAACCCAGACTTTCACGTTTCCACCCATCAATATAAAAATCTGTTGCACCTACTTAGAATTTTAGTTCAAAATTTTAGTGGTTAATATATATATATATATATATATATACTAGTGAAACAATATATTATAAAATGTATTTATTTTAAATGAAAAAAATGATGATCTACTATAAAATAGAAGAGCCCGAATCAAAGGAAAATAGCTGAGCCTAAAGGAATGTGTGGAGGTACAAAATAGAGAGCATGAAGGAGATGTATAGAGTACAAGACAAAGGGCTTGAAATAGATGTGGATGTACCTAGAAATGATGAGAAAATGAGAGATGTAGAGGAACTTTTTCAATGTGGATATTGACCACACAAGTGAAGTCACCCTTTTAATATAATTTATTTTTTTCAATGTACATGTCTCAGAAGTTCAAATTAAAAATTTAAAATTTATATATTTTTATATGTAGGGAAAACATCTTACCTACAACAAGATTGTACCACAAGTGCAGAAAAACATATGGACATTAATCGAGAAGTTACGAGAAATTGTCCTTTGATGATAATTTTCTAGATAACATAAAATCAACTAAAAATTGAATTGGGTAGCTCCCATTTCAAGATATTATACAGATGTATAATGAAGGTCGAATATCCTAAAACCAAAGGCAGGCATGTTCTCGCTTGCAATACCTAAAGTCCCCATAGATATTCCTGGAAGAAAAGGGTCGGGTGAAACAATCGACAAAGGCAAAAACCGCACGCAAAAATAGATACGAGAACCGGGGTAGTGTGGATAAGCGGTCCATCGATGTGAATTACACATAAAAAATCACGATCAACAAACATTATTGCAGGGATATATTAATTCATAATGCAATTTATCTAGGGAAATGATTAGATTTTATTAGTATGTTTCAATCGTGTTAATTAGGTGATTTGTAAATAGATTGAAGCACTTGTGTGCAAGTTTTGATTTTCCTAACTTATAAGGATTGCTAGGAATTACACATAAATGGATATGGATTTATATCTACAATACACAGTCATGAATGCTATTTGAGCGCTGGGAATTCATTACAACAAGCAATTTAACGTAATAACAATTCATTACAACAAGATAATAGCAACATTCGCAGGCCTTGCTTGCGGACAGTCAGAGCAACAAGGCGCGACATGACGACCGTGGCATCGCGGCGACAACAGTCGCGAACACGGAGGCAATAACATCATGCGCGAACAATGAAACACAGATGAACCATAAACATTCGTATGATTTATTTATAGAAAATAGTTCGTACTGAACTATTTTAAAAAGTAAAGTTCGTACGGAACTTTTTTAGCATGATTGATCGAACTCTAATTGCTTTGGTTTTCCAGAACTCGATCGTTTTCCATACTGTAAATCGGTGTGCGATCATTGTAAAGCGGAATCTAGAGTTAAAAAAAGTTCGTATGAACTTTTAAAAAATTTTCAACGATCTATTGTTGGAAAAAAATTTGGGCCCTAGATTCTCACAAAAGTGTAACCCGAAACATCACGTTTCCACCCATCAATATAAAAATCAGCGTACCTACTTACGAATTTTAAGCAGTTCAAAATTTTAGTGGTTAATATATATATATACTAGTGAAACAATATATTATAAAATGTATTTATTTTTAAATGAAAAAAAATGATGATCTACTATAAAATAGGGAAGCGAATCAAAAAGGAAAATAGCGAGCCTAAAAGGAATGTGGAGGTACAAAATAGAGAGCATGAAGGGAGATGTATAGGTACGAGACAAAGGGCTTGAAATAGATGTGGATGTACCTAGAAATGATGAGAAAATGAGAGATGTAGAGGAACTTTTCAATGTGGATATTGACCACACAAGTGAAGTCACCCTTTTAATAATTTATTTTTTTCAATGCATAGCACGTCAAGTTCAAATTAAAAATAAAAATTTATATAATGTTTTTATATGTAGGGAAAACATCTTACCTACAAGCAAGATTGTACCCACACGCGTGAAAAACATGGACGATTAATCGAGAAGTTGCAAGAAATTGTCTTTGATGATAATTTTCTAACATAAAAATCAACTAAAATTGAAGAAATGAGGCCACTAATTCATGAATGAACAAGTTCAAGATTCAAAGTAAATTAGGTGATCAAAAATCTTTTTCTAAGGTATATCTACATCATAGCACATGAAGCTTGAACTCTCTAAATATATTTTGAAATCACAAATGTTTAAGAAATATAGTTCAATTATTAGTCATTAGAAAATTCCTAAAAGAGGTGATGGTAAATGAGTTAGTATCAAGAAATATGACATCAACCCACTGGAAAAATTGCAACATATCAATCTCAATATGGCATAAGTGCTAGTAGGGAATTATTGACAGAGTTTTGTTGGAAAAAGAACTACATCAAAACGTCGGTTGATGTCAGTGAAAAATAATATTGTACAAAACATTAAGCAAAATTTTATGGAGGCATTAAAAAATTAGGATTGAATAACATAGAGAATGATGAACTTGCATGTTGGGCTAATATATGTAGGAAACTTTTATCGAGATAGAATTTAGTATAATGTGAGAAGCTGACAATGTATGCGAAAGAGTTTTGGTATTGGAATTTCCATGTGTCACTCAGGATGAGAAGAATATCATGAGACATTGTATACTCTAGGAGGGTGTATTGAGATCATTTCCCCCTTTGAGTGGCTCTTATTATTAAATAACATTTCTTACTACATAATACATGTATAAGTTGTATATATACTTATAAAAAAACGTGTTGAATCTTATGGCACGGTGAGGACAATATAAGCGGTCCATTCATACAACTACCACATACTAGAAAAAGGGTTTTCCACGTAGGCGATCTATGCATCTTCATCATGCAAATCAAATCTCAACTACTCAAGGAGGCATCCCAAGACAAAAGGTCATCATATTAACTTTGATGTTCCAAAACCATCAATCACTTAATTATATTTCTCTAAATATTAGCAATTGGACAACAGTCACAATATGGTAATGCTTGGGAATGTGTATCCATATCATAGTATAATCTTTATATACAACAACTTATCCAAATGATATAAAAATATTTCATAAGAAATGCAATCGTTTACATGAATTACTCACAATCCTTAATGATATACTCCAAGTCCTTCCACAATACTAATCAAGTGTCTAATGAAGCCATCATCACTAAGTAACCATAGTAACACCTGGGGGAATGTAGAAAGATATTGAATTTCATTGTTTTTTTGTTTATGAACCCTTTAAAAAAGTCCATAGAACAATTGATTTTACACTCATGATCTCCCAAAGATGTGGTGGGGATTTCCAAAAATTGAGAGTAAATTGGATGTAAGTTATTGTTAGATATTGTTGTATACATGGAAATTTGGATGGTTTGTAGACAATAAGGATTTCATAGCAGACATATATTTTAAATTTTTTAGTGTTCCCCGAATCGCCATGCATCTAATATGATCCATTTCAATCAAGAGAACTTCAATATATATTTTGAATTTTTTAGTGTCTCTCGACCATCATGCATCTAATATATCCATTTCAGCTTAAGAACTTCAATAAATCACCGTGTGAATGATAACTTAGACATCCCTAGCCATTTTCTTTGATTGTGGATCAAAGTTACAAACTAATAACTTGTGAAATCCCTAGCCATTTTCTTTCTTATCAGATCGTGTTATAAAACTAGAATACACTCTCTATTTAGAAGACTCTACAATATATATTGGATGGAGGGAAATGTTATGATAAAACATGTACAAAAAACCCCTTTTAGGTTGTCTCAAATTACTCTATTGTTAATCACATAGTGTCAATTTTGTAAAAACTATAATCTGGCGTAAGGACTAGTGGGTTTTTTCTTTGTAAGTTTTTTTTGGAATTGAAAAATAAAAAAATTATAAAAGCTAAAATTATGTAGTGAGAAACTTGTTTAAAATTTCGTATCGTGTGTTGAGTAAGTTTGACATCATATAATGTGAAATTAGTTTATGATTATAAAGTATATGTAATTTTTTTAGTCACAATTAGGGTAATTAAAGATATGGATATAGTTTTTTGTTTAAGAAATTTGACATTCATTAACAAATATTTTTTCAAAGAGTATGTATAAGCACAAACTATTAAAATTAATTAATTAAAGGTAAATTTCGTGTTAATTAAGAAATGAGAATTATGAACATTCATCATTATTGCTCAAGATAAATCATGTCCTTGTGAAATCATTTGGAAATTTAAAAAAATATCACATATTTTTAAAATTTCATTATTAATTTATTTTTTTATGTATTAAGATATACCGCCATGAATAATAAAATAGTTGTAACATAAATAATATATAACAAAAAAACCGTAGCATATTTGGCATAATAAAATAATTGTAACAAAAATAATATATAACAAGAAAAACTATATGTATATTTGGATGTATGAAAATTTAGATACATTTTATTAAGTAAAATTTTAAAAGAATAATGGTTATAAACAATTACAAATAATTTTATTAAATAGTTAGCTTAGATATATATTATGTCACTATTAAACATACATAGTAATTCACTATACCCTGCAATAGAACTATTTATATTACCAAAAGATTTACTAAATATTACAAACCCATTATTGTATGGCGGATTAAGGTCTTACCTTAAAGTAATTTTCATAGTTTACATATATCGTAAATTTTAAGGTTGAACTATGCATATAACTATACATGTATATTCACATGCATATCAACGAGGTATTGGTTATCAATTCCACCGTTAGAAGGTCTAGCCGACTTGTACACCATCGAACTGCATATCTACGAATTTATGATGAGAGTACACATATCCTTCCTTACAACAAAGTGTTGATTTTTTGAATAAATGCCACGTGATCCCCATGTGGAGTCACTGGCCAATCTAGAGCAGATCTACGCTTGAGGTTCAGGGCAGAAATGACAGGTAATCACGCCCAAACCCTAGATCCTTTTATCACTTGACCTGCCTGTGTTAGATGGTTCTATGTCTTCAGTTCCATTCTTCTCATTTTCCATGCTGTTATCTCTTCAACCTTGCTCCAACGATCACTGCCTGCGATCAATTCCACTACATTACACCGGCTAGGTTTAATAGTTTCGAGATCAAGTCTGCAGAGTTCACACCCAAGGCCATGCTCGCATTGATCAATCTCGGTGATGACTGAAAGCAGAATTTCTCTTTTCCTCTAAAATCAAATGGGTAAGATTAATTACTCTCTCAAAGACTCTGCTTTTTTTCTTTTCTTTTACCGGGTCTCGCATATTTTATTCCGGGGTTTAAAGCATTATCAACTCAATTTCTTACTTCCACTCTAAATGAACTCCTAGTTCATGCATGAGATCCATATCTCGTATTTGTCCATAATTCATTTATTAAGGATTTCCTACGTAATTTATGTCGAATTTCTTCGTGGTTTAAAGTCGTTTAATCAATGTTAAGTGCTATTTTTTTATTCTTACCCTTATTCATTTATTCGACTATTTTTCAGGTGCAAGGTAAACTTCTTGCCACGTTTCCGTGCTCGTGGATTACTTTCTAAGTCTTATTACTCATTTTCTTGGCCTCGCTTAATTTTCTTCTGCTTAACTAGGTACTCGAGGCTTCCGCTCATTTTCGAAGGATACTCTTTATTTTTATTTAACAGACCCACATGTCTTGGCTGCACTGATTTGTATTGTATCGCTTCTTTCGAGAACATTCTCTATTATTTTTGTATGGTTTTTCAGAGGGAATAATGCTCGCTTGTGATACTTCCCACGTAGTTTATACGAATTTATCTGTGTGTTTAATGGAATTTTATAATGAATACATGATTATATACGTTGTTTAGCTCTTCCCCCCGTAAATTGTTATTATCTTGGAGTTTTTCATTTTCTTATGGAGGTTGGTTTATAGATTACGTACCTTCAGGCAAGAAATTATGCATGAAATGTTTTAATCGTTATGGAATTTGAGTTTAAGGGTCGACTCAACAGCTTGCATTTATTCCTAAGATGAATGATACAGGCCACTTTACTCTAAGTTTTCCCGTTAGCACTGCAGCCTTACAAGATTTCCGCCTTCAAATATATGATTCCAAAAAGTTTATAAATATTTACGTTAAAAAAATTACCCGTAAGGGTTTATATGTTTATTCCTTCGTCGTGCATAATCTAAGTTCAAGGATAAATTCTATAAATCTTGAATGTCGCTTTTTTCCTCTCAGCTTATTGTCTCGCAAATCTTCTTTATATATATTACTCATGCATCTCGAGAATATAGTACATTCTTTGCTCATGAGGTTGGTAGTTCAATCATGAGTTTATACTTAACGAGACTTTATTTCGCAAAAAGAGGCATGTATAGAACTCAATAACTTGAAGCCTGCTTCTTTTCTTGCACTGCTTAAAACTGTTTATTTTGAAGGTAGATATTTTTATCAGCTTGATTTATACTGTCTAACTTAGGCTATGGTGACTTGGACCACCCTCTAGTGTCCGTGTTAAATTTATTTATATGGACAAGGTATCATGGGTAGGGTTTTTTCTCCAAACCAAGATCACAAATATTTCGTGTAATTAATTCAGCTTTCTTCCGCTAAAACTTAACATGAAGTCCCGTCTATATTCTAGGCAAATAAATTTCTCACTTTTGCCAAGTTTCAATAATTCACTTAACAAAGATAAAACAATTAATGAAAAATTGGCGATTATAAACTTATTCTATACCGCTCGACTTTACAAAGATTTAAACATCAGGTTATATTTAGTGACCTTCCATCTGCACAAGCCATTGATAATAATTACTATTTATATGTTATTCAAGACTCATATTCCTCTTATGAACATAGCTTCAAAATTCTTATTATTATCTATGCAGACATTAATGTTAAAGCTTTACAAAAAGTCATAACGTATATACGTTTATCTATAATACCCTTCATCTCGCATAAAGAAATCAAATGTATTTGCATTTAATATTACTTATCTGATTAGTTGATTTTAGTCGTGTGGTCCTCCCAACCTTTTAGGAAAGGCAATTACGTCCTTCTCCTACCCCCCGTGCTCCAATTTCTCGAAAGGTTCAAAAGAACAATGGTTTCTTTTCTGCTATGACCTCAGACATTTAGTCCACCCAACACCGTAATCCCGCCTTGTGGTTTTTTTTAGTATTTTTTCCACTAGACTCTTCCAAATGGAAAAATTCCTCACTCTTTCCTCCAAACTTAGAATAGAACCCCTCACTTCCCTACTATTAGGATAACATTTTTATCTCTCGTAGAGCAAGTAACTATTTCCAACTATTCCCAACCACTTTCCAATTCTTTAAAACATTTTACCAACAACTTTTTACTTATTTTTATCCAACTGCTTTCCATAAAAATGCTATTAATTAAAATAAATAACATAATTTGCCTCGCTTAATTTCTTAACAAATATATACAATCACTTAACTAGTTAATCAACTAGTTAGCAAGAAATATAGTTGTCACAACTCCCCCCGGAAGCAACACCATCCTCGATGTTTTTTTACTCTGTTCTAAAAGAGCTCCGGGGTAAGCTTCTTTCTACAAATCTTTCATCCTCCTGGGTGGCTCTCATCCGGGGCTAAAGTGCTTCCATTGTACTTTTTAACTCGGTGATAAATCTCCATTTTCAAGCATGATTTCTTGTCAAGTATGCTGGTAAATTAATGAGGAATTCTCCTGTCCGGTTCTACCTGCCACAATAAACAATTTCCGTGTCAATTTTCACAAAGGAAATCACATTACAAGCCAGGATTTCATTACTATCCTACCTCTATATGTTGCCAATGAATTACATGTTTCTAATCACGTACATAACTCCTTCAACAGACACAGTGAAATACATTGTGTACTCGTGATGGCTAGGTAATGCTAGCCACAGGCTACAGTCCCACCTCCTCTAAAATTCAAAGGGTCCATAACTGGGAGCCAATTTTCCGCTGTGAGGCCCACTCGTAAGGTACTCCTCTTGGGCTTGATTCTTACGTACACATGATCTCCCATCGCGAACTCACGATAAGACCTTTCTTATCTACATAAATCTTCGACGATCTTCGTGCGCCTCCTTCAAATTTGTCTTATTTTCCTCACCTCTACCCATTTCCCTACAAGCATTTCAGGTCCCAAAAATTAGGTTTTGTTTCTGTGTGGTTGCCCAATTTATGGGCGTGCTACACTTCCTCCCATATAAAGCTCTGAATGGACTCATTTTTACAGCATTCCTCGATGCCCATTGTTGTAAGCAAATTCAATAAGGTGCAGGTAATCTTCCCACTTAGTTGGATGCTTTACTGTACATACATACACAGTGATGTCCTCCTTAACTTGGTCTACTCGCCCGCTTGACCATCGGTCTCGGGGGTGATGCTGCATCGGGGTTAACTACGTTTCCAAACCTCAAAACAAGGTTTTCCAAAAAAGCCATAAACTTAACATCTCGATCTGAAATGACAGTCTTTGGAATGCCAGTACCCAAAAATTTCTTCATGAAAATGTCATCTATTTGTATAGTTCAGGTAGATCATGGGTATAAATGCATATTTACTCAATCATTCACTCACAACCATTATAGAATCATTCTATCTTTTGTTCTTGGTAATCTTGTGATGAAGCCTAGAGATATGACCTCCCACTTCCATTCGGGTATAGGTATGGGCTACAACAATCCCTAAGATGTTGATGCTCTACCTTCACCGTTGACATTCCAAACACTTACTTAAATATTCAACAATGTTCTTTCGCATACCAAAGCCGTAAAAATACTTTTCTAATCACTTGGCCAACATCTTCTCGTAACCTCGGATGACCCATAATTGCTGCGATGATATTCATTCATTATCACTCTCTTTTAGGTCTAATCGATTAGGCACATATGCTTTACCTTTGAAGGGTTAACATTTGTTGTCATTTATTCCATACTTAGATGTTCCTCCTACCTTTTGCTTTCTTCCATTTGATGCCAAAATCGATACTCTGGATCTTTTTGTGCTTCTTTCTTTACTTGCTTTGAATTTTTTCCACCGATTATAATATAGCTCATATATACCATGTAATTTCCTACTTAAAGCGCCGCCTACTCGCTTTTCCTTTCCCTTTGACATGCTAAATATCCATGTTTAAATTCACTTAGGAAAGCATCTATAGTCTGCCTTGAATTCTAAATCGGCTTGTTTGAAGTAACTTGTCAAGCTGCTATGATCTCAGATTAATACAAACCTTTTTCCCACTGCTATGTCTCCATACCTTTGTCACATGAACTAATCGTCAATTCCAAATTATATGCATACATTCTGCCATGTTCCTTCATCTTTGGATTCATAAGCTATCACCTTGCCTTCTTGAGACAAAGATTGCCCCAACACCTTCTTTACTTGCATCCATATACTTTGAATTCTTTGTCAGCCTGGCCACTCTTAACACATGAACCGTACCAAGAGTCAGTTTGGCTTTTTCAAAAAATTTGCACTCCGTGGTCCATTTAAAAAATTTTCCTTTCTTCTATAAGGAAGCATAGGAAAAGCACCTAGAAAATCCTCAATAAATCTTCAATACCCAGCTAGCCCCATAAATGATCTAATATCCTGCTACATTCGGGGGTACTTGCCATTCCATAATTGTTTTAATCTTTTCGTGATCAACAACAATTCCCTCAACAAATAACGTGTCCCAAATATTGGATTTCTCGATTTAAATAAATCACACTTACTCTAACTTTACAGACATCCGATGTTTCCTTAGCAACTTTAACATGATCTTCAAATTTTCTTCATTCTCTCCTATTTCTTGGAATAGATCAAGATATCATCTATAAATACAAGCACAAAGTTATCCAAAAAAAGATGGAATACCCATGCACACTCATAAAGGTTGATGGTGCTTTGTTAACCCAAAGGGTAACACTACAATTCATAATGACCATACCTTGTAATGCAATTTGTCTTGAAAATGTCTTTAATGACCATACCTTGTACGAAATGTTGTCTTGCAAAATGTCTTCTCCTTGATTCAATCTCGTGATAACTTGATCTCAAATCTATCTTGAAAACACCTTGGCCCCTTTCACTTGACTTAATAGATCATCAATCTTGGGTAAAGGGTACTATTCTTGATTGTTAATTTGTTGAGTCAGCCATAATCCATGCACATTCGCATGGTCCTTATTTCTTTTTCACGAACAAATGAGTGCTCCCCAAGGTGACACGCGCTGGCGAATGTAGCCTTATCCAAGATGTTCTCAAATCGCATTTTCACTGCACTCAAGACACTAATTCTGTATGAGCCCTTGACATGTGAGAAGCCTGTGAATTAATTCTATAGTAAAATAATGTCCCTTTTTGGTGGTAAACCAGAATACTTTTCCGAAAACATCCGTAAATTCCCGCACCATCGGTATTCTCCATTGTAAACGATTTTTTCCCAGGGACCTACATATCCCACCCGAATAGCATAGTTGGCACCCCTTCTTTATACATTTATTCATTTGGGATGTTGTTATTTGGGCATAACTGCAATGGTTTCGATCCCTTGGATTTCCTTTCTTGGTTCCATCCTACATTCTCAGACACATAACTTTTTCCTTACAAACTTCACTAGGGTCCAATGCTTTTCTAGCCATCCATGCCTAACAATACATCGAGATCCTAATGCAGAATATCTGTAACTCACTGCGAATCAAGCACTGCGAGATTTCTAATATACGCTTTGGAATTTTAGCAAGAATCCCTTTACACTTTGCCCTCAGTGGCTATCATTAGTCACTAGCCAGAACTTTTGGTTCTCTCTCCGCTCTTTCAATCTACACAATTCTACCATCCTAGGACTAACAGTAGCTTAGACTTGTGCCTGGATCTACTAAAATAGAAACAGTATCGAGTTGGTATTTTACCTGCACTAATCATCGTGGGCCGATAACTGGGCTTACCTGGCCCTCTAATGCCGCATTAATACTATGGATGTTTCTGCTACATCACCCACAATGGAAGTCCCCGCAAGTTTGCTACAACATCATTTCTTGTTCGATGTGGGCGCTTTTTGTGTAATGCGTTTCCCACAACCTCAAAGACTGTAAAGGTGGTTTGGTCACCCGCCTGATCGTTTGGTTGATGCTTCTATAGGTTTTTCGTCCGTCGTCATCTAGTCCTCCTCGATGATTTCTCACAAACTCGCTTGCTGCCAAGATTTCGTGCTTAATTCTTAAAGTTGCTACTCTTTTGGCACCCTTGAAATTTGAATCTACTTTTTTTTGTCCTTTCTTTGGTCGCCAATTTTTACGAACGTCTCTTTTCGCCTTGGACTATTGATAATACATTCTAGCTTTACGAATGGCTTCATCCATAGTCCGAGGATTTAAAAATTCTATTCTTTCTTTCATGTGCGTAAGGCATCGGTCAAAAATCTCTTCACCTTAGCCTTCTCTCCCTCAAGATATGGAAATCAATAAACAGTGAGGCAAACTTAGTAATAATCATCCATGTCTTATCCGTCTCCACTTTCGAGATCATGAAATTCTTTAGCCTTTTCTATCATAAAATCTTTCGGTCGTACTTGTCCTTGAAGTATTTCTGAATGATTCCCAAAGATACCTGCTCTTCAATACTACGTATATTCTTCACCTCCTCCCACCACAAGAGGGCTTTCTCTTAATGTGGGTATATTGCCAACCGTCTGTGCTGTTGTTATATCCATACACCCGAAATACTTATTCATATTTATTAACCATGCTCGCTTACCTCTCAACCTCACCATCAGTGTTATGGTTTTATTTTACTTAAATTCTCCTCAAGTTCCACTTTTCTCGCCTTGACTTCTTGTGGATGCGACGAGTTGCCAAATTATGCTTCATTAAAAATTTATTCTTACTTTCCGTGAGAGGGGCTCCTTTCCACTCTTTATTGTGGTGTTATTTCTTTGTTTGTTGCTCATTTTCTTCTTGCTCACCTCTATCGATGCTTTGGGATGTTCCACCTCCTGGTTTTATGCGATAGACTTTTTAATATCTTTTCCTTGTCTTGCAGTAATCGCTCATTATCTTTTTCGAACACGTACCATTTCCTCTTGTAGTTGTTGCATAGTATTGACAGAAAACTAGTTTGGTCTTGTTGTTCTTCCGGTAGCCTACTACACTTTTGATGTTGCTTGACACTTAGTTGGACCCACATTCGGGTTCATTATTGATTGACCTAGGGGTTCCCTCGCCTTCTGGGGAGTTTGTTGTGTATTACCTCTTCTTACAATTTTTCTATCGCTGCTTCCTCTCGTGCATCAAAAAACATATAGCTTTTATCAAGTTAGTTGACCCTTAGGGTCCCGTTGTTTGAACGCCGCTCCGATACCACTTGTCACTACTAAACATACATAGTAAAAAAAATTTATTTTCACTATACCCTAGCAATAGAACTATTTATATTACCAAAAGATTTACAAAGGCTACAAACCCATTATCGTATGGCAAACATTAAAGTCTTACCTTAAAGTAATTTTCATAATTTACATATCGAAAATTTGTTTGAACTATGCATATAACTATACATATATATTCACATGCATATCAACGAGGTATTGGTTATCAATTCCACTATTAGAAGGTCTACCGACCAGACACCATCGAACCGGCATATTCAAGGACTCTAGATGAGAGTACACACGTATCCTTCCTTACAACAAAAGTTGATTTTCGGAATAAATGCCACGGATCCCCACGTTAGCTTACCGTCGATCTTAGAGCAGATCTACGATTGAGGTTCAGCGGGAACAGATATTAGTAATCAAGCCCCCAAACCTTAGATCCTTTTTATCACTGATCAGTTCGTGTTATATGGCTCGCTACTGTTCGATTTTCTCATTTTCCTTGTCAGCTATTCTTCAACCTGTCTAACGAATGATCGGGGCCGCGATTCACTCGCTAGCATTACACCGGCTAGGTTTAATAAGTTGAGTCGTGAGCTCCAGAGAGTTCACACCCGAGGCTATGCTGCCGCATTGGTCAATTTCAGAAACCGAGCAAGAATTTCTTTCCTTCCGAAATCAAATGGGTAAGATTAACTACTCTCCTCTCAAAGACTTTTGTTTTTTTTCTTTTTCTTTACCGTCCGTATATTTTATTCTAGTTTAAAGCATTTACTAACTCAATTTCGACTGCCCCGAAATGAACTCCTATTTCGCTACGGAGATCCATTCGTATTTGTCCATATAATCATTGGTGTATTAAGGATTTCCTATATAATTTGTGTGTCAAATTCTCTTGTGGTTTAAAGTTGCGGAATCAATGTTATGCTTTTTTTTATTCTTACCCTTATTCATTTATTTGATCGTTATTTTCTCGGGTGTAGGGTAAACTTCTTGCCACGTTTCGTGCTCAAGATTACTTTTCTAAGTCTTATTACTCATTTTCTCAAATTTCGTTTAATTTTCTTCTCTTGACCAGACTCCGAGGCTTCGCCTCATTTTCAAGGCTAATCTTGTATTTTTATTTAACAGACCTACATGTCTTCGACGTACTGATATGTATTGTATCAGATTTTTCGAGAACATTCTCTATTATTTTTGTATGGCTATTCTCAGAGGGAATAGTGTCTCGCTGTGGATACTTCCCACGTAGTTTTTTATACGAATTTATTTGTGTGTTTAATGAACTTTTATAATGAATACATGATTATATACGTTGTTTAGCTTCCTTCCGTAAAATCGTTATCTTGGAGTTTTTCAATTTCTTATGGAGGTTTGTTTATAGATTACGCACCTTCCGTGCAAGAAATTATGCATGAAATGTTTTAATCGTTTTGGAATTTGAGTTTAAGGGTCGATTTGATGTTTGCACTTATTCCTTAAGAATGATGAGTTACATACTCTCTACTCTAAGTAAGTTTTCCCGTTAGCTTTACCGTAAAATTTTCATAAGATTTCCGCCTTCAAATACATGATTTCGTGCTTATAACTCTTTTCGTTAAAAAATTACACTTAAGGGTTTATATGTTTATTCATGGCATAATCTAAGTTCAAGGATAAATTCGTAAATCTTGAATGTCAGCTTTTTTCCTTCACCTTATTGTCCGCAAAGTATCTTTCTTATATATATTACTCATGCATCCGAGAATCCGTACATTCTTGACCTATGAGGGCCGGTAGTTCAATCATGATTTTATACTTAACGTGACTTATTTCGCAAAAAGAGCATGTATAGAACTTAATAACTTGGAAGTCTTTCGTTCTTTCTTTGCACTCGCTAAGAACTCGTTTATTTTGCTGTAGATATTTTTATCGCTTGATTTTATATTGTTCAACTTAAATTATGTATCTGCATCCACCTCTTAGTGTTCGTGTTCAATTTTATTTATATGGGACAAGGTCATGTGTGTGGTTTTTGCCCAAACCCAAGATCAACTAAGTCACATAAATATTCAATTCAATTTCTTCCGTTTAAAACTTAACATGAAGTCCCGTTTCTATTTTTCATTCTAGCAAAGAACTTTCTCTCGTCTCGCCAAGTTTCAATAATTCACTTAACAAAGATAAAACAATTAATGAAAAAGTATTGCATTATAAATTTGTCTCTATACCGCAGAGTTTACAACATTTCAAACACGTTATATTTGTGCGGACCTTCCTTTCCTCAAGCACAATTCACTAGATAATAATTAATATCTATCCGTTATCTCAGGATCGTTATTCCTTATGTGAACATAGCTTCAAAATTTTATTATTATCTAATGGTGATTACTAATGCTAAAGTTTATTAATTCATAACGTATATACATTAAACTATAATAATTTTCCATCTCGTTGCATAAAGAAACCAAACAGATGCATTTAATATTACTTCTATCCGATTAGTTGATTTTAGTTGTGGTCCTCCCAACCTTTAGAAAGGCAATTACGTCCTTCTCCTACCCCGTGCTCCAATTTCTCTGAAAGGTTCGGGTGAATACATCATATGACTCGTGACATTCAAATTTAGCCATAAATGTAACTTCGCTGTGTTTTTTCAGTCCACGAACTCTTCCAAATTCTCCGGAAAATTCCACACTCTTTCCTCCAAACTTAGAACAAAACCTCTACTCCTCACCGGGATAACCTTTTATCCTCGTAGGAGCAGTAATTGTTTCCAACTGCTTCCCAACCACTTCCAATTTTTTGAAACATTTTACCAACAAATTTTTCTTATTTTTATCCAACTTATTTTCCATAACAATGCTATTAATTAAAATAAATAACATAATTGTCTCGCTAATTCTTAACAAATATATACAATCACTTAACCAAGCTAATCAACTAGTTAGCAAGAATGTATTTGCCACATATTATTTATTAGAGGGGTCAATTTCTCTTTTCACTCTAAAAGAGGTTTGCAAATCAAGACATTTGATCCCTCCTCGGCTCTTCTTAGATCCGCAGTTAAAATAGATCTAGGCCATCTCAATTTCCCCCTTTAAATAAACTATATTCCACATGAATACCATGGGTTGTTTTTATAGTTTATTATTATTTTATTTTATTACTTAAATTCAATTTAACTTATTGCAAAGAAAAAAACAAATACTATAAAAAAACATATAAAACTATTTACATTTACATATAAAAATATAACAAATTTCTAATAACAACATTTTTAACTTAAAAGTCACCAAAATAACCTAAATTCAATCTAACTTATTAAAAAGAAAAAAGAAAAAAAGAAGCTAACATTATAAAAAATATGTATAACACTATTTACTTGTGGATCTAATGGCCTGTAAACATTTCAATCGTCTAATCTAATGGCTCGACATGGACACAAGCAGTAACTAGAGGAGTTGTTTTTAAATAGGAATGTCTTTACGACATAATTATATATTGGAATTGGGTTGAAGGAATTTCAAATTTTCATAAATTAAATACTTTATATTTGATAATTTGAAATATTTTTTGTCTAATTAAATTGGGCATTTTGAAAAATTAACCTTTATTACTTGTATTCAAATTTATGAAAAAATAATTAGATAAAAAGAAAAATTATTCATATTTATAATAGTAAATATTGCTGTTTAATCATTTAAACCTATAAGACTTAGCTCATGCAAACAAGTCCTTGACCGTGTTATTATTCATATCTTGTCACTTTATCATTTAACTACACAACTTTTTCAATTATTATCATTGTTTTTTAGAGAAATACATATTAAAAATTTTAAAAAAATAAAAATAAAAACATCTATTTTTTATTGTTTTAACAAGAGTCGTTGCATGGTGCCTAGTCCATGCCCCGAGCAAGGAGTGGTGCTTGAGCGTTTCCACAAGCGTCTTAGATCGTATATTATATTAGTACGTATATAGCAAAATGGTCCCGTTGATTTGATCATCCAAAAAATACATACTTGTGATGAATTTCCCAACCCTCTAATTTATAAACGTAAACATACGTACACCGCAAAAAGTTGATATTGATGCTCACAATGGACCAACGATTTTGCTGCCCAGCTATAAGTCAGCAGTTTATATTGTTGGTCACAATGGACAAACAATTTTGCTGCCCAAATCGATCGGCTAATTTACTCACCTCTACCGAATCGCTGTGGTCAATCTCACTAATATAGAGCAAGGAACGCCGGATCTTTCCATTCACTTTGCCGTAAATAGACAAAGCCCAATTCAATTAACTGGGCTGGCAAGTTTGAATGCAGACCGCTGAAGGGGCATTTTCATAAACAACGCTGAAGTGACTTCCTCATTCCACCGCATCGCTGGAACTGTGATAATCCCCGCCATTAGAAGCAATAAAGCCAGTTCAAATAAAGCAACTCTGCTCTCAAGGATCAACTCCAAAGCATTTCTAGCAAGACCATAACCAATTGAACCAGCTTTAAGGAGCATAATGACCAGCCTCAATTCCATCATCAATTCCACTAAGCATAAGTGAAATTGGAATTATTTAAATAAGTGTTGAAGGATCATTATTCCTAGCATTACCAACAAGAAAAAAGGAAGACCAAAGAAAGGTACATGCATCAGAAAAATGAGGGATAAGATGGGCCCTTTGGTTCAAACATGGTTTTTGGAAATTGTGTTAGCTTAAATAACGATTCTAAAATGCGGAATAAATACTTTAAAAGAATCGTAAAATAAAAATAAATGCCCAATAAATCATCCCTACCATTGCTTGTACCCCACAAGCAAGAATCACTCCACAAGAAGACCTTGAATACCAAAAAACCCCAAGTCCACAATCGATTTTACTCACACCGTAAATTTCAGCTCAAACCCGTGAACTACCTCCAAAATATAAGTGAATAAATTCGATCTTGATCTTATCTCAAACTTCACGATTCTACCATAACTAGAAAGTGCCTCACGATTCTACAACACTTTCAAAAGTCAGTTCAAGAGCGAGATTTGAAGAAGAAAAACCCATGTCCAAAAGATAATTCAAGGGTTCAATCCGTGATTCATCACGTTAACAGCCCGATCACGAATCGTGTTTATCGTGGGTGCTTTCTATAGGATTTGGCAAAGCTAATTGTTAAATGGGACGGTTTGACACATTCGACACTTCGTACATGAGAAATAGACCTTCAACACTAATAATGAAGAGAAGCAACTCCATTTTATCCACACAAGCATAATAAAGGATATAGAAGATCCGAAAAATCTTCCAAGCTCGCTAACTCTAATTGATGGTGTAAAATCAAGGAGATTTGTTAGTGAGCTTGGGGACCAATAAGAAAAATTTATAGCCAAGCTTCCATCAAGTTTACCGGCTATGTGTCAAGTGTTCCACAAATCATGGTAGAGGATCACAGTGGGGAGTAATGGACCACTTTAGTAGCTCCCAACAATAAATTAATTATTCGTTAGCTGATTTCCGTAATTTAAGGAAATTACCGTAGTTAGTTTTAAATTAAGGAAATGATTGCAAGCATAGTTTCAAACAAATTCAAGGGATGTTGTTCGAGAGAGGGAGCGTAACATTCTCCCACTTGGTCCATACTTCCAAACTTAATGTCTTATCTTAAAACCCATTGATAATTCCGTATTAAGTAATAGATACATGAATCATGGCGATAGGTCCTCTAATGACGAGTATTATCTTCCATGTATTACTATGTATTTATTTCTATTAAAATTTATGGCAAATACTTAATGAATAAAACCTATGTTTATTCTTGGTCCTACAGATGAATTCTCTCAAATCAAATTAAGGTGCACATAAATATGAGAAAAACATCACAAAATTTAAGAATTATTGTAAAGTACATTGTCATATAATGAGAAACTACATAATGGAACCAAGTCCCATATTTATTACATGATCCTTGAATTAAACGGCAGCATGCCCTTAGTCAAAGGATCGCCGATCATCAACTCGCTAACGTGATCAATGACCACTTTCTCTTTTCTTTTAACACGTTCCTTATAGCTAAATACTTAATGTCGATGTGTTTATTTGACTCCCACTTTTGTTGTTCTTATCCATAAAAAAAACAACCGAATTGTCACAATATATTCTCAATGGCTTAGAGATAGAATCCATAATTCTAAGCCCGCAAATGAAACTCTTAAGCCATACACCATGTAAAGTAGCCTCAAAACAGAGATGAACTCGGCCTATTGGAAGTGGAAATCAAGGTCCGTTTGGCACTCCTCCATGATAGCGCCCACCGGCCATCAAAATGTATCCATGTTGATTTACAACTGCCCATTATCTAGCAAAGTCGAATCCGAGTAGCCAATCACTTCCAAATTGTCCGTCCGTCTATACATAAGCATGTAGTTTTTGGTTCCTTGAAGGTACCTCATTACTTTCTTGTGCTTCCGGTCTAAACTCCGGATCACTTTGATATCATCCCAACATTCCCACAACAAATGAAATTTCAGTCTTGTGCAGACCAGCATACATTAGGCTTCGACTAGAAGCATATGGAATATTCTTCATTTGTTCCCTTTCAAAATCGTTCTTCGGCTATTAACAACCGAACCTATCACCCTTCACAATGGGAGCAACACTTGGTGAACAATCCTTCATTCAGCCCTAAAATTTTATTAATATAGGTTTCCCGAGATGCACTCCGTGATGCTCAAATCGTCTCTATGAATCTTAATCAATGACATAAGACACCCATATGACTTGATATAGCAATTTTCAGGATGACTCGTCATGAAAATGAAGGTTTACGAGTATTACGTATGGATGAGTTCTTAATCACTAGATGACTTCTCTTGAACATATTGGCGAAGGCAGATGAGTTGGCGCATTGACCCAAAATCGAAGTGAGGGTATGATGAACCATAGGTAGAATGAAAATCACAAGATTACTCAACCCAAACAACAAACATGGAGTGAAAGAAGTGTCATGTTCAATAGCGACTTGCTACCAAAAAGAAACTTTGCTTACTTTTCCCAAATTTTCCTTGGTCATTTGCCGAATGCGTACGTCTTTATTTTTTAACAAGCTTGAGGAGGATAATATTTTCGATTCATATTCAACTTTGGGCGAATAAAGTATCGCTATTTAATAATTTAACGAGTCTAGTGATGAATGAAACTCGATTCTTGCCATGATCGACAAGCCCGTCACTATTTTATGTTTTAACGAGTTTAACTAATGCTGATATCCCGGTCCTTTTTCATGTTTAGAGAGTCTAAAAAAGAGGATGAAAGAGGACTCCAAAAGTACTTTTCGCAAATTTGTCTCTCGCATCTGAAAAAGTGTAAAATAATATCTGAAAGAACCTCTTTGGTCATGTTTAACCAAGGTGTATTCCTTTTTCGTAAATAATCCATCTCGAAATTCAAAAAAGGGTTAAACTTATACCGAGTAGATATCAATTCATTTACTTTTACGAGCTCGAAAGACAAGTGCTCGACAATATTTTCACATTATTGGAGTCCGAAAAGAGCCGAAAGAAGACTCAGGGTTGCTTTTTCGCTGTTATCGAAGCTCAAAAAAGAGATAAAAGTGCGCTTCAAATCCTTTTTCATTTTTATCAAAGCTCGAAAAATAAGGAGAAAAAGTATAAGCTTTGTGGTCAAATCATTCTTAAAATAAATCTCATGACGATTAATCGTTCATCAGCTATGGGAACCTTGTTTTAGAGAAACATAAAATGGATTAAAAATACCCGTTTCATGATAAAAACATAATAAAACTATAGTCATAGCAATAAATTTAACTTGCAAATAATTAAATGACTATTTAAAAGTAGTTTTACTATTCATTTTTATCATTCCATAGTTACCATTTGTATTTTGGGCGGAACCTATTTTTTCCACGAACTTTCAACTCTGATTGCGTGCAATCAGTAAGAATGTTTTGAATGCCCTCGCAAGAGCACATGTTGAATGCCCTCGCAAGAGAAGATGCCCCCAAGCTTCATTTCATTCATCTTAGATTAATGGTTACTAATAGCTGGATGGAATGAAGGTTCATTATAGGGGAGGATTTGTTTCATTTTTAACGAGCTTGACACAGAAAGAACTATGCTCCCCGACCTATTTCATTTTTAACGAGGTTGACACAAGATAAGAACTATCCTCAATGTGCACTTGTTTCATTTTTTAACGAGGCCGACACAAGAAAAAAGAACTATCCTCAAAATTTGTTTCATTTTTTTAACAAGGTTGACACAAGAAAGAACCATCCTCATAACTTTGTTTCATTTTTTAACGAGGTTGACACAAAAAAAGAAACATCCTCATAATTTGTTTCATTTTTTAACGAGGTTGACACAAGAAAAGAACCATCCTCATAATTTGTTTCATTTTTTAACGAGGTTGACACAAGAAAAGAACCATCCTCATTGTGCAGCTTGCAAGAGGAGTGTGCTCGGAAAGACGTAGTCTAACAAGAGTCATCATTTAAGGAGTTTGATGAGCACCATAAATGATATTTTATAATGATGGATTGATCAAAGTCTTCTCCTGTGGTTTTCTATTGAATTTTGAATTTCGTAGGGTAAATTCGTGAAATCATGACCACTAAGGAGAATAACTCTGATGGGACCAAACTTTGATATTGTAATGGAAGATGTGAATAAAGGATCAAGTTGTTCGCATCATAAGGAGAAACCGTATAGATTCCAAATGATGACATGGGTGAAGTCAATGGACAAAACATCGAAGATGAAGCAAACAACAGATGTTGTCACAACTGAAATACATGGTTCGCCTAGGATGTTATCTCGGCCCATGGCCTTCAAATGACCCATTGTATACCCTATAGAATCTATGTGAACCGAAAGTGAAACAAGATCAACAAAATCAAAGGAAGGTGATTGAGGAAAGACTGCATGTAAAGCTCCTACCGAAAATGAATTGGAGTTAAAGGTGTCTCGTCTTGTGATATTTCTTCTATCAAAATCAAATCAAGTGGAAGAACTTCATCGTCTGCCCAAAGTATGTTCAAGTGGTTGATCACACAGTGGGGAGATCTAATGCATATAACATATCAGGAGTGACTAATACAAACAACTTCTCGGTTGTTCGACTTCTAGATCAAAATTCTTCTCCACTTAGGAATATAGCAACTAAAATATAAGGGGATGATGTGACCCTATTTCATTGGTCCTCGGGATTATGTCCAGCTTTGACCAATAACGGGGCTGCCCCTAAAGCACAATGGATCTAGACCAACTTTGCAAACAACGTCGGGTTCGGGAAGTATGGTCTCACGACATGATCATGAACAATGGTAGTTGTGAAGACTTCCGTTTCGACACGTAGACAAACCAGGACTTGTAGAAATAACTTGTGCCAACTTCCGGGTATATAGGAAGATGATGTTTCACCGCAGGTACCGATAGTACTATTTTCAAGAGAGCGATGTCCGCGCGAACGACGGGGAAAAAGGATTTTGTTCTTCCATGATGACCGATTTATTTTAACCAAAAAACAAATAAAAAAAGAGAGTGGTAACGTTAGGCAAAAGGGTTTACCAAGAACCGTGAACTGGCGTAATACCTCCCGGGTGAACCAAGAAGTATGGGTAGGTAATCTCCCCAAATGTTGTGTTCGGTGTATCACAATTTCAAGGCGGCCGACTTCCGGGTTCACTATGGAGTTGATAACACCTAAAAGCTATTCTCCAAAATATACCGAAGGTACGTGGAGGCCCAAGTCCGTATTAGCGTTGTTTTATGCGAAACCGCATAGTGAGAGCACCCCTTTATACTTATCAGACCGTAACACCACCCAATATACCCGAGAGTACGTGGATGTGAGCTATGATATACTTACGTACGTGGAGTGAGGTATCACACTTAATGTATCATTGCATAAAGTTAACGACAGCTCGCTATGTTTACGACGTTGAAACACGTCTCTAGCCTAGACCTTATAAATGTTATCGTTAATGTTCCAAAGATATAAATTGAGATTTATTTTATGTTGATCTTGCTTAACAATTTTCCTTCAAACCACCGCGATGATGTGTATGAAATTTCTAAAATGCAAGCTAAGAATGATAAACAACCACTTTTAGCTTTTTCAATGAAGAACCTAGCTAATAAGGGAAGGGGAGCGAATAATTTGAGAGCAAACAAATCAATGAACAAAACAAATCAACAATCAAACTAAATGTAGATTTCCTAATGTCTTTTTTGCAAAAAAAGCACACAACTTGCCATGCAAATGCAAGTTTTTTCTTTCATTTCCTTAATGTTATGAATGTTAAAAGAAACTAGGTGCGTCAGATCAATAATCGAAATGCTTTTACTTTTGAGAAACGAAGAATACAAACATCAATTTCTCTTTTGAAGGAAAAACGAGATTTCAACCTACCTTCTCCTACAGAAATGAAGATTTTACGACAATTTCCTATTTCGAAAACAATGATTCTAATGCGAATTATAAAGTACTTTGAAATCAACTTGTCAATGATAATGAAAAACTTCTTGAACAAATGACTAACAAATTTTCTACTAAAGGAGAAGAAATATATAGAGTTACTCTGGTCAATCGAGTATCAAAATTTTTTTAACAAATCAGCAAACAAAATCAAGCAAAGCACAGTCGATTCATGGATTTGTCCCTCAGAGCCAACGCAAATTTCCAAAGAGAGATAATGTACCGCAATGCAGTCGAGAAGGGAGACAATGCTCGCAAAGCACTGCTCGACTAATAAAAGGCGGGCGCAGTAAACAAAGAAAAAGCTACCGTTTCTGCCTACTAAATTTGCAAATTAAGCTCTAAAAAAAGTCTAATATTTCTGTGTGAAGCACAATAGGTGATGGTACAGACTGTAGACTAAACACTCAGGGAAACAAGAGAAATTTTCTCCAAATGAGTCGCTTTGTTGTGCCGTAATTCTAATCTACCTGACAACCACGCTTCCCCGACCGGTGTCTAGTCTATAACAACAAGTGAAAGACTCACTACCATTTCTCCTAACTCGTAATCGTATACACAGAGAGGATTGGAGGCTTACTTGTTTCGCCGTTCCAAATGGCTCCTTCGTCACTTCCACTACAACTTCAAATTCAAGCGGTTTGATGGTCGAATGCTTCCCTCGCAAGAAAGATCTTGAAACAACAAGATGCAATAATATAGATATATATTCAAGCTAGTTAGCTCAATTCAATACATAACCACATTCACCAACCCAGATCTTACAACATGGAAAATCAAAGTTAACATAGATGCATGTAGGGAAAAATAAGAAGCAATTTCTACATGATAGAATAGAGAGGTTACAACCTAGTGATCGGTTTGAAGTGACCCTCCAACATTGTACCCAAGTCTCATCACAAGATAAATCTCTCCACAGTAGCTCCACAACCAAACTATCAATTGAAAATTCTCCAAAGATTTCACTCAAATTCTTCCTCCTCAAACACTGGGATCCTCTGTTCAATTATGATGAACCGTAGGTTGTTTTACAATCAATAGCATTCCAAAAATAGGCAAGACATGTTTCCATTCATGTAGATGTCAAATGGACACTTGGATCCAAAGCTCTCGACACATGTGAACCTCTTCTGTAAGACACCGGCCAAGTGAGATCTCCAGAACAATGAGGACCCGCTTCCAATGTGACCAACGCACCTTTGAATGTCGGGAAGTGCCTCGCGTAGCATCCTTGAATGTGAAGGTTCAGAGGAGCAGTCACACTTAGGCCCTTAGAGCTCATAATATGGTGAGCTCTTATATGTTTAATAATAAGCTTCAAACCATGGAAAACTCCGTTGATGAAAGTCACTGCTTGATTCATGTTGTTTCCCGTCTTAGGAATATAGAAACCGAGATGATAGGGAATGATAGACCCTATTCACAGTCCTAGGATATCTCCACTTAATCAAGTCATCAGGAATGGTGCCTCCACCGTCTATAACAAGCTTGGCATGAAATTTTATTAGTTTTGAAAATATGTTTATTTCAAACTTTTACATATATATTTACATATTTATGCTCTATGAATGAAATGCATTATTTATAAATGAGAAAAATGTGAAGGTAGTTTTGGATTACTCTATTTCAATTGTGTTTACATGGAACTCAATACTTTGGCTGATAAATTATCAAGGGACTCTAAAGTTTAGGACTTGTATTAGATCATTCTACTTGTTTAGAAATGGTTATCTTGCATACATTATTTCTAAGTCAACATTTTTCTTGACTAGTTTATATGTATCATATGAAGATAGTTTTAGTCATCATATTTTTTGAGATTTAGTTTATATATTATAGTAATATGTAGATTCATCCCCGCACTCCCCAGCCCGCAAATCCCCATCGAGTGGGGGGATTTGTTATACATGGTCGACACATGATAAATCATGTAGCCTTAACCAGACAGTATGTTCCACTCAGATCCTAGCTTCGAATACACCATTCAAGTGTCGAGGTAGTGTTTTTGTCTCTATTGACGATCATGTTATAGATAATGAACCATATTCACTCCGCCATGTGTCTATTTTTAAATCTTCTTAAATCCTCTTTATGTATTGCTTTCCAAATTGTCTTTTTCATTTTTAAATCATCTTCAATTGATGTTTGAATTTAAAATATATGTTATTATATTTCTAGTTTGTTATATATATTTTAAATTATGTTTATGATTTGCATACCCTCAACAGCAAAGAGGATCACAGCTAACATCAACTTTCCGCGAGACGATGCCATAACTAGTATCACACTATAGTATGTTAGGCCCAACATACATGGATCACACGAGAGTCGGGTAAAATCTCTTCGTTACTTCGCCTACTAGGCATAGTTTTCCTTGATGTTGATAACACGATAGGTTGATTGAGACATAACAGAGGGGGTCGAAAAAGTCGCTCGCTACATTCCATACAAAGGATTAGGATGTAGGAGGTTAGGAGGCCCACATACTTGGGAGGAAGTGAAATATGCCACTAAGGACACTAATGTTTGTGGGGAGTTGTTTGACATCCCTTCGAAGTTTGTGATAGATATCAAGGTCCGCTT
This sequence comes from Pinus albicaulis, assembly GCA_034641835.2. Taxonomy (NCBI): domain Eukaryota; kingdom Viridiplantae; phylum Streptophyta; class Pinopsida; order Pinales; family Pinaceae; genus Pinus; species Pinus albicaulis. The sequence goes on from CM076579.1 coordinate 432,854,984, forward strand.
CCACTCAAATATTTTAAGAAATTTTGATGCAACCCTTTTTATGATCGACCATTGATCTTAAAATAATTTTCCATTCATATCCAAGTCCCATTTTATTCTCAAAGCATATAAGCATAGTTCGTATATATATGAGTTCTAATTACACCAACATCGATCCGGGAAGTTTCTATATCCGATTTTGGGATGTACCTATGATTGTGACGAGGCTCGTAGGACCCTAGGCATGTACGCTCACCTTGAGTTTGTTTCCACTACCATCTCACAACATGGTATTTCGACGAATCTAGAGGAGTCGTCGTATCTCGGCATTGAGACTGGCATACATGCTAATTAATTAATGCTAATTAATTCGTGTACTAATTATAATTTGTCATTGTCATTGTGTACACAAGCCCATATGTAAAGCGTTGTTTATGTCAGCGCTTATGTGTGGACGCATGAGTGGTGTTGTAACTCCTAGAGACGCCTCTAGAGTTGCTATGCACTGCCTAGGACATCTTATAATGTATGGAGAGCAAGAGGATGCATAACAACGTTTAACACTTGAACAAGGCAGTGGCTCTCATACTACTTTTACAAACAAATAAAATAATATTTGAGTGGAACCAAAACTTTAGAGCGCTTGATGCTTAAAGAGTAATACTGGATGAATGGTATTGAACTCAAACACCGTACGTAATAACTTTAAGACAAGCCTACATTAAATGTGGTCGCATTCAGATATATGCGATAAAAGGCATATATAAAAGTAGCTATTGACAAGGTAGAGAACGTAAGAAATATTAACGTGTAAGACGATACCAAGAAGAGTTTCCCAACATATGGTGGGCTTATGTGATTAAGAATCCATACATGCCGATAACTTTCGTCAATAGCGCTCGTATTGGCCAATATAGTAGAAATATGTATGACTGAGAGATGAAACATCGCATTATACCTGTTTATTGCAAAGTACCAGGAAGCTTAATGATATAAGTATCAGAGAGATAAATTTATATCAAAAACAACGGGACACTCGCAATCCAGAATATAACACCAGAGACATGGATGTAAATGAAATGAACAACGACATTGCAATAAGCAGGAGGAAATCACACACTACCATAAAACAAGTCCAGAATCCTCTTTAAAGTGTAACTCCTTATCATTGAAACCCGACGGGCTCTTCACGTTAGCATTTGAGTCATTACAAAACACACACAGAAAATATTTACACAGTCAGTTTCTTCTGAAGAATTGGAACCTTTCTTTCTTCTTTTCTCTGTCTTATATAGGGACTTTTTTTTTGAAACAGAAGATATTTCGGGAACATCTTCTTCAGAATATGAACAAAATTTGTTATGTCATTATCATAATAATAAAATTTCACGATGGGAAACAACCTTCCCATCATGCATAAACAGTTCTCGCCAATTTCAAAACTAAATCGAGACCAATGTTTGATGTAAAAAGTAAATGCAAGAGTGGGGGAAAAACAACCCACTCAAATTTGAAAAACATAAACTAAATGAGCAAAAGGCCGCTATGCCATATCATGAGTAATCCACTGTCGTGGGTGTGAATCGAGTGAGTAGTCGCTGCAGAGCTGAGAGGCACGTTGGCGTAGAACTGGTATGCCGACTCATGAATTGTGTCGCCTCTTCTCGCTATCGGGGCTCTGCTCGGGGTATCACGAGCTTCTTCCACTCGATAAACGCTTCGCCGAGAGTGTGAATGCTTGCCCGCCTGGAGCCGAGACCGATCATGTGGGGCGAGATTAACCTTTCCGAGGACCGTGACGATGGTAGTAGCCTCGAGATGAGTTTCTTTCCCATTCGGAGGTCTCGACCGATCCCTTCGTCATGCAAACGTAATTGGTAATAGATCTGGGACATACAATTAGGCATTTGCTCCCAACAGAAGGTGAGTCCCAATGTAGATGATCTCATTCCATACCTTGTCGAATTGTTCCACATCGTCATCCACCCGTTGAAAGACCTCAGAAGCTACTACTCTAAGCTTCCTCCTCTTATCAATAATCTTTGTAATGCTGTTCCATAAATCGACTGGGGATGCCATGTTTCCCCAAGTCGTTCGCCCTTAGTGCATAAAGAAAAGAGATGTAGTCGCTGGCGTGTTGAGCTATTCATGATTACCTCTGCTTTCCTTAACCTTCTATTTCTTAGATAGGGAAGGTGGACTTGAGCCTCCCCCATCATCGCGTGAATTCCCACTCAGGTTACCGCCAGAATATGTCCATCATATTAAATCCTCCTCCGGCCCCACAGTGTGATTCCTTTTGCTCTCACTTTCATCTCCCAATGGCTAGATTTTGCTCCACTGACCCTTTTCCTTCCTACTCACTTTGTAGTCCTTCTCTGAATTGTCTCCGCCTTTTCTACTGTGCGCCTCCAACTCTAAGACCTCGTTTGGTAATAAGTTTAATGTTTCTCCAACACTTCGATCTCAGCCATAGCTGTGGATAGTTGTGCTGTCGCTGAACCAGTTCCGCTTGATGTTTCGGCTGCATGACAACTGTGCGCATCCCACCGGGTCTGTAGCTCCGTGGCTCTGTTTGTAAAATGCTGTAATCTTTAGTTTATCCTTCTTCTCTTCTAACCTTAAAAGCTCACACCATTTCTCATTCCTCTTCTACCCGCACCAATTCATCAGTTTGTACAGGATGTGAACCCGGTATACGAGCCTGTTTCTTAGCAGCTGAGATATCTTTCTGCAACTTAGCTATAAGGGCTGCTTGTGAACCTTTCCCTCCATCATCTGTATTTCTAATTTGGTCCTGAAGAACGCGCACCTGATGTGCGTTGGAATGACAAGCATTCTGTTCTAATGTAAAGGAATCCCTCAGATTTTCATAGTTCTATTCTGTCTTCCTCAATGCGAGGGTAATCTGGGATAGCTTGTCTTTCATCATGTCACAGACTGTTTGGAACAGGTCAGTCATATCCTGTACTGGTACCTTCTGCATATCAATAGCCAATTCTAACACCTTATAACTCGGAACATCCGAATTTGGGTCCAGGATGGCCTCTGTCATAGATAGTACCAGGCTTTCGGTGTCTGCATTGACAGAAGCAGAGAGCCTGGTATGGTATTTTTCAACGAATTCCCCTAATTCGGCCTTGTATTTGTCTCGGACAGTTTTATTTGTCCGCTCCCTTTCACTCGTCCTGGATGGAGAGGGCTCGACGATGGCTTGCGTGACTTTAGTGTAGTCGGAGGAGGCGACACTGTCCCTCAACACTGTTATACCCGCCTTGCCCTTATCGAATTGACCAAATTTCGTGAAGGGCTCCAGTATCATCCCTTCTCCGATGACTTCCGCTTCGCTAGTGGCGACCTTCTGCCTCTTGGGTGGTGGTGGAGCTGCTCCTGAAGTACCTGCCTCCTGCTCATCTGTGCCCTTGTTCACTTCTTCCTCTCCTCCTGTAGCAGATGAGTCTATCTCCATCTGCGAAAACGTAGGCCAAACTTCAATGTTAGCCCTCCACTCCAGAAATGGCCCCGGACCTGCGAACGCAAGGCGTAGACCGTTTTCGTTTTATTTTATTTGAAATGATCTCCGGGTTTGCAGCCCACTTTCTTACCTTCTGTGTCCATGTTCGCAACATTTTTCAAGAATTGAGGTATCTAGAGTTTACGCACAAGCCAATTTGACAGAAGCTCTGTAGATGTAGCCTTTCTTCAGTGGGGGGAACAAAATGGAGCCGGTCGCCTTGAGGGCTTGCTTCTGACATTTCGAGGCGAACTCAATTGACGGGAAAGCTTCTGTAGTCAAGATGGGCACTTCTGGCTCACAGACCCAATTGTGTAAATTTCTTAGACAGAACCAATCACCAAGACACTGGTATTTCCTACCGCAGCCGGCCATCTCTCGGGAACTCAGAAGGCGCGCCGGTGAATGATGGTGTAGGCACAGGTCATGAAGGTGTTCACGAAGTTGGCATAACCCTCTCCCCTAGGCAACTGACGGACAGAGCAATCACCAAAGACCTGTTCAAGGAATTTTTGTGATTACAGATCCTGCTCACCCAAATGGTCTGATGCGCAGCGCATGTTGGAACAAGAAGAGGTAGAACACCAATGAGCAAAAACGAAACTTTCGGACTTGGGCGAGCTCCCGAAATTGGGTCAGGATGGTCGAGGAGAGGAAACCTGGAATGTCCAATGTAACCCCATTCTGTGACATAAGCCACAAAAAGCGAATGCATACTGAAGAGATGTCCTCCGGGCTCCCTACCCCCAAAAGGCCGGCGATGAGGGACAGAACAGGTCGAACTTCTTCGGCAAACAAACTTAATGAAAACGGCTCCAATGGAGGCAGGGCAGTTGCCTGGTCGATGGTTATGGAGGATATGAAGGCACGGCGGGCTTCTCTTGACAGCTTATTGAACTGAGCGAGCAAGGTTTCACCTTCAAATTGGGTGCATGTATCACCGGGAAGGGTTATGGGAGGGGTCACCGAGCAACACACACACAAAGGGAAAATTGACGCTCCCCCCAGGAGAAACGAAAGTTATCCACTGTGTGTTCAGGAGAATTTCTGAGCCGTATGATGAAATCGATATAGGAATGGGACTCCGGGGTGAGCAGGTGAGGAAGCCGACGCGATAACTCGAAAGCTGGGCCGGACGGGCAAAGTTGGCGACTGTGTGCAGAGGTTTAATACCGCGCATGTCAAACTGATATTTTGGGTCGCAGAGCACGGATCGTAAGCTCACAGAGGGGTTCAAACTGTGGGGGTTTCAGATCTACTAGTTGGGGAGTTTCAGGTCTGCTTTCAAGGTCCTTCCACAAGGACATTTAATGACGAAAAGAGAAAAGGGAAAAGAGGGGAAACGGAGAATGGAATACCTGAACAGAGGGTGACAATGCTCGGGAAAGCGACGCGGGGACCCCTGACAGTGATTTGGATACACCAGGCGTTCTTCCCCACTCGGTATTCGCCGTAGAAAACAACCTGTGACATTTTACCAGAGAGAAACACGGGAGTTTGTTACCACTGGAGCGGGTTGTTTGGGTTAAAAAAAGCGGATGAGGGATATGACAGAAGGCAAGTGTCGTAAGGACACTGACAATGAGACACGTGGCGCGTGGGGATTGGGGATATAAAGGTGTAGGTGCGCGCCTCGTGTCGGGTTAAAGGCTGGTACGGGTCTCAGTACCAGCTGATCTAAATGAACTTACCTTACCTTTTATCCACATATGCTGTCCAACCTTTACTGCGCATGCTTTCCCACGCCGAATTAACACCTGTTCTTTCCCCTTTGCGCGGGTCCACCTTAACTCTGCCATGTAATCACATCCCGTGGCCTATTCTGACCATACCCTTTTAAATTTAAGTCTTTACCACGCCACGTGTCTTTAGTCCGCGGGGGTATGGATCTCGTCCTTCCCCCGCGGCTCGACCCCCTTGGACTTTCTCCACATGCTTTCGTACGTAATCAGCAGCTCTTTTTAATACATCGTTCTTGTGTTTAGCTGGCGTCCCCTTTACCTTTTATACCTCCTTTTTATTTATAATTTTTACACTCCGCCCGTTGCTTTACTTACTCTATTGGCTTTCATACATGCGGATTTCACTACCTTATTTCTTTAAGGCCCACCCCTTGGAACATTTGTCATTTGAGATAAAACGTTTAATGAGTGGTTGGTCCATCCTTTTGGTACTCCCGTGGCTAATGCTAAAGGTTGAACAACATTGGCTCCACCTGGGGACGGCACGTTTGTCTCTGAACGTGTCGAGAACTACGCAGACCGCCTGTATATCTCCTTTGAACACCCCTTTTCCAGTTCTTGAAGCTTCTCCCTGGACAGATCATCATGACTCATGCATAACTTGGTAAGAAAAAACAAAAACAGCAACTAATATACAATATAATACAGTCAGGCTTCTTCAACCTACTTCAGAATTGAAAATATGGTTTGAGGAATTGCCCATTTACAGGGGCTTCCAACAGATCTGCTTGCAAATTATCCAACTTAAAAGTATTATTTCCTCCCTGCTCTGTAACTTTGAAGGGGCCGAACCAAAGGGGGTCAAATTTTCCATGCTTACCTTTGTCGGCCCTTCGTACATCCCACCTGAGAACTAAATCTCCCACTTCCAGCTTTCTATCCTTGGTATGCTTATCAAACAACTCTTTCATCTTTTCCTGGTAATCCACAAGTTTCTGATTCACCTGTATACGCGTTTCTTCGAGTTCTACCAGCTGATTGATTCTCCTGGTCATACTATCCGGCTCTTCCTGAACCTCCTGCATGAAACGAGCAACAGGTAAAGCTAACTGTATAGGGAATACAGCTGCCCGTCCGTATACTAGCTCATAAGGATATTTTCCAGTTGCCCTTTTACTGGTTATCCTGTTTGCCCACAGAACAAACTTCAGTTGGGAGTCCCAGTTCCTCTGGTTTTCATTTATTGTCTTCTTTAGGGCTCTGACCAGTGTTTTGTTTGATGATTCGGCCAAACCATTTCCCTGTGGGTAGTAAGCTGTAGAATGGCCCAAAGTGATGTTATATTTCTGACAAAAACTCACAAATTTAGCAGATTTGAAAGCTTGAGCATTATCAGTTACTATTCTAGCTGGACATCCAAACCTGGAGATAATATTCTCTTCCATGAATTTAATGATCACCGCGTCTGTAGCGTTCCGTGCAGGAATGGCCTCCACCCACTTCGTGAAGTAATCTGTAGCAGTCAAGATCCATTTGTGCTTCCCACTTGAGGGTGGGTGGATCTCACCTACGAAGTCAATTCCCCATTGTTTGAAAGGTTCATCAATATGTACAGGAATCAGGGGTAGAGCTGCTAACTTCTGTTTTTCTGCAAACTTCTGGCATTTGTCACATGCTCTGACCCAAGTGAAAACATCTCCAAACAATTTAGGCCAGTAAAAACCAGCCTTCAGGATTTTCTGAGCTGTGCTCCTCCAGCTATAATGCCCTCCACAAATTCCCTCATGGAATTCAGTTATTATGTTATTTACCTCACCTTCTACGAGGCATAACAGCAGTATCCCTGAAGGATCTCTCCAGTACAACTGACCATTGGCTACTGCATACTTCTGTGATTTCAGCCTTAAGGCTCTGTATTTGGACTTATCACAGCTGGGTGGGCAGCTGAGTGTCAGGAGGTACTCGACTATTTCTTTGTACCAGGAGCTAGTGAGATACTTCATCTGTATTTTTTGAGTAGCCATTTCCACCTCTTGCCTTCCTGTTGGCTCCTCGGCCTCATCAGTTGCAATCATGGATAAGTGGATGCCCAAAGCTTGGTGATTTGATTCTGATAAAATCTTTGCGAGCCCCTGCCCTTTGATTAACTTGGTGGGTCTGATATCCAGATCGTATTCCTGTATCTTTGCGATCCATCTGCCCCTTCTACCTTCACTGTCTCCCTGAACGAGGATATCCTTAACTGCTGTTGTGGGTACGAAAGCAGTAATGTGGGACTGCAATACGTACATGTGGAAGGCCTTGAGTGACTTTACCAGAG